>JAUMJL010001001.1:0-610399 GCA_033558185.1 Dromococcyx pavoninus | reverse complement strand
TATCCCTGACGTCATGAGTGGCGGCGTTCTTGGCCCCTCCCCCGGCGCGGAAGGTGACGCGCCCCGATCGTGCGCATGCGCACTGCTCGGGCGAAGTGCGGGCGGAAGAGGAAGGAGAAAAGCCTACGTGCCCTCAATCTTTCTTAAAGGGGGCCGCGCCCCAGCACCCGGCTGGTTTATACCGGGCTGCCCGGGTTGGGGCTGGAAGCAGGGATGCTTCTGTTGATGTTCCTGCGTGTCTGCTCTCCCCTTGCGCCTCTCAGGCGGCGGGGAGCTTCTGGATGGTCTGCGGAGCTGGGCAGCCGCTGGGGCTGGGGCAGGGGCAGAGTTGTGATGCACACCTCGCGCCTCTCCCATGTCGGGCTGTGGCCAGGCTGCCGGCGCTGCTTCAAGGTTCTTATCGAACCCCATGTGTATGTTCGTGGTGTGGATTTGTAGATAAACAAACCCACATCAAGCTCTCTCCTGCCCTTCTGTGGTGCCCACAGCCTGGTGGTGCCTGCCCCACTCTTCTACAAACAATGTCTGCTTCGTTACCCTTCCCTGCTCAGCCTGCCATGGTTGCCCAGGGAGGCTGTGGCTGCCCCCTCCCTGGAAGTGTTCAAGGCCATTTTGGATGGGGCTTGCAGCTGCCTGCTCTGGTGAGAGGTGTCCCTGCCCATGGCAGGGGAGGTGGAACTGGATGGGCTTTAAGGTACTTCCAACTCAAAGCATTCTATGATTCTATGATTTACCCCTCCGACCTTCAGCCTCCTCCTGCTTGGATTGCAGCACAGAGCAGTGCTGATCCTAGATAGGCCACACGTGTTTCTGCCAGGCATTGCTCAATCCAATTGCAGATTCAGGAGTAGCCTGAGGAGGCTGTGTCCACTTCAAAAGGATCACACCACAGGCAGAGCCACTTTTGATGGCCACAGCTCTTGGCCCTGTGTTCCCTGCCTTCACGCGGCTGTTACACTCTGCTTTTATCCTTCCCCTGATTGCTTTGACCCAGTAGCTCGTGCTCCAGGAGCTGCTTCTTGCCGTCTGTCAAAACTGAGATCTCCTCTGTTGCCCCCTCTCTTGGCGCTGCGAGTTTTTCCTTTGCAGGAACACAAAACTGTGAATTCCCAGTGACTCATCATCACTCCCTGTCAGAGCGGCGTCTTCTGCTGTGCAAGCCTACGTTTGGGAAATGATTCAGTCTGCACAAGAAAGAAAGCTCCTACAGCAATGTAGCTCATATATGTAGAAAGAATACCTACTCAGGATGTCTGCTTTTAAGGAGGGCAGTCACAGAAACTGCTTTCCAGCTTGCCCGGTGCACCCAAAGCCATAAGAATAATAACAGGTTTGATTTTAAGACTGGTCTATACACAGGTTTTCTTTAGTAGCTAATTATTTTGGAGAAAAGTGAGATTAAGAAGACCAGGTTAGAACACTTCTATGTTGGTAGGAAGTTGTTCATATAAAGGTAGAGAAGTCTTCTTAACAGAACAGCATCCACATGGCAATAAAGGCTTTTTTCACAGTCACCATGTTGCTTTCTAGCTTGGTAAAGTCACTGTGGTATAAACACTTTCTGTCTGCACAACGGCAAAAACGTCCTGGCTTGTGTCTGTCTGGCTGTTAGGCAGCAAGGGAAGCCTGTGATTTGCCTGTGTTTCTTCCTGTGGTGGACACTCTCAGCTACAGGTTGACTTCATAGTGAGAGACCAGGATGAGCGGAGAGAGATTAGCAGCCAGCAATGCCTTGAGCTGCAAATATAAGCTCCAAATTCCTCTCGTGGTTCAGGGAGCATAGTTCCAATGTTTTACTACAGGTCTCCCTTCATCTCTAATAAAGCTAAAATGCGAAGGATTCCAAATTAGCCTGAACCGTGCCAGATGCACCAGAATGAAAATGATGCTCTGTGAGCAAGCTAGCCTCCAACTTATTCCCACCTCAGTTCTGTCAGGGAGCATTTGCACAAGCAAGAATATCTGCACCCTTGTCACTCAAAAGCAATGTGGATCTTGTGCGGAGGAGCTCAGATACATCACACGCGAGTTAAGGGGGCTGGAGTTTCAAGGGCAAATGAGGTATCTTTAATCATCGCACTCACTGCTGAATGCAGAGCCCCTGTGTCCTCAGCTGCCCTCACATTGCCAGTAACGGTTATGTGCAGGCAGCTCAGGACTGATGTGTACTTCACCACCTTTGGGGTTTAGTTGTATTTAATGGTTTCTCTGGGTGGGATTTGAGCAGTTTGGAGGCATTTGTTTTGAGTCACGAATCCTTGGAGGAGCTGGAAAAACAGGTCTGCATCTCCTGGCCGGTCAGTAGACCATGCATGATATGCAGGAGAGCGGGAGGTCCTGAGCTATGCAATGCTGCCACCTCCTGCCTACTAGGAACATCTCTGTGCCCAGGGGACACTGCCACTGCCAGGGGCCAGGGACTGGTCGAGCCAAGTATGGTGCAAAAGCAACCAGGCACACATCTTCCCCAACATGTCTGCAGTCTAGCTGGGTGTTGTGCAAAAATGGACAGCAACCAACATTTGTTATTTTTTTGTCTTGGTCAGTTTGAACATAGATTCACTACCGGGTGCTGCAGCAGGGACAGGAATGGGGAGATTCGGAAGAGGATCATTCAAAGGAGGATCAATGTGGTAAGGATAGCAGAACAGGCTGAAGGGTAGCAGAGAGATGGGAGAAGTCAGCCAGCCTAAAGCAGGCTAAAACCAGGACACAGAAGAGAAGAAAGACCTACTAGCACAGCTGAAGCTCTGTCACCCCTGGCCAGGAGCAGTTACAATACCTGTGAACACCCTCCTGCTCTGCAACCAGGGGTGTGGGAAAACCTCCACCCTCTCTCCAGCTCTGGCTGCTCTGTGAAGGAAGACCTGGAGAGCCCCATGAGCCAGTGTCCCGCTGTGTGCCACACTGAGATGACCTCAACCTGTTCCCCTTTTCCTCACTTCTGTGGTTACAGACCACATGTGTCTGTGGGTGAAGGACACTGTGTTGTATCCTTCCTTTCAGATCTGTATATCAGCCACTCCAGCGCTCTATTTACATCTCCACAGTAGCAAGGAGAGCTTTGTTCTGTTTCAGAGAAGAAGCAAGGTGCCTGTGTAGGCAGAATTTAACCCAGTGAACAAACAGCACTATTCAGAGCATGAGGCTGTAGGAGTTTCATAGCCTGATGGATCCTAGCTGTCCAGAAGCTGGTCAGATCTGGAGGGGCATCTCACCAGGTGCCTTGTCCCCTCCTGTGACAGGACAACGTTCACCTGTACAAGAGCTTTTACTGTTTTTTATTTTGGCCGAATAATCTGTTCTGTCTTTATTACATGGTGCAGGAAAATCCCCATCCTAGCCCATTGTGGAAAACCACATCCTATGGCACCGTGTTTGGGACTTGCCTTGCTGAGCAGTGAAGATACTGATGGTCTGAAAACACGCTTGGTCTTGTAAAAACCCTACCATGGTCTCTGTGTTGGAGTTTGTGTCCTGAGTCTTTAGGAAAAGCACAAAAGTTGCTGAAGACAAGCACCAAAAATACCCAGATCCATACAAACATAGACATCACGGAGGTACTGCTTGGATCTAAAATTATATCAGTTAAAACCACTGTAAATGTAAGTCTGCAGGGGAATCTGACGTTTCACAGCTACTTGCCTGATCTACTGACTGCAGTGAACACACGTTGGTCTCACTTCTGTGTCCATCTCCCCTTCTACTCACCTTGCTCTGGCAGCCCATCAGACTTTCTGCAGGCTGGTTCAGCTCTCCAAGCCTACAGAAAATTGGCCAAATGGTTTCTCTTGGTGTTTTCTCTGGGTTAATGCTCTGTCAGACTAGGGACTTAGATGGCTCGTGGGGCTCCAGGGGACAATGCCAGGGTTGTCTTACATGCTGTCCGCCAAAACACCAGGCAGGAGTGGGCAGGTGGGAAAACTGAAGGAACATTCCCTGCTGCCTGGAAAGGCACTCTGAAGACAGCTGGGAGCAAACATGAGAGTTGCTGAATTCCCTGCTAACAGGGAGAGCACCAGCTTCACCCACCACCAGAAAGGATGGGGTGAACCAGACTGCTGGAGCATCCATTCTTTAGCTCCTGTGTGTTATTTCTTTTCAGATCTTTCAGGCACAGAGCTTTCAAGAGATAATGAAAACATGCTTATAGCTGCATCACTTGATAAAGTGAAAGGGATAAATCCCCTCTCGTCTCTTTCCAGAAGACAGAGCAGAAGTCCTGCTGCATGACCAAGCCTCCAGTGTGACTGGTCCTCCTTGATCCCAGTGTTGCTCACACTTCATTTGTGCTTGCTTTGCAACTGAGCATCCCCAAACCTCTTAATTTGATCCCAGCAAAGGAGAGAAGTGGTTTCAGTGTAATAAACCATCTGTTTGATGCAGCACTGATGGAGCAGTATCCTCTTTGCATGCTTGTAACTGTGTCAGCAAATATGTGCTGCTGTGAAGTTAGAGCAGGAGGGAACTGCTCATCCTCCTGGGCAGCAGGGGTGTCCTGGGACCCTGTCTAAAGGCTCCTGGCGAGGGAGGAAAAAGGGAAATGACAAGCTAAGCAAAGTCATGATTGAAGATTCAAAGGGCAGACAGCACCTCTGCTCTGGAGCGGTCAGCTGACATTCAGGTCAAGTTATAATTTCAGAGCCTTTCTGGCGTGGAGCTGCATGTCCCAGGGCTTTTCTCTTGCTGCTGTGGGTAGGACCTAGGAGCACCAGCGAGGTACATCTTGAGTGCTTCTTCAATATGGACCACAAAGGGCAAAGTCACATACCACAGCCGAGCTGACAGATCCCATGCCCTGCCCCGTAGCGGTCCTGCTCGCTCTCAGCCAGCTGCTCGGACAGCCTGGCCCTTCACCGAGTGGATGCATCTCCTAACCAGTCAGGACATGATTCCCTTGTTTTGCCAGACTAGTTTTCCTATGGTTTAGGGAATAAAATTATCTCATGGCAAAGTCCAACAAAGCTGAAGCTAATACAAAGGAAAAATAAGAGTGGGATCAGGAGAAGCCCAAGATCTTCAGAAATAAAACTGCTATTTTCTGTCTTCTGACTCGTCCCTCCAGCCACTTAGCATCAGCCCCTCTCCAGAGGGACACATTCACCCTGTATGCATAGCCAAGAAAAAGCTAAGTCACAGAATCATAGAATCATAGAACGGTTTGGGTTGGAAGGAACCTTAACAATCATCCAGTTCCACCCCCCTGCCATGGGCAGGGACATCTCCCACCAGACCAGGCTGCTCAAGGCCCCATCCAACCTGACCTTGAACACCTCCAGGGACGGGGCATCCACAACTTCCCTGGGCAACTTGTGCCAGTGCCTCACCACCCTCATCATGAAGAATTTCTTCCTAATGTCTAATCTAAATCCTCCCCCTTCCAATTTAAAGCTGTTAGTTGACTATCTTCAACCTGAGGTCTGATCTGCCCTCTGAAGTTTATTGTCTCAGAGAGAAGGAGAACGCAGAGCAGTTTTGCCCTCAGTTTTCCCTGTAAGTGAACAAAACCCGGGTGCAGATGAAAAAACAAGACACAATCAATGAGTTTGGCTGAATCTTGGGCAGTCAAAATAATCTCAGTATTTCTTTGGTCTTTGGCAGGAGAGGCAGGTGATCTTCTGTCACGGCCGAGGGATTTGTGTTTAAAGGTTTCTTGTCTGGGTACACCTATCCTGCTCTAGCATTTCCTCACGCTCCCCCTGCCCACAACATCACACCAGCAGCGTGCCCTTCATGCGGGGGCATTTGCCCTCCCTCCTGAGCCCCTGGGCATCAGCTTTGCTCTGACCTTAGCTGACTCTCCATCCAGCTATTTTTAGCAGGGCTTGCGGCATTTGGGAAAGCGGCTGGAGAAGAGCAGCTTGTGCTGGTAGGAACCAAACCAGGCCTGTTCTGTGGCCCCACATGAGGTAGCTCACCTTTGGGCCATCCCATCCTCATGTCCAAGAACATTTAATGGGATGGCTTTGCCACCCATCTGGCCAAACCCTGCTCCCTGACAGGTGCCTCTGGCAGAGCAGGGTGATGTGGGGCTCACCAGGGCATTGCAGTGGGGTGGGAGGGATCTGGTCCCTCCACATTCCTTGAGCAACGTCCTGCCTGATACCCACACATTCCAAGGGCAGCCACAGGCACCAGAGACATGCTGAGGGCCATTCCTGTCAGGGCCACTTGTGCCTGCCCTCCCACCCCTCCCTCCCTGTGCTGGCAGGGCTGGGCAGGAGCCAGCCCAGAGAACTGTTCCAGGTTGAAAATAGTTCTATTATCCCGGAGCAGTCTGACACCAGCTGCATTTGCCAGGCTGGCTCTCAGCACAAAGCATCAACGCCAGTGCTAGTACAAGGCAAGAGGCACCATTTTTTTTGGCTAGGGTGCCTGCTTTAAGTGTTCACACATAACCCTCAGAAAGCTGTCATCGTTCCTAGTCGGGGGTTACAGCCAGCACAGGCAATGCCTTATTGCTGCAGAAAAGATCCGAGCAGCCTCTCCATGTCTGACCCGGATCATAGGGTTTCATTTGCAGTAGTGTCTGGTGGTGGAGGGTCAGGAGACAAGCAAGACTCGGATGAGCCTCCTCCACTTCTGCAAACCCCTTGCATTTGACCACATTGTGTCTTCAGACAGACCCCATTATCCACAGCCACGGTGATGTGGATGTAGCATTGTGCCTTGCTCTTCTTCCAGTAGGAAAAGGACACAGGAGAGGCCTGGAGCTGAGCACAGCTCTGGACATTTGGGAAGATCTGGAGAATCTGAGACAGGGGAACAAATCTCATTTTTACAGCACTTGAATCGAACCAAAGGTATCTGGGTTTGGGGAGAAGTTGTCCATGAACTAACAGTGCCATTTCCAAGCGTTGCGAAAAGTTAGATGGGGAATTCTGCAGTGTGGGATGTTCTTGGCTGTTTGAAGTGAGGTTTTTTTTAAGTACTGCAGGAAAAAGGGGATTTTCAATTAAATGATTCATAGGAAATGCTGTTAGTGCACAGCTAAAGCTCTACCAGTGAACTTGTATCCTAGAAGACTTTTTGCTGCAAGGTTTCTCTAGTTGAACATATTTGTGCCAAGCAGCAGTGCATGCAGGCTGCTTGGATTGCCCCGGTTCTTCTGCAGAGCTCACACCATCCACCCAGGCAAAAAGGTTCAGAGATATGAGGTCCAAAAAGTTTCTTCCTTGATGGAGATCACCTAGTTTCCCTTATTTTACCTCGCCTTAACCCTGTGAAAGGCCACGAGATTTCTAAAAGTACGTTCCTTCCCTAATCCTGTGCCAAGAGGCTGTGCAACTCCAGAAGTGTTTGTACGTAGGTAGAGGAACTGCAGCTCTTTTCCTTTGGCACAGCCACCAGGGACAATTTGCTGAATGGGGGTGAAGCTGAGGTCCAAACTTTCCAGTGATGTCAGACTTGAAATTGCTTCAGGTTCTTCAGTGGATGCATTGAGAGGTGAGGTGAGGCAAGAGACACTGAAGAAGTCATGGGTCAAAAAAAGATGTAAACGGCAGCACAGCT
The DNA here is from genome assembly GCA_033558185.1 of Dromococcyx pavoninus. Classification (NCBI taxonomy): domain Eukaryota; kingdom Metazoa; phylum Chordata; class Aves; order Cuculiformes; family Neomorphidae; genus Dromococcyx; species Dromococcyx pavoninus. Next base: position 602,887 of record JAUMJL010001001.1, on the reverse strand, counting down.
GATTCACTACATGCCAAGTGCTATGGATAAGCCTTCAGCAGCAGTTTTTCTGGTGCTTTTGAATTAATTATCCTGCTAGTGCAGAGTGCTGGCATTTGGCATCCACGGCACATTTCTGCTGTAAGACTGCTGAAATCAGTCAGGTTCTGATGAGGTGAGTCTCCTCGAATGCAAAATAATTCAGCTTGTGGTGAAAATCTTCCACCTAAGTATCATTTCTTGAACCATTTAGGAAACATGGATCTTTATATATGCCATGTGCTGTGATTTAGGATGCCAGGGAGAATAAGAGGAAGGAAAGCAGGTGGTGCACAGTATCTGCTGGAGCAGCAGAGCAAGAGCCTGCAGAGCAGGATGTGGCCATGTGGCCAGCTCAGTCCTGCGTGCTCAGTGCAGGCTTTGGCTGGGCAGGGTGGACGCTGCTGCTGTCCGGTGGCAGGAGCCAGCTGAGCACAGTCCATCCCAGGGGGCTCCTCATCACTCTCTTCTTGGGGTGCTGTGGAACTCTTTACACATTGGAGGAGAAATGATACAGAGCTGTTCCCCAGGCTCCTCCGCAGCAGGGATGCTCCCTCTGCCTCCCACCTCCTGAGTCTTAAAACACTAAGAGGCTGCCTCTGGGTGAGGATCAGCACTCGAGCAGATTGCAGATGAGGGACCCAATCAAGGGTTGCCAAGTCTGGTAATTTTATCACTAAGAGCACATCATGCGGTGGCTTTTATCAGCACCTCCACAGAGGTCATGGAGTTAGTCCTGTGGAGTCAGGGCACTACCCTGCCTTCCATTTTTTTAAAAGCAAGTTTCTTCCTCCCAAGATTAGAAAGAAAAACACATTTGAGAGCACTCCAGAGAGCCTGGAGAGAACAGTATGTTGGAAAGGAACCCCATCCCTCCACGGGCTTGTTTGTAGATGTCTCTATGATTTTTAAACATTATATTTCCTACGTCATACTCCTGATTTCTGAATCCTGGGGGAGATTTGCAGGGGACAAGCTCTGAGGGATGCTGAGTGGTGGCCTATCTCCTGGATGCCATGCACAAGGGTGTGGCATTGGGACAATACTGGGCCAAGTATCCCAGGATTTGGACTCAGGCTGGAGCACCTAATTCCAGACAAATTGTGGCTGGAAACCTGGGTCACCAGCCCCTGCGTGAGCATGTCCTCTCATGGGTAGCACTTGTGTCTTGTCCCTTCCAACAGTCACCTGCAGGCCTGAACATCTTCTCCATCCAATGCAGCAGCTTTTCATGTCATTCAAAAGCTAATTCAAAAGACATGGGCTGAGAGATGCTGCTTGCTTATGCCTGAATTTTTTCTCTCCCCTCCTCCAAAGATCATCACGAGCTCTGGTTCATTAGCGTTTGTGACAAGGGCAGGGTGGAAAGTGCCAGATAAGGGGAAAGGCTCATCACATGTTATTGTCACCACAATACTGGAAATATCACTAACAAATCAATCAGCCTCTTGATGCACAAGGCCCTGCTCCACATCTCCTCTGGAGCAGCCGTCACTCTATGCAGGTCCCACTTTACCATCCAAGGAGCAGAGCAAGCAGATGAAAAGGGTGCAGGCTTTGGGCCCCAATTTGGTGCTCTGGAGAGCGAGCTCTTTCAAAGGCTCCTTTATTGATGCTCCTTCAGCTAATTTTAGCACCAATGAACAGCAGCTTAGCTCAGGGGAGCAGGGACCATGGTTTGCAAAAGTAGGTGTCCATGTTAGACAATCCAGCCAAGACGTGGGCAGCCACAAGAATGGCTCTGTGGGATCTCATAGGCAGCCTTGAGCTTGCTGTGCCCATGCGCCAAACCCACCAGGGACACGCCAGCTTCAGTGCCAGAGCTGGGTGGCAGCGAAACCCTATGAGGACAGATGACCCCCAGCTCTGTGACACAGCAAGGCAGCTTTTGGCCATGGTGTTTTCTGGCAGTAGACTGGATTGCTGCCTGCTGCTTAGAGGCACAGGGTGCCCTGGGAAGTAGACGGTTGCCTTGAAGAGCAGGGTGCTTTGCTGCTGACCATGATGCAAATCTGGGAGCAACACCAGCTAGGGGTGAGCCTCCCTTCTGGTCTACACCAACTGCAGCTCTAGCATGAATGGCATAAGCTCCCTCTGCATCATCCTCTGCTGGGTACTGTCTGGGACTGCTACAGAGCATCTCTGACAGCCCAGGATCAGATTCAGCTGCAGAGTGGCTTCGAGATGGGAAAACAGCTCTGTTAGTTGATGCTCCATACCTGGTCTTGTTGGCACTGAGACAGTGAAAATACAGACAATTTTATTTATCACTGCATGAGGCTCCAGGTGCGGAGCTCTCATGCCCACACTCCTTTCTGCAGGCATCCGTGTGGTGGTGACTGATATCTGGAACAGGAATGTCACACAGCAAGGATGGCTCACCCTGATTACAGATGCAGATGCTGATGCTGCTGGCCTGGTCCAAAGCCCATTAGATCTGCGGAACAGATCAAAATCATGGTGTGACTCAGGCACAAGACTCATCACCTCATAAAGTGGTTCACCTGCTGTCACAAGGTCTCTTGTGATCCTGCCTCCAGCAGGACACAGTGTCCTCCAGGGTCCACAGAGGTGGGAAAGGCATGCTGTGGCTCAGCTGCGGCTCCCCACAGCATGCCCATAATACCTGGGCTGGCGGAGTCAGGTTTCTGGGATTGTTGTTCAGTCTAGGGCCTGAGATAGGCAGGTTACATCACTCTGAAGCTTCTCAGGAAAATTCAGATATGTGGGACCTGCCTCCTCTCTGCGGGGAGGAAGACAAGGAAAGCTCTGAGACCAGAGCTGCCACAAGTATGGGCTGCAGCAGGTGATAGTGTTTCTCTGTCCTGTATCACCTCTGGCTGAAAGGTGGGCAATGCATCCAGAGCATCCTTTGGGTGCTGCAGCATGAACTGCAACAGCTATGCACTGAAGTCAAAACAAGCACCAGGTCCTGGCTAGAGCTCTCTGCAAGCCGCAGCTCTGGATGTTCTTCTGTGCTTCTGTACCAGGATGGTTTCACATGGCACATTGGGGAATGACCTACAGAAGGCTTCATTACCCTCGAAGTGTCCTGTTTGCTTCCTGGGGTCAGGTAGCTGCCAGAGTGACCCGTATTGCGATGGGTGTGTTCACTGCCCGGAGCACACCAAACCCAGGCAGTAGCCTCTTTGAAAAATTATCCTGGAAACAAATGTTTCTAAAAATAGGAATTTCTCTTTGTTTCACCTCTGCTGGACCCTCTCCCAAACAACACAGGAGACAGAGCAGAATCAGATCTTCCTGTTAAAGCTAGTGGAGTCATATCTCTGTAACCAGCAGCTGGTACCCGGCTGCTGAGAACTGGTGCATTGCAGGGAATTCCAGGCACATGACAGCATCTTTCTGTGTGCCCTTGCTGTGAGGTTTGCTTTAACACCCTGGGGAACTCGAGATGATGTTCTAACATCTCCAAACTTAGACTGAATTCAGCAGGGCTGCTGGGGTATCACAGTGATGAGATCGTATCGTCAGACTGTGTGGCAGCAAGTAAAAAGAAGACACTGGAGTCAGCTTCTGTGTCCGAATAGCCAGCTCCTGCCACCTCGGAGCTGATTAAAACTCTTGCAAGCATTAAGTGAAGGAGGGGAGATGTGCACACAGAGGTGTGGGCTGGTGAGAGAAGCAGGACTCAGTCCTAGCAAAAGAACTTTTTTAAAAGGATTTTTTGTGACCAGAACGTATCTTGGGGTTTCTATGAATTCTCAGAGTCTTTTCCCTTCCTCTCAAGGACATCACCAGAGGGTTATTAGCAGCTGAAGTATTTGCTTTCGTTAGGCTCTATGCTGCCTGAAAATCTAGAGGAGAACGGGCAGAAGGATGTTCCCTGTAGTGAGGCATTCCAAAAAGTGCTTCCAGAAAAATAGTGAACTTCAGTTGATTATTATCAGCTATTCTCTTAAAAACTGAAGGGAATGGGAACATCTCGTGGTGGTACAGCTGATCCAGCATGCTCCACATGTTGTGCTGAGCCTCTCACAAGGAGCAGCCTCACTGCAGAGCCTGTGACCAGAGCAGCCTGGGCAAGGATGCGGTGTGTGGTGTTCCCAGGGAGCTTCCCACTTTGTGGCTTCATCTCAGGGCAGTGGTTTGATGAAACGTAAGGGCCAGCAGAGCACCCAGTTAGGCACAGTTAGTATCCTGGCTCCAGCTGTGGCCCATGGCAGATGTTTGCACAGGCATGGAGTAAGGACACAGCAAGACTTCCCAAGAACAGTGCCCCAGCTCCCACCGGTCCTCCAGCCTTAAGGAAGAGATGGTGGCTCTTTGTATTTAATAACCCAAAGGATTTTTCTTCCATGAATTCTTCTACTTCCTGTTTAAGTGCTTTACATCTGTCACATCCTGTGGCGAGGAACTCTATGGTTTAACAATACGTTGCACTGAGAACCACTTCCTTTTCCTTGTTTTAGACTTCCCTCCAGGTAGTTTTGTTTGGAAGTTGTACTCTTATACTGGCAGAGATGATAACTACCTCTCCACAGCCCCATGTGCCTCCCAGGATGGTACAGTTTTGTATCACACCCCTCTCTGTCATCCCCTTCCCTGGCGGTGGAGCCATTCCTCACCCACAGGCTGCTCCAGAGCTTGGCTCATTCCTGATTCCCTTCCCTGAGTCTCTTCCACATCCCTCTTGAGACAGAGGCAATAGGGAGTGCCAGATCTGCATGCAGCCATCTGAGCGTGGGCACATCACTGTCTCACATAGGGGCAGTGCCTCCTTTCTCATTCTCTTTTTCTTTCATGCTCACTTCCAACATTCAATTTTCTGATTTCATAGAATAGTTTGGGTTGGAAGAGACTTTAAAGATCATCCAGTTCCAAGCCTCCTGCCATGGGCAGGGACACCTCCCGCTGGACCAGGTTGCTCCAGACGTTTAGTGCTACCCTCTAGATCTCCTTCTTGGGAGGAGACACACCAGTCTGAACCCATCACTGGGGTTGATTTTGTGTTTCTTTCGCCTTTGCCTGAGTTTCCTTGGCCACTTTACCATCCCACAGCTCAAGGAGAGGGACCCAGCAGCTCCTCGCAGCCTGCTCTTGACTGCTCTGTTCTGAAGACCTCACTGCTGGTGGCAAACATGGTCACTTTCCTATCCCTGCCCTTTTTCAGATCACTTCTGGACACATTCAGTTGTTCACAGGTAACATCCCTCTGTTGTGAAAACAAACCCTTTACTTTTCAGTCTTCCCTTTCCTGCCTATAATGACTGAACTGCCTAGCAGGGCTTTCTTTTCTCCTTCTGGTATGGCACCATGTTCCTGAGAGCCTGTAGTGGAAGGCCTGGACAAACATCTCACTTGACATCTTGGCAGACCATGTGAACCAGGTCTCCTCCCCTGCATCCTTGCTGGATGGCCCTGTGATCCCCCTTGGCCAAGAGCAGGACTCGAGGCTCAGCAGAGAGGTCTTTAACTGGAAGGTGTCAAGGCTGGGGGCTTTCCACGATCATGGCCTGGGGTGGAGACCTGCAGCTGGGGCGTAGGCTGGTGAGTCAAGGTGGGTGGAAGAGATTGAGCCGGCATCTCATCTACACACATTACTAATGGAGACAGCCTGCTGATGCTGTAGTCATCTTGTGGCTGAAAGAGATGAAGTAATGGTGCTGACACACAGGGGAGCTCTGCTTTCAGCAGAAGCCATTGATGGGCAGAGAACACCCAGCCAGGTGCTGCCACCTTGGCAGGAAGTCCCACATTGCCAGAGCTGGGATAACCTGACAGGTAGAGGGGAGGTGAGTTGTATGGGGCCCTGAAGCCTAGGCAGGTGGTGCCCAGGCTGAGCAGAAGGTTCTGCTCTCAGCTGCCAGACCTCAGTACCACCAGCACACAGGATTCTTGGTTGTCATTTTATATTCTATGGAATGAGCTGCTATTTTTTTCCACAGCAACCTCTTCCCCAGTAAAACACGCTTCTTGCTAAGACGTGAGGAGGTAGGTAGGGGAGGACACATGGACAACATCATAAGCTGGTCCTGCCACTTCTCTTGCTGCTACCAAGGCTCCCAGGACCCCTGGACCTCTCCCTTCACCTCGGCCTCTTTCACCCACATCTCTCTGTCCTCTCAGCCTGGGACAGCCCTACCAGTACTGTACTGCCAGGGATCTGCAGTCAGACCTCAATTAATGCCAGGCAACTCCCCACCCTCAGCTCTCTACAACCTCCGATGTCCAGTTCTCTCTTCTTGGTTGTTTACCTGTTCACAAAATGAACAGGGAGCCCAGGCATTAGGCTGATCCCCTGGAAAGGCTCTTGGTTGTGGGTTTCCCCAGTTCATCGTGCAAAGTTCACGGGCTGCTCACCCCGGCCTTCCTCCCCAGCAGGGCATGGAGCCGGTGGCCTACTGCGAGATCTTTGCTTTAGGTATTCCTACTATGCTGTGAGATGCATCACATTGGCTGAGGTTTCTGGGCTGGGTTTCTGCTTTCAGTAGTGAAACAAGCACATAATGATCCCTCTAAGGGGGCAGCTGCTATGCTTGCCTTGTTGGAGACACAAGCCTTGTCAAGGCAGAGGCACTCTCTGTTGCGTCAATGGAACAAGGGATGGAGACCTTGTGTGCGGACTGGCTGGGCAGCTTCAGAGAGCTGCTCTTGCCTCTCTCCCACCCTTCATTTCTCTCTCAAGCAAGAGAAGTCAGCTTCTGCAACATCTCCCACGCAGGCAGCAGCTATTGCGGTGACTCCAGAACAACCACTCTTGCAGGAATTTGCCCGGAGGAGCGGTGCTGGTGGGATTCCAGAAGTACCTGATCTTAAGGGAGAAGATGAATCTTGAGGAGACGTGTCTCTGCTTATCTTCTCACGCCCTCACCTTGTGCAGGACAGCAACTGCACCCAGGGATGGGGTGCCGGCAGCAGGGTGCCTGGGTGCCTGGGCGTGTGCGTGGCCCAGGGCAAAAGTGTGGGGTGCCTCTGAGAGGAGGTGGTGGTCACATGGAACTCCAGCTCCGTGGGTGGGTGGTTGTAATGACTTGGCAGGAACAGAAACTGTACAAAGTCAGGCAGGCAGAAGCTGCTTGATCCGTAGAAATGACTAATCAGCACAAACCTTCAGGATTTTCTAAACTCTTCTTATCTTTCCCTTGTCTCATTATCTCCTCACTCCAGTCAGAAAGTTCTCGGCGGGATGGTGTGTCTGCCCTGTGGGATGCTTTGGGTAGCAAGTGCTGTCGCTGGCACTGTCCTGTGATGGGGTGTCAGTGGTCCCAGCTGGGGCTGGGCTGGCCTGGATATATTCATCCTTCCTCCCAGAGCTGAGATGCCACAGGCATTCCCATCCCTTCCTGATGCCCCTGTGCAAGTCCCCATGGACAATGCAGACCTCTATGTGCTGCTCAGCCATAGCTTTCCAGGCACTAAGTCCTGCTTATATATTTGGAGACGCTGCCCCCAGGAAGGGCCTGGTGTGCACATACTTGATGGACAGAGATGGAAGAACTTGCAGATCACAGCCTTTATGAAGTAGCCTGTTTGCTAGCTGGGTAGTTGGGCTCTCCAGCAAACTGTTATCCTTCACCAACAGAGATACCAGGAAGGAAAGCAGCCACCAGCGTCTCCACGTTAATGAGAGGCAGAAAAGAATAAATATCAGCACTGCTTGACTCCCAGCAGAGCTGGACAGAAAGGCAAATCCCTTGGCATTCTGTGCTCTCAAACCAGTGTCTGGCTTTCTCCTTGAGCTGTCCCCACCATCAACTGGCTCAGCTGATAACGGGGACATCAGCCAGATGGGTGAAAGGCCCAGAGTCACCAGCCCTGCAAAAGAGATGGAGATCTTATGTTAGGAGAAGCAATGCAAAGCAGCAGGGACTCGGTGAGGAGAAGGAAGGATCACAGAGGCTGGTGGACATGAAGCTTCAAACACTAAAATATGGTTACAGAAGTGAGGTGCTGTAGCCTCAGAGAGGCCAAGAGGGTCTGAAGTCTCCTTCACAAAGCAGATCTGCCTAAGGCCCATAAGTAACCCTCTTAGAAATAAAGAGTTGAGTCTTATTTTTTTGTGCTTAGATCATATTCTACCTGCTTAACTTTAGGCTGTGCTCTGCCTCCTGGCACAGGCAGTGCCCCCCTGCCACGAGGCTGAAGCCTGCAACTCCCTCCAGGCTGCTGAAGCTAACACAATTTCTACCTGCTTAGGAGCAAGCTCTCAGCACAGCCCTGGTGAAGTGGCTGGGTTTGTCCCAAGCAGGTATGTGCAGCCCTCCTTCCTTCCCATGGAGAATTTAAGCACAGGTTGCATTTACTGGGAAGGGAAGAAGGAACAGAAAGTAATGACATCTGTGTGGTTTTTCAGGAGTTGCTCATGCTGAAGGCCAGCTCAGCAGAATGAAAACCACTTATTTCATGGGCTTTTTCCTCCTTTCCTTAGCACCTCAGCTCAAATTCCCCTGCTTTGCACAGAACACACCAGCAAGGCTGTTGGAGGCAAAGTCCACTTCCTAGACTTGCAGTGTAGGAGGGAGGTTTGTGATTAGGATGCACCTGCAAGCACATTCTTGAGCTGCTATTTTTTTCCCCATGTTTGTGTTTCTGCCAGGAATGGCTGATAGCGGCGTGTGCTCATGAAGGCTTTTGAAGGTGGGAAAGAAATCCATGGAACAGTAATAATGGAAAAGATTAAGTACAGGAAATGTAACTTTCCTGTGCAAACCTGCTACTCGGAGAGGAACCCCCGCCTGCTCTTGTTAAGCATAGCCTGAGCTGTTGTGCTTTGTGTGACTGGAAGTTGTGTTTGTTTTCTGAGCAAGCCCTGACTAACTCAAAACTTATCTGCCGTGTTCCCAGAGAGCCCCCTGATGGCGGTAGTTTTCATCTAAATAGTCTGAGCTTTCAGGTTTTGAGTAGCTGGGGAAATCCTCATCAGGAGTTCTGGATGAGATGTAGAGGGTCAATAACTACCTTGTTGGCTGAGAAGGTACATTCTCCCAGGATGGCTGTGTACATGCTGGGGAGTTGCGTGTTCCTGCCTCCTGCCCTGCAAACCTACCTCCCTCTTGACAATGTTTTTACCACAATTCCTATTTTAAGCTGGAGCCCAGCATCATCATGCAGATGTTTCTCCAGTTTCTGGACTGGGCCTGTGGTCATCACACAGGGGTGTCTCGGAGGTACCTTGGAGTTGTTATTTTTCTTAAATACTGCCAGAAAGGAGCTGGTAGAGTGCTCCTGCCATGGCAGTGGGTGTGAAGAGGACTGGGTGGTGACGTGGAGGTTGCTCACTCTTGCTCTGTGAGAAGCATTCTGTAAAAGCAGTTTTGCAATGATGTTACACAAACCTGGCTCTGTTGCAGGAGAAGGCAGTCCCTCCCTGCCTCCCTCCGCAGCAGCTGCAGGGTCCCACACCCAGTCCCACACCTGGCCACCACTTGCCAGGTTTCATGTTTGCAGAGTGGAAGTGTTGGATGCCCACAGGGCTATAAAACCATCCGTGACAGGGGTGCCAGGGACAGCCCATCCCACTGGGACTCTTTGGTTTGGCTTAGCCTGAGCAGAAGGTCTCACCTTGAGACACAAACGATTGTGCTCTACCGGCTGGTGCCTATTTGCTTTTTCCTTGTAAGAAAAGCCAGGCCAGGGCAGCCAGCCTGCTCTCACACCTCCCTGGGTAACCCCAGGGTGGTGACAGGGCTATGACAATGCTCCCAGTCCTAAAAGACCCAGGTGTGCCAAGCAAAGCCACAGCAGTCCCTGGGGCTGGATTGGAGGAGCGTGAGGCTGGTGGCACAGCAGGAAGGAAACAACTTGCACCAAGGCGAAAGGAGGCTTCAGCTGCTTCCTGCAGGGCTTGATGGTGAGGCCATTCAGCAAGGAACCTGTGGAGCCGGGCTATCCAGCATCTGAAAAACTGGACTGGAATGGAAAATATGACGTAGACAACGCCCATGGAGTGAACCAGCTGGGGTGGAGTAGGTGGCTAGGGATGCTGCTCTGCTGTGCTGGCTCTAGCAGGGCAAGGACACCGTCCAGGGCAGGGTTGTTGACCTGTTGGAACTCCCTCGGCAGCTGTTGGAGCGTGCTTTGTGCCCTGGTGGGATAGTCACAGGACTGCTGATGGGAGCAAAGTGGTGGTGATGGGCATGGAGGCATGATGGCTTCATTGGACACCTGCCCTGGGTTGGAGCTGGAGAACTCCTGACATCGGTGCAATGCCAGCCCAAAGGCTGCCTAGCCACGCATTTCAGTGCTTCAGAAAGCACCAGGACAAGGACTGAATCCCAGCTACCACCTGCAAGGGAGGATAGACGATGTCTGTGTCCCCAGGGCCACAGCCAGGTAAAGCTCTCGCTGCCCAGCTGCGTGTGGGTCACTCCCAAAGCGTGGCTGCCTGTCTCTCCCAAAGACTATACAGCATGAGCCAGCATGGGGACTGCTCTCGTGGGGTTGCTTTGCCTAAGCCACTCACCCAGCTGTGGGATATCACTGTGTGTTGACTTGTCCCCTGAAGACCTGCCTGGGCACCAGTGCTTCTGCCCCTTCCCAGCCCTGGCTCCTCTTGCCGTGTTGCTGCCCTGTTTAGACATCCAGAACTGCTCCCGCACGCTACAGCATCTCTCCAGTGCAGGGACAAGAGTGGGTAGATTCATGCTCTTGGCTTGGGGGCCTCAGCACAGCCCCTCAACCTGCACCCAGCCTCTCTGTGGGCAGAATAGGATGCAGGCAGGGAAGGTAGCAGGGCAGGCTGGCCTTCCAGGCACCAGGGCTGGATGGGAGCCATCAGGGCAGATGTATGTGGACCCCCACATCAACCCCTGCACCTCAGCTGGCTCACACACCAGAAATGGACCAGAGGGAAGGGCTTTGCCAGAAAGATCATCCTGACCTGTGGGGAGGTTTGGCTCTAGACACAGGCACTGCCTGTGACCTGTGTGAGTCACTGTGACACTTTTTGGACACTGTGGGTCAGCCTGGAAAAACCCAAGTACTGCTGTCCCCTCCCTGTGACTGGACTGCAGGAGCTGCAGATCAGCCTCTGTCTTCTCAATAGCTTGTTTATAAGAATGTAAACACCTCATAGGAAAAAAAAAAACAACTTCACGCCAAATATCCATTAGCTCCCAAAGGTACAAGCTGTCCAACAACTTTGTGGGTTATGTATTTTCGTTTCTGTTTGCTCTGAACCCTTTTCCATGGCTGAGCAGCTGGGAAGCGATGTCAGAGCAGAAGGGCAGAGCACCAGCCGGGCTCCCTTAGATAGTGCTGAGCCATGACAGGGCAATAAAAAGACATAGAGGACTTCTGCCTGTTTGTTTACGGCAGGAGCAAGCCATGTGTGTCCCCTGCTCAACATCCAGAGCCTGGTCACCAGGACTCCAGAGGCTGCTGTGTCGCTGGCTGCGTGACACTGCAGTGAGAGGTTGTCAGGAGGAAAAGCAGGGGGGCTGTGGCTGCAATGCTGGGAGCCAACGCAGACCCAGCCACAGCGCCGATGAGAGCCCCACCACCACTGCCAACGCCGCTGCAGTGACTCTCGTGGCTCGCTCTCCCCAGCCGGGTTTGGTTGCCTGTGGAGGCGGTGAACGCTGCTGCCAGCCCGGCTGCACGGCTGGATGGCTGCCAGCCTGCCGCTGCGGCCGGGCTTGCGCAGGGAGCGCGTCGCTGCTCATCTGACCGGCACTGCTGGCCTGCGGCCCTGCGGCTGGGAGGGATGGCAGGGCCCGAGCTCAGCGGCAGCAGGTGCGTGGGTGCCGTCACCCGGTGCCACAGGCTGTCCCGCTCTGCCCATGCCAGCGGTGCCACCCTGGTTGTGACGCAGCGGATTTATCATTAACCTCCTGCAGGCAGTGGGAGAGAGGCCGCAGCTCTCCACAGCCCCCCGGCACCAGCCCCTGCCTCCTCTGCAGGTAAGAGCTGGGACAGGGACAGCGGGCTTTGGGGCACAGAGGTGACTCTGGAGCTGGAACAGCATGGGGAGCAGGGGGTGGCACGGCGGTGGTGGAGTCTGTTCACAGGGTATGGGGTGGGAGCAGTGGGCCCGCAGCTGTCAGCAGCCCGGCATCCCCCGCGTGCGGGTCTCTCAGTGCTGGCTGAGGACACTGCCTGCTCCCCGCTTTATGGACAGGGGTGCCCAGAGGCAGCAGAGACATGCCTAAGGCAGGCAGCTACCTGGGAGGAGAGCTGGGGAATGAAACTTGCTCCTTCTCTCTCTGCCTGGTCCAGTCGTGCCCATAAATGCTGCTTCTTAGTTTTACACAATTCCCTCGTACCTCTGATGTTGTAGGTTGGAAGGGCGAGGGGAGGGAAGGAGGATTCCCCAATGTGGGGGCAAATTAGCAAAGGAGCTGCATGTTCTGGGGGTTGCTGGCAAAGGGAGCGGTGACAGCCCAGTGCCTGCATGCCCCTGAGCTGCAGGGCATCTCTCCAGGGGGTGTCTCAGGTCAGGGCCTTCCACCTGCTTCCACTGCAGCCCTTCTTCAGAGCAAGGATTTTGCTGTCACTGTCACTCCCAGGCAGAGGACACTGGGCTTGTCCAACAGTCCTTGATGGGCATCCTTCTGCCTGGACACCTCTGTGGCACCCAAAAGGGCACAGGAAAGTGTCTCCTGCTCCCCGTGTCCCATAGCAGTCAGTGCCATGCCACAGGCAGGGGTGGCAGCCAAATCTGCAGAGAGCAGGGATGACAGTTGGAAGGGTAACGTGTCCCTGTAAGGCATGCATGGGTCTCTTACCTTCTCACAGGTATTTACTTGCTGTGCCAAGCCCAGTTTTTCTTGGTGCAACTATGGGCACATGCCAGGAGGGAACATTCACCCTGCTCGGTGCTTGCAACTGCATCGCCCGCTTATTAGCTGAACCCTTCCCCATGGAGGCTTGGGCTGCACTATCCCTGCTCCCACTACAAGCACCTGGGGCTGCAGCCTCTGAAAGGGGCCCCTGGCCTGGCGCAGTCCAGCTGGTGGTGGGCTTGGGGTTTGGCAGTGGTTAGGCAGGCAGCGGAGGGCAGATGCAGAGCTGCCCTCCTTGTGCCACTGCTTATTCTGCCAAACCACTTCTACCTGTCTTTGCCTCCTTCACCTCCTTCGGACAGGCTGCCTGGCAGCATCTCTCCCTCCAACCAGTGTCAGCATCCAGATAAGCTGTGTGCTGCACTGGCATGGGCTGTGCCCTGTTTCTCTCTCAAGGACTTCTGCCTGGGACTGAGAACTATCTGTGAAGCTCCGGGACCTGCTCCATCCTCCTTGGCATCAGTTAGAGCAGAGAATGTTCCCTGAGATGGAAAGAGCATGAATCACCTCTGAGTATTCATGCTCTCCACAGGCAGGGAGGAGAGGGGCACAGACTATGCTGGGCACCACTTGGGCATTGTGCACCTGGGACTGCCAACATCCCTGGCAGAGGCACCTATGGCTTCACCCATTTCTTCCCCCAATCCTGTCCCTTTTAAAAGATCTCTCCCTGCCACAGAAATGCCTCTTGTTCAAGCACTGCAAAAACACTCTTTGTACTTTGAATAGAACTCTTGAAGGCGAGGCAATGTGCCAGGCGCTGCCAGCCAGGGCAGGGAGGGAACAGCTAGCCCTGGCAGTCAAACCCTGCAGTGATTTCAGGGACCAGACCAAGTGCTGGGCGAGTGCGGTCAGGCCCCTGCGTGCAGCTGGGTCTCCCCTTGCCTGCACCTTGGCCCTGCACATGGGTGCTAGAGTTAGCTGTGTATGTGTGCCAAGCCCCTGCGAGCCACACATGGGTGTCTGCCCTGCGCAGCCAGAGCACTCCTGGCTCGCAGCGTTTTATGGCTTTATGATTTTGGACTGTCATCCATGCCTTGCTTGTAAATGCAGGTGTCTTGAGTGTCCCCTGGAATTGTGCATCCTAGGGATGGGACAGGGCAGGGACCGTGAGCACTGAGCCAGGGTGGGCATTGGAGTGTGGATCCTGGGGCTGCCTGTGCCACAGCCTGTCCCTAACCCCCTACCACCACCCCCTGCAGAGCGCCACATCCCACAGAGATGGCAGAGCCGGATGCTGAAGATGCAACCAAACCTGAAGAGGTCATCTACGAGGAGGTGACATCCTGTGAGAGGATGGAGCTCAGCCAGCGGTTGGCCGTGGAGGAGCTCATCTCCACTGAGGCCAGCTATGTCCACAACATCCAGCTTTGTGTGTCGGACATCCGTACACACCTCCAGAAGAAGCAGGTGAGAGAGGTTATCATCCCCTGCCTGGTGGCTGGGGACTGTAGGAGGAATCTGTTAAGACCTGCAGGACATCCAGATCACTGCAGGGAGGTCACTATATGCTCACTGTTGCTCACTGTCCACCTTCCCAGGCATCCCCCATCAGCTGAGGTCCTGGACTGGACGGACATTGAGTCTGACCTACTACAGCTGTCCTACATCTTTAACCTTACATCTGCAGTATGAAAAGACCTCATTGCCCCACTCAGGAGTACAGCCAAGTCTCAGCATCTCCAGTGCCTCCTGAAGTGGAGTGTTGCCCCAGCTCCTTGGATGTAGTTTGGGGCAGCTGGAAGGACATTCAAGCTCAAGAGGTTGTGTCTCCAATTCACTTCTTGTCTGATGTATTTGGCTTACCCCAGAGCATTTTTGTTCCCTTTAGCTGCCTGATCTTGACCTGGAAGGACTCTTCTCTAACACTGATGACATCCTCCACGTCTCCAGACAGTTCCTGAAGGGGCTGGAGGCCACAGCCACCCAGGAGCATGAGCAGCTGCTCTGCATCAGTAAGTAGGGCAATTCCAAGAGATCCCTGACACAGGCTGCTGCCCAGCACTGTGCCTGGGTGCAGCTTCAGCCCACCCACACCAATGCCTCCTGTGTCTCCCTCGGCTCTGGGCCCCGGGAAAGCTCCACTGCCTGCACACCACTGTCTATGGTGTCCATGCTCACCCCATGGGGGGCGAAGCAGGCCTGCCCAGTCTGCAGAAAGCAAGGGGGCAGCATCAGGCCCATCTTCTCAGAGGTGCCTAGGGGCATGGAGCGCTGCCCCAGCATATTTGGCTGGCACTACTCTGCTGGCATCACCCTTCCAGCAGGCTGGGAGAAATCTCTGCTGAGGAAAGGCCAGAGGAAAGAACTGTCCTTTCCAGCCTTGCTCTCCTTCCCCAGGTGCCCTGTTCCAGGAGTTCAAGGAGGAGATGGAGACTGTGTACAAGATCTACTGTGCCAGCTATGAGCATGCCCTGCTACTAGTGGAGAGCTACCGCAAGGACCCCAGGCTGCAGGAGGAGATCTTGGAGACTTTGAATGCAACAGTGTAGGTACCTGCTCCTGAGGCCATCACCTCCCTCTCCATGATTTACCTACTGGCCCTGCCACCAGGCTGAGCGTAATATCACAGACACCACCTTTGTGGCATCACCTGATGAGGTTCCTGGAGCCTGTCCTGCATTCTTGGGGCCATTTGCCGAGGCAGCACTATGGGTTGGTTGTCTTTTATGGTGGACCCCAAAGCCAGTGATTGGGTGGCACGCACAGCTCCTACCAGCTCCACACCCTCACATTGCTCCCAATCCAAAGAGGGCATGTTCCCCAGCTTAACCAGAGGGACAGGTTCGTCCTCATGGGCCTGCTGAACCCCTTCTGAACAGTTGAGAGGGTCACAAACACTCCTGGAGCCAGAAGAAGCCGGAGTGCTGGCAGAAGAGCTGCTGGGATTTGCTGCTCTCTCTTTCAGAGCGTGGGCAGTGTGGCTCCAGAACAAGCAGTACCTTGCGCGCAGGTAGAAAGGGAGCCCTGCCTGGCTTTGCCCAAACCTCCCTCCCCGCTGGCCCTGGAGCAAGCACGATCCCGTGCCTCCCAGCTAGACAAGCACAGCACTATTCAGGGAGGCACAGTGCCCGTCTGGGCCTGGCACTGTCTTCTGGGCTGGCAGAGAGAGCGCCCACTCCTAACACTCCCACAGCTGGCAGGGAACTGGGATCACAGCCAGAAACCCCTCCCAGCTCCTGGGCACAGCTCCCCTGTGGGTCCAAGACAACAGAGCTCTCTTGCATCTGGAGAGGGGCTGCTTTCTCCCCAAAATGCTTGCAGGGAGGTGCGGGGAGCAGCCGGGCAGCCCCCCACACCCACCTCAAGTAATTCCTATTTCTGCCAGGCCTCACACAGCCGCATCAGACCTCAGCTTCTTCCTGGTGATGCCAGTGCAGAGGGTCACCAAATACCCACTGCTTCTGGGGAAGATCCTGGAGAACACCCCCACCAGTGCCAGCGCCTACCCAGCCCTGCAGGCCGCTGTCCAAGCCATGGCGCAAGTCAACGCCAACATCAACGAGTACAAACGGCGCAGAGAAGTAGGTGAGTGGGCAGAGGGCACTCTGGGAAGCTCCAGCCCAGCCCTGTTTGTCTCCCCTTCTCCCCTTGCTGTTGTACTAATTCCCACTTCAATCAGTTCAAAGCTCTCCTGCGCTCCACCCGTCCTCCCTGGTGGAGCCACAGGCTCGTGTAGGCAGCTCCCAACACTGCACTTGTCCTGCAAACGCCACTCTGGGCAAGACCTGAAGGCTGCAGGAGCAGGGTGGCACGGGGGCTCTAAGCACAAAACCAACCTGTCTGCATTCCTGGAGCTGGGAAGGAACAGTCCTGCCCTTGGGATAGGAGAAATCAGGCTCCCCACAAATAGGAGCTTGCTCTTCTTTTTCGTTTTCATAGTATTTTCCCTGGGGCTCCCTTTCTTTTATGTGGGTTTTGCATATCCTGTTGATCAGGACTTATGATCTCTGGGTCTGGGTGCTGCTCACACGTGTTGCTGCCGAGGCTGCTGCTGCCCTGAAGTCCTCTCTTGATCTTTTTTCCTCCCACCTTGTGTACCCCCATCCGAGGTAGCAACCAAATACAACAAAGCCGAGCATCTGACGCTGCGGGACCGCTTCGCACGCCTCAACACGCACTCCATCGCCAAGAAGACCACACGGCTGAGCCGGCTCCTCATGCACGAGGCTGGCATTGTAGCCAAGGTAGGCAGCCAGCAGCCCAAACCCCACCACTCTCGGACCCAAAGCCGCTCTTTGGGTCGTTTCTGGGACTTCCCACTGCCTCCCACGACACCTTACCAGTGGAGATGGGGAGAGTGGAGCTGAGGTCGAGTGGCCGACGGTGACACCCAGTGGCCCATGCTGTCACAGGAGCCATGGTCCCATTTTTGAAAAGCCCGAGAGTGGCTCCTGGTCCCTGATCCCAGGGATCAGCGGGATAGAAAGGATGCAGGTATGCGCCTCGCTCCCTGCCTCTGAGCATGGCAGGGGACTGCTTTGGCTCCCAATAGTCCCAACACAATCCTCAGGCACCTCAGCAAAAGGAAAGACACCCCAGTATTCCCCAGCACCACGACCACACTGAAGGCCCTGTTGCTGCATGGATCCCAAGCACCCTAGATCTTTTCTGTCTTTAGATTCCTGGAGCCTCCCAGGGTCTCCCCTGCCTATTCCCAGCACTGTGAGGGTCAGGCTGCCGGGTTGCTTTTTCCATTAGCACCCAGTGAGGAGTCGCCATCCCTGGAGGTGTTTAAAAGACGGGTAGATGAGTTTCTCAGGGATCTGATTTAGTAGTGGGCAGATACAGTTGGACTCAATGATCTCGAAGGTCTTTTCCAATCAGATGATTCTATGATCAACCCCGGCCAAGGCATTGCCTGGCCTGGTTAAGATGTCCTTTCGCTTGCAGACAGAGGACAAGGAGTATGACAAACTGGAGGAGAAGTTCCAGTGCGTGGTGTCCAGTGTGGCCATGCTGAAGGAGAATGTGGCATCCTACCTGGGCCATTTAGAGGTAAAACTCTGACCTCAGGACTTGTTTCTTGGTGTCGAAGGCTACTTTCAACCTCTGTGGAAACCAATAGCATTTGGGAATCTTCAGGGGCTTGCATCTCAGCTAAAATGTAACGTTGTGCCAGGGACTTGCATAACATCCAAGGATTGCTCAGGTCCAGAGGAACTTAAGAAAAATTCAGGGCTTTGCTAACATAGTCTGAGCTGGGTGTCATTTGAGAATATTCAGTCCTTAAACCAATCATTAATTCAAGGCATCAAGTAGCTGAAAAGGCTAGGTGTTGTTCAGCCTGGGTTCTTGCATTAATAACAGGAATAAGGCAGAAGTGTCCCCAGATCAGGCCTGACAACAAGCTTCCTCTCTGAGATCACCTGGGTCAGTAGTTGCTATGACTTTTCTCAGGGAAATCCTTGGGGCATCTGAGGGAAATGAAAGTATGAGTGATGGCAAAACTTGCAGTCCCCAGAGACTGTTACTAGGAAAGCCTCAGGAAATGGCAGAGGGTTCAGAAAGCAGGAATTCAAGGGATGGAAAGCCCTTGTCACAAAAATATTGACAAGGGCTGCACATATAAGATCTGGGAGGAGGAAACTGGATTGAAAGACTGCTTGTAGTCCAAAGAATATGTAAGCTTTTCACAGCCATCCTGAGGAGCTGATTAATTTGTGTTTGTGCAGGGCAGAGACATCCTGGCCTTTCTTTGCACTGACTGGCAGTTCCTTCTTGTGCATCTGCCTGTACTCCACCACAAGGAAAGGCAAATCTAGGTTCATATAACATCATCACAGCCACATCTGATTGGCTGCCCAGGGAATAGGTCTCAGAGACACTGCCTTCTGCTCAAAGCATCAGTCCCTTTCCCCTTCTGTACTTCCATCCCCAGTCCCTCCTGCAGCAAGGACATCTACAAATGAAAGATCTCCTAAATATGACCACAGGCAGAAAGAATACAGAATTTAGGACAGAGATCAGGGTACTCTTTGAGAGCGGCTCATGGCAGCCACGGTTGTTGGGAATAAAACAGAAACCACTCCTGCGGCTCCAGGACTGATTGCAGGAGCAGTGCTCCAAGAAGCATAAGAGCAGAGCTTGGGGAGAAGCAGGAGACCAGACTTCCCTTGACATTGGCAGTAGGCTGGGGCTCTGGGAGCTCAGCGCTCCCTTTCTCTGGGTCCAGAGGTTGTGCATCAAAATCTGCCTCCTCACAGGAGAGAAGCTGCTGTCCACAGGGTTAACCTTAGAGCAAAGGATCTCAAAGCAGAGGAGGGTCTCCTCCCCATCCCTTCTCTAGCCAGTTTCATTTCCTCCAAATCACCTTCCATGCAGAGGGAAGGTTTTGTATGTACAAGAAACACTGTGGAGCTGCTGGACCACCAAACCCAAATGCCAAAGCACCAGGCAGCATCAGGCTGGGGCAGGCTGTCAGGGAGCCCTGGACACCTTACTGGGGCAGCAATGCTTTTGCAAGCTGGTGCGTGAGCCCTGCTCAAAGGGAGAGGTTTGTTAACACCTGAGCGAGTTCCATGGCTTGCAGACAAGAGCACTCCAGAGCATTGGTCCCACTGGGCTTCTAGCACAGAGGACCCAGGCTTGAACACTGGCATGCCTTGGGGAACGCAGGGATAGGTTACAGATGGATTAGCTAGTGTTGGGCAGCTGCTGCAAGTCAGGTTTGATGGTTTTCTCCCTTTCAGGCATTCCTGTTGCCCACCCCACACAGGCGTGAGCTGCAGATCGCCGAGGGACCTGCCCAGCAGTATCGCCGCTTCGCAGAACACCTCCATTGTGCTGTTTTCCCAGAGTTTGTGAGTGCTCCTTCCCTGTAGATCTCCTTCAGGGTCACGGCCAAGCATTGCTCTCACACCTTCTGCTGGGGCACAGCAGGAGCTGGTTGCTACCCCAGGGCAGGGCAGCCAAGAGCTGAGGAGGATCCCAGAGCAGGCAAAGTCCTTACCTACAGGCACAGCCTCCTGGGTCCTGAACATGAAGGGGCAGGTAAGAGGGTCCGTAAGCAGCCCCAGACACATGAAGAGAAAAACCATCTCCAGAGTCCATCCAGGAAGCAAGAGGAGACAGGGCCAGAGACATGGCTACAACACAAATCTAAGGTGCATCCATAGCTGGAGATAAGCTGTGATGTCCATCCAAGGGGGCTATCCAGGAGCTGAGTGACCTACCACAGAGGTCCAAGGTTCACCCAGAAGACAGAGGCAGAAACCAGCACACTCACAACAACTCTCAGTCACGGGCTGAAGGCCCTTAAGTGGGAAGGGGGGGTGGGTGGAGGCCCCAGGTTTGGTTGGTGTGAACCATTAAAGAGTATGAGTGTCTTCAGGGCCCTGACGTGTTTGTGGCCAGCCATGCAGGCAGTGGAGCACAGGATGGTAGAAAACCGGGCATGCTGTGTATTTGACTCACACAAGGTGTTTGCTGCCAAACCTCAGTCCAACCTACCCACACCTTATGGGCATCCGTGCTTGCCTTTAGGAACCCAAGAGCCCCTCATCTGTCTCTTTTTACCTCCCCTGCTTGGTTGCCCAGGACTCCCTCTTAGGTGGTGGCTCCCACCGTGAATGCAGTCAGGGAGGTTTCTGAGCAGGGAAGAGTGTGGCAGGGCAGCCTGAACCCCACACCTGGATTCTGGCATCCCCAGGGAGCCCCAGCACAGGCAGGGAGGGTAGTTATGTGGGATCACTGTACAGACCCAGGGCTGAGGGCCTCCATCAAACCAGGACACCATGACCAGCATGGGACAGCCACTGCAGCACCCTCCTTGGCCCAAGGGACCTTGCACATGACAGTCCTACCCGATCATGTGCGTGGAGCACAAGTTTTGAACCATGGCATGCATGACTGCCCTCAACCAAGGCTTTGCTTTGTTTGGCATCCTATGCACCTTCAGGGAAGGATGCCTCAGATGCCCTGCATTCCACACAAGCCGTTTCTGTCCACAAGCCTTTTCTCCCATGTAAGACAGTGTCCCATGTACATGTAGACAGCTGGACCTGTCTGGGGTCTTACATGGAGATTTGGATTCTCTTGCCTCATAGAAGCAACGGCTGGACAGGCTGGTCTGCCAGCCCCTCTGCAGCCTCTCAGACATGCTGGTGGGGCCACAGCAACTGGTCAAGAAGCGCCTGGACAAGCTACTGGACTATGAGGAGATCCAGGAACGGAAGAGCGAGATGGGCAGCGTGACGTATGATGAGGAGGCAGCCATGAACACCTACCTGGCCATCAATGCCTTGCTTGTGGCCGAGCTCCCACGATTCAACCAGGTGGCTCTGCAGCTCCTGGGGCAGATATTGTGCTCCCTCAGCACTCTGCAACGGGACTTGGCTGCCCAGGTCCTGCAGCAGGCAGAAAAGGAGCTAGAGCAGGTAAGACTGACCCCTTGGCGTCTGTGCCTGAACTGGTGCACATGCTGAGCTAGATCTGCCTTCTTCAGGCTTGGGACATCACTCAGCAATTAAGAGCACTGAAGGTTTGCTGTAGCCCAGGCCCACCCTTGCAGACACACAGCTCCCTGGCTAAGGTTTTTAAGAGATCCCTTCTCCCCTGCAGCTGGAGGAAGCCAAATTTTCTCTTCTTCATTGCCAGGAACTGTCTTGCTCTCTCCTTGAGGACACCACTGGTAATTTATTGATGTGGTGCCTGAGAGATCGGTGTTTACTCTGAGAATCCCTGTGCAAAGAGGAGAAAGACAGCTTGTGGCCTGAGGAACAAGCATCCCTCAAATCCCCATCCCCTGGGAGATATCTTGAAGGCCTCCTTACTGCATAGACATTCTCTGAGCCTGATGTTTGCAAACATGGTGGGTCAGGCCAGTTCACAGCCCTGCGGTAGAGCATGGCCCTGACCTAGCCCATGACCAAGACAAGAAGTAGCTGCAGCCATGTGGAGTTATCCTCTCAGGTACTGCTCATATACACCTAGTCAAGAGGGTGGATGCTTATGCTGCAGATATCTATCCTGGAGCTTTATCCACCTGTCTTCCTTTATAGTGGAGTGGGATGGGCAATGGGCTTGGGTCAGGACAGCAGGACCCAAGGACTGTTGCCGTGAGCTGGCTGCAGCCCAAGAGACCCATGTGAGATAGCCCTGCCCAGGGAAGGTGGCTCAAAGCCAGAGGGAAGCAGATTTCATCCTAGGTGCAAGGTGCATCTTTAGTGGCAAGATATGTTCTCTGACTTTCTCAGCCCTATTCTTCCTGCTCTTTCTCTTTTGACCCTACCTACAGCTTTACCCCTCCCTAGAGCCTTCTCTGATCTCACAGTCTGTCTTCTCAGATGCCCCATGCCCACATGCCTCTGCCCAGTTTCTGGAAGATGGTGGAAGACACCTTGCAGCAGTCTGGTGCTCAGATCCGTACCTTCTGCCAGACATTTGAGACGGTCACGCCGAGCCCTGTGACACAGGTAGAAGCTGGGAAGGAGGTGTCTCAGACCAGTTGGATGAAGATGCAGGACTGCATCTTCCCAGTGCATAACATCTCCTTGGGGGGGGGAGGTTGGCTCAGAAAGTCATGCAGGGGGTTTCCAAAGCCACAGTGTTTCCCCTGAGGCCCAGCAGCAGCTGGCTGGGAATAACCAGGGATGAAACAATATCTCAGCTCTTCTGGTTCTGGACACTCATCTCCAAACCATGAGCAGAGTAGATAATTAATGTGAAGGAGTTTCTCCTCTAACCTCTCACTGGGATGTGATCCTGCAGAAAGTAGGGCACACAGACATGGAGGGCCTCTCCTCTGTGTCTCACCAAGTGCTCCTGTGTCTCTTGCTCCTCACCAGCCTCTGAACCCTGCTGAGGAGCGAAAAGTCCTTTCCCTTGTGAGCAAGCATGGGCCAGACAAGCTTTACCAAGTGACAAGCAACATCAGTGGCAGTAAAGACTTGGACCTGACCTTGCAAAGAGGACAGATTGTAGCTCTGTTGCAAACCATGGACACTAAGGGGAACACGAGCAGATGGCTGGTGGATGCTGGAGGTACTTAGAGCACTACAGAAACATCTTGAAACTACTCTTTTGGGGGGGGGGGGGGGGTGTTGCTGCTGGATATCCCCGTGATGGACAGGTTTGAACAGGACTGCTGCGCCTTGTAAGGCAACAACCGAGTTGTCATTCCTCTCTCCTCCAACCAGTCCTGCATGAGTCAGGCAGCAGGGTCCCTTGACTTGTGTGTGTGTGTCCCCTCCAGGTCCCCGAGGGTTTGTGCCTGCTGGAAAACTCCAGCCCTATTGCCTGGTACAAAACCAGCAGCCTGGGATGCAGATGCCAACCCTGGAGATCAACACAGAAAGAAGGCGACATTCATATGCAATGCCTGAAGCTCCCAGACCCCAGGTGGCCGCTTTCACCCCAGCTTTCCAGGTGAGAGTGGGGGACATCCCCTGGGGCCATTCCTAGCACCCCCACCAGCTCCATGCTGGTCCTTGTTGTTCAATATGTGGATGGGAAGGTAGATATGCTTTTCCAGCATGCACATGGTCACACATGTGCAGCCATGTGCCTCGCAGGGGGTTATCACAGCTGGAGGCTGGGACCTGGGGTGGGAGGAACAAGAGAACTATGCTTGGTAGAGTCTCTAGTGTCCCTCCATCCACGGCACTACTGTGCTACCCTCTCAGAAATGGCCTCCTGCCCTGCCATGTACTTATTTTGCTTTGTCCATTTGTTTCTCATGTCCAGCAAGGGCTTCCTCCCTCTTTCTCCTGCCTCTCGCAGGTGGTCGCTGGCTTCTCCTTTACAGCCAGGAGTCCACAGGAGGTGAGCCTCCAGGCTGGGCAGCCTGTGGTGGTGCTGGAGCCGCACGACAAGAAGGGGAGCAAGGAGTGGAGTCTGGTGGAGGTGAACGGCCAGAGGGGCTATGTGCCCTCCAGCTACCTGATGACCATCCCTGTGCAGGAGCCCACGGGCTGGAGCTTGCCTGTGTGAGCATGGCCAACCTACAACCAAGGGCACAGCCTTCACTGGATGAGAGTTGTCCGCTTGGCACTTGAGGTCTCGTTGCGGGAGATGCTGGAGGATGGTGGCCCCAGGCTGGGAAGGTGGTGGGAAGCAGCTGGCAGAATACGGCCTGAGGGAATGTGGGTGTGAGAAATGGCAACTGGAAGGCATTTTTTTAACGGGTAGGCATGAGGGAGGGAGCCATGTCCCATACTTGTTTACTTGAAGGAAAGCAGCGTGAGGGGGTGAGGGCAGGTGGCTGCAGTTTTCCAGGTTTTTGCTGAATCCATGCCATTGACAAGTGTCCCTAAGGGTGATGAGGCAGCATTGCCCCCAGAGAGATGAGGACCAAGCTTGCAAGGGGTGTGGTGCTGCAGAAGGGGTCTTCAACCTGGTGTGGAGCATCTGGGGCTCTTGGAAAGGGGCTCTTGGGGCAGTGCTAACAGTGAGCTCAGAGGCTGAGGCGGAGCAGCCCTGCTCCTCACCAGGCCACCACATCTGCTTGGTTGAGCACCGAGCTGTGCCATCATGGTCCTTTCAGCAGCACAGTCTTCACATCCTGCTAAAGGACGGCAATGCCAGCCTGCGCCCGGCTGCGCTGTCAGCAATGGGAGGGTGCCAGGCTGAGCCCCAGGGTCCTCCCCAGCCCTGTGGCCACAGAGCACTTCTCCTGGCCTCGGTTTCCCCCCGTGCAGCGGGGCTGATGCCTTGGGGGAGGCACTGTGAGCTGCGGTGAGGCGAAGCGCTCCGTACAGCGCCGCTGCTGCTGGGTGTGAGTGAGGAGCTGACATTATAACACAGCACGCTCTACTGTCCCACTGACCCACCGTGCGGGGGGCTTGGCCCCCAGGAGCGGGGCTGTGCCGTGGGCTGTGGGGCCGTGGGGCTGCACTGTGGGGCCGCGCAGCGCCCGTGGCCGCCAGGGGGCAGAGCCGCCCGCCCGCCGCGCCTCGGCGACACCGGGCGGGGGAGGTGCGGAAGCGAGGCGCCTTGCGGGATACGGTGCGGGATGCGGTGTTGTAGGAGCGGTGCGAGTGCGGGCTACGAGAGCAGGGAGCAGGGTGGGGGTGCAGGAGCGGGTTGTGGGAATACTGTGCGGGAACCGGGTGGGAGCGGTGCGGGAGTGCGATGCAAGGGTGGGGGCGGGGCCGGGAGTGAGGCGCGGAGGCACAGTGTAGAACGTGATGCGGGAGTAGGGTGCGGGGTGTGGGAGGGCGTATAGGAGTGCGGTGTGGGAATGCAGTGCAGGAGCAGGGTGCTGTGCAGGCTGTGGGATCGGTGTGGGGTGCAGGGGTGCCATGAGGGAGTGGGATACAGGAGCAGGGGGATTCGTTGCTTCGGGGTGCTGTGCGTGTCCCAGGCCGGCATGGGGCCAGCCGGACGGGGTGGCAGGAGCTGTGCTGCTCGTTGACTGGGGACCCAGCACTCTCTGGACACCCTGACCCCTGCCAACCCCACACAGCTCCAGCCATTTGACAGCTCTTGGAAGAGGTTTTGGGAGGAACAGCCTGTGTTGGTCGGTCCCTGCCCAAAGGTGACGGGCCAGAGCCGGAGCGCCCAGCACTGCCTGAGGTGTCACAGCACTGTGCCTCAGTTTCCCCACAGCTTGCTCTGCTGCTGCTGGGGCTCAAGGCAGGCAGCCATGCCCGCAGCAGCACTGACACAGGGTCAGAGGGGAATTCAGGAGCTCTCAGCCATCAGGGACTGGCACTGTGTCCCTCCACGGCAGAGTTCAGCCCATGGTGCCATGCTGCCCACCCCTTGCCCGCTGTGGGCTATGGAGCGCAGAGGCACGTGCTGGCGCAGCAGCCTGGCGTCAAACAGGCGGCCCTGGGCACCAGCTGTTTCCCGCATCAAAGGTGTGACGGCCCAGCTGGTGAGCGTGGGCACATGGACTTCTGCGCCCTGCCCGGCAGGGAGACGGTGTGCTGGGCATCCCACGGGCTCCCCGCAGAACACGCTGTGGCAGCACCAGGATTGCGTACGGGTTCCCACCGTGCTGCCTTGTGGCTGCGAGTTGGGCAGTGATGGCATGTCCTCACCTGAGCTTGTACCACATGGGGAGGGCTGTGAGTGCCAGGCAAGAAGGGACAGCCCCAGGCACTGCTTTGTGTTCACTGTGCACTCCAACATGTGAGTCTGGGCTCCAGGTTTCGGCAGGGCTCACCCTGCAGGCTCCTGAGCCAGGTTAGATAAGGTCTTGAGCAGCCTGGTCTGGTGGGATGTGTCCCTGCCCATGGCAGAGGGGTTGGAACGGGATAGGCTTTATGGTCCTTCCAACCCAAACCATTCTATGATTCTGTGACCTGCCAGGGGGCTTGCTACCTCTGCCCAGGTGACATTGAAAGCTTCGAACTAATGTTCACCTACAAGAAAGCTGTGGAGGGTCTTTTTACAAGGGCTTATAGTCATAGGATGAGGGGGAATGGATTTAAATTGGAAGGAGGAAGGTTTAGATTAGACATTAGGAAGAAATTCTTCACGATGAGGGTGGTGAGGCACTGACACAGGTTGCTTAGGGAAGCTGTGGATGCCCCATCCCTGAAAGTGTTCAAGGCCAGTTTGGATGGGGATTTAAGCAGCCTGGTCTGGTGGGAGGTGTCCCTGTCCATGGCAGGGGCATTGGAACTGGATGGACTTTAAGGTCCCTCCCAACCCAAACCATTCTATGATTCTATGAAGCCTGAGAAGGGTCAGCAGCGCCGGAACTGCGGAAGTTCCCTGGGGATGCTCCCAGACCAGGGAAAGGCTAATGGGCTCTGCAGGATGGGGACAAGAGCCGCTGGGCAGGGGATGTGTTTCTGAGGCTTGTCCACCCAGCCCTGCAGCAGTGGGGCCCACACCTCCAGCTCACTGCTGATGGCTTCTCCGGATTTTTCCATTCCTAATCAAATCACATCAGGTCGGATTTCCCTCCCGAGCCACCTTCCTGCCAGCTCAGCGGGACACACACGCAATCAGCCCTGCGCCAGCGCAGGCAAACAGAGGAGTCAGCGGTTTGAGCAGGTCCTTCTCCACAGCCCGTGGTTGCCCAGGTCTCTTTGGAGGCTGAAAATTGACAGTGGGACAAGGAGCGTCAAGGCCCTGATCTGCCCACTGAAAGGCTTGGGTGGGGAGGTCTTGATAGGCATTTTGTAAAACCGGTTGGGCTTTCTCCATCCCACTCACCAGGACTGTGGATTTCATGTGCTCTGAAAAAACACCCCTTCCTTCTCTCCAGACACCACTGGTGCTGGCTGCATTTTGATGCTGACCAGAAGAGCTCTGTGCCCTGCCTGCAGCTCGCACAGGGGGTGCAGGTGGTTGTAAGATGTCCTAGATCCCCACTGCCTTTCATGAACCCCTACTCTACCCATCAAATGTCCATCTACCAGGGCTGACAGGCATGGAAGGCAAGACAGAAACAGCCCATGCATGTCCCACTAAGAGATGTACGTAAGCCACACACTGTGTAGGAGGTGGCAGCACACTGGGGACTCAGTGCTTCTGTCAGGCACCAGCTGCCTGGCCCCTGGTGGATGACGTGGTTGTAGTCCAAGCTGGGTGCAACCGAGGCTCCAAGAGGATCCTTCATATGGTGCTGAGCACCTTGCCTAACAGTGGTGGCACCAGTGCCCTGCCTACCCCAAGGTCCCAGTGGCATCTGGAGTGCGCTGTGGACATCCCTGCTATGAAAAATGGAATTAGCTTGTGCAGCTCCTTCAGTGTCTGGACCCGAAGGGATGACCTGGGCTCTGTAGTGTCCACCAGTCCTGCTCCCAGCCTCGATGGCTGTGGGACTTTCTCCATGGGGTCTGTCCCCAGGACGTGCCCTAGTATTTGGCTGCAGGGCACAGAGTGCCACCATCTCTCACTTGTCCCATGATTTCACCCAAACTCATTGCACCCACTGCTACCCTGATCCTTCAATTGCTCTCTTGAAGTCACCAGAGGGTACAGGACTCTTCCAGCCTAAACACGAGGGGGAATGAAGGGCACCCGCGTGCCTTTAAATAGCCGGGTGAGGACAGGCTTGCCGGGGAGGAATGCTCTGGCTGGCCCAGTGGAACGTGCTCATGGCTGGGGGCACAGAGGGACAGGCAGGCAGGGATGGCTCCTCGCCAGGAGAACAGGTCAAGGTTAGGCATTGCCCTGGCTGGGCACCACGGTGCCGTGGCTCAGCACCAGGGGAGCAGGGCCGCGCAATGGAGAAGGAAACACATGCCAGGCAGGTGCCTTGCCATGCCCAGGGCTGATCTGCAAGGTGGCAAGCATTGCTGCCTGCACCCTGCCTACTGATGGGCAAGAGGTCTGGCACTGCACAGCCTGGCTGCCTGGTTGTCCAGGAACGGCTGCTGTGTACTCCTGTCCAGGCTGATTCATATCCTGGACGTGCAAGCATTTGGCTAGTGTCCACCTGTGGGGTGTGACAGCACACAGCCGTGTCCCTGAAGTGCAGGGTGCCAGCCTAGCCTTGTGCTGGAGAGCAGAACGATGGCAGCTCAGACTGCTTTCCCATGTCTTTTGGGGCATGGCCTGTCCCCAGGGACACACCAGTGGCCCTGGGAAAGGTAGGGAGCTGCAAAGTGTATCTCTAGATAGAAACACTTGGATTGCAGGGAGGATGGCTGTGTGCCCTCTGGCTCTGCTGGGTAGGGAAGCAAAAGAGGAAAATAGACGTCAGGGAAGCCTCAAGCCTGGGCTCCCAAATCTGAACCCATCCCCTCACTGTGGGTTGCCAGCAGGGGAGCAGGGATTCAGCAAGGCTGCAGTGTGCAGGGAAGAAGGAGGGTGGGGGAACCTAGCAGGAGCAGGACGGTTGCCTCAGGCTCAAGGACACAGCGAGCCTGAGCAGAGCTGTGTTTGCAGGCATGGTGCTCTAGTTCGCTGGCACTGCCAGGCTGAACTGGCTCCAAGCAGAGCCAGCCCGTAGCTGTGCTGTCCCCAGGTGCCTGCACACGTGTGTGGGAGCAGGGTAGCCCACATGAAGCAGCCCACAGTCCCGGCACCCTGGCCCCCGGCAGCCCACACTGTTCGCTGTGCCCTTGTTGTCAGCATGGTCCTGTATGGCCTGAGGGAGGGCTGAGCCCTATGGAGAGTGGCCCTGGGGCTGCACGACAGGAGCAGAGGCATGAGCAGCAGTGCTTGCTCCAGGCTTGCGCAGCTGGCACCTGAATTGTTTAATAAAGTGTGAAATTGCTTTCATGCTCTGCTACCTTTGCTGAGATGGACCATCATTACAGCCTCCCCTTCCCAGCCCGCAGCTGGCTGCTGCCCATGGCCCTGCTGCCGTGGCACTGCCAGATGAGCCTCTGGCTGGAGCTGTGGCTGGCACAGACCCACAAAACCACTGTGCTGGGAGCTGCTGGGTGGTACCCACCATCCTAGAATGAGCACCCCTCCCCTCCTCAGCACCCACCGCGCATAAAAGCATGAGTTGCTGCAGGTGCACCAGCCTGGTGGGAGGGGAATCCCTGCCATGGGTCTGGGCCAGCCCGGAGGCTGTAGACCCTCTTCCTTCCTCCCCATCAGATGCCCTGGGGGAGCAGGGGTCAGCTCAGGATCGAGCCCTGCCCTGGGGCTGAGCTGCTGCCAAAGCCCTGCCCTTTCCCAGGAAGTACTAGTGAGGATCGTGCCCATCAGATACAGCTCACAAGGACACAGGGCTCTATCCACCTGCTCCAGGAGTGCCAGAAGCCACCTTGGACCCTTGCTTGGGCAGCAGAGATCTCCCACCTCGGCAGGGACAGAGGGGCAGCCCAACCCTGCCTCGACAGTGGGTGACTAATTGCTGCTGAACCACCTGGATGTGCACAGAAACTGATCTCCAGCCTTAATAACAAAAATCAATCATCCTGCCCTGGGCAGAGGTTGTGGAAGGCTTTTCAGGGCTGAGGAGCTTGCAGGGCTGGCAGGAGGAAAATGGAGGGGTTTCCCTTCAGGAGATACAGAAGTCTCTTCTCTGGTGCTGCCTGCCGGGAGGGCAAGCCCTGCCCAGGTATGCTCTGCAAGGGGAAGTGCCAACTCCTCCATGGCATTGTGCCGGAGCGCCTGGGTTTGTGCAAACCATGATTTTGGAGGTAAGACAGGGCCAGCTGGGAGCCCAGGCCATGCACAGGGTGCGAGGTACTCCATGATCCAGAGGGTCCCGCAGGCCCCCATGCCGAAGGGCTGACATGAGCCCCAGGGAGCTGCCAGGTGGGCCCCAAGAAAAGAAGTCATGTCTGGGATTTCTGCAGGGATCAAGACACTTTGCCCCAGGGAAACGGTGCCACATTTTTCCAGACACTGATAAAGTTAAACCCTTGATCTGGTTAAAGATTTAGCCCACAAGGCAAGCCTGGGTAGGACAACAATGCTGTTAGTGCTGCCGACTTGACACTTGCCCAGAGGGAACTCACCCCAGTGTCAGAGCACATCCCTGCAGCCAGACCCCACCATCCCAGGGCCACATCCAGGCCTCCACACAGGGGATGGAGCTGGAGCATCCCGAGGTGCTGAGCTGAGGCCAGGCCGACAGATGACACGCAGCTGGGGAGGGGAGCGTCCCGCTGGGAGCTGCTCTTTCTTTGGTGCAACCTTATAACCCGTGCCCTGTGCCACCTGCCCTGGCTGCAACTTGGCCCAGTGCCATGGCCGGGGGGAGGCTTCATGCCACTGGGAAGCCAGTCTGGCCCTGACGTGACGTGAGTCAGCTGGAGCGGCTGAGCAATGCTACCCACTGCAAATATCTCGGCCAGAATGCCGGCCCCTGCACCGTGGGCCCCTGCCCTGCATGACCCTGGGGTCCCCAGGCAGGGACCCCCTGAGCCAGTGGTCTCAGGATGATCCACCCTTTCCCTTGGGACTTTCTTGTCCTCATGGCATGAAAAGTTTCATCTGCCTGGCTGCAAAAGATGGATCCCTGTGGGCTCATCCTGTCCTCAAGGTCACTCCACTGGCCACAGAGCACTCCGGGGCTTTCCAGATGCCACAGGAGTTAAGGAGTGAGCATGGTGGGGAGGAGGTGCAGAGCACCCTCCTACCTTCCCTCCAGCTCCTGTGACAGCTGCCCTTTCCAACTGCTTGGCCTGGCAAAGGGGACAGATATTCATGGCCACTGCTCTCCTCCTGTGGCCCTGTGCCTACGTCCTTGAGGTACAAGAACCACTTGATGCAGTGGTACTTGTGACTGCAAAGGCTTCCCAAATCAAGTCCTTGATGCATCCTTGGGGTGCTGATGCCACCCCGGGCTGCAAAGGCATCCCTGCCTTGAGCCATTTTGGGCTCAGGGGCTCTGGACCCCAGCTCTGCTCCCCTCTCTGTGCATGAGCAAATGGCCCCGCCTGCCTGGATGGGCTCAGTGTGGTCCCTGTGATCCCTGCATGCCACCAGGCATTGCCATCGTCCCCTGCCATGGCTGGAGCTGGCACGGCTGTCCCTGCTCTGGAGCCAGGGGATTCGTCTCCAGCCAGAGCCCTGTGGCTGCAGCCCCTCCACTCTGCAGCTCTGGGCCTGGGCTTTCCTCATTATACAAGGAGGGCTGAAGAGGCTGTTGATTCCCAGACAGCCTGGGCCCTGGTCGGCAGGCAGCATGGCTCAGTCTCCGTGGCCAGCTCCCGGCTCAGCTGGCTGCTTGCTGCAGGCTGGGGACACCCTGAAGGCAGCTTTTTGCTGGAGCAAATGCAGGTAGTGCGGATGGGAGGCTGGGATGAAGAAGCTGAGTTGTGCACCAAAAGGAGGTATCCCTGCCACCTCAGCTTGAGGGCAGAGGGGTCATCCTGCCTCCTGCAGGCATGGGAATCTGGCAGGAGTGCCTGCCCGCGTGTCATGGGGGCAGGCACAAACCTCTTCTGCCACAGGCCCTTCCAAAGGAGCCACCGTTGCAGCGTCAAGAGCTATTTCAAAGCCTCCTCCTCATATCAGGCACTGGAGGCTGAAACTCTGCTTAATTCCCACCTCACCTCCCCACTGCCTGGAGCCATCCCATCTGCTAAACCAAACCAGGCACTGGGAGCAGCCAGGGAGCAGCACACCAACCCAGCAGCATTCCCAAGCCCTCCTTCATTTGCATTCCTCCTCTCCCAGGTTGCTCAGCCTGTCCCAACACCCTGAGTGTTGATTGAATTACTTTCCGCAGAACTGTTACAGCTTTGGGGACTCGAACATCTGCAGATGCCACATACTCCATGGGCAGCCTGTGCCACACAGGCTCAGCCCTTCCTTGCACTCCCCACTTTCTCGACTGTGGGGAACAAAACCAGACCCAGCAATTGCAAGTCCAGCTTGGTATGGAGGTGCAAATGGCCCCATTGCAAAGACTCACTGAACAAAAAGAATGGAATCAAAGTGTAAATTGGAACACCCAAGGGCTTTGGGAGCTCCCAGTAAAGTCTGCAAGCATTTAGCAGGCCCTGCAGGGATGGGCAATGTCCTGCTGCTTGCTAAAGCCATCGCTACAGAATTGTAGAATCATAGGATGGGTTGGGTTGGGTTGGAAGAGACCTTAAAGCCCATCCAGTCATATTCCCCTGCCATGGGCAGGGACACATCCCACCAGACCAGGTTGCTCAAGGTCCCATCCAACCTGGCCTTGAACACCTCCAGGCAGGTGGAATCCACAGCTTCCCTGGGGAACCTGCTACGCCCGCTGTCAGGCCGCAGCCCACTGAGCTGTCCATCCAAGGCTGTTGCTGCATTTCTCCCTGAAGGAGGTGATTTGTGGGTCTAAAATTTGCCTCCTTTGAGCTGCACCCAACTATAGCTACAAACTGCAGACATGAACACTCTTCGTGTGCCCAGCACGCGTCCTGGCTGGGATTTACCTAAAACAGCCCTGGGGAGGAACGGCTGGGTGGGGATGGGAGATGGGAGATGGGAGAGGGAGAGGGAGGAAGGCTGCCTGGTGTTTGTTTGTACTATGAAGCCCCATAATGAAATAATTTCAATTTTAATTGTAAAGCCAGCAGGCAGATTTCTGTCTCCAGATGGGGTGTTATAGGAAGAGTTGAAGGCTGGGCATGTTCTGCTGCTCACCTTAATACCTGGAGCAAGGCCAACAGGAGCAGGAAGAGCCTGGTCCTCGCAGGGGCCATAAAGTGCCCTTGGTATCATTAAAAAAAAAAGCAAAAACAAGAAAGTAAACCCTAGGGAATGAGGGTTTCTGTGCCCTGAGCCATTCCTGAGTGGAAGCAGAGGTGCATCCATCTGTAGTGCCAGCAGAGCCTGGGGCTGTGAAGCTGAACTGTGGCAGTGAGACCTTGGAGCACCAGCCCAACAACCCAGCATCCTGCCTGCACCAGCCTGGGACCTTCTCTGCTCCTAACCATTCCCCATACCTGAGGGAAGTGCACCAGAGCCTTTGGGACTTTTGGCTTTCCTAAGCAGTTCAGTGACAGCATGGGACTTGAGCTGAGGTCAGCCCCAAACCTCTCCTGTTTCTTTGACCCTGTAAAGCTAACCTCGGGGGAGGATGTACTGCTGCCATACCTGGATCTGAGCAGAGGAGGCAGGAGCCTCTTCCCCTGTTTTCATTCTCCTATGTGAAAACTATTTGTGGTCTCCACTTACTGTCTCATTTTTTGGGTGTTTTGACTTTGGGAAAAGAAAAAATAAAGACACTGGGTCATTTTCTGTTTATTTGGAAGAGCCGAAATGTTAGCCCTCCAGCTGCAGAGATCTCTGCTCACGTCTCTGTGGGTCTCTCCCAACTTGGAAGCAAACAGTGGGGCAGAGAAGAAACCTCCCCTTCACAATTTGCCCAGCTTCTTGTTTAGGCTGGGAGCAATCTGGGTGCAGTAAGATTAGGATTTCCCTCCCAATCTAAACCAGCTAATTCAGTCTAAATACATCTGTTTGTTTCTTGTGATGGAGAAATGCAGCCAAGAGGGGCTGGGTTGCTCTGGAACTGATTTACTCCCCCAGGCTGGGGGCATTTCCCACTGTCTGCCCAGCCTCGTCAATGAGTTCCAGCTGGAGGTGTCATGGGAAGAAGTGTTCCTCTCCTCCCCATCAGAGAGGCTCCTTCCTTCCAGAAGAGGACTAGGTCAGAGGGCCGGGGTGGTGCAGCGTGATCCAGGCAGGTCATGCAAGTATAAAATACCCAGCGCTCTTGTTGGTGTGATTGTTATAGCCATAACAGGGCAGAGCCCATCTCTTATCAGGGACGACTGCTTCTGCTATCACCTCCCCAAACTGCTGCTGTCCCTGTGCCCGTGGTCCTGCTCCCGGTGCCAATAACATCCCTGGAATCCCCTGGAAGGGATCCAGGCCAGGAGATATTGGGTACTGAGCAGCCACCAGCATCCCTCCGGCTGAGCCTCTTTCCTCTTATCTGTCCTGAGTCATCAGAGACAAGAGCATCAAATCAGAAATAAAGTCATTAACTCACTAAGCAAATACGGATGAAAATCCTCACTTTATTTTTTGAAATCAGAGATCTGGCTCCTCGGGGCTTTAAGTGGCGCCTTCCCCCCTCCAGCCTTCCTGCAGCCAGGTCCATTCCAGCCCCTTGCACATCCCAGGGGTGCAGAGAGGAGGGACACGTGGGCACCCACCCTGCGGGGCTTGGCTTGCCCTGCAGCAGCCCATGGCCTCGCTGTGGGTACGGTTTTCCAGCCAGGAATGGGGGGCCCTGTGCCTGGTGCACTCCCTTGCCAATGGGCTCCAGCTACACAAAACTGTGCTCACTGCCAGCCTGGGCTTGGGCACACTGCACACATCCAGCGGGATTGACGTGTCCCTCTCCCTGCCTGTGGCACCCATCCCTGCCACTGGCACAGCACCCTATGCCCAGAACCAGTACACCCCTGGCACCTCACGCCTCCCACCAGGCTGCAGTTTGTGCATCCCCATCTCAGCTGATTTTGCTCTTCTTCTTCTTCCTCTTCCTCTTTTTCCTTTTTTTTTTTGTCACCATGTACAAATGGGAATTAAATTGAGGCCACTAAACTCATTTGCACTCGCAGCTGTAATGGGATTGCAGGCTGCGTTTCCCCACCAGCTCTTGGCAGCAGCTGTCTGTCTCCCTCCGGCTGGAAAACCACGGCATGCTCGCTCCTGCAGCCAGTGCCTGGCGTGCTGCTGCCTGCTCCCCGCCGAGCCCTCGTGCCAGCAGCTCGCACGGGAAAGCAGGGCTGGGGTTAAACGCAACCGCACCGAAACACGCGCGAGCAATTTCTTTCTCATGAGAATGCTTTTGGGGCCAAAAGGCAAAGCTCCTGCTTGGAGTCCTGTGGCTACACCTGGCCCAAAGCCCTGTCACGCTGGGTTTACCCCAGTGTCCTGGGGGTGTGTGCCTCCCTGCACCCTTGCCACGAGGGCTGAGTGTCCTTTGGTGCAGGGAACCAGCTCTCCTACTGGAGCCGGTGGGCTGGGCGGCCGTCCCCACAGCATGGCTCAATCTCAGGGAGTGAGGCACCACCACGAGGAGACAGGAATGAGCCTGGGCCAGGGAGGCAGCTGTGGGGAACCCATAGAGGGTGCAGGGCCTAGGGGTGCCAGCAAGCACGTCCTGCTGCAGGGTGAGCACCCATCCAGCCCTGCAGCACCCACTGCACTGGGGCGGGGAGGAGGCACCAGGAGGGGCTGAACTCCTTGGTGAATTCAGACCCCCAGGTGAGAAGGAGCTCCCACTGCTGTCCTCTCAGCACTTGTCACTTGTTTTTAGCAGGCAGGAGGAGCAGGAGGGATGCTGGTCGCACGTGAACTTGCTGGAAGACCCACAAGGTCTACTGCCCAGGGAAAGAGCCCCCAAAGTGGACAGCAAAGGAGGGCAGGCTTGAGTGTGCTGGAAAGGAACAGCTGCTGGGAATTTAAATGACTACGCGTGAATGCTTGTTTTGTTTTGTCCCAGTCACAGCTCCACTCTACTCTGGCCAGGCAGCATTCAAATATAGCAGCTCATGGGATTCATGCCTGCAAATAACACCGGTCTGGAAAACTTGGGGAGAAACTTAAGAGGATGCCTGGCGCAGCACCCTGCCCCTGCCTGCCCCCACCAAAATCTCCAGCCTGCTGTGAGAAACCAGCAGAGCCAGCCAGAGCCCAGAGGCAGGAGTGTGCAGGAGCCTCTGGTGAAGCTTCATTCATTCCCATTTGCAAGAAGGAAGAGCAACAGAAGGAGTGGGGATGCTCAGGAAGTGAGCGAGGCATGCTTCTTTCTCCCTTCCTGCACACTTCCTGCTCACCCTGCCAGATGTGACATTGCTCCCAGGGAGCAGGAGTGGACTTTTCCAGGGACAGCCTTGGGGTGAACCTCTGGGTTTGGCCATCAGCCTGGGATATGAAATGCTGCCCTGTGACAGACCACAGCTCCTTGGGAAAAGGACATCCTGCTGGTCACCATGGTTTATGGTCTTGGCCACACACTGACTCTACACACACTGCCAGATCCCTTCCCTGAAAATCTAGTTTCATATAGATAAACAGCATTTCTTATTACTGTTGCTAATGGGGTGTCAGTGCATTGCAACATGGATATTTTAATAATTCATAGTTGTTTTAATGAAGGGGTTTAACAAACTAATTTCCAATATTTGTATATGTCATATTTGCTCATTTATTCATGCAATAAATGAAATTAAAGTTACTAAACATTCAGAAAATAACAAAAATACTTAAAAACTACACTTGTGCATTAAAAAAAAAAAGAAGGCACAGCTTTTCCTGGCAGAAGTTTCTCACAAGCATATGCTGCCGGACATCTCCTCTGCTTGTGTGGCAGCACAGGCTGCAGGGGAGTGCAGTTGAGTGCTGCCAGTCCTCCGTTCCTGGGGATGCTGACAGTTGTGACAACTCCTGCATTTTTATTTTTATCATCCCAACAATGTAACTGTTTAGATCAGCTTTCATTAAAACTAAATAATGCTTTTAAAATGAAGCTGGCACTGGGGCACCAAACTGTGACAAAGGCCAAGGAGGCATCACTGAGGATGATTAATGTAATTTTTCCAGCAAAAAACTGTAGCAGTTCTCCCAACTTGAGGGCTCTGCCAGGGGATGTGGGAAGGACGAAGATGCTCAGTACTGCTGGCAGCCCAGTGGCTTGTCCCCAGAGGGCACAGCCCATGCTCATGAGAGGTCTGACTGTGCCCTCATGATCTTCCCCAGGCCAAGATTTTGTGGGCATGTGTCAGGCAACGGCAGGATGTTGAGGCATGGAGCCCTCCCAGTCCCTTCACAGTCCCAGCTCTGTATCCAACCCTCCTTCATCCGTTACCCCCCCACGCCTGCCCCCAGCAGACCCATCTGCCTGAGCCCAGCTGGGTGATGAGCATCGCTCATCTTCAGGGTAGTTAAACAGGACTTATTCCATACCCTGACAAGTGGCGTACAGGGTCCCTGGGGCTTCAGTAATGTCGTATATCCATTGCTTCACCACGCTGTGCAGGCACAGAGTGGCCCACACCAGGTACATCTGTGTTATGTATGGAGGCTTCACCCATATCACAGCCTCCAGCTGAAGCTGGGCAAACTTCCAGTGCCTGGGGAAAGCTCCCAAAGGCTGTGCAAGGCCAGGCTTGCTTTTCTGGGGAAGACTCAGCCTGCTTGGGCTTCCCAGGAGAGTGCACTCTGTCCAGCCTAGCACAGATGCATTTTGGTGCAGAGCGTTGGTGCAATGATACAGCTGCATCCTCTTACGGCCATAGGGACTGGGCTGCAGCTGCTGCCCTGTTGTGACAACCCCAGTTACAAACCCCCCACAGCGAATGAGACTCGTGGCTGGAGGGCTGAAGCCCTTGCTGGGAGCTTGTCCAAGGAGCGCTCAACGCTTAAGCTTTCCCCTGCTCCCTGCTCACAGCAACCAGAGGGAAAAGTAATGAGCAAAGTCTTAGGCAAACATTTTGAGAATCAAAAAATCTCACTCTCTGAGCGTGGTTTGGCTTAATAGCTCAATGGAGGATGGTGCACTTAATGTGCAAACTGGGAGACAGAGACACTGCCTCATGGAGCTTGCAGTTATCTGCTCTGTGAGGAAGAGGAGGATGTGCTGCCACACATTGGTTCGCTCCTTTTATCCTGGTTCATCCCCTGCCTTTCCAGGCCACAGCAATTTCCGAACTCTGCTTCATCCATCCTTGCCTCTTCCTTTCTAGCACTACCAGCATTGCTAATAATAACAGCTCTAAATTCTCCTTGCCTGGTGCTTAGTCGATGGCAATGGGTGCTGTGCAACCTTGTTGATCTCCATCTCTCTGTGTCTCCATTTGGGCTGCGGCTGTGCTTGCACCCTTAAATACACAAAATGCATGGGCAATCTCACACCATTCCATCCTCCCCCAGTTTGGGATGCAATATCCAGTCCCCTGGCCCTTTGTTCATGGGGATATCATGCCCGTGCCTGTGGCAGGCAGAGTAGCTAGGTGGCTGTATTCCTTACCTCTCAAAGGAGCCGGGAGTGCAGAGAGAGATAGAAATAGCCCTGGCTGACACAGATACCTGTGCAAAACAGCAGGGGCCTGCACTTGCCTTGGTAATTGCATACTGCATGGCGATGAGTCACCCGCAGCCCCGCTCGGGCAGGCAGCACGCGGCCTCGCAGCCTCCTGCGGATGGCGCGGGCAGGATCCACCGTGCTCCACTTGGTACCGTTTGCCTGGGAAAGTACTGCACCAACCCCCACCAGGGAAGGGGGGTCCAAAGCACAGGCAGCAAGAGGCAAAGATAGCAGGGAAGGGATGGAAATGAGAGCATCTTGCAGCTTTTTAAGCTCTCGAGATGCTTTCAAGTGCCAGAAGACTGTGTGAGCTGTAATTTTGCTGCATTATTTCTGTTGCTAGCCTTCTCTGCACGGGGAGCTCCTGCAGGCAGAATAACTGCTGGCAGCGAGCAGGCATTCATGCACCGCCTGGTCTGGGGGGGCTGAGCCCTCTGGCTGATAACGCTTGCCTGGGGACCAGGGACCACCCCAGGGACCAGCCCTCAGCACTTCCCAGAGCCTCTGAGATGGGCCCCCTTATCTCAGATGCAATTGTAACTGAAGCAGCTGGAGAAGGAAGCGGTGTTGGTTCACCCCGAGCTCCTCGGTCACAGCAAGAAGCCTCAGCACAGCTCTCCATCCTCCTCCTCATCCTTCTCCCCATGTTGAGAGGCTCAAGGGCTGCCTCGCTGCTGGCGATTGCACTATTAGGAGGAGATTAATAAATAATTAGCCAGCAAACTTCCACTGGGGAGCTTTGTTTCTTCTCCTCCAGTGGTGTTGCCTGTTCAGAGAGCAAAAGCCAGGGGAGAGCAGCTATGTCTGGGGAAGAGGGGCTGGAGGGGGTGGCATTTTCCACACCAAGCTGGCATCTCCTGAGCTCCTCTGCAGCTGACTTCACATATCAAAGGGATGCAGGAGGGAGGAGGAGGAATGGGTAAAATCAATGAGAACCTATTTGGTGGGATAAAAGAATATGTTTTTATTTATAGTGCTGGCTGGAGCTGAAGTGTCTCCTGCCCAGGGACATGGTGCTGAGGTGCAGAGGAATAGCAAAGCAGTGCTTGCATGGGACCGGGAGATGTGTCAGTGCTTGCTGCCCTGGCATCCCAACATTCAGCTCCATCAAGCCCACAGCCCCAGCCCTGCTGCTCTCCACATGGCCATGGGCAGCTCTTCTTGTTGGGCTGGCAAGGGGAGCAGAAGGGGATGCCTGCAGAGGTATTTCCCTCTACCACCAGTGCATGAATTAGTTGAGAGTAAGGTGACCCAAGCATGTTCCCCCAAGACCCAACCACCAGCTCTTTGCCCACCCATCGCATCAGCTGCTGGGTCTTTGCAGAGCACTCGCTCCTCCCTCTCCCCTTCCCTAATCTAAAGCATTCCTGCACACTCCAGCATGCTAAGACCCCCCTGCCACCAACTCTGTCACCCACTCTTGGCCCCAGGCTGAGCCCCAGTCAGGTGGAGCTGGGATCTGTTAACCAGCTGGGATCTGTTAACCAGCTCTTTCCCACTGCTGGTGCCCAAGCCGGGGGTGCAGTAGCTGAGGACAGCGATGGCCGGTTGCCATGGAAGATGCTCAGAGGAGAGCTGGTAAGGAGGGCAGGCCAATGTGGCCTGCGAGATGGGGGTCCTGGGACAGGGGCAGCCTGGCTGGTGACCACCTTGGGGTGGGAGCCACAAGGAAGGGAGA
Source organism: Dromococcyx pavoninus (assembly GCA_033558185.1). Classification (NCBI taxonomy): domain Eukaryota; kingdom Metazoa; phylum Chordata; class Aves; order Cuculiformes; family Neomorphidae; genus Dromococcyx; species Dromococcyx pavoninus. Next base: position 563,109 of record JAUMJL010001001.1, on the reverse strand, counting down.
TGCCCATGGACATCCCTGCCAACAACAGCTGCTTGAAGAACAGCAAGTCTTTACTCAGCATTGCTGGGGATTCCAAGCAGCTCCCATCGCAGCTCCTGACACTGCTTGCTGGCCAAAGGAGGTTGGGACCTTCTTGGGTGATCGTGGCACTTCTCTGGGAGGAAGCAGTTAAACAGAAAGAGGAAGAGAAAACAGTGATGACAGCACCCCTTGAGGAGAGGCAGGAGGAGCTGCCCTGCTCAGGGCCAGGGTCAGCAGAGGAGAATGAGGTTGCTCTGGTTCGTGACCAGCTTCCCCCCTGCCCTTTGCTCCTCCTGGGAAGCAGAGCATAGGAGCAGCCAGCAGCAGGACAAAGGGTATGGAAGAGACACCCTAGATCACATTGCCATCCAACCAGGCATGGATGGGCAGGGAAGGAAGGCCAAGGAGCACCACCAGGACAAAAAGTACCTCAACAAGCAGGGATAAGGCAAGCGGGCCAGCGAGAGGACAGCAGCGTGACATTGATGGACTATGACAGACACCATGAGTGCAGTGTGAGAGCTGGTAGTGGCACAATGTGGCAGGGAAGCCAAGTTCAGCCAGAGTGAAAGAGGAAGCATAAAGGACATGTGCCGTATGATGCAGCTCCCTTTGGTACCAGCACGATGGCTGGCTGGTGTCAGTGTGCCAGGCTGCCTCTGGGGCAGAATGTGGGGACACTATCAGTGAAATAGCAAGGGAAAGGCTTGGGTCTCCTTGGCAGGTTGTCAGGCAGTGCAGAAAGCCGGGTGCAAGGTCTCTGAGAACAGAGAGTTTCTTCCCCCAGACAAAGTGAGGCATGGGGTGAGCCAAGTGCCCAGGGCTGCTGCTGGGCTCTCATCCCCAGGCAGAAGGGACCAGCTGGCCCTGCTGTGCTGGAACAGCCTGGGGAGGGCACAGGCTGCTTCAGCTGCTGCGGGTGTGCTGCTTCCCACAGACAAATAAGTCTCTGAAAACACCATAAGGAGGCAATAGGCATCCTGGTCTCCTTGCTCAGCCCACACAGCTGGTGGGCAGCATGAGCCATCGCACAAGAACCTTTCCTACCCTCTGCTGTGCTGCCTGGCCTCTGCTGCTCACCCCAGGAAATTCCCATCTGTTTCAATAGCTCATCCACAATCCGCTCCTTACTCCTTCACCACCGCATTTGTCTCTTCATAGGTTTCCTCTGCAATAATTGTGTGGCTTTAGCTCCACAGCACGTGCAAGGCTGTGGGGTTGGAGAGGAGCAGGCTGAAGAATTAGGCAGGCTGGAGCCCCATACAAAATTAGCCTGCATGTGTACATCCACTAGCCCTTGGCGCTGGCCACAGGCTCCTCTGCCAGAGCCAAAGCAGCCCAAGTGCCTGTCTTTGCTCCAGGGAAGGAATTGCAGCAAGCTTAGTTTGGTGGCATGGGCCAGGAAGGGACCTCTGCCAAGGGTGCTCCAGAGAGGGCTCTCTGCCATGGCACCATGGATATAGTACCTGTCTGTGCCTGCATGAGGGGCTTTGCTGACATGGTGGAGCATTACTTCCTGATGATGCCTGGGGATGACGGAGCAGGAACAGCAACCTCTGGATAAGCACAGCCACAATCCCACCGTCTGGACAAGCTGCAGAGCCCAGCCAGCATCCACTTGACCTTTGAAGCCACTCTTTTTCCCCCCAGACCCCCTCCAGCCCAAGAGGCCACATCCTCAGTCCTGTGGCAAAGAGGACAGAATGAGAGCAGAAGGGCAGTTTCCACACAGGCTCATAGGGAGTGAAGGGTCAGTTTTCCCAGTGGTGCATTTCCAGAGGTTCATTCCTTGCTGACCATTAAGCATTGCAGAGCCCTCAAGTAACAAACTGAGTAGAAGGGGGAGGCAGGAGCTCCCAGGTGAACAAGGCTGATCAGGAACCAGTGAACTCAGGAAGAGTGGAGGAAAAGCAACCCTGGGTCTCTGCACTCAGTGACTTCAGATGAAGGACAAGGCTGAGCTGAGTGTGGCTAAGGGGAAGGAAAAGCAGATCTTGTGGAAAGGAGCTAAGCAGAGAAACCCAGTGAAACGCAGGGGCACAGCAGTGCTAACCACTGCTGCCTCAAGGGAACTGGGGCCTTCAATTAGCTGCCCACATGAATGGAGTTTGCTCTAGGAGAGGACTCTGGGAGGGCCACGGGGACACTTTCCTCTTTGGCTGCCCCCTAGCCTACCCAACCACTGGCTCAGAGAGACCCAGCCAGCACGGAGCCTGCTTCCCCTGGATCCCCAGTGAGAGCAGCCACCGGGGTGGCTGTCCTGACCACCACACAAATTACCCCTGGGGGTGCATTTAATTTTAGCACCAAGGAGAGAGTGTCACAATGTGGGGGGCTGCCGAGGACCCTCCAGAGGCTGAGGATGTTGTAACTTGGAGGAGCCCCATTTGCCGCTGCCTCTCACTGCCCGGTCCTTACAACACTTTCCCATCCACAAACAGGGGCAGCTGCAACATGAGACCGAAGGCGGGAGTTTGCACAGTGCGGGGTGTCTCCTGTCCAGCTGCCGCTCATTGGCTCCTGCCCCTGTCTCACATTTGGCCTTTGGTAGGCTAAGGGTTCCTTCAAACCCTGTCCCCTTCTGACCGCTGGCCTAATGACATTACTCTCTCTCTGCTGTTTTGAAAGGGCATTTGCAGACTTTTCCTGTTATATTTTACCTTGGTAATATTACCCACAGCCCCTCCAGGCTTAACATTGGTTTGCTGCAGCTGTGGAGTGCTGTGGAGTGCTCTAGCTTAGCCAGAGTGTTCTGGCTGTGCTCTGGCTTAGCCAAGGTCAGCAGGCGAGGGGTGGGCACAGGGTGCTTACTTCTGCCTGACTGTGGCTGACACATCTTCGCATGCACAAATGAAAAGAGCAGCAGAAGCCAGAGCTCTTGCAGCTCTTCTGCTCACAAAGCTCAGTTTCTTGTTTAGGAGGAAAGCTGTGAGCGGATAGTGAAACTGCATGGTTGCTCTGCGTGCAGGCAGAGAAGGGTGCATGCAAATGGGGAATATGACATCCTGTTCACACCTCTGCACTCAAGTACCATGGATCGTATGCCCTCTCTACCCACTGTGGGTATTTCTAAGCCTGCCACATGACTGACTTCTGAGGAGGTAGAGACAATACCAGCTATAACATCTTGTCCTCCTTCACCTCTCTCCTGGTGCTTTTGAAGTCCTTTCCATAAGCACTATTCAGCCAATCCCCCCAGAAGGTCCAGGACACAGGGAAGTGTTGTGATCTCTGTCCTATAGGTGAAAAAAACCCAAAAGGCACAGAAAAACACTTGGACTGTGCAAAAGTCCAGGGCAGTCAGGAGCAGAAGTTGCAGCATGTTAACACTAACTTTCAGCCACGTGAGCAACTGTACTTCGTCCTCCAGGATCCCACTGGAACTCAGAAGTAGCAGCAAGTCCATTCCTCTGAGATGCCCTCGTTTTGCTCTGTCTCTGTCGTCCTCTGCCCCGCTCTCAGCACAAGGGTTTCCTGACCCTGACATTCTATCCAGTTTTGCCAGCTTGGCTGAGAGAAGACCTAACCTGCCTCTGTCCAGAGGATCAATGGGGCAGAGCAGGCTGGGCTTTGCTTTCCTCATGGTCCTTGGTTCCTCTGGGCTGCCTGGCTGAGGGGCTCCATGCAGATGGTTGTGGCAGGGTGGGCACCCCTCAGCCTGCCGACAGCTGGGAACTGGAAAGGATTCATCTTCTTGGATTAGAAAGCAAGGAGGCAGGGACTGTGATTGCACATACATCAGGAGGGAAAAGGTATTTTAGAAACACTTGGCTACGTGTAAAGATTTTAGAACAACCGTTCACAAGTAATTCCTATGAACGGTTACTTCCTAATTGAGTACAACTGGTATGAAGGAAATCACAAGATCCTCAATTGTGAACCTTGCCTTTTGTGCAACAAATTACTCCCAAAAGACTACTTTTATGGTGAGGCCTTCCAGTCCTGCTTTTTCCCCCAACAGGGCAAACATTCCTCCTGTTCTCAGCTCACATCCTCTCTCCATAGACTTCAGCGCTTGTATCTTCTAAAAAGGAGGGACTGGGGGGGAATGTGCTGCAGATCACTGACCAGCAAGGTCATCTGAGAATTTGAGTCTCGGTCTGCAAGGAATTGTACGTTCCCCAGAAGGCAATTCCTTCCCCAGGCCCTTGTGGTGCAGTCTGGCAGTGCCGTGCTCTGTGCTGTGCTTGTGAGCTACAGCTACGCAGCCCTGCAGTGGCATTTCTGGGACCAGACCTCACACCCATGGGAAGAGAAGTTTCATGCTGGCAGAGCAGCTTGAAAAGCACCTCAGGTAACTGTTTCAGCACTTCGTAACAGTAGTTAGTAATAAAGTGCTGTACCAACAAAGAAGAGTTGGTGTCAGCTTCTCTTTTGCGTTACCCCAACCCAGCACTGAGCACTCCTGCCCCCAGCCCTCAGAAGCCTTACGACATCGTTTTTTGTTGTAAGGCTTGGGTTCATCAGGGAAAATCCAATATTGCTATATTGCTATATGGTGTTCACAGCATGTCCTGAACCAAAGGCAGACCAGAGGGTATTAAAGAGTGGCTAGAGACAACTCAACAAATCAAGGCAAGAACCCAGATATGCAGCAAGCCTTTTCTACCAGAGGCAGAAGCACTTTCTGTTCACTCATCATAGCCTGACATAGAACTCTCCACCTGGATCGCTCCACATCCCTTTGCTTCATCAGCCATTTACACTGATCTTGCAGGCCTGCCTGAGCCATTTGAGGGAATTTGAGGATCTGGACCCATTAGACTACAGATGTTGCCGCTCGGTTGGTTGTATATCAGGTAAATCAGACTGCAAGGCTAAGCCTTCCTCTTTCCCTTGTAATTGCTGCAGGTAAGTGAATAGAACATTCATGAGCTTTTTGGTTCCATTATTAATTCTTTTTGAAAAGGCTTTTAGGATACACCTCAAAATTCCAGACACAAAAATGGGGTGTGTGACATTAAGATGCTCACAGCAACAGTGGGATGAGCATTGAAATAAAAATGAGGGAAATCTGAAGATCTTTTGTTCCTTGTTACTCTTTGCTCTCATCCACCTGGTCCCAGTCCAGTGCAGACCCACCAAGCCTGGATGTGACCCTCAGCCTGACACGCTGCTCTCAGGGTTTTTATATGTCAGATCAGGGAGATCTAGGGACTATAGAGAGGCACCCAGTGGTGCTGGCAACACCCCAGGTGTCCGCACTTTTAAGGGCTGGTACTTTTAAGTGTGCACAGCAGTGCTTAAAGCAGGTACCCTGAGTGGGCAGCTGCCTGTGTCCCATTCATGGCTGCGAGCCCCACATGGCAATCAGCATCCATGAGTGTCCCCTGCAACAAGCCTGGATGTGACCCTCAGCCCCATACGCTGCTCTCAGGGTTTCTATATCTCAACACAACGTGATAAAAGGTTCGTTTGAGTGGCAAACAGTAATGCTGGCAGCACTCCAAGTGTCCCCACTTTTAAGATGTGCACAGCGGTGGTTAAAGTGGTTACCCTGAGTGGAAGCTGCATGTGCCCCACACGTGGCTGCAAGCCGGGCGTCCCCTGCACCGAGGCTGACATGCTGCACTCAGGGTTTCTATATCTCAAAACAGGCTGATGTAAGGACTGTTGAGCAGTGCCCGGTGGTCCTGTCTGCCTTCACTTTTAAGGACTGGCACTTTTAAGTGTGCACGTAGTGGTTAAAGCAGGTACCTTGAGCAGACACGAGTCCCATTGGCAGCTGCATGTGCCCTGCGGGGCACTCAGCATCCATGGGTATCACCTCCACCGACCCTGGATGTGACCCTCAGCCCAATACGCTGCCCTCAGGGTTTCTATATCTCAACACAGGCTGATCTAAGGACTGTCGGGCGGCTCTCAGTGATGCTGGCAGCACCCCAGGTGTCCCCACTTCTAAGAGCTGCCACTTTTAATTGTGCACAGCAGTGGTTAAAGCGCGTACCCCAAGTGGACGCGAGTCCCGTGGGAAGCTGCTTGTGGGTAGCATCCATGGGTGTCCCCACTCAGCACACATGGGTGCAACCCCCCCCCCCCCAACTCCCCGTCTCCCGCAGCCGGCAGGGGGGCAGTGGGGGTGTGGAGGGGGGCGCTGCGGGCGGCTCCGCCCCGCCCGGCTCCGCGCCTGCCGCTCGCTCGGTGCCGTCTCAGCCCCAGCCGGAGGTGGAAGATGGCGGAGCCGGATTGCAGCTCTCTGCTCGATGAGGACCTCTCCTCCTTCGTCTTCAGTTACCTCGCCGACAGCCAGGTAGGGAACGAGCTGGGGGGGCTGTGCTGTGCAGCTCCCCAGTGCAGATGGGTGCGGGGGGAAGCCGGCACAAACAGCCCCCACCCCCCCCCGCCTCCCTTGGGCACCTGGGGAAGAGCCGATCCCTTCATCCCTACGGTGCCGGGACCGGCTCTTCCCCGGTGCCCAGAAGATCTGCAGGGGTCCGGTTTGCTCCAGGGGAAAATCTTCTGGGGGCATCCGCAGGGGTGCTTTCAGCACCACTCGCACGTGGACTCCTGCATCCCCCCCCCCCCCCCCCCCCAGCATCCTTCTGCAGAGAAGTTGGTGGGTTGATGGATTTTGGCACACAAAACCCTTTTGCAAAACACGCACCCACCCCCCTGCAGCTGCAAAAGATGGGGAGGGGGACGCTGCGGTGCAAGGAGGAGGGGGATTTGCGGGGTATGTGTGTGTGGGATGAGTCATGTCGAGCGTCAGTTTCACGCATATGGAGTGGGATCTTAGGGGATGGAGGGGGTTGGCAAGGAGAAGGGGTCTCTGTGAGCAGCTCCAGAATCTGGATGGGCTCCCTTTTGGACGGAGCTGGGTATTAAAATCAGATTAAGACTCCTTGGCAGCTCCTGCACGATCACGAGAGCGAGCCATGCTGGCTATAGGGCTTGCATGCTTTTCCATTTTGGGGGGTGGAAGAGAGACGCTATACAATTAAACCGGGCAGTAGCGAGAGCCGTGACTGATCTGGAGCACAACCACACATTTTGCAGTCAGATTGACAAGGCTGGTGCAAGTGGGAAGAGTTTTCTGTAGTTATTTATCATCCCTCCAGCCCTTCACTTTCATAACCCCAGATTACAAAATAGCCTCGACTGTGAAGCTAGCACATTCATCCCAACCCTTGCTCTCTCACCACTTTAGTTCCAGGATTGCAAACAGCAGGAAGTGTGTGTGAAATGGGACGGGGACTAATCCTGCTGTTTGAGTTCAAAACAAATAAGGTCTCAAGACTTGGTAAATCAGATTTGCCCCCGGTGCATGTGCCAGACAGAACCAGGCAGGTCTTGCCACCAGCTAGATTGATGTAGTAGCAGTGCCTCTCCTCGCATGCAGCAGCTCCAGGGTGCTCCAGCTTGGCATGGGACCCAGGTGGCTTGCTGGGCGCAGAGCAGGGGGGAGGCGGCAGCTTTGGTTGTTAACGAAGAGCTGCTGACAGGTTGATTACAGCAGAAGGGTCAGGAAGGGTGAGAAGTGGGCCGAGAAGATTTTGTAAGCGGTTTGCATTTTCTGATTTGGATGGATTTATTATTGCTGAGGGAACTGTTGGCTAGAGAAGAGGAGGCTGGTTGCGTGGGATGCCATCCATAGGAAGTATGGCAGAAAGGCTGCAGCTCCCACCAGCCCCGTTGCTCCCTGGGCAGGTGAAAGTTCCTGGCTCCACTTCCCTGCAATAACCTGGCTGTTCTCCGCATGCTTAACCTGAAATGAAAAGCTCATGTGATTGCAGCGTGCATCTCAAGGCTTGTTTCATTTAGCTTTTTTGGTCAGCATTTGACGTGACAATTTAGGAATCTTATTCCAGAAAGGGACTGCTATGGAGAAAAAAACAATCCTGAGAGTTGTCATCATTCTCTGGTGCAAAACCACTGCGTTGTGAACATCCCCTGCAAAATTTGGGACTGTGGAATGGCCTGTGATGAAATAAGACCATTTTTATAGCATATGGTTTGCTGTGTTTGAACTCTTATTTTTTCCTTCCCTCTGCCATCCATGCTCTTTTGGAGGGAGCAGTGGGTACGCGCGCAGAGTTAGTGCTGGTCTGATGGCTGCAGGGTGTAGAGCGTGAAGAGCAGCAGAGTGATCTTTGCAGCCTGCTGCAGGGTCCGTGTACAGCCTGGGTTTGCTCTCCAGCCCCGCACCCGCTTTTGATAATTGTGTTTCCCCTCTGGCCCCACGTGCGCTGCGGGGTTAGAGGTTGGGGTGAAAAGCAAAGGAAAAAAGGGGAAAAAAAGAGCACCCCCCAGCTATGATTTGCATGCGTTTGTTTAAGAAATGCCTGAAGTTGTAAGCGTGTGTTGTGCTTGTACCTTAACCTCTGATGAAACTGCAGGGAAGGCTCCAGCCTTGGCTGCTGTCACATGCCTGCTTTATAACTTGGAGCGGGAGGCGGTCCCGGGCTGCCCGCTGACGTCTCTCCCCATTACTATTGTACCAGCCTCTGCTTACAACTGGGGTTCTGCCTTCTCAATGAAACCAGAAAGCTGCTTCCACAAAGTCCCCAGTGGTCCAGCACAAGACTACATTGTCCTGAGAGGCTACGATGTCAGGAGGCCATGAGATCACGAATATTAGCTATTTCCTTCGTGGAAATCTTGAGGAACCATCTCTCCTCCCCTCTCCCACGCGCTCCTCCCCAGTCCTTGCTTTCGCAGTAGGTTCCGAGAAAGGCACAGTTGGTTGTGTGCAGGTGCCAGGCAATCCCTTTCTGTCCAGGGGAGGAATCCTCAGGAGGTCTCTCGAGGAGATGCACGGTGAAGGCTTGACGTGGATATTTGCATCAGTCCCTTAATTGCATGGACTTGTGCAGAGGATGTCTGCTAACCTCTACATATTGAGGACAGCAATGATTCACGTGGTACCTGCATTGCTACAGAAAGGAAATCAGGGGGTTTTACTTGATATGTGCCTTTCTCCTGCCAACTCCTTTTCCCTTTTTAACAAAAAAAAAAAGTGATTTTGTTTTGCTGCTACTCAAAACGTGTCATTTCTGGGCCCGCTTAATCCATTTTGTGCAACTTCTTGCCGCTCAGAGGTATAAAGCTGGTTGTGGCTGGTTTGTCTGCTGGCAGCAGGTGCTGGAGAGTGCCAGCCAGGCAGCTCTGCCGAGAGCATCGCGGAGCAGCCAGCGACTCTCAGCATCCCTGAGCCAGGAGCAGTTTGACTCTTACGGCTTCGATTTGTTTAAAAACCCCAAACAAAGTGCAGCAGGGGGAAAAAAAAAACAAAAAAAACCCAGACTGCTTCTTGGAGAGATGCTTAAAGATCACATGAACTGGAATACAATATTCCCTCTTTAACTTCTCAGCTTCCTGCTAACAGCTTAATCCATTGATGAGTGCAGGAGGCACAGTGAAGCCCTCAGTCGAAAAGCGGTCCATCGGGTGGATTGTTGCTGTTAGTAATGAAGTGGAGGCACATCCCTAGTTTCTGACAGTCCTCACTGAGCAGAGTCCATATTTTGCTTTTTCTGTGCCTTGTCTCAAAGATTTTGGAGGAGGGGGTGAGTCTGGATGAGTGAGACAGCCCAAAGGCCTATGCAAAGTGTATCTCCAGCATATATTGCTGCAGCATGGGCCTAAGGGCTGCAGCATCACCAGAGCTGGAGACCCCCTCACTCTCCCAGGGAGGCTGTGGCACGGTGGCTTTTACTGCAGGTGGCCATCAGCAAAGGCCATGCCAGTACATTTGCAAAGCAGGGGGTGGCTGTTGCTGGGGATGCCGGCAGCCATTCGCGCCGCAGCGGTGGCTGCAGGGGATGGCGAGCACCATGTGCTGCTGAGCCTGCCACTTGGAGCTGGGAGAGAGCAGCGGTAGGCGAAAGGAGGGCTGGCATGAAATCTGACCCCTTCTTGAGGCTCCCCACACACCCACATGCCTTCACCCCCTGCTTGTGACTGGATCCCCACCCTGACAGGACTGCCCCACACCATGGGCTGTGATCTCTCCTGCCTCCACATCCCTGCCCTGGTCTCCTGCGTGTTGGAAAGGCATCTCTCCAACAGGTGAATCATTAAGGTCTCAACCTCGTGCCTCCGGCAAAGGGAGCTTTGTGAAGGAGACTGATCTTTCTCCCACGTTAACCTTTCCAATGTCAAAAGCCTCTTTGTAGTTAGAAACTCCACTTGCTCCAACACTTCAGCCCTGTTGGTTTTCCAGTGAAAAATACCCTGGGGATGCCCTTCCTGCCCTTCCTGGCTTTGAGGAACGTGTCCCACAGTCCCTGGTGTGGGGTTGCGGACAGGGACACTGGTGGGCTAGCTCCTTGGCAGGCTGTTTGCTGTGCTGCTGGTCCCAAGATGCGGGAGCCTGCCAGGCTCTATGATTTCCCTTGGTGGGGTTGGGGGCTGGATCATGACAGAGTGTGGGAGCCCTGTGTCCATGTTGCCAGCAGGCAGAGTGCCAATAAGGGCATGCTCTCCCACAGCCTGCATGTACCAGCACCCACTCAAGGATGTCGCCTGTGCAGCTGTAGCAGAGGCAGTGTGTGGGGACAGCCCATGCCTTCGTTGCCCAGTGCCTGCAGGGCAAACACCACCAAAGTCATGGCTCCTTTCTGCCTGCCGTGACCTTGGGCAGATGGAGTCACTGGGGAGAGCAGCACTGTCCTCTGCAGCTCCCCATGGGGCTCCCCGCATGGAGCAGGCCCTGGCTCTGCTGGGAAAGGGCTGTCCTCAGAAATAAGGGTCCACTGGGACCATGCACGTTGTACTCTTGTCACCACCGAGAAGCCAGGGACACGAGACACTACAGGAATCAGCTTTGGGCTCCCACGGCCGAGCCCCACTCCATGGCAACCCTGTGTGGGTTTATATTTCTCGTGACTGCTTGGCAGCCTGAAGTGATTTAGCAGAGGGGGAACTTTGGACGTGCTGGAGCCGCTCCTGGCCAACACGACCGTGCCGGGCTGATCACTATGGTCCCAGCCACCTGACAGACCCCTCGCTGGGGGTCACGGGCTGGGGCAGCCATGTGCTTGCACCCCAAGAGCAAGCATGCGGCTCCACTGCCTGCAAATCGTGTCAAGGAGGGCAGGTTCTCCCCACCTAGGTGTTGCCTGGCAATCTCCTCTCTTGCGAGTGCCTGCAAGAGGATGTTTTAAGCTGCCTCTGCGTGTAGTAATGAGCCAGAGACTAAAGGTTGAAGCTAATGGGGCAGGTGGTCAGGTGAGGTAGTGACCTACTTCCAGGGACAGCTGCACAGTAGGTGCCAGGTAAGGGTCCAGCCAATGTGTTTCCCTTCCCTTATCACTCGGCTGTTCTGCTTTTCAGCACTTTTCCTGAGCTCTGGCTCACAAATTATTATTTATTTATTGCTTTTTTTTCATAATGGGAGCTTCCAAGAAAAGCCGAAGGACTTTGCACTGATTTGGCTGTACTCAGGGTCTCGTCAACCCCGTCCTTACCCTGTTCTGCCTCAGTACACCTCCCCAAGGCAGAGGCAGCAGCCAGGGTTGAGCTGCTGCAAATTGCTGTTGGACTGGTTCACTTCAGAATTAAGAGAAGGGAAAATAAAAGGTAGAAATCTCCTTTGATCCGGGAAGACCTGGACACCCCCCGGGGAGAGGTTCCCCAGGTGGCAAAGTCTCGTGTCTGCTGTTGGGGGGTGTGGAGACTGTAGCAGCCTTGGGCTCCTTGGCAGACTGAGGGCTCCTTGGGATGGCCCATCCAGTAGCGAGAGAAACCTTTGATCACTGCTGGCTACCTGCTGGCTGTGTGGTGCTTAGGGAAAATGCTTTGCTTATCTTGCATCCCTGCTGTCCTGAGGTAAAGCCAGCTGGTGCTGAGGGCTTCCCAAGTGACCGCCTCTACCTTTGAGTGAGAGGATGCTCTCCCAGCATTGTGTGCTCAGGAAGCACTATGAGGATCCTGCTGAAGTCTCACAGGAGCTTTTTATACCTGCCTGTGCATACATACCCCTCCTACGGCACCCTGCCCACCCAGGCAGGCGTTTGCCTTCACAGCTGGGAGCAGGAGGCCTCTGCCCTTGGAGAGAAGGGGTTGAAGTGGGAGAGACCCTGGTGCACCAGAAGGGCAGAGGTGACACTTCTCCCCTCCCCTGGGACAGAGCAGTACATGCTTTATATGGATGTTTTTGTGCTGAGGTGGCGGAGGATAAAACGAATGCCTGGAGCTCTTGCAGTGAGTACGGCTGCAGGGCAGCGTATCTTTACTGAGATGCATTTTCTGAATTCTTCCTCTGCGCCACTTGTGCGCCCTGCGGTTGCTGCCTGCAGCGGCAAGGAGCACGCTGGCCCTTCAGCCCCTTCTGCTGAGCCAGCTCCATTGGTCAGGCTCCTCGATTCCTGTTTTATTTACCAGAATGTTCATCGCTGCCATCCCTTCTGTTCCCCTGGCCTTTGTTTGGAGAGTTTGCAAGACCCCATCCGACCCTGGCACACAGGGCAGCAGGAGAGAGGTACGGGAGGTGTCATCCTTTCCCTTCCGCCAAAAGCTGCCTTCCCCACCTAGTCCCCGAGGAACCCTCATTTCCTAATTTTCATGCACATCAAGAGCAAGGAAATCCTGTGGTGGAGGGTGATGGCAGGGAGAGAGGACAGAGCATCCCGGCGCAGGCCGAGGGGCTGAGCTGGGGCTGTGCTGGAGCCGAGCAGCGTGCCGGGGCAGCCGGCTGTGCTCGCAGACGGAAGGAAGCCCAGCTGCCTCTAATCATGTTTCTTGTCCTCCCTTCTGCCCGGATGAGAGGAGACTGTGGGTTTCTCCGCCTGTAAGTGACAGCTGGGGACCTGGTTGTCCTGCCACAAGGGGACCCAGCTGTCCCTGTGCACACAGAGCTGAGGTGCATGGGAACTGCTGCCAGGAGCAGGCAGCATGGTCCCTGTCCCCCAGCCTTAGCAGCTTTCTTGCTGAGCCCTTTCTTGCTTTGTTTTTAGCCTGGATAGGAGTGAGTTACGTGTTTTTTTCTTATGAAGAAAGCACAAATGTAGCCATAGGGTGTTCCTGGAAACATCCCAGTGGGATACTGCCACGACCCTTTGCATGCACATGAGACTGGTGGGGCTGAGTTCCAGCCAACCCCGCAGTAACCAGGCTGTGTTAGAGCAAAGAGCAGCACTGATTTCAGCTGGGGTGATGGTTGTGCACGTGCTTGGATAACATCAAGGAGCTGGATGTGTAAATCATTGCATCCACACAGCCCCCCATGAAGGCCAAAGCGTGGGCAGGCTCTGGCTTCTCTTCCCCTGCAGAGGCCAGACCCTTGCAAGCATCGCCTGCCAACACCAGTGGGCACAGGGCAGGGGTGGCTGTGGTCCTTTGGCTCCTCACACGTTGCACATGCAAAGCACACACCCTGGACTTGGAGCAGGAGGGGAAAGCTGCTTGGCTGTGTGTCGGGAGGGCTGGGGCTCTGCCTGCTTGCAGACAACACTGTTGGGAGGGCAAAGCAGGACGCCGGGGCTGAGGGGTGGTTTGTGCAGGGCAAGCCAGCGGTGCCCTTTCCTGCCACACAGGGGTTGCTCACCTGGCACACGCCGTGGTGATGCTAAACTTCATTCCAGCTCAAGTCCCTCTCTCCTGATTTCCTAATACTTGCACAGCCTCAGTGCAAATGTTTGTGACTTCCACGGCCCTTGGATTCAAGCTAATTAAATTTTGCATTCCTGTCGGCTCCCTTTAAACTGCAGCTGCTTAGCTGCTTCCCTTTCCCCTTCTGCTTGGGGGCCTGCAGTCCTGCCTACGGGGGGTGCATGTGGCTCAGAGCCGCCTTACAGCATCCTAATGACGGGAGGATTTTTAAACCTTCCCTTGAACAGCATGAACCCCAGAGCTCTGCAGAGCTGCAGCTGGAGATTTAAACCAACCAGCATCGTGTCTCCTTGAAAGCAGACTTGCACACACATAGTCACGACCTGATCGTGCTAATAATGAAAAGAAAAAATTGCAAATGCTTTTCTTAAAAAGGAAGTTTCTGCCTCTGTGGGGCCCACAAGGAGACTGGCGCATGTCAGTTTTGGGTGCAAAATCCTATTTCCCAGGTAACAGAACTCAAATGTGTGAGAGCTGTGTGGTTTTCTCAGGCTGAAATGTTGGGTGGGTTTTGAGCTGCTTTTTTTTTTCTTGTGGCTGTGTCGTTTTAGGAAGAACTAAGTATTTCTATTTATATGTATTTTGAAAATGAAAGCACGTGGTCCATGTCCCCAGAAACCCCTGTGGTGCGTCTTGTCACCCAACTCTGGTGGGGATGCTGCTTTGCCTGGCACCAGCAATCAACTCTCCCCAGCAGCTCACGCACCCCTGCCCTGCAGCCCTGGGGCTTGCGCTGAGCTGCAGTAGGTGTGCAGGACACGCTCATGCATCTTCTCTCCTTGCGTCACCAGAGGCTTTGAGATGTGGAAGTGGATGCAGGAAGAAGGAAGTCAGCAGCTGAGCCTGGAGGGATGTCGCTGGGGGACTGTTAGGACAGGCACGGATGGGAAGGGCTGGAGCTGCTTGGTTTATTTACTTCTGTTGACTCCTCCTGCCTGTGCTTTTGGATTGCTGCCTGGTCTGCCTGCAGTGATGGCTTCTCCGGTCCCATATTAGTGTGTCCCCATGCCCCTGCCTCCCACGGTGACAAGGGGCTGCCCATGATGTTCCGCTTGCCCAGGCTCCAACATCTCAGCTTGCACTGCTTGCCTGCTGCCTGTCTGCCCAGAGGAGCTGGAAACCCATCTGCACATCCAGCAGAGTCTAAAATAAATGAAAGGCAGATTATCAGGAGGAGACTGTGCCCGTCTCTGCTGCTTGCTTATGGCAGTGCAAGGACCTGGAAACACAGCTTTCAAGTTTCTGTCTGCATTTATGTAACCCAAACTAACTCTTTTTGGAAAAGGCACTCTTTCTCATTGAGATACCTAAATATAGCAGCTGCTCTGCTGGGAAGATTAGCTTGTGAGTGCCCTGGAGGGCACGGGACCTTTGTGGATGGGTGTCAGGGGGAGTTTAAACTTCTTTCAGTCAGTCTTGGGGGGTGGGTTATTCCCTTGTCATTAGCAGGGCAGGCTTGCAGCCATGCTGAGGCAGCGAGGAGCTCGCAGTGGGGACAAGGCTGGCAGGGAAGTAGGAACCTGCTGAGATGTGAACTGCAGTTTTTTTTCTAAATGTCTCAATGCCTTTTGAGGCCAGAGCCCATTTATGCCAAAACATGCTGTTTGCTAATGTGCCATCGCCTCCCCTTGGAGGAAAGAGCCAGGCTGCAAAGCACAGAAGCAGAGCTGAGCTATGGGGAGAAACCTGCAGGTCCTGCCCTGCCAAAGGGCTCTATGGGGAGGCAATGGCACCTTGGGGTGATTGTTCAGTACTGCTGGAGCAGAGCCACTGCTGTGCCATGAGGTTGGGTGGAAAGGCAAGGAAGGGCAAAGATCCTTCTGCCCTTAGATGTATGGGGCACTGCAGACATCCTTTGAGCTCCTTTGAGCTCCCTTAGTTAACAATGTGAAACCAACCCTTTGAAATGTCGAGCTGAGGGACGCCCCGGTAGTGCCATTTCCCCTTGCCAGGGACGTACACTTCTCACCATCACAGGCACCGGGGGCCCGTACACAGGGCTAAGATGCAGGCGGTGGCAGGATCCGGGCACTGTACACGACTGATGGACACACTTCTGCTTCTCCATACACACAAAACCCTATTGCCTTTGGAGTGAGCTTGTGCTGGGTTTGCTTGAGATGAGTTTGCCTGAGTGTTCTGACCACCTCACTGGCTTGCCCACGCGGTGTCGTAGGGTTCTCTTGTATCACCTGTGGTCAGCATGGCTTGCACATTGCACCAGATTTTAATGGAATCTGAATTTCCTGGAGACGCACATGGTGGCCCTTGCTTTTGTTTCTGGATGTCGATGAGATGCTGTGGGTCCCTTCCCAGGAAGCAGGGAGCTGCCATTTGTGCCTGTGTGTGTCTGTGTCCTGGGAACGTGGACCATGGGAAACATGGTATGCTGCTTGAGTCTCTGCAGCCAGCTATTTATAAGCCCATGGGGGGGCACCCTTGTGTGCCCCTTCCCCTCCTCCTCACTTTGTAGCGCTGACAGCGACAGCCTGGCTCCCCAGCCTGGTGCTGTGGCTTGGCAATGCTGCTGCAGGGGCTCCCTGATATGTCTTGTGATCCGGGCCCTGATGTAAACGAGCAGCAGCTGCCTTATGCTTTCTGTGGGAAAGCAGAGGGTCATTTGAGCCTTCACCTCTGTGCTTTTCTTGTTGGTCCCTCTGTACGCCATGGATCAGTCTCCCTGCGTGTCTCCCCATCTCACTGCTGCCCATCCTTTCCCCCCACCATGCCCTCTGCCCAGCTTGGAGCCATGCAACCTCGTGCCAGGACTTACCCCAGTGTGCAGGGTCCTCTGCCACCCCTGCCATCTCTGCAGGGCAGGAGCCACCTGGCTAAATGGCAGAACATGTCAGGAGGTGCGGGTAGACACACATGTGCTGGCTTTGCACAGTGCCCTTGTACAACCTTGTAGACCCCAGTCTTGGCTCTCATCACACAGGCAGGGACTAGGCGGGTTCAGCTCTCCCTGTGGTAGCCCCACCAGTCCCTATTGGGTGGAGGTGGCCTGAGTCTGAAGGAAAGACCCTTCTCATAGCTGTGTTATTTGGCCCTAGAAAGGCAGAGCTGAAAAAGAGAAGGTAAGGCACGGCATGGTGGAGATCCAGCCAGAGGGCTCACAGCATCTCCAAGATCCCTGAGTTGCTCCGGCAGATGGCTGCAGCCCTCCCGCCCTGCTCCAAGGAATACAAATGTGCGGCAGATAAGGTTACTCAGTCCCGAGAGTGGTGTTCGCTTTCATCTAGATCAATATCCCCGCCTGCCTGCGTCTGAGCGAGCACTCAGCTGGCAACCCAAACCTGGCCAGGAGGAGACACTCGCCAAGGCTCTGCTGCCTGCTCCAAACCCTGCCTGTCCGTCTGTCCGTCTGCCTCGGCATGATGGCAGAGCCAGCACCAACCGCAGCGCTGTTGCTGTGCTGTCGGGCTCCATCATGCGTAAAATGTAATAAATAGGGCCATAAGCCTTTTACGAAGTCTATTTCCACTCTTGGATCCGGGATTTAATGCATGGCTGCTTAGAGAGGCTGAGGATTTCAGGGGTCAGCAAGGCTAATTGCACTGCTGGAAGAAAAGGGCGCCTGGCAGGATCCTGTGGGCGGGTGGGAGGGGGTGCCGGGGGTCCCACCACGCTGCCCTGCCCTGCGCGCTCCCTGCCAGCAGCCTGGGAAAGCAGCGGCCACGCACGGTGTCTTGACAAGGGAGCACTCCTTGGCTGAGTGTTGGAGGTTTTGGGGGCTGGGGAGACTGTGCCAGGCTGGGAAGTCATGTGCTGCAGGTTTTCAGATCCCCACTGCTCCGTGGTGCCCCTGGGCATCTGACTGAGCACTTGATCTTAGGTTACCTGGAAGCCAGGAAAAGCCTCCATGGGGATGAGGGCTGGTAAGTGACAGGGTGACACAGTGTGGCTGGTCCTGCAGGCTTATCTGGTCCCAGAGCAGCCCCGGTGCTGTCTTGGTCCCAGCCTGCAGCATCTTCTTGAACTGCAGAGGGGAGCTGGGTACCACCCCACAGGGCTGCCTGCTGTGCCAGCTGGTCCCAACAGTGCAAGCTGGGTCATGAAGGTATGCGTGTCCTCAGGGGTGGTGCTAATGGGGAGATGCCCCTGCTGGGAGTGGAAAAGCCAGGATGACAACCAGGGGCGCAAACCCAGCTGAGTGCTCTGATGCTGGGTTGTTTGCCTTGCCAGCATGGGGCTGGGGGTCTGGACCTGGACTGCACTTTCTTGGAGGTGTTGCAGAGGGACTGATGGGATGGGCAGGCTCCACAGGAACAACTGGCAGACAGCACAAGCCCTGTAAGGCAAGGGGGACCCAGATGCCCGGAGGCTCTTGGTGCTTCACCCTGTGCCAGCCGGCCACACAGGGCTGGCAGGGCTGTGCCCTGGCCGCGGCAGACGGAGGACGCCAGCTCCACTCAGTTACTTTCCTGGCTGATCCCGTCATCTCCATCTCACGCCAAGTGCTGAAGTCGTCATGGAAACCGGCACGACGGCAGCCTCGCCAGCAGCTCCCGCGCGGGATCCTTGGTCTGTGTGCCCAGCCGGCACGGCTCTGCTGCGGCAGTAGCGGGTGGCTGCCTCAGTCGAGCACTTGCTGCTGGTCCTTACTCCTCGAGGGCATCAAGCCTGCTGCTGGGCTCCAGTGATGCACGCAAACAGTCGCTTCCCTGGTGTTGTAGCACAGCCCAGTCCATTAGCGTTCACCAGTCCCAGAGAGAGCTTTGCAGAAGGTACCAAAAAAAAAAGCCCTATAGTATTGCTATTAATAGTACCTGTTCACAAAGTTATCTTTAGCAGCACTGTTCCCACCTTCATTCATAACAGCCAGTGCATCGGCCTGATTCTTCTCGCTGCCGCCCAAGTGGCTTTGAGGTAACACCGACCTCTCGGGGTGCCCCACTGCCCCTGTGCTTCCACTGCTCACAGTGTTTCATTTGACTGTGGAAAGAAGTGGTCTGCAAGCCTTTCCCTGCAGTGGGAAATAGAGGGGGATTTTTTTCTGGGATTAATTTTTCTCTGATGACTATAACTCTGAACTCTGCTTGCCTTTGCCTCTCCTCCCACGTCTCTCCTGTCCAGTGGGGCTGTGTCGTGCCAAAGGCTTTCTCCCTGGAGCTTCCCTGCTGGAAGTCCATGCTGGTGCTTGGATTTTCTTGATCAGTGGAGGAGACAGTGCCTGAACTCGACTATTGGGGATGGAGTATTTCCCACTTGTATTTCAATGGGTGTTTTCATAGGTTTCAAGCCATGGTCCTCCCTTTCTGGCATCTTCTGTCTTCAGAGCTCATACAGACTTCTTGGAGGGTGCAGGGCTTTGAATGAGATTTGAGGATTCCTTGGTTCAACCCACAGCTTTGAGGCAGCGTGTCCTCTCACTACCAGGGAAGGGCCTGCTCCTCCTATTCTTGAACTCGGCAGTCACGGAATTCCTTGGGTTTCTGGGCTAATTTGTTCCTGCCTTTAACAAGCTGCCTCATTAAAGTGTTTTTCCCTAATAACCAACCCTCCAGGCTGGATGAGAGGCTGGTTGTGTTTGACTGGAGACAACTGGAGACCTGCAGGCTGCAAAGGGCTTTTCCAGCTGCTTGTGGAGTTTCAGGTTGAGCACCAGCCCTCTCCTCCTGCACTGTGTAGGCCAGGTTGGGAAGGAGAAGCAGAGCAAAGTATCCCAAATCATGTCTCTCCTGGGCTCCTGCACCAGGTTTACTGGACCCACAACAGTACAGTCAAGCAGGGCATGTTGCACGGGGGAAGGCACTGCCCTTGGGGTGCAGCTAACTGGGAATACTGGGACTGAACTGCCCTCCTGTCCAGTCTTCCTGTACAATGTCCTTACCCAGGGACGTGCTGCACTGAGGCTGCTTGATGTGACCCTGCAGGGCAAACCCGTGCATGCAAACTGCTGATCGGGCATGCCCATGTGCCTCAAGCCTGGGAGGTGTCTCCCCAACCTTAATGAGGGGTTTTGAGCTCATTGCCTGGCTGCTTGGGAACTGGGGTGCCTGGTTTCAATAAATGAGAGTGGAAGTCTCTCTCCTGGGGGCCTGCTGTGTGTGGAGGAGTATGCACACAGCTTGCAGCCATGGCCCCCCAGACTCCGTGGTGGCTGCCCTGGCTGAGCAGGGCGCAGGGCTTAGAGCCCTCAGGGTGAGGGCTGGGAAGAAGCAGATTCAGCAGTGGCTCTGGTGATGTGGCAGCATTTCACGTTTGCCACAGCCCAGGCTGAGCCAGCCCTGGTCTCCAGGCCATAGTTTTTAGGGCAGTGATGATGCAAGGCAGGAAGGTGCCTGGTACGGGTGCTGCTGGGGCTGCTCCATTTATGTATAACTGACCCAGTTGCTGAGCGGGGGCTGCCAGCCCCTCCTGGTGCTGTGTTTGATAGGGAGTGTGTGCACCAGGGCTGTACCAGCATCGGCCTGGGAGCGCAGGCTGCGGGTGCCTGAGCTGCGGTTGCCTGCAGCCTGCTCGGTACAGCCAGTGTGCACTGTGTCCAGTTGCCCATCCTGCCCTGTCCACCCCAGGGGGGGGCTCTGAGCCACTGGGCTAAGATGCAGCTGTGGAGGTGCAGGTACCTTGTCCCTGTGCCCTGGTCACTGGGGAGCTGAGCTGTTCCCTAGGGCTCATATCATCTCAGAGGCACAGCGTGGTGCAGCATGGTGGTCTCCCAGGCTCACGTTTCCATAGAGGACAGGTCACAAAGATGGGGCTGAGCAGAGTAAGGTGGCAAAATGAGAGTGCACTGTAAAAGGTGGGGATGTAGCCCTGCTCCGGGGTCACTTTCCCTTGAGCCACATGGCCCAGGAAATAAGGGAGCAAAAACCCACCAAAATTCATGCTCTGGGCATGTATCTTAGATCCCCTCTCCTGCTTGGTACTAGTGGGGCTGTCCTAATCTCCAGCCAAACTCCAGCCCCAGCTGCCCCTTTTACCTGCCTGCTGCTGCCTGTGGTGGGTGCTGCCAGCATCTTGGCAGAACTCTTGGAAAGCACTGGGCTGCCAAAGCAGTGACCCTCGGTGCTAAGCACCTGGGAGCCAGCTCCTTCCCGAGGGTGGGAAGGAGATCTCTTTCATAGCATGGCTGGTGGGATACCCCACTACGTGATAGCTGTGGCACGCAGGTTGCCTGGCCGAGGGAAGCAGGAGGTGCCAGAGCTTCAAAGTCTACACCTGCGTAGGCCTGGGCCTGTTTCTTAGGGAGGAGATGGGGTGCGTGGCTACCTGTGCAGGCCACGTATGGCTGCCTGCCCGTGCTGTGGCCCTCCTGGTCCCTGCAGGCAAGGGGTGAAGTGGGAAGGGCTTTCTCCTTCTGGGTGGGCTCGTACTGTTGCCCCCATGGAAGGGGGATTGGCCAGGTGGGCTTTGGCCCCAGAGGCTGTAATTGCCTGAGCTGCCTCAGGTGGCTGCACAGAGCCATCTCCTGTTCTGCCCCACTGGTCCTCTGTGTGGCCCAAGCCCAACCATCGGAGCAGAGCATCACAGCACTGCCCATGCATGGGGACAAGGGTCTGGTGTCACATTGCCTGTCACATGAGGCTGCAGATGACAGCATGCATGAACTCTCAACGATGCTGACACGGGGAGGTGGGTGCCACAAGAGCTGGGGACGTGGCACAGGAGACTGGCAGTGTGGCCCTGGAGAGACCACGCGATTCAACCACATCAACCCTCCCTGGGATCACGGCACCCAGCCAGGATGCTTTCCTGAAAATAGTCACTATACGCGCGTAGTTGCCTCTGACAGGCTAGAGGGGACATAGTGTTCCCATCTGATGGCCTCTTGAGGTTCCTTTGGCTTGGTGTTTTTAGAGCTGTTGTGGTTGGCACACCTGGAGAAAGGCATGTCCCTAAGGTAGGTCAAAGCAAAAGGCTTGCTGCGGAAAGGGAAATTAATTATAGGTGGTTTGCTGCACTCCAAGCAACTGCAAAGGCTGATGTTTCTTCTGTTGGCTGATAAACTAATTGTAATGACAAAACCTCAACAAAAGCAACACGCTTAAATGCTTTCTTAATTAATAATTCTCAATAATTACTTGACGTCAATGACCAATAAACATTTCAGAGAAGGGAAGTTGCAGTTATGTGCCCGATACCTTTGCTCATCCAGTCACTGCGCCTGTGTTCCTGCAGCACTGATGAATCCCACAGAGAAACACAGGGAAGGCCAAGCCCAATGTTTTTAAAGGAAGACATTAAGCAGGAAAAAAGTGATTATTCACATGTGAGTCCACAGGGAAAAGAGAAGGGAAGCTGAGCCACCCCGCTCAGCCCTGCTTCTATGCACTGAGCAACTGGCAAGGGATGGCAATACCGATGGGCCAGCACCCATAAAGGGTGGCACCCACAATGCCCCTTTCCTGCCCCTCCAGTGCTGCTGACCCCCCAGTGGGGTACTTTCCTAGGGGCAGCATGAGGGAGAGGGAAACTTCCCAGGAAGCTCATGTTCCAGGGGTCTTTAAGGCCCTGTTGAACATCCTGCACTCATGGAGGGTCACATCCCACCCACAGACATCTGCCACATGCCTCTTCCTCCTCCTTCCCACAGCCTGTCTGAGGGCAACATCTCCTGGCTGGGTGCTGCCAAGCCTAAAAGCATCACTGGCTGCATGTGATCAGGTGGGAGTTGGGGGACCCCAGTCCATCTGCTGTTAAGTGGACCCTCAGGAAACCTACCATTCCTTTTCACTGCGGGGCTGGGCTGCAGCGTGGCTCTGGGAGCGTTGAGGTCCTGCTCCTTCTCTCGGCTTCACAGCCATTTTAAAACCACTGGAGACGGAGCTGTGGAGCCCTTGTTCCCACTCCTTTTACAGTATGGGTCGGCCAGCCATCCAGGGAGCCCAGCCGGCTCCTGCACCCATCCAGCTCCTTTCCTTCTTTGGATGTTCCCTGCTCTCGCTGCCCAGGCGCTGCCGCCCTCCCGTGGGACCCGTGCCCCTGGCAAGGGGTGATGGTGAGGTGAGGGGCTCCCTGGGCTGGGGGCAGCAAGCACAGGGAGGGATTTTTGCAGAGGTTTCTCCAGGACAACACTGGGTGTCTGCCAGGATGGATGCCAGCTGGATCCCAGGCATGGTTAGCACTTAGCAAGCCCTTTATAGCTGCAAATCCCCTGGCAGGCGTTAGTGAAATCCTCCCGTGGGTAAAGGTGGGCGAGGGTCACTCTTGTGAGCTGGAGATTGAGGAGGGGAAACTGAGGCACAGCCTGGGGACTCAAGCTGTTCGGAGTGAAGGAGCCTGTTGCAGAGCGTCCTACTGGGGATGGAAACAGGGCTTCTTCCAGCAGGAGAGGAGCAATGCCTAACCTGGCACATGTCACCATCCAAAATAAGCTGCAGTCCTGGGAGGGCAAAAGCAGTGATGTCACGAGAGTGCCCCCGAGCCCAGGGATCTGCCGGCAGGGAGGGCAGAGCTGCAGGCGGGCAGGCTCTGCTTCCCTCTGCGTTTTTCCTTCTTCTGCCACCCCTCACATCTGGACTTGGTTGTCCCAGGGGTATTTGCTGGTGGCTGTGGGAGAGTTGCTGGAGCATGTGCTGCTGTTGTTGTGCCGAACAGACAGATGCAGTTGGGGCCATCTGTCCGTCAGGGCAACAGCAGCACATGCTTCTGGCTCTGCATCCCCAGTGCCTGTTACCCAAATACCAGCTACTACCCAAGGGGATTATGCCCACCGTGAGCCTGGGAAAGCAGGGGAAGAGCCTGTGGGGTTCAGGGGAGAGGCAGAAGCAGGGCATCTGCATGTCCCCTCTCTGCTGCTTCAGCAGGTATCAGCATGTGGAGGACGAGGTCATATAGAGATCATGTTTGAGTTTTTTGTGTGTTGCTGGAAGTTTTATGCATGGCATTGTCCTTGAGCAGGGAGTAGGGTGAGAAGGGGGAGTAGCATTCAAAGGCATGGGGTGGTCTCATATGTGCTGCTGCTTTGGAAGCCCAGACATTTCCCCCAAAGAAGGGCTGTTGCTGTCTGTAAGATCTGGCTGAGGAACATAGTGTGGAAATAGCCAGTTCACCCCAAGCATGGGGATTTGGTGAGGGTTGGACCACTTCATGACGGTTGGTTGGAAGATGGTGAGATTTGGGGGAACAGGGTCAAAACATGTCCCCCATCTCTGATCCCGAAGTGTGGACTGAATGGGAATTTCAAGACTGGGAGCATCCCATTATATCCAGGGTTGGGCTGAGGGATTTTCCCATGGGCTTGCAGAACCCCAGCTCCCTCTCCACTGTGCTGCTGCAAGTCCCCATAGACCACTGGCAGCAGAAGTCTTGCTGCAGCCTCCATGGCAGTGGTGACACCCTGTGGGTTCTGAGGACCCGTGGGTTGGAGGATGACTTTGTGCCGTGCACAAGCCCTGTGCCTTATCCTGCCTTGCCCCAAGTGGGGACAGCAGCCTGGGGCGTGACCATGCTCTTATGTCTGGGGCACCTGGGCTGTTTCTGCAGCCACCTGCTGCTCAGCAAGACCCTTGGGTCGTCTGAGCATTGGGGTGTGTGGGTGCTGGGTTTCGATGGGTGCCATTGGCTCTAGGTCCAGCCGCTCTCCAGCAGCGATGATTAATAGATTAACTCCTTCCCTTCCCATCTCTTCTCAGCCTCCCACTTGGCCCGCAGGGTGGCTGGGAGGGAAAAGGTCGGGCGGGCTGGGGCCAGCACTGCAGTCATGGGGCAGGAGCTGTGACCATGGCTGGTGGTGCTGGCAGTGAGGTGCCCTGGCCACCCGGGGAGCAGGTGTCCCAGCATGAACTGACCAGCCGGGAGCGCCGGCGGCAGGAGGCAGGATGCCTGCAGTTCCGTCCTGCTTGGCCCTGTCTCAATGGGACTCAGTGCCAAGAGCTGGGGGGTGGCTGCTGCGAGCAGCCAGCAGTGCCTCAGCCCAGCTTCCCAGCCATGTGGGATTAGGGTCTGCCTTGCAGTACTTCCCCTCTGTTTACCCGTATTTCCCAGATGTGGTGGTGGAACCAGCAAGCACACAGCCTGGGACTTTGACAGCACCTACTGGAGTGTGGCTCCCTGGTCCACCTCCCTCTTGCAGAGGGCCCGTGCTCGGATGTCAGGAAGCGGCAGGAAAGCTCCCAGGAGTTTGGTCTGCCCAGGCAAGAGGCTTGCAGGCAGCTGACACCAGCCCTGCATGTCCTGGGATGGCTTAGATGGGGCTGTAAGCTGGGGTCAGAGCTGGGATTTTGAGCTCCTTTGAGGTCCCACCAAGTCTCACCCTCTTGAATTCTCCCCTATGGGTGCTCGGGTGAAGGAGCTGTGTGGCTCGGCCTGGGATGGAGAGGCTGTGCAGGGCAGCACGGGGTCGACTGCCAGGGAAACGATGCCATGCCATGGCAACTCGCAGCTGCCTGTGAGTGTGGGCGGCAGCCAGCAGCATTTTACAGCATCCCAGGCTTCACTCCTCTTGCTCCTGTCCATGCTTCGGCTCCATGGCAGCTGCCTTCACACCATGTCCCACGCATGCAAGATGCAGTCTCCACCCTCCCCTGCCTGCTCTGTCCTGAGCATCAATTCTTCCCCCCAGCACCATATTTCCCATTGGTGAACAGGGTGTTACAGGAAAACCTTGGCAAGGTGTCACAGTGGCTGCAGGTTCCCAGAAATTTTGGGGCATATTTTATTCCCTCCGGGATGCGCAACAGAGGGACAAATCCTGGTGTGACTGGAGTATTTTGCAGAAATGATCCCTCACCCATAATCCCAGCTGGCATCCGTGGCTGGTTTGGGTGAGGAAGCATGACTGCTCTTCATGGGCAGAGAAGCCACAGGAGAGCTGTGCATTCTTCACCTGGGTGCCGCCACTGCTCTTGCTGGGAGCAGGAGGAGTCCCTTCACACCCAGTCAGGACCTGCTCACGCCGGCACAACTCCAAACCCCTCTGGGATGCAGAGCAGGGAATTTGGGCCCACAAGATTTCACCAACACACCAGCCCCATTTCTCTGGAGAGACTGGGGAAGAAGGCTCATGGTTTATTTTATGCTTTGCCCCCTGTTAAAGCCAATGCGAGCTTCTGCACTGCATACGTACAGAGACAGTCCATGGCTACAGGTGAGGGGGAGCATCAGTTCAGCCCCCCAGCTCCTCTGGCACCAAATCCAGCAGCCGACAGGGTAATAAATGAGGAGTATATATTTAGATGCAGCGTCTGGAGAAGTGTCACGGTGTTGCCAGCGGGTTTTACTATTCAGAGCAGACAGGTTTCCCCACTCCTCCAGCTTGATGCCACCTTTGCAGAAAAGCTCATCAAGGACATCCAACACCAGCTGGAAAAACACCACAAACAGAAAAACCGACACCTGCAATGAGATCTTGGCATCCATCAAGGGATGGGTAGAGTGGAGCATCTCAGGGAGCCTTGGAAGGAGCTGGATTTGGTCCCGTTTAGTTTGGCAAAGACCTTATTTTGTTGCACAGAAGTTAGTAGTAAAGAAACATGTTGCAAGGATGGAACCATCTCTTGTGCCACCCTAACCTGATGTGAGCTCCTCTCCCAGCACTGCTGCTGGTGCAGGGGGGCTGGCATCTTTCTTCTCTGTGCGCTAGGCTGGCTGATTCCTCTCCCTTTTCCAACCAGTAGTGCAAAGGCTGGCTCTGCAGCACTTCTCCCTCTCCACATTTCCACCCAGGCTCCCTGGGTCACACATTGTCCGTGGCAGGAGACCTGAAGACCTGGTGCAGGCGGGTCGCTGGCATCATCCCACTGCATCTTGTGTTTCAACAGTGTCTGCTGTTAATCCATACGGTGCCTAAACCTCTGGCAGCAGCCCAGCTGTCCTGGTGATGCCGCTGGATTTTCTGGGAGTAGCTGGGGGTGGTTAGGGAATATTTCTCTGCCAGAGCTGGGGCTGCTGAGCCTCCGCTGACTCAGTTGGCATCATACAAAATTCCCTGCAATCTGTGTTGAAATTTAAGGAGAGGCTAAAGTGTTGTGCAAGGGAGGAAGAGCCCTGTGCAGAGCTGAGATGTGGGTTTCCTGGTGTCCCAGAATGCAAGGGTGTTACTGGCTTGGGAAGGATGAGATTTGCATGAAGATGCTCGGTGGTCAGATC
Source organism: Dromococcyx pavoninus (assembly GCA_033558185.1). NCBI lineage: Eukaryota > Metazoa > Chordata > Aves > Cuculiformes > Neomorphidae > Dromococcyx > Dromococcyx pavoninus. The sequence goes on along the minus strand of JAUMJL010001001.1, from coordinate 536,502 downwards.
TGGGTTTTTTCCCCTGTTTTGCAGTGTGTTGGAGGCCGTTTGGAACAGATGCTCTTCACATGCTGGCTCCTCTCCCATCTTAGCCTGGGGAGGGTTTCTCCGGGCAAAGCCAGTCACTGAGCCATTGCCACGAGGCATGAGTTTGGCTGAGCCAGCTGGTGACAAACATGGTGAGCAGCTCTACCAGAGGCCTCCTTTGTGGCTCTCAGCACCTTGACTGTTTTTTTTCCTACACCTTTCCAAATTCTATTTGCAACAAGCCAGAGGGAGCAGTTTGCTCATTTTCCTTCATCCTACCAAGGATGAAAATAGGGTGGGAAATGCCAGCCCGGCCACAGTGCTGGGCAAAACTCACCAGCAATGGCCCCTTTCCCACCTCTGCTGCACCCTGGGCCTTGCACGGCCATGGCTTCCTGCTCCTGACCAAGCGCAATGGATGTCATGTGGGTATGGAGAACCGTTCCTCTGGTTGCCCGTGGTGCATTGGCAGTACTGGGACACTTGAGGACACCTCAAGTACTATGAAACCTGCTGATGAGGCTGGTTCACAGCTGCACTGGGGGATAACAGCACACCATGCCAGAGGGACTGCGAGACACCACACCTGCCCCCACCTTCCAGGGCACCCCAGGGAGGGAGAGCCCCTTGTTCACAGCCAGCATGGCGTGTTCAGCATGGGGACAGAGACACCCATGGGAGCCCGGTCAGCTGCCTGCAGAGGACTGGCAGCCGTTTGGGGAGGAGGAGAAGGAGGAGGAAGGCACCTGACTGCCCGGCAGCAGTCCAACTAGTTGAAACGGCTCCCATTGTGGTTTGCATAACCAAGCAAGGTTCGGCCGTGTCTGGGGACACATAGCTCCGCCCGATTGCCCACAGTTGGAAATTACACTTGCAGAGAGGGGCTGGATGGAGAGACTGAGGGGTTTGGTGGCTGCAGCACAATGCCCAGTGTGGCCACCATGCTTCTGCTGTCAGTGTCTCGAAGGCACAGAGGTGTTTCATTCACCTCCAGCAGCGGTGGTAGGGTGTGAAGCCAGCTTTACCCACAGGCCCAGGCAGGGTCCCTGCGAGGTTTCCCTGCCGATGCTGTGCTGCATGTGGCTGCAGGCCTTGCTGCCCTGCCTCTTCTGGACCCATGGTGCTTCGCTCCAAGGTGACATTGGAGGCTCTGCCTGAGGACACTTGGCTACGCTCCCACATGGCAGCCCCCGACTCGGGGAACAGAGGCAGCAGGAGAGACGGGTGGCCTCTGTGGAGCGGCGAGATGGACCGGATAAGAGGCTGGTAACTGGAGCTGCTCACATGACTGGGGAGCCCATGCCAGGGAGTGGGACCATTCAAAGTGTATGAAGTTGGCACACCAAGCAGGCGCTGTAACCCCTGCAAGCCCTGTGCAGGGATCCGGGCTGTCTGAGACATGGAATTGCTAGGGCAGAGGTGGCCGCTTGCACGCCCAAGGGGACCCTTGTCTTTGATACTCCTGACATGGAGGTGGATGCTGGGTCAGACCATTTCCCAGGCACCAGGCAGCTGGATCCAGATTTCTGGTCTGGGTTTCAGGCCAGCCTGCCCCAGGGTCTCTGGCTTTAGGTTGATCCCTGGATTAGCTGGGGTCAAAAATAGGGGGGACAGGGCTTGAGAGCAGGCAAACTCAGGGCTGCAAGGGAGCTGACATAGTACATGGAGTGGGTCTGATTTAAGGATAGGAAGTCATGTTAGTGGGCTGGTTTGGGGTGGGGGGAGAGGGGTCCTGGCCCCCAGCCACCACAGTGGGGAGAGGGCAGACCCTACCTGGGCAGGCGGCTCCACACACCCGCCAGAGCCTGTGGGACTGGGGTTTTAGGGAGGGGAAAGGTGTGGTCCCTCGCAGGAGGGAATTTGGAATAGTGCAAAGCTTTGTGTGTGTGTGTGATCACCCAGATCTACATGTGCTCTTGAAGGAGCGTTTGCCCTTGGAGGGATTTTTCTATCTGGAGATCTGAGTGTAGTTTCTTTCTGGGGTGAGTCAGTTGATTACAGGCAGGGAGAGGGGAGCCATCGGGAAGGCTTGGAAGAGCAGCTGGGTTGGCAACACCGGCTTTGGACTGTGGCTCCCAAAAATGCTCCCTGCAGAGCCAAAAAGCAGGGACAGAGCCTCAGCCATGAGTCTTGGGGTGCAGGTGCCCTGGCTGGTACACACACTGCTTCCCGGGACACTGGCAGTGCTCCAGTGCCAACCAGGCACAGCAAAGCCTTGTGCCGGTTAGTATAGTGCTGGGAAATCCCCAGGCCAAACAGGTTGTGCTAGTGAAAGTGCAGCGGGTGCAGGCAGCGCCTGCGTGGCAGCCCCAGAGGTGTGCTCAGCAATCACACCTCTACCTTGCAGCCGTGTACATAGCCCATGGTCACAGGACCTGCTGTCACCTGCTCTCATTTCACCTTTATGTGCCTCAGTTTCCCCACTGTAATAGCTGGAATAGTATCAGTGCCCCTGGACAATTAATACAGGTTATTTCCTAGCACTGATGGTGCCCACCTGGAAAATACCCAGGTGTTCAGCATCCCCCCTTTCTCTACCACGTTTTTAGGTGGTTTAATTCTCTGAAGGGGGATGCTGCTGTGCTGGTTCTCTGCAGTTTTGGGCTGCTGGGGCTGGTGCAGCTCTGTCTGGGACAACCCAGGATGCAGCAACACCCTTTCTGCCTGCCTACTTGTGCCCTTCTCTCACCCACGCTTTCTTTCCTGGGGAGGGTGGGCAGAGTTGTGCCAGAGTGGAGCCAAGCAGTGACCACACTCGGTGATGATGCATCTCCTCCATCCAGGACACCTCCAGGCACTGTGCAGAAAATGGGCATTAATTTGATCAAGGAGCCAGCAGTGTCCATCTAATGGACCCAGCGAGAGGTGGGGAGAAGAGGGAGCCCCCGATTCAGAAGGGGGGAGGAGGGACCCCTTTCTTTGCTCTTGCAGGAGACCCTGGTGTTGGGGAACAGTGAGGTGCAGGGAGCATGGCCATGCCATGGGTTGCCATGGCCTTGATCAGGGCAGCAGGCAGGAGCTGGCGCAGGCAGCACTGCCCATTGCCCTGTGGCAGAGAGGGCTGGGCAGGGCTGGAGCTTCCACCCCACTGGGGTATGGGTGTCGGCATGCATGGACAGGCCTGGCAGGAGGGTATGTACAGAGCTGAGCGCTTTTGCCCTTTCCACACTGGTTTTCATCATTTGAGGTCTCATACCTCCAGCTGAAAGCTTCTTTTTTCATGTGGCAGCTGGGTGCAGCAGAGGCTTCCCAAGCCCCCCTGGCAGGAGGGTCAGCACAGCTGGTATCTGAAAGGGTCCAGGAAGGTCACAGTGGGTTGGATTTTGTGATGGTGCCCTGACCATGGGCAGGGCATGGTGTGGCACTGGAGTGCGCCTGTTGCTGCCGAGTGTTGCGGCTGGACCACTGGGAGGTCAGGCTAATGCGGGAAGATCCTCCTTGTGTCTTCTTAACCCCAGCTTGAACCTTCCCCATCTCCCGCCTCGTCCAGATTAGCACTAAGATGGTGCTCTGGTGCCGATGGCACAGGCAACACTGAACAGGTGCAGGGCACCAGGGGAGGTGGCAGGGACCCCAGTGGCTCTCTGAGCTTCCACATGGAATTCACAGTCAGGCAGGTAGGAGAGATTCTTTCCTCCCTCCCCTGCCTGCCAGCTCCCTGGCAAAAGGGACTATGAGTGCTCACGATGGGGGACAGGCTGCCCAGACAATCCCTGCTCCGTGTGGGAGCAATGGCAAGGTCCAAAAAGGTGCCTATGACTTGGGGAGGTGAAGAGCATCCTGCAGATGAGGGGCAGAGACCTGAGAGAGGGATAACACTGGGCTGTGGTGACCCAACAGTCATCAGGTTTTCTCCACCCGCTCATCAGTTGTGTTTGTAGAGGGGCAGGATTTGGGCTGGCTTTAACCTTAGCTCCCCTTTCACAGCCATGGATTTGCTGACATGGAGTGCCAGAATGCGCTGGGAATTACAGCCCCACTGAGTGCAGGCTGTGTGCCAAGATGCTGCCTCCTGCTCGCTGCCGCCCAGAAGGCCTTGTGCTTCATGTCCCCAGCCAGGACAGGAGGATATTTCAGTCATGACAGTTCACCCCAAGCTGGCCTCCTCTCCCCTGTCATTTCACAGCCTCAAGGCAGCAACCCCAGAGCGGGCAGCACCATGGGGCAAGTGGCTCCGGTGCAACTGAGAGCCTGCCCCGCCGGCACACTCGCTCCCTGCCACCTGCCTGTACCAGCCCCGGGGAGTGATTCAGGGATTCTCAGTACCACAGGCTGTGACTGTGGCTCCTGGCACAACACCACAGAAGATTTCGAGGCTGTGGGTAGGGAGCACAGGTGAGGCTGTTCATGCCTGTGTAGCCTGGGGAGCTCTGGAGCTGGAGTGGGAACCCAAGGCAGCATGACACGTCTACCACACTCCCTGCAGGCAGCAGCTCTGCTCTTCTCTGTGTGCTGCTACTAGTTCAGCCTTATCCATAGTGCGGGAAGCTGGAGGGACAGTTGCTTGCTACCTCCTGACAGGGATTTGCTGTTGCAGCCAGCTGAGAGGGCGATGGAGGGGCCCATGGTTTTGGCGAAGAGCTATCAGTGCCAGTGTGAACAGTGCCTGCAGAGCTGAACTGGTGTTAGCTGGGAAAGGCTGTGCCACAGGACCTTTGCTATATCCCCTGGACAGAAAGGGCTTCATGGAGCCCCATCAACCCTTGAGCTGGTGACCAAACCTCACAGGGGCCGGTGGCTGAGGCAGGACAGGGATAGGGCTGCTCCTCCTCCAGCCCCTGCAGGAACCTTGACCCCGGGGCAGCCTCTGCTCTGGCGTCCCTCTGCCCAGAGCTGTCATGTGGCTGCTGGCTGCAGGACATCAGAAGAGGAAGGTCTGAAAATAATCACCCTTTCATGTTTTCCTTTCAAAAAGAGGGAGTTGCTATCGTGGGGAATTTTTGTGACCAGCAGAGCTGGCTAATAGTCAGCTCCTTGGTGAATCAGGTCCTTGCCCCCTCCCATGGCACAACCTGGACCCTTGTGCCACCAGCCTGGCTGGAGTTCAGGAACGCCCCTGCTCCCTGGGCTCCCCAGTCTGTCATGCAGGGCCACAGCATTTCCTGGTGCCTCCTGCTGTGGGTCTGCCAGGGGAAACAGTCCTGAGAGTTTTTGAGTCTCTGTGTCCCCACTGGCCTCGGCCACCACCCCTGCTGCTCACTGTCCTGCTGGACATCCCCTGTGTGGAGCCCCTCGAGGTAGCAGGGCTTCTGCCACCTCTTGCTCCATCCTTCTTGCCCTGGGCAGACTGTGCTGCCTCACTGAAGAGATGCTGGAATACAACACCTGCCTGCTCCTTCCTGCCTGTGCCTCTCTCCCCACAACCGAGGGATCACACAGCAGTGCTGGAGACCTCCTGAGCTGATGGAACATTTAAGTTCCCACTGTGCTTTTGTACCCAGCTCAGCACATGCTGGTTGCTGTCCGTTGGTCCTGCCTTTGGTTTTGGGGCAGATAACAAGGGGTTTCTCAGAAAACACCACCAGTGTTTAGCCCATGCCCTGGCTGATGCAGTGCCAGCCCCACTGCCTGCAGCGCATTGGTGACTGGGTTCATATGTGGGGGTGCTGCTTTCTGCCATGCAGGGGTCAGCGGGTGGTGGGCAATGTTTGCCGGGCTGGCTGCTGGCCGGGTTGGCATGGGGTGCTGCTGTTTGGCTCAAGGGGTGCAGGATAAAGCTGTCACGCTTCTTTTGCCATGGGAGACACTGTTATCAGCATGCTGTGTGTGCCCAAGTGTGCTGGCATTGCCCAGACAGCCCTCTGCCTGGCAGACTGTGTCCCGGGGACATGGCACCAGCAGCAGCCGACACGGCACAGCACTTGGCAGCAGCCACAGTTGGCAGGTGCTGTTTCCATTAACTGGTGTTGAGAGAGGAGCATCCCTCTTTGGGAACAGCCCGTTCCTGGCTGCATCTGCCCCTTCTTGCATGGGGCAAAACAGCCACTGGTTCTCCTTTTCTGCCCTTGCCTGGTGCTTAGTGTTGGTGCCAGAGGGTGACAGCAGTGGAGAAGTGATTTGGGCTCCATGTGGGGCGGTAGGGGCTGTGGGGTCTCCCCAGCTCTGCTGTAGCACTTGTAGTGGGTCCTGTAGCCCTGGGCTGGCCCAGCCCTGGGCTGGCCCGTCCCACAGCTCAGGCAGAAATAAAGTGCACTGTCTATTAGGAGCCCAAGTAAATGGCTGCCCAGTGCAGTTTGAACATGCAACTCTGTAACCTGTGATATACTTTGCTGCTGCCCTTCTTCCTAAACCCAACACACCTTTGTTTAATGTGTTCCAGCAGAGCGTTGTTTATTCAGGGCATTATTACCAGTATCTCAGGCTCCTTTTTTCTGTCCTGTGACTCAAGGATAGTTTAGTGCAATTTCTTCCATCTTTCCTCCATATCAAAGATATCCTGGCAAGTTCATGTTTATTGTTTGCAGTTAATGTTTAATATTTCCTATTACTGGCATCTCATGGTTGATCTTAATTACACCCTTCTAATGTAAGACAAAAGTCAGCAAGCGAGACCGTGTTCATGCTCGGACTGTGGCTCAGAGCCTGGCACTGAGCACCCCTCATCCTGCTGGTGCCTCTGGGCCGGGTACGTGGCACTGCCTGCACTCTCTCCCCTTGCCTGCTCTGCACTTCATGGGCTGTGTTGAGGCCGGTGCAGGGTGTCCGGCGCGGGGTCCAGCACTGCTCCCTCAGTTCCCATGTGCCGCGGCAGCGCGCACAAATAGCGGTTGTTTTTAAGCAGCTCGAGTGGAAGAAAGGATCAACCTGCTATTTATTTTGTCCAGGTGTTAAATGTCGGTGCTGGTTTTTCCTTTTGGTGGCTGTGCTGAATTGTTAAAGCAGATAGTAGAAATTAAACAAAACTTAAGCAACAGAGTGCAGAAGGTGAATGCCCTGCTTCTGGCAGACCAGTGAGGTATTGCACGGCTCTGTGCAGACCCAGGAGTCTGGGAGATTGCTGTGCTCCTTTTGCCTCCCAAACTGGGGAGCTGGGTGAGGAAGCAGCAACCTGGTGCTGCATGGCCCTGCTTCTGCACTCCTTGTGCCTCCCTGCACTGTGTCACATGAGTGTGTTTGCAGGCAGGGTCCCCTCTGCCTTCACTGCCTCCCGAGGAGGGACCGCTCACCCTCTGCTTTGAGTCTCTTGGGCTATAAATATCGGGGGTGGCAAGGGGCGGTGGGGCCAAGGCACAACCTGACACTGCCTCTCCCTCATTCACAGTGACATTTTGTCAAATGCCAGTGGGGAGAGGGGTTGCTTATCTGCTGGCACATGCTCTGGTGACCTTCACAGCTCTGGCCAGGTGCCTCCTTGCTGTATTTACACTTATTTATAGCTCTCTCCTCTATCCCCATGTCTGCCCTCCTCCTTGGTATTGGAGGGGGGCTGCCCACCCCATGCGGGTCCCTCTGGGCTGGGAGAGAGCCAATGTGTCCTTGGGGATGATATGGGGCTGGCAGCACCCAGCTTAACCCACCAGGGTGCTCGTGGCCTGATTGCTTGTCGACTGCGTCCCTTGGGTGCAAGCTGTGGGGATGGAAGGGTGCATCCCGGAGGTGGATGGAGCTGGGTTTGGTGGCAGTGGCTGTGTGCCCTCATCACCTCCCTGCCTTGGTGGTGGGGTGGGCCAGGAGAATGCTGGGGGTATGCAGCGCCTGTCCCTGCCTGCCCGAGGGCCTCCTGCCTGCCCACAGTGGCCAGCACAGGGGCAGCCGTGCCCATCGCTGCACCAGCCAGCCTGCTGCCGCCTGCCCAGGGAAGAGTTCATCCTGGTGGTGCCCGTCTCCCTGCATGACCGTAATCCCTGTTTCAAGCAGTCTGTAATTACGGATTTCCCTGATAAGCCCTGTCGGCTCTCTCCAAAACCTCTGCCCAAGGATTTTCTTTCCTTTTTAGAGACAAGCCTGGGGTGAGGGCAAGGAGGGGAGAACTCCCCAGCCGGGCACAAACATGGGCACCGGGAGCCGGTGCTGGCCGTGTTGCTGAGGGAGGGCTGGCAGTAGCTGGCATTTCATGTTCTCGGCATTTCTCACCTTCTGCTTTTTTGGGTCCCTGCCTAAAGGCTACTGTCTAATTTGGGGCTCTGTCTCCAGCATGTGTGGATGTATATTTATCCCTTAATGCTTTGGGTAGGCACTTGGCTGTGGGGAGGGAGGAGGCTCCGTGCGGGGCTGAGTCACCACTTTGGTTCCTCAGTGAGGAGATGGGCTGCCTGTTTCTGGCTGGTTCCTTCGGCCCCTCCGAGAAGCCACCACTTTCCTTCCTGTTTTTCCATACAGCAAAGTGGCATGTGAGTGACAAGGCAATTGCAAAGCATCCTGGGGTCATGTATTCGAGTGGCAGTGCAAATCTGGCCCCCCAGGCTTAAATGGGATTAAGCTCCCGTGAAGGCTCTGCGCCCGTCCAGCAGCGCTTTCACGCCGGCAGACTTCAGAAGCTGAAACTTTTGCAGCCTCACTAAGCACGAGCACAAAGCGTGTGCCATCACCCGCTGCGCTCGGAGCCTCGCTGCAAAACACTTGGCCACGACTTCAAGGGGTTGGAAATAGGGTTTTTGCAGATAAGGAAATTTCTACCTGTGCTTTTGTCAGGCATGTGCCACAGGAGGGGACCTGCACGTCTCTGTCACAGTCACCGTCACCTCAGTCACAGTCACCTCACTCTCAACCCCTTTGAGCCAGGCAAGTGCTGCAGGCAGTGGCCAGCTGAACTCTCTTGCTTGCCCTGGTTTAGGTTCCTATTGCCTGGCAGCAGGGTTGCAGTTCCACCAAAACAGTTTTCAGAGGTGGCATTGTCTTTTTACTTCTTTCCCAGGCTTGCCACAGGGACGGCAAAACCCAGAGCATCAGCATTTGTGTGGAGGCTGCTGAACTCTGGGTGGCAGGTGCCTGCTTTCAGGCTGGTGGGCAGGAGGGCTGCGTGCTGCCTGCTCCCCAGGCAATCTGGCTGCATGCATGTGGAACCAAGGTCTGCTCTTGGTGGGCTTACTGGGTATGCCTGCCCGTGGGAGCCAGCAGCCCAGCCCCAAGTGGCCTCTCCAGCCCTGCTGGCTGAGAGGTTTAGTCTGAGGAGCCCAAGTTGACACTCAAAAAGAAGAAAAAGTTTCCTGTCTCATTAATCCAGTATTTGAATTAGAGCTGGGCTTGGAGAGGAACCTCTTGTCTTTGCAGAGATAAGACCTCACATGCTCTTGCACCAGAGTTAATGCTGCTCCAAAGCAGGAGAAAGATCTGAAAGGGGAAATATCTCACCTGCTATCCCATGATGTCAGGAACCAGCACTGAGTTGTGCTTACGGGGCATCTTTGGATGTCGCTGCAGCCAGTGGCTGCCCTCATTCTGCTGCAGGTCCAGCCCAGGGCATGTGCCAGAGCTGCTGGGGACACTACAGACAGCTGTCTGCATCAACCACCCTAACGATCAGACAGAGTTGGAGCTAACCCCCATAGCTGCTCCTCTTGCTGCTCTTCCTTGCCACTGGCCTGGGAAGTGCAAACATCGGGGGCTTTGCAAAGTGATGGGGACTTGGAGCAGCAGATGCCCTGGTGGGTGCAGTCCCCAGAGCTCCTGGAAACTCTTCCATTCATAGCCCCAGGAGATAAAGGGATGCTGACCAAGGAGCCACCAGAAGCTCTCAGACTGATTTGCCCATGGGGGGGTTCCAGGAGAAGGCATAGCACAGGCTTGGGGAGAAACTGGCCCCTCCTCACCTGCAGTGCTTAGGGCGAGATTCTGCTGGTACTTGTCTGGAAATGTTTAGGTGCAGCCGAGGCTTCCCGGGAAGGAGGGGTGGCGAAGTGACCTCTAGACGTCCTTGGCTGCCAGTTTGGAGACTGTCCCTCACGCTTTTTCTCTATTGCCAGCTCTGCCGTGGTGGCCATGGCTGGCAGCAGGGTGGCAGGCGCAGAAACCTCCTGCTCTCCACGCTGTCCCCAAGCACTCACAGCATGACTGCTGCTGGATCAGGCCACAAAACAAGCACAAACCCTCGGTGTGAGGGTCCCTGCTGGCCTCCCTGGGCAACCCCTGCTCCCACCATGTAAGTTATAAACCCCTCATAGGAGTTTATAACCTCTCGGACAGCAGGGAAAGGCTGTCAGTTCAGCAGTAAGTGAATAAAAACGTTAATGCTCTGTCCTCCCAGCAAGCAAAGCCTCTACAGAGGCGAAGCTTCTTGCAACATGCAAGCAAGTATCAGCTGCCTCTTTGTCCTGTAATTGCAATTGCATTTCTGCTAGGGATGAGGTCAGAGTGGGTTCATGATTTAAAGAAAGACAAGGAGGACATCTCAGAATGGAGACCGTTCCTCTAAATGCCCTTCACCTTTTAGCTTTGGTGATGCTGCTGCTGCTGCTGGAGGGGATGCCCAGGCTTCGGCTTCTGCTCCCCGGGAGGATGTAGGTGTGTGGCTCAGGGGCACCTGCTTAGTTGCCTGAGCATCGCTCTTCTGCAGAGCAGAGATTCACCGAACATGTCACAACGAGCTGCCGGCAGCTTTCTGGTCGTGGCCGCACTGCAGTGTGCACAAGGCCAGGTGTCTGGGCTGGAGGATGCCTCCGAGTTTTTGAGCATGTCTCCATGGGTGTTTGCTGGCTGCACACCAAGAACCCATGGCTGATCTTCCTACAAACTCCCAAGTAAAATTAGAACAAAAGTTCACTCCTCTCCCAAGGCAGCAGGAAATGCAAAGGGTGGGAAAAGGGAAAGTCAGACCAGATGAGGGCCAGTGCCCACAGGCAGCCTCTCCATCACCACTGCCACCCCTGCCCAGGCTGAGACTAGGCCCTCCCCAACGCCTGCGACCAGCCATGAGGGGCTGTGCTCACAGTGCTCAGTGCCAGGCTAACAGTGCTGGGAGCGATGGATTCCCTCCAGAGTCTCAAGGTCTTGATGGCTTAAATGACCCTTTCTAGCAAAGGGGACCGGCTGGATCCACGGCTTCATGCTGGGATGCTCTGACCTTTGTGAGTGGCTGCACTGAGCAAAGGCTCTCCCTGCTTTTTTCCAAGGAGGAGGGCGACCAGCTAAGGAGGGCTGGATTTTTGGGCACTTCTGACCTGTGACAGCCTGGAACCTGGGAGCATCCGCTGCCAACCACTTGGGACAGCTGCACACAGCGTGGCAGTGCTGGGGTACTCCTGCCTCCAGGGTGCCCAGAGAGGGCAGCTCAGCAGCATTAAATTGCAAGAGTTTATTTTTACCCAGTCCTGTTGCCAATGGGGACATGTCACATCTGTGGAGTTGATCAAAAGACGTCCCGAACACTGGTGTCAGCTGCTCCTTGTGATCTCAGCACCAGGATCTTTTCCCTTGTGGCATATCAAAAGGAGCAGGAGAATTTGACTGCTTTGCTATTTTTAATTGAACACACACACACACAGACACACACATATATATATGTATGTAAGGCTTTTCTAAAAATAAAAGCCTTTGCCTGTGTTCCCATGGGAAGATTTGGGGAGAAGGGGGAGCCAAAGTTGTTACAAGAATTTTTCTGGAGCAGGCGCAAGAGTGGTGGCAGGAAAGCAGGGACAAGCCACAGCAGGTAAGGTACACATCTGAAAGTGCAAAGGACGTCTGATCCAGAGCAGCCCAGGATGCCCCTGAGCAGAAGGGACAGGAGAACTGGGTGAAAGGTTACATCTGTGTCCCCCAGAGCTGGCAGTGATGATGACAGGGACTCTTGACCTGTTAAATGCACTGTGACGACTCAGAGAGCAAAGGTTTTTTGCAGGACAGGTTTGAAGAGCCCAGCCTCTGGGGGCCCACAAGGAGTATCCAGATCCCTGAGCCATTCAGAGGGTTGCACAGACTTTTTTTTGTGCCTGATATATTTGGTGGCACCAGGCTTGTGGATGCCTACCAGATATACCTCCCTGCAGTGGCAGGGTGGAGGAAGGGCACTGGGGAGAGCACCTCTGTAGCATGCGGGCAGCTCAGTCCCCCATAAGGTTAACCCTGCACTGGTGGGGTTGGGGCAGCATCAGCAGCTCTCTACAGTCCCCAGTCCTGCTGCAGTCACCGTGGCCGGGCCAGCAATCCGCTCCCAAGACATGGCACTAGGTCACTATTGGGCAGTGAAGCCACTATGTCCTGCGCTTGCTGCATCCTCCATCCTCACCCTTTCCTTGCCACCCCTGGGAGGGAACGGGGCAGAAGGCAGGGGAGAAATGCAAACTGTGTGTGTATGTCAGGTTGGATGGGGCTCTGACCAACCTGATATAGTTGAAGATGTCCTTAGATGTCATCTCGTCCTGGGGTTGGATTAGATGACCTTCATGGTCCCTTCCAACCCCAACCATTCCATGATTCTATGATTCCATGTGTGCGTGTGTGTTCACAAGAATGTCCTTCGGTGTGGCACAAGGTGTCCTAAACCCAGTGGGGAGCACTGGCATGCAGGCTTCTCAGCCTATGGGAACACAAAACAATAATCTCAGATTATCGCAATTAGAAAAAAGAAGAAGAGAAAGCAAAACACTGTCTTTTCGATTTCTGCAGCTCAGTTTGAAATACCTTTCCCTTCCTCTGGAGTGCCCGAGGAGACCCTTCCAGTGCACTTCAGGAGGGGAGGCTCCTGTGTTCACTGTCCCTGCAGCCTCTCTCATGTGCTCAGATGTCTGCCTGCTCCAAAATCCATTTGCTCTGTAAATAAACTTGCTTCCCTCATCACCAGAAAACTCCCCCCAGGCAGTCAATACCGGGAGGAGTCACACCAGACCTTTCCCCTCTGTTTCCCCAGCACCAGCCTGGGTGTTGGGGGCAAACCCAAGCAAGGCTGGAGGGCTCTGCAGGCAGGGCTGTGCTGTGCCAGCCCTTGCTCCTGCTGGATGCAGCCATGGGGCTTTGCAGCTGGGCAGCGGCTGGGAGCCAGGCAGAAGCGGGGCAGGTCCCAGCTGCTGTCTGTTGTTAAACAGAGGCTTTTAGCTTGGTTCCTAGAGCTCACATAGCCCCGTGTGCACCCAGACATCGATTCATTTCCATGCCATTGTTCTCCTGTGTGGAGGGCAGACATGGTGTGCGGTGTGGGGACCAGGGTCTGCATTGCTTTGACAGTGCTCTGGGATGTGCAGGACGTGAAGATACCCCAGAGGCACTGCCTCCAAGCAGTTCAATGCCATGAGATGGGGCCTGGGCGTGAAGCCACCCACCAGAGCCTGGCCCCATGCGTTGCTATCTTCATGTGCACCCAAGTCTCTTGTCCTGCTCTGTTATTGATGATCTCTAGGGCAGCTGGATAGCCCTGGATGGCACCTTAGGGCACCAGAGGCAGGAAAGGCTTCAGTTTCCCCTAAGAGCACCAGCAGCTGCTTTGCTGGTCCAGGCAGCTGTGCTGTGCCTTGAGCTTCTGCTTGCTGGAGAAGACAAGGCTCTTCCCATGCAGATTCTGCTGTTTCGATGGCTGCCGCAGCACAGGATGTGAGAGGGAGGGTTTGGTGGCAGTTGCAGGATGGCTTTTAGTAACCAGCAGTGTCAGTGCCAGGCTGTGCAAACCAATATGCAAGATGTGCAGTGAAGAGTTGTCCACTGTGCTCTCCTCTGGTGTGTAACTGCTCCTCCCTGAACCACTTGCCAAAGCTTATTCAAAGGAGGGTCTAAGTAGCAGGCTCGAGGGATCGCGATGGCACGCAGGGACGCCGGTGATCTCTGCAGGTGCCTGTTGCTGCTGCCTGTTGCTGCCTGCCCCTCCAACGTGGCAGCGTGCTCACCTCCTTACTCTTCTCTCCCCAGTACGAGGTGTCTGGCGAGGAGCACCTCTACTCCGACTTCCCCGAGATTGATTTGTCCCAACTGGATGCCAGCGACTTTGACTCAGCCGGCTACTTCAGCGAGCTGCAGTGGTGCGGGGAGCACTCAGAGACCGACTCCAGCCAGTACAGCACCGACGACTCCGAGCTCTTCCAGGTGCTCCGACCTTCCTGGCACAGGGGACCTGAGGATGGAGGCAGGGGGAGTGCAGGGGAGGACAAGAAGATGGGAAGAAGGAAGGGATACACACAACTATTAATAGGTCCTCCCCAGCTGATTAGTGCTCCATTAATTTGCACGCTGCTCTAAATAGAGCACGCAGAGTAAGGCTAATGAGGTGGACGAGCAGAGGAGGGCTTCTGAGCCAACCCTCCTGTGATGTACTATTAAAAGGGGATTACAGCTGGTGCACAGCACATCCCGTTCATTTCCCAGGGTGATAGGGTGTGCTGAGGTAGCAGCGTGGGGATCTCAGGGCTGTAGTGTGGGGCAGGTATATTCATTTCCCAGGAGCAGAAAGCAGCCCCTTCCCCCAGCCTTCCAGCTCTGGCATCATTCCTGTGTTTGGGGCTGGGTCCCTCTGACAGAGGATGGGCTGGTTTCTCTCCTTGCCTTTGCTCTGGCATGACCCTATCACTCTGCCAGCACTCAGGACAACATAATGCAAAGCGGATGCTTCTGGGCACCAGCAGGGCTGGTCCTTGTCCCTCAGCACGTTTTTGCCTCTCCTCATGGAAATGCTGAGCATCTCACAGAGCTGTGGCACCAGGGCAGGGCTGTGAGCACAGCACAGGCAGGTTGGAGCTGCTGAGGCTGCCCAGGGACCTGGCTCAGAACGAGCTGGACAGGCTGCTTGCCTTTGCCAAAGCTCATGCTATGCCCTGGATATGCCCCATCCCTGGGGTCTGGAGTCTGTGTGCCCTCCTGGGCAGCCCCAAGGCCCTTACCTACTCAGACAAGGAGGCTGCAACTCACTGGTGTCTGCTAGTCACCAACTATGCATTACTTTTTGGGAGGGAGGAGGATTTTTATTTAAACAAGGGGGGAAAAAAAGGAAAAAGCCCCAATATTTTCTAACCTGGCCATAATAACAATCCTCTGGCATTTGTGCTGTGCTGATGCTGTGCTTGAAAATGGTCCAGTCCAGCTGAGGGACCTTCATCACGAGATGCATATTTTCCGCTGAACTTCCTGGGGAAAAGATAAACAGAAAAGAAATGCAAAAGACAGACTCATTAGGAGCAGCGGAGTATGATGAAATGTATCCCACTGAACTTGTATGCACAGCGGTCTCGTGCCAATAACAGGAGGAAGAGAAACAGAGCCAAAAATGGAGCATCCTGCTGCCTTTCCCTGGAGCCTGCTTTAGTAACAGTGAGCAAGGTTAGGGCACAGAACAAAAGATATTTAATTTTTAAACAAGATGAGAGGAGCATGGGAGGCTGTGTGCAGTCAACAGTCCTTGCAAGCCTGAGTTTACTCCTTTGCTAATTTTATAGCTGATGGTAGTCTGCTCTTGTTGGATGTGGTTTATATTAGGAATATGGTGGGGGAGGACCAAAAAGAAGAAACTCCTGGCTCGCTCCAGCCATTCCTTGGCTTCTGCATCCCCTTCTGGGCTTTTGCAGCATAATTCCAAGCTAGAAGGGGACTTGTGGGACTGGGATGGTATTGGGAGGGCTGGAAGTACATTAGCCAAGGTGAAGCCTAAGGAGGCAGGTCGGGGTGGCAGGCAGGGTGGAGGCAGGAGCAGCCTGTGGCCCTGCCTGGCCCAGCACAGCCCCGGCACAACCCCAGGCACTCACAAAGCTCCCATCAGCGTCCCCAGAACATGCCATTCAGCAAAAAAAAATAGATCAGAGAGGCTATAACACAAGGCCTGTCTCATTCTGAGGGTCCCTTGCAGAGTACTGAGTGGTTTCAGTGTGAGGGCTGAGAGTCCCTGCCCAGCTGGGGATGACTGCTTTTGGGGGCTTTTAGTGAAATCAAAACCCCATGCTCCTTGTGGCAGGCTGTGGCATCTGGCCAGCGGTGTAGCCTGGGTTGAGATTCCCCTGTGCCCTCCCCGGGGGCTGTGCCCTCTTGTCCACTAGCTCCAGGCTCTCGACATTTTCTTTGCCTTCCCCATCTGTCCATGCCCTGTCAGGGCTCCTTAGCCCTGTGGAAGGTGTGGGGCTCTGCCTGCCCCCTCCCCAGGCTTCCGCCCTGGCTGGGTGCTGCTCCCAGCGCTGCTCAGCAGCACTCTGGTTGCCAGTGCCTGGAGGGTTTGCAGCCCAGAGCTGGGAGGATTTGGGCAAGGAGCCTTTTAATCACATATCCTTTATCTGCTGCTGTTTGCCTCGTGGTGGGGTGGAGGTGGCTATGGGGAGAGAACATGCTCTGATTCAAATTTTTTCCCGCTAGGGGTGTGGGAGGACAGACTGATGCTTCTTTTCCATTTGGGTCTCTTTCCTCCTGATCCCATCCTAGTGCTGTGCTGAGGAAAAGCTCTTCCACGTACCCTATAGGGTCACTGGGAAGCATGGGTGCTGGTGTGGCACCGCCAGCCCCTCTTCCCCCCCTGCCCAGCACCCCTGGTCCCTCTGCCCAGCCTAACCCCCCCTCTCTTCTTTACCTGCTCTTTTCAGATAATAGACAGCGAGAACGAAGCTCTACTGGCAGCCCTCACCGAGACATTGGATGATATACAGGGAGATGACGTGGGCCTGGCTGCCTTCCGAACTATGGAAGAGGGGGACACGCTCAACCATGCCTACACCTCGCCTGCCCCCTCCCCCAAACCCACCGCCCCGGTCACTGGGGGGCCGCCGCCGGCCCCCGAGTTTGATGAGCTGTCTCTAGTAAGAACCCACTTCCTACTGTTTAAGGTGGAATTGGATGAGCCCCTGATAAGCCGGCTGCATGGGTATGATAGGAAGCAAAGGTCTGAATTTTTTCATTCTAGGCTTAAAACTCTCTTTAACCGTCAATACCAAAGCATATACTTGTATTGTATACGTATACATGTTCTACATCATTGCTATCACCTCCATCACCATCCTCACGGGAACAAGCTGTGTGTATAAAAATGTGTATATGAAGGGGGTGGGGGTGGGTGTCAAAGGAGTGGGGCTGTTTTGGCAAGACCCACACCTGCTTTTAATCAGACATGTGGGTGTAGGGCTGCCCGGGAGTCACCCTAGCGCATCCCAGCCCAACCCTGTGCCCATGGGCAATGGTGGCTGCTCCTGCCCAGCTCTGCCTCAGGGTCAAGCTCCTCACTGCTCTCACCAGAGGGACAGAGGGAGCTTGGCAGGAGTGTCAGACAGGCCATGCCCTCAGCGTTCAGCGGGAGGGTTTGATGTCGCCCCGTGCCTTCCACCACAACTCCCTCAGAGGCTGTGTGGCCTCCAGTCCCTACAGATTTGGTGACCAGAGCATCTCTCTTGGTTCTCTGTGTTACTGAGGTTCCAGCCCTGCTCCCCCTCCTGGCCAGGACTAACCAGCAGCCTTTGCTGCAAGCCCCTGCTGTTCCCAGGATGTCCCCTGCTCCCTCCTGGATCTCTGGTTTCCTCCCAGGGACCCCCAGCTTGGCCCCGGGGTGTCCCCAGATGCTTGGGCATTGGTGGGGAGGAGTGACATCCAGTGGTAAGAGCGTGCATTTCCACCTCCCCCCGCCCTGCGCAAGGGGGTATATATCACACACAATATGTATGTGTATATATAGGATGTATACGTTGCAGGGGTTGGAGGGGGGGAAGGTGCTGGTTGCTTCCACCAACAGAAACTGCACACCTAAAGCTGTGGGTGCCTGGTTCATGTTTCCTGGCAGACCCTGACTGGGGCACCCCCTATTTTATCATCCATTAAATCCCCCCTGTGCCCACCCCTGGCCAGCGCGGGAGCCCCAGATCTGTCTGCTCAATGCAGTCCCCCGGTGCCTACACAGTCATTGAGCTGTTGTTTCCTTCAGTTTTTAGCACGACATGGGTGGAATATGAAATGTTGTTGCTGGGTGTGGGGCTTGCTTTTTCCACCCCCCCCAACCGAAAATGGTTTTGAATAGAAGAAAAATGTTATGCTGACCTTGCTATTGGAAGTGGTGGCACTGTGGGTAACCGAGGGAAAAAAAACCCTCCCACTGCCCGTGGGCTTTGGTGGAGTTTATTGGGGAAGATCCTCAGCAGCCCCACGGGGTCTTGCATCTGCAAAACGCCTTGAAAGCTCATTGATGAGTCAAGGCTCTCTCTGGATGTTTTGGCTAAATAAGCCTTGCACGGGGACCCACATGAGCTGTCCAAAGCTGTCACTCATGCCAATGTAAAGTCTCTGTCACCTAAGGGCAGAGTTGAAAGAGTGAGGAATTTAGATGCCACGACAGCTCTTGTGTGTCTGACAGGAGTAGGGATGCCCCCACGGAGTAAATTCCCTTATGTCCCCACCACCCTGACCTGCTTGTGGGCCCCTGGGGACATGAGTGAATGCTTTGGAGAGAGCCTTAATGCCCTCAGGGCTGTGTGTGGCTGGGTGCTTGCCCCTGAAGCCACAAGGAGGTGGGAAACACCTCCCTACCTTGTTATTTTTCTCCCCCATTTTTGGGTTGGATGCTCAACAGTGGTCGTGCCCAGCACAGGCATGAGCCAAGGGGCTGCAGCTCCATGGCTCTTTCCCCTGCCCTCGCTGCGATGCCGACTCCTTTTCTTGCCGCTTCTCTTTGCAGCTGAAGAAGTTGCTCCTCTCTCCGTCGCACGTGCCTCCGAGCTGTGAGGCTCAGCGGGACGGGAGTGCCCGGCGCCCGGGGACCCCTAAGTCCCGACCCACACGGCTCTGCACAAAGGTATTTCGTCAGTGGGCAGAGCTTGAGCCTGTCCCGCACCCACCTCTTGGGAGCCGTCCTGAAGAGACGTCACTGAAGAGCGGGCGGTGTTGGGGAGCATGGGCAGCCTCTAAGCTGGGCCAGGGGCTGGGGACAGGCAGGGACCGACACCATTGGCAGAGCAGCACGTGGCATTCTCATCATTGTTTATGCCTGTGCTGCAATCTGGGCTCAGCAAAACCTTCAGGCTTTGTGCTTTGCTGAGGAAAGTCTCGATCTTCTTTGGACCCAGTGGGGTCAGGCTTCTCCCTCTTCCCCTGGTTTGTGAAAGCCCAGGGTGCTTCCTGGCCACCCTGTGCCTTCCTCCCTGCTGGCTCACAGCCCTGGCTGAGAGCCGTCGGCCAGGGAGAGCTGCATGCCCTGCTGCAGAGCTGGCCCTGTCACTTAAGCGAATCTCCTGAAGCCCGGCAGAAGTTGCCATCAAAGATTTTTCTACTTCGCTAGTGTTAATTGTGTGGTGCACTAGGCCTGGTAAATTAGATTTCCTGGGAAGAGCAGTAAATCCCTCCCATGGACAAGGAGAATCATTGCATGTCAGCTGCAGGAGGGCAGCGCTTGGGGCGGTTGGGTTGCCAGCCCTGTGTGCCTGGCAGCTCTTTGGGCATAGGATTGACCTCTAGGCAGGTTGGGATGCTGGTGGGCTGAAACTGACGGGTTTGAGGATGTGGATCTGTCAGCCAGAGGGGCTTCTCTCCCCATTCATGTTATTTGTGTCAGGTTGTGGCTGTGGGGCTCAGGGCTGACATACTGCTCTCTCTTCTCCAAAGGTGGAGAGTCCCCGGGACAGGATGGCGAGTGTCCCACAGGTGCAGGGCCGCAGCTGCACCGAGCTGCACCGACATCTTACCTCTGCCCCACCTTGCCCTGAGACCAAAGCCCCCCGAGCACTTGAGGAGTGCCCCAGTGGCCAGCACCACCAGTCCCCAGGCGACTGTGCCCATCACGAGGACGACAGCTACTCCAGCGAAGACTCACTGAGCTCCGGCGAGTCGGTGACCCCCCTCTCCTCGGCAGAAGATGGCTCCAGCAGGCAGTTCTCCTGCAAGGGGGAGATGCACTCGGTGGTGGAGCTCATCCGCTACATGCACACCTACTGCCTGCCGCCACGAAAGCTGCCCGCCCGCGACGCTGCTGACACCGAGCCCCAGCTCTGCAGTAGCCCCTTCAAGAGAGCCAAACCGGACTGTCCCATGCAACCGGGCCCCCCTGGCAGCACCCAGAGCCGGCCAGGATGCACCTGGCAGGCGGCTGGGGGCTGCAAGAAGCCTGGAGCATCCTTCTCCATCCTGAAGGAGCTGCTGGCACGGGACCTGCTGTGTGATGTGAGCAAGCCATACCGCCTGGGCAAGCCTGTATATGCCGCCCTGGCCCGGCCACCTGGCTCATGCTCCCCTGTACGATCGGCCCAGGATGGGGAGGATGCTGGTGGGACCTACGCATCCAGAGCCAAAATGCCACCAGAGAAAGGTGAGCTGCAGCAGAGCCCCAGGGCTGAGGCAGAGGCACCACAGGAGCCTTGTGGCCTTGAGGATGATGCTGGGAAGCATGCAGGTGCCCTGGGTGCAACCACAGGGAAGGTCACTCGCAAGCAGGAAAGCACCATTTATGCCGTGCGACGGTCCAAGAGACTCAACCCTGAGCTTGGCCACTGGCTCTCCTTCCTTGATGAGCCTCCCCCTGAGCCCTCCATCCCCCGAGAGACAGGGGATGGCCATGGCCCCCGAGATGCCCTGGCCTGCAGAGAGCCCACACCATGTCCAGCACTGGAAGGTTTATCCGCTGAAGAGCCTGCGTCTGAAGTGGAGGTGGGGGGCACGGAGGAGGGAGACGGCGGGAGCACGGCACCACCGGTGGAGCCCCAGCCTTTCTCCATGGGTTCCCCAGGGGAAAGCGAGGTGGGCGATGGGGTTGAGAGCCAGCGCTGTGCCCTCCTGGAGCAAGCAGGTGAGAAGGGCCAGGGACTGTAACACTGCTCTCCCCTCCCCAGTGCACCTATGTTGGGGGCCAGCACTGCTCGCCAGGCGCCTGGCACACGGCTGGCAGCATAGCTGTGAGCAGCCCCAAGCCAGCCAAGCCCTGCCCCATGTGCTGGCTGGCTGCAGGGTCCCATGCATGGGGAGTTGGGGGCATGTTTTAGTCCATGGGGGCTTTGTGCCTCAGTTTCCCCATCCTTATAACCTCAGTTTCCCCATCCTTATAATGAGATGATGGAGTTGGTGTATCTATAGCCCATCAGGGACCAGGCTGCTGCATCCCTCTGGGTCCCTCTTCCCCACAGCCTCCCCCTGTGCCTGGGCACTGGGATTCAGCTGCACCAGTGCCCAAAATCGCAGCTATCAGCAAGCACTTGGCAAACATGAATGGCTCAGCCCTGGCAGAGTTAGGCCTTCTGCAGACGCTGCTGCCTTGCAGGGAGGCAAAGCCTGTGGTCTCCAGCCCCTCAGCAGGGCAGGGCGAGCAGAGGGACCCCAGCTCCAGCTGCAAGTGCCATGGGCATGGAGGGAGCACCGCTCCGCTGGTAACCCTGCTTCTCTCCCTGCCTTTCAGAAACACCCAGGTGTCTCACGCTGTCCTTGACACAAACGTAAGTGCGCACGGGGCTAAATGAACCACACTAGGGCTGGAAATCCACCTCGGTTTGTCTGGATGGGCAGGCAAGGGCAGGCAAAGCTGCTTTTGCAGAGCAGACTGAGCTGCGCAGCTGAGCGCGGGGCTGCGGGGAGCTGTGGCCATCACTCAGGTGCAAGGAGCTCAAAGAGTCCCAGGCCAAGGGCAGGGCTCTTCTGTGTGCCAGGGACAAGGTGCCCTGGAGCTCTGGCTGGGACTGGGAGGGCACGCTGCTCGCCCCATTGCCCCTTGCATCCCTCCATGGGGTTAATCCATCAGGCAGCAGCCAAGGTGGGAGGGCTCTGTAGGCAGTCTGTAGCTCTGTAGGGGACTGGTTCACCTAAACACCTTCTCTTTCCTTATTTTCTGCTCTTCTGCAGTGACTCAACCTTTGGGAAGAGAAACTTTGAGCCAATGCTGACCGTGGAGCTGTGTGGGACAGCAGGTAAGACAGGCTTTTAATTTTTTAATTTTGAAAAATCCTCCCTGGGAAGGGGCAGACTTACCCTAAAATGCAGCCTGGAGTTGCTGGTTCCAGCTAAATCCAGCTGAGCAGCCAAGTTCATCTCCCAGCCCAGGAGCCCCCATGTGCACCACAAATGCAGGGGACTCCCCATGCACTACCTCTGCATCTGAGCACTGCGAGCAGCTTGCAAGCTGCTTCCTTCAGAGATGCCAGTGTCAGGGCAATGCATTTGGGGTGTGGGGCAGTTTAGGGGACCCCTACATGGGCCTGGAGGGAAGGGAGAGTCCTTTAGTTCATTCTAGGATCAGGTATTCTTTTTTCCGCAAGTGCTGCTGGATGGATGGTGCTGTGGAGCAGCCTCCCTCCCCTGCAACAATTTGTGCAGCCCGGGTGCCAGTGTGGGATGGGGAAGGACAGTGGGGACAGAGCTGACTCTTGCCCTTTGTTTGACGGAGTTCAGGTCTCACACCACCCACCACTCCGCCATACAAGCCTGCTGAGGAGGACCTGTACAAGCCAGACATCCCCCAGGAACCAGGGAAGGAGGACAGGACAGCCCCCAGCCCTGGGGGTGCAGGGGATGCAGGAGACGCAGCGGCTTCCCGGAAAGCCCCCAGGAAACATCCCGAGAGGACAGAGCTCTTCGCCCACCTGAGCCGAGCAGCCGGGCGCCCTGTGCTCCCCGAACAGCAGGGTATGCTCAAGCGGCCCTTCTCCCGCTCCTTCGGGGATCACGACTACTGCCAGGTGCTGAAGCCCGAGGCTACCCTGCAGACGAAGGTGCTCAAGTCGTGGGAGCCCCTGGGACAGGTGGAGATGGAGCACAAGAGGAGGGTCCCGGCTGCCCACTACCAGGGGCTGGACAAGGAAGCAGGCAGCAAGATGCTGTGGAAGGATGGTGTCAAGCAGCTGAGAGACCAGGAGATCAGAGCCAGCTTAACAAAGCATTTTGGCTTTCTGGACAGTGCTCTCGATGATGATGAGGACATGGTCTTCTGCAAGACCCCTGAGTATGACACTGTCTTTGAAGACAGCTGCAGCGAGAGCGGTTCTCCTGTGGAGGAGGAGGAGGAAGAGGAGGAAGAGGAGGAGGTGCACGGCAGCACCAAGCTGTGCCTGCAGAGAAACCCCCTTTCCAGGACCAGTTTGCATTACTCTTCCCGCAGCAGGTCCAGCTCGGGGTCTTCATGCTGTCGGTCTCGATCGCCCACAAGCAGACGCAACTTCAGGTACAGCGGGGGCCACGGGGAGGACACTTGGGACAATTCTCATCCCCTGTGTTTTCGCCCCACTGCATGGCAATCCTGCCTCTCTCTGCTCTGGTGGCCCAAGTAATAATGGAGCTACTTAATGAAAGAAAAACTATTGAAATAATTTGTACTACATGAGCAGCTGCTGCAAACATCAGCCAGGGCCAGAGAAAGCAGCACTGGAGCAAAGCAGCACTGAGCGCTACGGGACACGGGTAGGGGCCAGAGCTGTGCCTGGGAAGGGGTGAGCATCAGCTGGGAACCCCCTCCAGGGCTTTCCATTGTCCCTTCCAGTGTTTCCAGACCCCCATCTCTCCTCAGCTGCCTATGCTGCAGAGTGCCCGCTTACCTGCTTCTGCAGACACTGTGTGTCTCAGCTTCTCTCTGATGCTTGAAGCTTTCCCCCCGCCGATCCCCCCCCTCCCTGGCTGACCTCCTCTCCCTCGCTTCCCAGGTGTGAGAATGGCGAGCAGTGTCAGGGCGGGAGCGGGCACCGAGGCCAGCTGGAGAAGAGACGGGAAAAGGCCATCGTAAGTGAGCAGGGATCCTTCACTGGGACAAAGCAATACCCAGCCCTCAGTTCAAATGTTCCAGAAAACAGTGATGGGGCCCATTAGCCCTGGCTTCAGCATCCCTTGGTGCAAAGCCAATGTTAAACAAGGAAGAAGGCGTGGAAAGGAGAGAGAAAAGCCCAACGTGAAGTCGAAGTTGCCAGAGATAGGCAATACACAGAGTCCTTGGCACAGAAATGCCCAGAGCATCCTTCACTGGTGCTCCAGCATAGCTGATATTGGCAATTAGTGGGCTGAGCTGGGAATCCTTGAAGCTGCTCAGCCATTAAGGATGCAGTCCCACTGCAGAAGGAGCCTCATACACCAGGAACCCAGTGTGTGCTGGGTGGGAGCCAGGTGGAGAGTGGGTGCAGGGTGAAATAACTGGTCCTCTCTACTCTTGTGCACACAAACACATGCCTCTGGCAATTTCTTCCTGCAATGCAATTAAATTTTACCCGTAGCAGTTCTTGGGAATATTTCCTGGCATCTTCACCAGGAGAAGCTGGAAAAAGCTGCAGGAATGGCTGTCCCCTGCCGCAGTGGTGTCCTGGGCTGATATACATGAGCTGGCTGGAGCGCAGCCAGCCAGACCCTGGAGATGCCAGGCTGTGCCCGTGGTGGCGTTGCCCTGCTGTGGTCTGATTCCTGAGGCTGGCTCCTCGGGGCTCCTCAGCAGCCCTGAATTTCCAGTGCCTGTTGGAAGTGCAGAGGCACGGGGCTTCTAGAGCCTGAAACCTTTCATTTGCTTTGCCAGGGAGAAGGCCGGGTGGTGTATGTCCGAAACCTCTCCAGCAGCATGAGCTCCAGCGAACTGAAGAAACGCTTTGAAGTGTTTGGTGAAATTGTGGAATGTCAGGTTTTGTCCAGGACTAACAGGTGGGTGGGGAGAGAGCTGTGATCTGGGGCTCCAGTAGCTACAGGCAACCCCTTTCCTGCACAGCATCAGCACTGCTGGGTGGTGCAGGGTCAACCCTGCATCCAGCTGTGCCTGTGCCAGTGATGTGGTTGTGCTGGTGGGGTAAAGTGCTCTGCACTGTGCCAACCCCTTTGGTCAGCTGAGCCTGCGGGCTCGGTGCTTTGGGTGAGGAGATGCAGTGTGTCCCCCTGTCCAAGGGCATGGGGAGGGCTGGTTGGATGAAGGGACAGCGTAAGGGAGGGCTGGGATGGGAGGGTGGGATGGATGAATGGTAGGATGGATGAATGGTGAGATGGAGGGACAGGGATGAGAGCCATGTCAGAGGGCCTGTGGGGCCCATCACATCTTGAATTCTTTCTCTGGTTGCTCAGGGGGGATAAATATGGCTTCATCACCTACCGGTATTCTGAGCATGCCGCCTTATCTCTGAAGAATGGCACCTCACTAAGGAAGAGGAATGAACCTTTGTTCCAGCTCAGCTCTGGTGGCTTTGGGCATTTCTTCTGGACCAGATATGCTGACTTGGGTAAGAAAGCAGGAGCAGCTTTTTCCAAAGCATCCTGCTTATCAGCACAAAGCCGTAACGGCACATTGCACTGCTGAGCCCTAGTCATGCAAGGATCTTAAACATCTTTAAAGCCTTAAGGGAAAGCCCACCAGCTCTCCTATGACTCACGTAGCTGCTCTTAGCTCAGTCAGGTGGCTTGGGAAACTGTGGGGAGAGAAGAAAAGCAACTGGCATAAGGACCCAAAGTGTGTTGGCTGCAAAATGTAGCATCGTTCCCCAGGGCAGCTGGGTCTCAGCTGTCCATTCTGTCTCTGCTGTGTTTTTACACAGCACTGGACCCTTTCCAGTGGCGAAATCCCTTCCTAGTCGTTAGAGAAAGCATCTCATGTTTGCTGGAGAGGTGATCTGGGTGGTTTGCTGGTCTGAAGGACAGATTCACTGCACTGCACTTGCACTTTTGAGCCAAAATGACAGCATTGTGCTACAGTCACACTAACTTTTTCTGTGCTGTATGGGTTTCTGCAAGACCTGCCTCACACAGTGTTAGCCAGAGCCTTCACTGGACCCCCTCCTTCTGCAGGTGGTAGGGGCTGCAACTGAGGGACAGGAGCAAAAACCTACACTAGTCTTGCAAGAGAAATGCAATCCAGGTTTCGCTCAGCCCTTGTTGCTGTGATCTTCAGGTGTTTCACAAACACCACGCATTTATTTCTGTACCCTTCACAGGGAGTGAAGTGGTTCTAGTATCCTGCTTCATGCATGAGAGACTGAGATTCAGAAAACAAAGCCCTAAGTCTTGACTGATCTCTAGACACCCAGCCCAACAGAAGTACTGCCCGATCTTTTAGACTATCATAATATCTCGAATGCTCAGAGCAGCAATCCCTCTGACTCTGGTTGTAGACGCAAAGGCCCGTTGTTTGTGTAAGTAAACCCAGGGCCTCTCATTTTGGGCATAGGAAGATAGGAAACAGACAGCAACCTGGGATGAAGATGTTGGCACATGGCTGTGCATTGCTGTGGGGAGCAGGGACAGATCTGTCCCCTGGCACAGGAGAACCCCGCTGCGCAATGCTCCTCACCTGCAGATTGCTACAGGGTCAGCAGCCACCCCTGTGCTGCACAGCCTGGCTTGGTCCTAAAATCCTGCTCACCCTAGTGGAGGGGCAAATGGGGATCACATAGGCAGAGGTGCAATGCAACCGTGCCGTTCATGGCTCATTCAAAAATATAGACCCAAAAGGGTTAAGCTGCTGTTAAATTAGGCAGCCTTATTACTGGCATTTGCTGAATTTCCCGTGCTTTGCAGTGGGAAATTTTTGTTTGTTCACCTTCTGAGGGAGGGCTGGGGAGTGCTGCAGGCAGGCACACCCACCCCTCAGCCAACAGGGAGGGCCCCCTGTCAGCACCTCATGGCTGGATCTGGCAGAATTTTGCACCCCTGGGAGTGGGTGCCTGTTGTGTGTAACCTGCCAGGCTGGGCACTGCTACAGCCCCTCTGCCCAACAGCTCCTTTTTAATGGGGGAGAGACAGCACCGTCCCTGTTCTCTTTGTCTTCATCTCCTTATCCAGGCTGGGATACCGCATGCTGATAGCCAGGGAGTGAGCAGTGCCCTGCTGTGCCTCAGTTTCCCTCTCTGCCAGGCAGCGAGCACGCTCATGTCCCGCTCTCTGACCTCTCTTGTGTCCCTGCCATTCCCAGATTGCAGCACAGAGGAGTCCTCCCCAGCTCCAGTGAAAAGCAAGTACGAGACCATGGATTTCGACAGCTTGCTGCAGGAGGCCCAGCTAAGCCTGCATCGGTAACAGCCTTAACCTTGGAGGAATACCTCAATACCTCAGTCAAGGCACTTCCAATATGTTTACGTTTTCAAAGGAATTATTCAGTCTATGGAAAGCAAGAGAGAGCGAGAGAGAGCGAGAGCACGCACGCGCGAGAGAGAGACTGCTGTCCCTTCTGATCGATGTTTACATTGAACAAAGCTGCTTCTGTCCGTGAGTCCCCTTGGTGTTGATGTCTCACTGCCACACGTTAGTCCCCCTGCTTCTGACTGGTTGTTTCAGGGTGAGCCTAGAAGCCCCCCAGCCCCTCTTCCCCTTCCCGGCCCCACTTGGTGCTCCTGCCGCCGAGTTGCAGCTGTGTTCATCATAACATTTTTTTGTCCGTAGTGTGTGATGATGAAACTGTTAATTGTGAATAGAATCAGGATTATAAACTAATTTTTAATAGAAGAAGAGAAAAAAAAGTATATACTTAAAAAAATGTATTTATGGCTCAGATGTACTGTATTTCAGATTTATTGTACCGCTTCCTTGATTTTTAACTATGCACTGTAATGAGGCACTTGCCACTCAGCAAATGGGGGGTCAGAGCAGAGTCACAGAGCCAGCGTCTGCCCGTCGGCCGCAGAGGCACTCACCTCCCCCACCAGAAAACCGGGGTGCTCAGTGGACGCATCAGGGTCGCCCACTTTGCTGTCAAAGCCATTCTTCTTGCTTGCGTGGCCCGAGCTCCCCGAGCCCCCCAGCCCAAATGCTGAGCTCAGTCCTGGCACGTGATGGAGCCAGCAGGCAGTGGCGCTTGCCAGCCCTGCACCATTCATGCCGTGGGGCCAGGCAGCTTTGCAGGCATGAAGGAGAGGGGTGGTAGAAGGATGCACTACCAGGGAGCTGCAGGTGCCTCCTGGTCCATGTGAGGGAGCTGGTTTCTCTCCAGCTCCTTGGGTGCCTGGGAGACCACCCAGGCTGAGCGGCTTGCTCCTTGCTCTCTTCCACACCCAGCAAAGCAAGCGGGGTGAGAAACCCTGTCTGTGGTCCGCGCCTGGCAGCCAGCCCAAAATCCAGAGAGGCAGGGAGGTGGGAAGGGGCACGGCAGCCGTGCTGAACACCCACCCCACCCAGTGCCCTGCCTGCACTCTGCCCAGTACCTGATAAGCCATACACTTCCCCAGCATTCAGTTGGCACCCAGGATCTGTCCCCCACACCTCCCAGCACCCCGTGGTATGCTCACCTTCTCTGCTTGTGGCTGGGAGGCCCTCAGGGCTGCCTGGCAGCGCCAGATTGAAGGCATGCTCAAGCAGTATCCCCCTGAAATTCATTTGCAAACTTGCTATCTGTCTTCAGGCAAGGTGGAAGGGAAAGACAACCCACCACTGACTGGAGCAAATCCTACAACGAGCTGGCCAGAGGCATTGTTTTACTTAGGGAGTAGGAATCACACTGCTCTTCAAGCCATCATCATCGTCTCCATTTATTTTTCAGACTCAGAGACCACTAGGAATTCAGCCATCCTATGTAGATAGAATATTATAGCCTTAACTCTGCCAATAGATAGATTAGAGTCTCCTGGGGTCTCCCCTTGACATGACGTAGGTGTTTTATTCTCATTTGCCTGGTGTGGGTACTATTTCGTCTTGCAGGGATTATGACCAAAGTCTCCGAAATTGCATGAGATGAGATGCCAAGAGCCCAAGCACTGCCAGGGTGGCCCTGTTCACAGCTGGGCTCTGGCAGGAGCAGGAACACTGGCAGTGCCGATACCAGCACAGTTACCTGGTTGTTTCTCCTTGCTGTTGGGGGAGCCGTGGTTCTGACAACCAGCCCAGCAGTGTGGTTTGAACTGCAGGTCTCCAATCTGCCACCGTGGACAATCACTGTCGGGGAACAGTCCTTGTGCCATTTCCTCAGCAGCAAGGTTCGGCGTCACTCCTGCCACAAGTTCCCCCCACTTCTCATCCCACACTTTGCAAACACAAGTAGCTCTGGCCGAGACTGAGCATCTGCTATTGGCAATTGCCTCATTGTAGCTTTGCCTTTTTCTGTCCTAGTATTTCCTCACAAAGATGATGTTTACATGTGATTGCTATAGAGCTTATGTAGAATGTATATAGCGACACATTTAGGGTGGGTAGTACTGTCCTGTGCTGTGCTGATGTTTTTCAGAAAACGATCAGTCAAAAAAAACAACAACAAAAAAAAAGCAAAGTAAGTGGAATTCTTCCATCTCCTGCTCAGCCAGGGACACCAAGCCCCTGCAGCTGGGTCCCTCTGGGGATGCATCAAGCATTGGTGGAGGGGAAGGCTTTGTGCAGAGCTGGGGGAACCACAGAGCAGGGGGGGCCCTCTGCTGGGGGATCACTCAGTCGCTTCCCAAGCGTTGATTTCGGTGTACCCAGATATAAAATT
This sequence comes from Dromococcyx pavoninus, assembly GCA_033558185.1. Taxonomy (NCBI): domain Eukaryota; kingdom Metazoa; phylum Chordata; class Aves; order Cuculiformes; family Neomorphidae; genus Dromococcyx; species Dromococcyx pavoninus. The sequence goes on along the minus strand of JAUMJL010001001.1, from coordinate 507,353 downwards.
TACCATTGTTTTCCTGTGGCTGGGCACCCCAGGTCAGCCCACAGCCCCTGCCCATGCCCAGCTTCTGGATATCACAGGGAGGCCAGTGCTTGGGAAGGCAAGAGCTTGTCCTGCACAGAGCCGATCAGTACTGCACCTGTAGGGTAGGAAGAGATGCAATAAGTGGTCGTCATGGTGCCTGAAGCCTATAAGTGCAGGTGGGTTTTTTTGGTTAGGGTTTGGGGGGTGGGGAGGGGGTGTTTCCCCCATTAAATTGAGAAGGTTTGGTTTTCCCTCTTACCCCAAAAAATTTCTCCAGGATTTATGCACTGTGTGCAGAGGTGTGGAAGGCACAGAGGCACAGCTGGGGCTGGAGCAGCCCATGGCTGCAGCAGGGAGAAACAGGGAGCACACACCACCAGCACCAGAGCTGTGTGCTGCCTGCACCCCGACTTTTAGGACTGGGTTAGAGCAGAGGGTGTTCAGCTCAAGAAGCACAGGTATGAAAGCCTGTTGGAGTTAGAATCCCTCACGCAGGGTTCATGGTGAAAAATGTTTCCACTTTTTTTTTTTTTATTTAAATATAAAGGTGTCTTTAGTCAGAGCGCTCAAGGCTGCAAAGAGGTGGGAAGGAGGGCTCAGGCTGAAGGGGCAGGTGAAAGCTCCGTCCCTCAGCAGACTGCAACTCTGTTTGGGATGCTAACGGGAAAGGGACAGCAGCAACGCAATGCCCAGGCACTGCGCGGTGAAAGGCAGCCCATGCCGCTGGGGAAGCTGGCAGCACAGGAGCTGCCGAGGCTGGGGAGAAGGAATCTCCTCACCCCAGGGATTAGCTTTATGTCCCACCCTGCCTGTGGCATCGCGGAGGGTGCCCTGGCATGGGTGCGGCTTGGAGCTGGGCAACCCAAAAAGGCAACCTTTGCACCCTGGTCAGGGCTGCGGGGCTGGCAGGAGTGTTACTTCAAAGAGAAACTGGGAGCAAAAGGGTATCTTATGGTAGGCAATAAGTAAGGAGGAGATTTATTTTTTTAAAAATATAGAACTATAAAATATCCCCCAGTAGTTTTCTGCAGGCACTGTGGGCAAATGCTGAATGTGAAGAGTTTTGTGATAAAATGCCCCTTTGCTTTTTTTGCACAGATTTGCCCCAGGAAAGTGTGTTGTTCAGGGTGGGTCACTGGGTTTCTACCAGGAATCCAGTGGGTCTCTAGGGCTCCGCAGGAAGGAGCAAATGTTTTTGAGTGTCTGGCCTGAATGCAGAGGACAATCCCAGGTTTTAGGTTCGATGCTGCCCCAAAGAAAAGATTCATCTCGATTCCTACTCAGCGCAGCTGGCTGGACTGCACATAAAGCAGCAGTTCAGTCACTACATTACAGTCCTGAGTGTCTGATTTCAGCACTGGTCCGTGCAAAGGAGCCACTTATTTTATTGTTTTTTCAGGTTTTCTTTATTTCTTTCTTTTTGGAGGTATGCTGAACACTGAGATACATCACTGTTCATAGCTGAGCCCTGACACCCTTTCTGTTCTAAACGTTGTAGTCCATCCCTGACAATCTCAAGCAATATAAAGCCAAATGCAGCCTTTGGGTTTCTTTCCTCTCCTCTCGCCACCCTGGGGCCAGGGGTGGCAGCAGCAGCCTGGCTGCAGTGCCCACGGCGCCGAGCCGAGAGCCACGCTGCAGTAAATACTGAGCTGGCAGGGAGGGTGTGTATGTATGTGAAAAAGAGAGGCAAAGATTAAATTGATGCATTTCTTGAGAAAGGTGTAAGAATTTCACCTAAAAAGGGGCACATCTGCTTTGTTATTTATGAAAAAAAGCTAAATTCTGTCTTTTTCTTATTTTTTTTTAAGTAAAAGGAGACTGCTAATTATTGTTAGGACCCAATTCTGCCTCCCTTCCTCATGCCGAGTAAGTACTACTTAACTCTGCAATTTTCTACTTGCAGAGTAAGTAAAAGCAGCAGAATTGATCCCTCTGTGATTAAGAATCAAGTTTTTAGTCTGTTTTTTTTTAATTGGTAGTGGTTTTTTATATTTCACTTAATTTTTTTCCCCCAGTTCCGTTCCATTGTGTCCTTATTTATGTAATATACTTTAACCTTAAAGATGGCATGGATTCTTATGCCTTTCTTTTATTATTATTGTTATTATTTTTAAAAAAGAGATTTATTTCTAGTGTGATTTAACTGTCTACCTTCTAAAATGAGAGAACGTTTTCTTGTATTTTTACATTGTCAGATTCTATAGTTTCATAGATAATTTAACCAAATCGCTCAATGTATTATCTGTATCTATCCGGTGGGTATAAAAGTTCTATTTTAAATTGTGTAAATACTTCAGAACTGGCTTCTTTTTCCAGACTCCCCTGCCGTGGAGTTACTTGTTTACATCAAAAAGACTGTAGAATCTCTACGCTCATGTACTGTAAATAGTGAAGTGATCTGCCTATAAATAAACGATAACATATATACTATAAAGTGGAAACAAAAAAGGAACAAGTCTGTGTGGCTAATACTTTAGTTTATTAGTGCAAGCCTATTCTGGGAGTCTTGATTTGCAGAAGGTGCTCTCCTGCATTTGTCTGGCTGGCAGTGGGATGGTGGGGGCAAGGCTGGGGCCAGGGCAGTGGCAGAGCCCCCTAGCTTGCTCGTCTCAACGCTGCACCACTGCCAGGGATATGGCTCCTGCTGGGGAATAGAATATTGTCATTTTAAGTGTGGCTTCTTGCAGTTTAACTCGTGCTGGGCTCCATACTCTGGACTTGAGGAGCAGTGCTGCTGCCACAAGACCCATCATGGAAGAAACCCCGTAGAACTGTGAGGTTTAAAAACGAAGTGGGACATGCATCTCAAAATTTCCTTGAGTGGATTAAGAGAACAAAGGGCTGGATTGCAAAAGAAAGTGTGAAAAAGACTGCAGATAATGATGCAGCAATCATGTGGCTCAGGATGGCACCTGGATAGTCCCCTCGTACCAGGAGATCAGTGCCCTGTGAGCCAGCCTGCTCTCCCAGCATGACAGCCACGATGGCCCAATTGCTGTTTTCCAGTGCAGGGTGTCCTGGTGGTTGTGGGAACCCAGGCTGCAGAAGGGAACAGGATGGAAAACCCAGACAGTTGGCAGCAGCGTGGGGTCAAGTCTGCCACAGAACCCAGCGTGCAGGAGCCCAGCATCAGCCATTGTCCCTGCAACCGCTCGCCAGGTCAGAGGTGTCGCACTGAATTTATCCAGAGCAGGGCATGGTGATGCTGCCGGGCAGGAGGACCTCAGCGGGCCAAAAGGAGGAGCTCTACAAGGTGCTGAGCTGTCCTGGCTATGTTTTTTTTCTGCTGATTTGCACCAATTTAGGCAGCTGCCCTAGACCTGCCCATCTTCAGTGCAGCACAGCCAGCAGGAGCACAGTGCAGGTTCCCGTGCCCAGCCGCAGAGCCAGAACCAGCCTTCCACCCCACAACCAGCCCCGTGTCTCTGCAACTGCTTCACCCTGAGTGGAGAACTCAAAGGAAACCCATTTCCCTGCTGCTTTCTAAAGAAAATGTGCTTCAATGCCACCAAACAGGAATATTTTTCTAAGATAGATCAACGCACAGCAATAACGACAGTGGCCAAACAGATTAAAAGATGAAATTGCAAGGAGTAAATGTGGGGATGCAGCTGGTGTCAGGGTGCCTGGAGTGGGTACAAGAGGGAGGAGAGGCAAGGGAGTGGGTACCCAGTCAGTAGGGCTCTGGGATGGACTAGGGTCCCTGGCTGGCAGGGCTCCCAGGGCAGAGTAGGGGCACATGGAGGAGGAATCCACAGGGAGGGACAGACCCACAACTGAGGCTTGTCCTTCCAACCTGACCCACGCTGCCCAGACCTGCATTCCCAGGCAACCTTGTGGAAAACAAAGTATTTATCAAGTATTATCCTGGAAGCAGAACTAGAGATGGAAGGGAGCTGTTGGTGAATCACGACACCAGTTCAGCAGCTTTGTTAGTCTGAGCAATTACTTTCAGCCATTTGGAAAAAAAACCCCAAACACCACAGCTACTCATTCGGTATAACTTTGTGATAGAACTTCTTTTTACACAGCTGGGCATTGCTTTTGTTGTAACTTACTGTTCAGCTGCTGGAGGGAAGGGAAGCAGCATGATCTCCTGTCCTAAGCCCAGTGTGCCCAGTGTGTCAATAACAGACCTTTGTGACTAGGGACAGCTTTTGTTGTTGACCTGGGTTGATTGGCACCTGACAGGCAGCGTGGGAAGCAGGTAGGGTGGGCAGCGCGCACAAGGCAGGCAGCAAGCACAGCAGGGGCTGCAGGGGCAGGGTGACAGTGATTGCATCTGCCCAGCTCAGCTGGGCTGGCTGAGACCACGGCTGCCCCGGGCTCCACTGGCTTGATGAGATCTCTCCTGTTACACAGGAAAGTGTGTCACATTAAAAGAGTGAAGGGTCTGACATGTTACAAAAAGCCCTTCCATCAGAGTTTGGCTTCTTTGCTCCCGACCAGCTCAGGGACCTCTCTGCCCCCGGTCCCACTACACCGGGCTCCCTGCCTGCATGTCCTCAAGGGACTCCTCCCAACTTTCCTTCCCAATCTTTGCATCTGTCTCTGTAAGGCACCTGTAGCTCCTGCCTCCTGTGCTTGCTGTGTGTCTTTAAAAGCTGGTGAAGAGGTTTCCTCCAGGTGCTGCTGATTTGAGGTCCCACAATCTTTGTTCCTTCTTTCTTTCTCAGTCCTTGGCTTTTAATTTTTCATGTGCTGTCTCTGCCTCCAAATATCTTTACAAATGCAGACTGGAATCCCTTATGTTTCTCAGCAACCTCCTGCAGGTAAGAAGGCTATCAACTACCTGAAAGGGGGTTGTAGTGAGGTGTGTGTTGGTCTCTTCTCCCAAGTGACAGGTGATAGGATGAACCAGCCACAAGTTGTGCCAAGGGAGGTTCAGATTAGACATCAGGAACAATTTCTTCACTGTACGAGTGGTCAGGCACTGGCAGAGGCTGCCCAGGGAGGTGGTTGAGTCACCATCCCTGGTGGTGTTTAAAAGACCGTCAGAAGAGTTTTTCAGGGGTGTGGTTTAGTAGTGGACAGGTGTGGTTGGACTCCATGATCTCAAAGGTGTTTTCCAACCAGGCGATTCCATGATTCTAAGGCATGATCCTTTCCCCACCGGCTTTTCCAGCACTAACCCCACTCCTTAAAAGCTCACCACCCTGCTGACTCAGAGGGAGCATTTCCAAGCTCCTTAGGTTTGTAGACTCTTGCTCCTTCTGCCTGTGCGGCACAGTGGGCCACACCTGACAGTGGCTGAGCAGATCCTTTGATGACCAGGGAAACAGCAGCACATCTGCCCTGGGTGCAGTGGGTGCAGTGCAGGTGCAGGGGCTCTTGGGAAGCAGCTGGCTCTGCACATCAGTGCCAGGGCTGTTGCCCCTCCCCTCTTCTGTGTACCTCTGCTTCCCTTTCAGCTTGACATCCACAAGAACCCCTTCGTGCTCCTGCAATTGGGCTTTGATCATTATGAGCAAGTGGCTGCCTGAGTGGAGCCTGAGCACCCAAGGAAGAGCAGATAGCCTGAGAGAGCAGGGCAGCTCGGGTTTGCTGGGAGCTGCCCTTTGCCTGCCTGCCAGTCAACAGCCTGGGGAGCAGAGATAAGGCACCTCCTCACCACCTTAATAATAGCAATGATTTTAGAGGAAAACTGTCCACACTGTTATGCGATTTGCAGGCAGCACCCTCAGCAGCAGAGCTGCAGCAGGTCGCAGCAGGCAGCGATGGAGCTGCAGCTTGTCTCAGCCAGTGTCTGCAAGTGGGGCACAGTAAATAACCTGAACAGATACATAAAATCCCTGCAGGTTTCTGCGGGGAGGAAGCCCTTCTGCAGCCCTCATAGGCTCCAAGCAGATGAAACAGGATTTTTTCCATGCAGCACCAGGTTTTGAGGTTAGGATGCACACAGCAGCACAGCAGTCAGCTGGTGCCACTTGCACTAAGGGCAGCATTTGCAAATGCAAGTTCTGCCCCACTGGAAGAGAGAAGGAAGGGCAATGGAAAGCAGCAGTTTCATATGTATGCAGGGAACAGCAAAGCAAGGGGAGCATTGCATACAGCGCTGGTTGCATTCAGGACAACTGAGAAAAAGGGATTAGCAGTAATGATAGGTGAAGCCACAAACCCCTTGGAGGGGAGAAAAATGATGATAAAGGACACAGACTGGTTAGGAATGGGAATAAGAAACATCACTTGGGAAGTGCAACCAACATCTGAAACAACCCTATATGCTGGACCAACGTCATAAGAAAGCACTAGGGAGCAGGTAATAGGCAGCAAGCTGAAAATGAGGTTGTGCTCTGAAATGGAGGGAGTACTCTACCCACCCCCAGTAGGTGCATCACATTAGAGAAGACTGAGAGGCCAATGCCATCAGGAATAGACTCATATGATGAATTCTTGTAAAATAACCAAAGTAACTATTGCTCCTCTGGACAATTAGCCAAATTCAGAGTCGGTGCCAGGACAGCCACTCAGGAGTCTCACTTGGTTCAAGTGATATGTGTTTAACAAGTCCTCGGGAACCCAGGGGCAACCAGAGCAGTCCAGTAACACCAGCCTTTGCAAACACCACAGGCAGCACAGGCTCACAGAGACTATTTTTTGCCGGGACGTTTAGTGCACCTTGTGCCAACAGTTCCCAGTGGAGGGCTGGGCCGGGTGGAGCCCGGTTCAGAAAGTGTGTTTATCTCTGTCGGTTTGTCAGAGGGCGAAGGAAGGACTTGCAGCCTCTGGGTTGAGTCTCCAACCGGGGCACAACGCGAAGAAAGTTGTTTCAGTTTCGTTTCTGGCAAGCAGGCTGGCGCACCACGAAATAGCCATGGCAAAAGGTGGGAAAGAGAGTGGGAAGGCTGCTATGGCAAAAGGTGGGAAAGAGAGTGGGAAAGCTGCTGGCCTGGAGGACGAACTGAGCTGTTCCATATGCCTGAGTCTGTACAGGAACCCAGTGTTGCTAAGCTGCGGTCACAGCTTCTGCAATGAGTGCATCCAGATAGCACTCAATGCCCAGAAGCAGGCCAAGGCCCCCAACTCTTGCCCTTTGTGCAAGCTACATCTGGGGCCCGTCCTGGAGCTGCAGAAGAACTTCCAGCTGTGCAACATTGTGGAGGCATTTCTGGCCACCACTTCCAAAGGACAACAGGACAAGAGCTCTGCAGAGGGGAAGGAGGTGGTGGTTTCCTGTGATTACTGCCTGGATTTAACCCAGCCAGCGGTGAAAACCTGCCTGATCTGCAATGCGTCTATGTGCGAGGCCCATGTGAACAAACACAACTCCAAGACTTCTCAGGAGGACCACATCCTGGTGGAGGTGGGCGCAGACAGTATGGTAAAGGAGAAGAAGTGCCTGGAGCATGGCAGGGTGCTGGAGTGCTACTGCGAGGACGAGGAGCAGTGCATCTGCATGCTCTGCTCCATTGCAGGAAGCCACAAAGGCCACAACATCATCTCCCTGAAGGAGGCACGTGACAAAGAGATGGTAAGGGGCTCTCCTCTCTCAGCTGCCCCTGCAGGGTTTGCCTTAAACTCCTGACCTGGAGGAAGGGGGGTAAACCAAAGGAGGGGCTTTCACCAGGGAATGGGGTGAGGGAAGGCAATCAGCAGCTCGGGGTGTTTTGTGCCTGCCCCAGCAGGAACTGGTGCATTGTGCTGTAATTTGCTTTAAACTGGAAGGGGGAAGTTTTGGATTCGACATTAGGAAGAAATTCTTCACAATAAGAGTGGTGAGACACTGGCACAGGTTGCCCAGAGAAGTTGTGGATGTCCCTCCCTGGAGGTGCTCAAGGCCAGGTTGGATAGGGCTTCGAGCAGGGGTATCCCTGCCCACGACAGGGGGGTTGGCACCAGGTGGGCTTTAAGGTCCTGATCTGTGGAACCAAGCTCTATAACTCGCATAAGTTATAGAATAGGTATGTTTTTATTACGCTAATGGGCAACAGGGTGGATTATTCCAAAAGCCCTGCACACCAAGACAAAAAACCTACATGGTTATATGTGCTACAATAATATATAATAATGAAATTACCCAATTTTACCCATACACATGCATAACTTTTCCCCGTTTCATATTAAAATGAGCCCAAGAAATCATTTCCATTGTCTCCTTCTAGCTGCACCTGCACTGTACCTCCTGGTGGTGGTCTTGAGAGGGTCTTTGGGGATGAAACGAGCAATCATCCTCAGGGTGAACTTCTCACCTTACTCCCTTGCACGTGCTCAGAGAGCTCCTTGGTCATTAGTCAAGTCTCTAATTGGCTTCTGCTGAGTCTGCAGTACTCCCCCTTTGTTCTTGTATAACTTATCAAACAGAATGTCCAAAGTCCAGGTGGTTATCGGCAAAACTGAGTTACACACAAAAGGGGGAAGACACAGTTTTTTCTAAATCTAAAGTTTGTTTAGCTTACAAAGCTCCTTAAAGTTAAGAGAAGTCTTAAAGCTTTAACAAGACCCCCTACAAATCCCTCACTCATTTCTTACTTCGGTCATTTTAAGCTTTCTATATTCTATTGTGTAACTAGACAATTAACCTTATAATGCTACTTTTATTGAAATCTTCACTCCTTTATCAGTCCCTTTCAATGCAAACCATTCTACGATTCTATAATTTCCTCCTTTGTGCTGCTAAAGCAGGCCGGCAGGCTAAGCAGAGAAGGTGTTTGGGACTGACCCGGAGGAGGGTGGGTAAATCCTGCAGTGGGTGCTGGCATGGGCGTGCAGGCGGGAGAGCAAGAGGCAGGTGCAGGGCTCTGCTGTCCCATACTGCTGCAAACTGCCACTCACCTGGGTGGTCCTGGCTGGGATTAAGTATTCCTGGAGGGATTAAGAAGTCTTGCCCTCCTCAGAGCCTCGAAGACCTTGCCACTGCTGAATTTCCCATTCAAAGCCCTTCCCTCTGGCTCCCTCTGCCCTAAGTGTTGCTGAGCTAGTGTTCCAGTGGGCGTGGAGATGGGGGGCCTCGATGACCGTGACTTTGAGTCCAACTGCTGTCCTTAAAATGCTCCAGAAGCAGCTGAGACTGCAGGGATAAAATGCATTTGCTATGCTCACTCACTGCCTTGCATTGGAAATTTATGCGCTCAGTTTAGAACCCAAGCAAAATATTCTGCAGCAGTGCCATGTACTGAAACATCTGACTCACTGTGAACCTCAGGACAGGTCACAGCCTGCTTGGGTGTTAGCAGAGAGCATCTTTTGCAGTAGTTGTACGTATCCCAAACTACCAAACTACCTTTTTCCCACAAGTTACATATAAAAAAGTCAGGGCTTCCAAAGAGGAGTGGGCTGTGTAGGACAGAGCCATTTCCTTTATTCCTGGAGCCAGTAAAGAAGTAACACTGCTGTGTCTCTGGGGAAGCCATCTCCATGAATAAGTCGAGATCTCAGCTGCATATTCCTCTTGTTCTCAGACTAGCCAGGATAGCCAGAGAAATCAGGAACGCAGTTCTTCAGGAAGAAAAAGGGTTTTGGTGCAAGAAATCTCAGTAAATTTTGATGATTTGTCTTTTAGTTTTTTTTCAAAAATTAAAACTTTACAGCTGTAACAGCTTTCTCATGGAAACCCTAAGTTTTCTGGCATAATTTTCCTTAAAGAAACAGGAATGTGACAGCTGTGTCTGCGGTGGCGATTTATGGGTGCTCGAGGTGTGAAAACACTGCTGGAGGCAGTCAGGAGCAGCCAGAAACATTCAGGCACTCTCTAATCCCCAAAGAATGAGGTTTAATGTCCCTTCTGAAATGTGTTATTGTTCCCTATAACAGCACTAGATGAACAGGGTATCTGTTAAAATAAACAGCTGGGTGAGTAAGTACCACTGTTGTGCTGATCTTCAGAAAAGATGGTTGCTTATTACCTTATCCTCAGATCCCACAACTGCTACAGATGTGAAAACTAAGGATGTGGATCACTTTAGGCACGTGTGAAGATTGTGTCAGGGACAGAGCTTTAGCAGATAAAGTCAGATTTGTGCATTTAAAGTGAAATATACTTATTCAAAGGGAAAGTTTTTTGTTAACTGGCCACATACAAAGTTACATATATATAAAAATTAAACATTGACTTGAAAGATTTCAAGTTCATATCAGTTTTCTGTTATGCCCAATCTTTATGAGGTGAACTCAGTTTATTATAGAACTCACTGGTTAAAACGGGCAGGTAGAAGGTGCCCATGCCATTTCACCAACTCCACAAATTGCCAGTCTGCTTTAAAGCTACCTGTGCTGCTCCCCTGCTGTGAAGTTCAATGCTGCCTTTCCTTTTGCCAGGGAAATCTTTGGAAGACCGTGAAGAGGCTGCAAACATATAAAAGCATTTTAGCTGTTGCCCTAGAAGACCTTGAGCAAAACGAGAATCGGATCAAGGTTGGTACATCATTAATTCAGAGCATCTTTCCTCCACTATTTTTAAGAAATTAGTGATGGGAGCTATACTGAGCAGATGAAGAGAAAGAGATACAGTCCAAAGCAGGAAAACACTGGTGTCAGAACCTGCCAGAAGGTAAGCTGTCTCACAGCCTCCCAGCATAGTTCCACAGGAGGAACCAGCTGGGACTCTCCACCATTTATTGTGGTTGCATGGACCAGGTTGCAGGACTGGCAGACAACAGATTGTACATATCATTATATATTTTTTCAAGTTTTCTATCTCTTAAATAGAAAAAAAACAATTTGAGTTTACAAGTGAGATTTTCAGTGTGTGCCGATACAGTTCTCACATTGAATTGTATCTGATTTTGTTACAATAGTGTGGTAATTTTCATAACCCTCTGTTTAATCAGCTATTCTAAGTTAATGCTTATTGTCCACTTCCTTCTAAAGCCAGGGCAAAGGATAGATACAATTCTAATTAATGAAAAGAGACACAAAGCTGAAGCGTTGGGCATCTGAGCCAGTGCACTGTTTTCTTATCTGTTCATTTAGACGAATACAAAAACAGTGACTTCTCAGGTACAAAAGCTGTTTGAAGAGGTGATGAAAGAGTTTATGCAGAAAGAGAAGAAGTTCATGAGTGACATTCAGTCCACTGAGAAAGAACAACTGGAAGAAATTACCACATTGAAGAAGAAAATGGAACAGAGCAGAGACAAGATTGTAGAGCATCTTGAGTCTTTGCAGAAGATTACAGCGCAGCCGGATAGGTTGCTCTTCTTCAAAGTAAGCAGCAGTATTCTGCTTTTCTTCACAAATATGCCTATTTCTCAGCTAGCTGCCCTTTCTGGAAATCACACTAACAGTTTGGTTTTTTGGCAATTCTATTTATAGGAATTTAAACTGGCCAAGGACAGGTATGTTCCACCTGGAAATGCTTTTTTTTTTCTTTTTTTGAAAAAATATGGTATTGACACCTAGGATCAACCCCCCCATCTGTGTCCTTCTGTCCTGACATCCTATGCTGCAAAGCTGCTCCCTATTCTAGCCGAGTCAGACAGCACCATGTCCACACAATTATTGATGATGGAGAGATATCTGCTTGCCATTTTCCTTGGCAGCTACATGGTTGCTGGATTCTGAGGAAAACCACAGGCAGGAAAGGATTTTATTAGCTATGAAGCCCATAGAGTTCGGTTTACAGCAACACTCTCCTAGATGCGTATTAGTGACACTGCTGTACATTAAATCCTAGTGAACAGCCTTTGGCTGCAGAGGTGGCTGGCTCATTTCCCACTGATTTCTGCTTCTGCTTGTGGACAGCCTTAATAGCACGAGGGATTCATTATCCCTTCTCTTGCAAGTGATACATTTACCTTCTCTTGCAAGTGATACATTTAATTTGTAACTTATCACTTCCTAAGTAATACCTGGGTGTCAGCTGTAATTCAGTGGTGCAAAGCCACACCAGCAGTAAGTTACAGATCGTAAGAGATTTTGCTGCAGCACTAAAATCCCCACTTCCATGAAGGTCTAGCTCAAACATCTAGCTGGATTTTAAGATGTCATCTCTGTAACTTGTACAAATGAAAGCTGGGTTTGCACTTGGATCGTAAGAGTAACTAACCACATACCTAGGGGCTGTGCTGGCAGCAGCACAGTCCATTACTCACAGCTGTACTGCAAGTCAAAATCTAGCCTCTGGAATCAAAGTCATTTTCCAGAAGCTTGGACACCATTTAATGTTTGGCATTTTCTTTTTATCACAACGGTGGTTGTACTGGAACAGCAAGAGCCTGCCTGCAGCAAGTCAAAGCACTATTTGCACAGGGTATTAGCAAAATGCCTGCCCCTTTCTCATTTTCCTCATTAGAAAGTTCCCATCCAGGTTTGGTAGGCAAAAGGTATTGCCAAATAAATATCAATATGTAACAATTGCAATTCACTTAACCTTCTCAGAGAACTGTTGACCTTTTATGTCGCCAAAGCACCCTCCTCTTTGTAGAGTCTTTTCTGACAAAGGAGTTTGATAACTTTCTAATGCTAACTGGTTTTTTGTGGTGAAATGACTGCCTGCACCATAGGCTTGCCAATCAGAATTTCCATCAGAATCTCTGTGCTGATGGGATGGATATGGTGGTAATGCAGCTGAATCAGATAAGAACTGACAACTTCCCATGCTTGTTGCGGGACTGCCTGATTTGCCTGGACTTCGTGTTGCAAGGCATGCACGGTGAGTGATCTGCCCCGACCCCGAGCTGGAAACAGCGAGCTGGAGGGTTCAGGCTGACAGCTGCTAAATGCTGGCTCCTTTATAAGGGATGCGTGCATGGCCTTGAGGGGCTGATGGGGATTCGGATGGGATCTTGGGGGTGTTGGAAAGGAGAGGGTGAAGGTGGCAGAAAGATTGGTTCTGGGGATAACGGGGAAGAGGTCCCCTCCTAGCCACTGTAAGACCAGCTTCCTCTCTGTGTGGTATGGTTTCCTGCTCCCACCTACCTTCCATGTCTTTGGGTGCTTAATCATGCTTTAGAAAAATGTCCTCTTCATTCGCCCACCCCCATCCCTACCTAGTTTATCCCCAACCATGAGATGTAAGGGCACATTACCAAGTCCCAAAATTGAATGCATTGTCAGCTTTGTAAAATGTTCTTCTCCATCTCTCTTAGAGGCACTCGCCAGCCAAATTAAGTGGACCAGGTAAATCTTTTTCTTTACTTACAAAATGTTCCCTAAAAATTTCTCTAGCAGTTTTTCATTTAAGGACTGTGTGTCCTATGCCTCTTTGCTTTGGTCTTAAGGAAAGCCAAGCAGAGTCTAGAAGGCTCTTCTTCATTTCAAAAGAGAGGGCCAGACCAGACCTACTCACAGCTCTTATTTCTTTATTAGCAAGACGTGATTCTTTTTTTATGAGGCACTAACATTCAACACTGTTTCTTTGCAGAAGAGATTCAGATACTGATACCTCTTCAAACAGTAAGTGTTCAAAAATACTAGTTATTCCTCAGGACTCTGGCCTGGGGCTGTCTCTCTAGCAGAGAAAATCTCTTGCCTAAAAATGGGAACAGCATTTTTTGCGTTCATCTCCTCTCCTTGCCAGAGGTGAGACCAGCAGGAGTGCAGCCTAAGGGCACAGTTCTCAGAACGCAGGCAGAAATCTCTGAAAATCATTTATCTTCAGCCTGAGAGAGAGACTGGGTTTGGTTCAGCAAAAGTCTGAGCCTACTCCAAGGAAGGGCCATGGAGAGGTTCCCACCAACCAGTTGGAGCTGGAGCAAACCCAGTGCCTGAAAGATTCCCAGACAAATCCTGATGTTGTGGGAGATATTAAATCTGTTCAGACAGCATGAGTCCAATGTTCAAATAGATTTCTGATGGGTACAGTGGTGTATCTTTCCTGCAAGATTTTTGAAGAAAACTTATTTAGAAATTATTGGAATGATTTTTTTAATATTTTTTAATTGCTGCAACTGAAGTTCATTTTGCAAACAAATTTTCCATAATTTATAAATTCAAAATAAAATCGTACTTTCTTCACCCCTTTTTAACTTTTGGAGGGGAAAAAATATTCTGACAAGTATTTCCTAGGGACAAGTTATTCGTAAAATTCTCATTTGGAAGGGATGTATTTGACAACAGCTGTTCAGTGGGGAGGTTGAGGACAATGTAGTCTTGTCCTAAATGCAAATGTTTGTTTTAACAGACAGACCTGAAAAATCAAGAAAGACCCGTCTTTTTTTTCAATATGGTTCTAATTAGCAGTAATGCATGGAGAGTACAAGATGCATGGAGTGCAGGTAAGCAATTAAATGGAGTTTTAATTACACGCCACAACTTTCATTTAACATGCCTGCCTCAAATCTACAGGTATATATTTAAATCAGGGTACATAGCCTTAATGTCTGTGTTCTATACAGAACCAGACAATTATTCAAAACAGTGGAGGGAAAAGAAATATTTTTTCTAAGGCAATGCAAAGCTGTACTTGGAAGTAACTTGTCAAATATGTTATTAAAATTGTAAAAAAAATTACTTTATTAATACAGTGAATGAAGCTTTTCCATCTTGTGTATTTCTACAGTGCAAAACTAACAGAAAGGATTCAGCATGTTTAAGTGACAGATGTGAACAAAGTGTGTGGTCCACATATGCCCAGAAGTAAGGGAGAGATGGAAAAAGAAGTCAGAACTGACATGGAAAGACAAAGTTAAATATTGTCAGAACTGTCCTGTCGTAACAGACACCTGCGATTGAAAGCAATTTTGCCGCATATGTAAATTTAGAAAAGAAGTGCTAAGAATTAACCCGGCCATATGAAAATCTCAAACTGCTGACTTCTAACCTGTGGAATCTCGTGATACTAACAATTCTTGTGTGCTATTAATTGTTATGACTGTTGTTGTGATTATGTGATTGGAGAACCAAATAAATGGCTATAGCTACAGATAAGCAAAGCTGTCTGATTTCATACCATCTCCAGGAATTTATTGTCAAGAACACGTTTTGTGGACAGCGGAAGTACAAAGCTGTTCAGGATCATGCCACAGATTTGGATTATCACATTTAACACAGGTGATCTTTGTAGCAAAGAATTGAGCAAAGATCTTTGTAGCAAAGATCTTGAGCAGCCTGGTCTGGTGGGAGGTGGCCCTGCCCATGGCGGGAGGGGTGGAACTGGATGGGCTTTGAAGTCCCTTCCAATGCAAACCATTCTATGATTCTATCAATTCCTTATACTTGTACGAAACCAGCGCATTTTAACACTTCTCCTCAAAGAGCCCTGCAAAATACCATGATCTGCAGTGTACAAAGATGCTTTACTGGCCACATCTCCATGCGTACAGATGTTGTTTTCTGATCAAGCCCAAGGTTTGCTTTGCAGATGTAGCCCTTAAATGTACATGTCAACTCCCCAAAGGGATTTTGTGGATGCTGCCAAACAGATAGGCTCACTCCTTGTTGCTGTAGGCTGCTCTGTGCCTAGCTGTGGCTTAGATCCAATATCCAGATTCACAACCTGGGTGTTTCTTCTCCAAATGATAAAAATACTCTACTGTAAACCAGGATTGCCAACATACAATTTTTTAAGAAAGAAAGGCTAAAGTTCTGGGTGCTTCTACAAAAATCAGGATTCATGACTACAACTTTAATCTGTGATAATCAACATATACCGAACTGCAGGGGTTAAGAACGATAAACTCCGCAAAATGCATCTCAGATTTAGAGTAACATCTCCGTGGTTTAAATGGACTCGCCAAGCTGTAATAGATCTGCAGTCCTTGCTCTGCTGTGTGTATCAATTGTCAGCATAACAGAAAATGCACGGCCAAATTTTGGGAGCTCAGCAGTCGCTCAAGGTGACTTTGCAAATGCTCCCTACTGCTCGAAGCCAGCGACACAAAGCCACTCAAATGAGACAAAGGAAATGAACCTGCTCCTCAGAACTTTATTACCTGGGCTTTTCTGTGGCTGTCAAGTAGTTCCTGCTTTCACCCCAGGTGAAGGAGTTACGAACAGCCAATGCAATTCAGTGCTGCTGTGGTAGACAGCAGGTTACTGCACTGCTGCAAATCACTACAGAGAGCGAGAGATGTACTCAAGTAAGGTATTTTAAGTAACTCCCTCCCCGCATCTCACAGCACATCCTACATTGCCTATGCTTTGGAAACATCAGCACATCTGTAGCCCCTGGGAGGATGAGGTACTGACTTCACCTTTCCTCCAATGCCAGCCATCAGCTCCCTGAATCTCTCAGCCCCTGAAAGAAATGCCTGTGACGCATTTAGAGGAGGGTCCTCACTGAAACCATCACAGATGTCCATCCAGTTCTCATGAATGAAGTCACATTCACAAAAGGCTTTCAGAAGGGCTGGGAGCAGTTGAGAAAGGAGAATGTCTGCAGCAGACTGGGTAAAGGCCGTTTGTGTTTTAAGGAAGAGAGCTCTGCAGCCCTCACTAGACAATTTTAGTGCTGCCTTTGAAGCATCGATCACAGATAATACAGCATTGAACAAAGACTGAAGTACGTAGCATAACTAAAACCCAGGACCAATGGGAGTTATTGACCAAAACAAAGACAGTTTTCTGGATAGAACTTGCCTAGCATCTAATTTGGAAGGAAAAGTGCATGCAGTTCTTCACTGCCAGGCTTGTCAGACATGAATTTTGGGCTGATGTAAACACTTTCCAAAACAGAACAGAAGGAGATGACTCCATTGTAGGCATAATGAATGTGATCCAGGAGATAAGGGCTTTATAATTGCTGCTCTATGGCAAAAGCAAAGGGCTTCATTTCAAGTAGGTTGGAAAAAATACATTTTTTAATACTGCTGCAGGCTGGCAAAGCTTTTGGATGAAAATTAATATCTAGAAAGGTAGATTTTCTGAGTTAGGTACTAAGCTGATGGTACACTTTATTTCCCCCATACATTTACCTCCTATAGTATTAGCAAAGCTAGACTCCTCTTAGTTTGAGACTTCTTGTATTGTTACTATTCCATGCATTAGCCTTGAGGAAGCAGAGAGGTCAAAGACTAGATGAAAGCCACCACGTAAGAAAATACAGTGGAGTCCAGCAATTATTTAACCAAACCTTCTAACCCACAATGACACTTCGAAAATTTTAACACCTAATTAGTTTTTTTACTCTAGGAGACGATATCGGACCACAGCATACACTGAGTGTAGCAATTCTGCGTAGATGTTTGTGCAGAACACTCTTTCTTAACAGCAATATAATTGTGAGATACATAGTCCCGAGATACGGACAGAGCTTATTTCTGGTTTATTATCTTTATGGCTTAAGTATTTTGATTACCTAAGGACTCTGATTCATTGCATCTTTTATTATTTATTATGCTCTCTTCCCTCCACCCACTTCATTTTTTACTTGGCATTTGTCTCATCCTTGATGGAAACCACTAGAGGGGTGGAGAGTGAAGAAGCTGATTTTATGGCTCTTTTTTTGCTTTTGCCAAGCATTGCATGATGTGGCTGAATTTATAATCAAGTGCATAAATAAAATGTATTTCAAAAACTAGGACAGGTCTCTCTCTGTTGCTTAGTCTGATGTTTTTTCTAAGTAAGTCAGACACATCACATTTAGACCTTTATGTGTCTGACAGTAGGGCCTTCTAAGACCAGCAGGTTAGACACCAAACCCCAGTGTACTGTTTTGATTTTGCACACTGGAAAGTAGAAGGTCTTGAGGAAGGTTGTCCCGAGGCCCCTGATTGCTCCCTACAGAGGCTCAGGTTCAAGAAGTACAGGTCTCTGGAGATCTGATATCACAACAACGGCAATCTGGAGAATGGGACGCAGTGGGTTTGACCGGTAGGGTTAGTGCAATGTGCAGATGGCACATCCTAGTGTTTGTGTGTCAGAAAGCCCCAGTGCACCATTCCTTGGCAGGAGATTCTGGAGCGTGAGGAACCCAGAGGCACATTTCTCCAAGAAAAAAGGTTCCCTTAGCTCAGAAGTACATTAACTGTAAAACTTCATATACCTTGAGAAGAAGTAAGCAGTTGAAAGTTCAAAGATTTACTTACCTTAAATATTTACTTGGATTTTTTTCTCCCACTTTTAAGAAAATCAGTGTACAGTTAAAAGCAAAAAACCCTAATAATAGCAGTGATTCAGAAAAAAGTTAATGCTTGGGAATTTTTCTAACATGTTCTTTATTTGTGCTCCAACAAAATATGAATTCTCTGTTTCTTCCATGAAGACACGATGCATTTGACAATCCAAGCTGTTCCACAGCCTCTAGAACGACAATGAAAATGCTGTAATGCCCAGTGCTTGGTTTTGTAGTTTCTTATTAGGATTCTACAGAGTCCCTACACAAAAGGCTTTTCTTAATGCTTTTACCATAGATGTTACTTCTCACAAGGATTCACACTGGTAATCTTGCAGTCTCCATATACTTCAAACTCAATTAAAACTCCTCTGGAAAACCCTAGGAGAAATGGGAAGTCATGGCCACCAATGATTTTGATGGTGGGTAGCCAGGGAGGGAATTCTTTTATTTCCTTTGCAATGTACCTGTACTAGTTACCATGACATCTAGTCAAACCCTTGTGGAGAAGTTGAATGTTTACTATTGCAAATATTCTGTATTTCTACAGCAAGATTCATAGCATTTGCCTAACACCAAAAGACACGAGCATGGATTCTGCAGGCTTGAAGTTGATGTCTCTTTCTCCAGTCATGTATTGACAGGCTTTTTGGCAGCTTGATGTTCTACCTGAAATGCAAATATTAGGCAATGTTCGATTTCAGAGAATGTCTGCTTTTTTTGTGCAAGCAGCAAGAAAAGGCAGTCAGGGCTGGGTACGGCCTCTCCGACCTTGAACATCCAGTTCAGAGGTAAATAAAAGAGTACTGAACAAAAACCTGGAGTTTTTCAATACTGGTATTGTAAAAGATCCTCTTTCTTTCCCATCCGGAAGAACCTCCCAGACAGATCTGGAGCAAACAACACTGAGGGATTTAAAAGGCTGGGTTTTGTGAATGCTAGCAGTACCCCAAAGCAAAATGAGGCCATCTTCTCTGTCAGAAATTGTTACGGTTTCCGTTACTGTGGCAGCCATGGGAAGTTTAAGGTCACTTCATCTCAAGTTACCAACACATAATTAATCTTCCAACTTAAAAGAGTGAGTGTGACAATTAACAGAAACAGAAATTAAAGGATTCTTTAATAGAATTCCTTTGGTTTGTTTTGCATTTTGGGGTGGTGTTTTTTCATAGCATCGTTTGGGTGGAAAAGACCTTTGAGATCATTGAGTCCAACCGTACATGTCCACTATTAAACCATATACCTGAGCTCCTTGTCTGCCCATCTGTGGAGAGATGGTAACTCAACCACTTCCCGAAGCAGGCTGTTCCAGTGCCTGAGAACCATTTCACTGAAGAAATTTTTACTGATATCCAATCTGAACCTTCCCTGCTGTAACCTGAGGCCATTTCCTCTTGTCCTCTCACTTGTTGCTTGGGAGAAGAGACTTACACTTGCCTTGCTACAAACTCCTTTCAGGTAGTTGTAGACTATGATGAGGTCTTCCCTCAACCTCCTTTTCTTCAGACTAAACAATCCTACTTTCCTCAGCTGCCTCTCATAACCCCTGTTCTCCAGCCTCTTCCTCAACTCTGTTCCCCTTCTCCGGATGGGCTCCAGCTCCTCAATGTCCTTCTTGTACTGAAGGACCCAAAACTGAACACAGGATTCAAGCTACGGCTTCACTAGCGCCGAGTCCAGGGGGACTTCCCTGCTCCTGCTGGCCATACCATGACTGATGCAAGCCAGGATGCTGTAGGCCACCTTGTCCACCTGGGTCAGCACTGGCTTTGGGGCAAGGAGCACAATCAGTGAGTCACTGTCTGCACCAGGATTTTTTGGGCCACTTGTAATTCCATACACACATGGAATTCATTATTAAAGAAAAAGGATATGGAACTGTCAGAATGGGTCCAGAGGAGGTCCACAAACATGATCTGAGGGCTCCTCTAATGCACTTCCTCTAAGAAGACAGGCTGAGAGAGTTTGGGTTGTTCAGCCTGGAGAAAGCTCTGGGGAGACCTTAGAGCAGCCTTCCAGTATTGAAAGGGGCTACAGGGGAGGGACCTTTTACAAAGGCATGGAGTGATTGGATGAGGGGGAATGGCTTTAAATTGGAAGAGGAAAAAATTAGATTAGACATTAGGAAGAAATTCTTCACAATGAGGATGGTGAGACACAGGAAGATTTTGCCCAGGGAAGCTGTGGCTGCCCCCTCCCTGGAAGTATTCAAGGCCAGGCTGGATGGGGCCTTGAGCAACCTGATCCAGTGGGATCATGGCAGGGGGGTTGGAAATGATACCAAAAATGCCAGCAAATATACTCCTTAAGACTCATTTGGAGTTTTAGAAAGCAGCATCCTTCATTTCAGCACCCGACGCATGAGGGAATGATTGCCATCAATCACGCGTAATGAGACAAGAGCTGGGGACAGGTTATATTTCCCACTTACATGCATACACATACATTTTCCCAGAAATCTTATGTATATTCTATTAATTTACAAGGTCTAATTTTAATTGTATTATGAACTTCACAACAGCCAAACCTCTGCTAATTGGTGCTGTGGAGCCACCTCTCTGTGTGACGTTGCATTTTAGATAGGGAAAGGCTGAAAACGGAGGGAGAAACATCTGTTCATCCCATCTCATACTTAACACAAGATCATAGAATCATAGAATTATCTGGGTTGGAAGAGACCTCCAAGATCATTAAATCCAACCCTTAATCCAACTCTATCATGATTACTAGATTATAGCATTATGTTATCATTTTTCTTTGAACAGTGTCTGGGAAAAACTATTTGAAAGAAACCCCATGCTATCAGGAAAATATGGTGTCAGGGGGACATTCTGTCTTAACTGTCAAAAAATACAGTTACTTAGATGAAACTCCACTGAAGTTCGTTAGAAAACTGAGGGGCACCTCATAGCCGTTTACTGCTTCCTCATAAGGGGGAGGAGGAGGAGCAGGCGCTGAGCTCTCCTCTCTGGCGACCAATGACAGGACCCGAGGGAAAGGCAGGAAGCTGTGCCAGGGCAAGGTTAGGTTGGATATTAGGGACGCGTTCTTCACGCAGAGGGTGGTGGGGCACTGGAACAGCTCCCCAGGGAAGCAGTCACAGCCTGACAATATTCCAGAAGCATTTGGACAGTGTCTTCAGACCCACGGTGTGAATGTTGGGGTTGTCCTGTGCAGGGACAGGAATTGGACTCGAAGATGCTTGTGGGCCCCTTCTAACTCTGGTCATTCTGTGGTTCTGTGATTCCAGTAACTAATTCTATAGAAAATTGATTCTACTTTTGCTTAAATCAAAACATCCCACTTTTTGTAATAGTAACTACTTCTTGTATCAGAACTGGGTAATCTTCCAGGCCCCTTCCAACCCGGACCGTTCCGTGAGAACCGAGTGTGAGGGCGGTGCGGTTGCCCAGGCCCTGCCCCCCCCGGCCCGGCCCGGCCCTCCCGGCGCGGGGAGGCGGGAGGGGCCGCAGCCGCTTCGGCCGCACCGCCCGGCGCAGCTCTGCCCGGCCCCGCGGTGAGTGGGGGCCTCGCGGCGCTGGGGACCAGGGGTGGCGGGAGGGAACGGCCCAGCACCCGCTTTGTGGGGCGCCTGGGGGGGAATCCCCAACAGAAGGAAGGACGTGGAACTGTTGGAGCGGTCCCAGAGGAGGCCAGGGAGATGATCCGAGGGCTGGAGCAGCAGTGTGAGCACAGGCTGGAAGAGTTGGGGTTGTTCAGCCTGAAGAGGAGAAGGCTGTGGGGAGACCTTAGAGCAGCCTCCCAGTAGTGAGAAGGGCTCCAGGAAAGCTGGGGAGGGGCTCTTGATGAGGGAGTGCAGGGACAGGACGAGAGGGAGCGGTTTTCAGCAGAAAGAGGGGAGATTTAGATGAGACTTTAGGAAGAAAGTTTTTGCTATGAGGGTGGTGAGCCACAGGTTGCCCTGAGAAGTGATGGCTGCTCTATCCCTGGAGGTGTTCAAGGCAAGGTTGGATGGGGCTTTGAGCCCCCTGATCCAGTGGGAAGTGTCCCTGCTTGTGGCAGGGGGTTGGAATTGGATGACCTTTAGGGTCTCTTCCAGCCCAAACCATTCTATGATTCTATGAAAATGAAAGGCAGGGCCGGGAGGAGAGTGCTTGCTGCTGGGGGCGAGTGGGGAGTCTGCCCACCGGCTGTGAGGGCAGCAGTGCTGGGATGGAGGGGCTGGGCTAGAAACGTGGTAACTGCCCTGCTGTTCTCCTGGAAATGTAAGTGCTGGTGGGCTTCCAAAGTGATTTACAAGGTCTCAGCAAAAACCCTGCAATTTCAGGAGTTTAAAAAATGCGTGGGTTTCTTCTTGCTCTGTGTTCTTCTTGCAGATTTTAATTTGTCTTAAAAAACTCCATTTTTTTAAGCATTCCCTTACCAGTGCATGCCCCGCGCGTGCGTTTCTTTTTGAAGGCGGTCAGAACTCTGGCACACGCAACCTGGTGCCCTGATCCCCTCCCAGCATTCCCCAAGAAAATGCCACCTCTGCCCTCCTCACTGCCCCAGCACAGCTCTTCAGTGCTTCGCCTTCGCTAGCTAGAGGTAAGGGCACCAGGAGGGTCCTCATGTAGAAAGGTCTTGCTATAAATGCTCCTGTGCAAACTCTCCATCAAAAATCCAGTTTGAGTGGGAGCTGCTGGAGTCCTGTGTGAGGCCACAGCCGGCTGGCTTCAAGAAGGATCCGCTTCAGACAGGGCAGGGCAGTGTAACTGCCACACTCACTGTACAGCTGCTTTCTCGGAGGTGAGCCAGCTTTCCTGGAAGGGCTGGCTGCAGCTTCCATAGGACCTTCCCCAGAGAGGCTGGGGGCTGTGCAAGGCTGGCAGGCTGCTGCCGCCACTTGGGAGATCTGGCATTTGAAATAGGAGATCAAATATTTAATGCAAGCACGTTTTTATTGTCCGGCTTTGCAGGTTTTCCCGCTTGAGTTAAAGACTGGAGATTATTGTGCAAACAGTAAGGTAACTCAAATATGTTGCTTAAACGTAGTACGTGTACTTTGTCAATTTATGATTCTTACTAAGATTTTGGTATTCGTATGATTTTTAAGTCTCCTGTTGAAATAAATGTAGCTTGAATGTTTTGTTAGAGGATGTTAAGGATTTTGTCAAAAAAATAAATTTTCTTCCAAGGTTCTTGCAGTGCTGTTCCAGTGCCTATCACGGTGTTATCATGGCAATATTAAATTTTCTTGTTACTCCACAACAGTTAGGAGATTATTTGGAAAAGGCTACTATCCGACAAGAGTAAGGACAAAGATCTGGTTATCAAAATGCTGTGACAAGATTGCCTTTCATACTCCTAGGGTGAGATTTTCCAAGGACCCAGAGGTAGCAGCCGAACTCTGGTTCAGTTCATGTGGAACTTGAATTTCTGATTCTTCTTTACATCTCTTCAAAAATAATTCAAGTCTGTTTAGTTTATGTGTTTGTGCATTAGTGTTTAGGTGCATGCAGCTTCTCATGTCTAGCCAAGTGGGTACGTTGAGGATGGGTACGCAGTAGTGTGCAGTGACAAGTTGTGCACATGAAATTCAGAAAAATAATCTGGAGAACTGAGATCAGTGTTACAGAAAGTCCCCCTTGATGTAGTTTTCACTCTTAGACGCTCACATCTTAAGTTTAAGCTTGTATTTCAACAGGTGAGTGACCGTCACAATCCATTATCCTTTTACTATCTGGGTGACTATGGTCTGTACAGAGAAATGAAGTCAGAGCCAGTAAGGCCGTGTGCTGCAGTTAGTATTTTCCAAAGGACAGACACTGGGCAGATGCTAGCTCACCTTTGCCATGTCATGGGATCAGTTAGAAGGGCCCAGGTGGAATCCAGAAACAGTGTGTAAAAGTCATCAGATCTCAGGAATGCAGTACCTCCCTGTATCTTTGTTTTACAGCAGTCATTTGATAACAGAGAGATACTGGAAATTTCCCCAGTTCTGTGTTGTAGGCTTTTTTTTTTGTATCTTAAATAAAGCTTTGCAGCAATCAGACACCCCTTGAAGATCTTGCTCAGGCCAAAAGGAGCTGATAAAAGTGAATTCTAGGCATACAAATTAGTTGTATGTTCATAACATCTTTCAAAATAAATAGCACAGTAGCTTCTTTTCTAAATGTACAGAATATCCTTCAGTATACTGAACCAAAGGGTTTTTTAAGAACAAAATCCAGTTTTATTAAGCAAGCTTGGGCTAAACAGCTACAAAAATAATACAGAGAAATGCTTTCAGGCAGAAAAGAGTGAAACGGGTGTTGGAAATTTTGTCTTTTCCTAGTGTCCTGACATGGCGAGAGGCAGTGACTGTGATGAAAGACTCTTTTCATGCCACGTAGAGAAAGCTGTCATGCAGGTCAGCACAAAGATCTAGTATATGCTCAAAGTTTACTAGCCAAAAAGATTTTTACTTAGAACATTTCTCTACTGTGTAGACATGGCTGAAAAAAACTTGGGTAGCATCTACGATGCAGACCTTCTAAACCAAACTGAGTTTCGTGTTGGAATTCCCTGGTATGTTAAGAAAAAACTCCCAGGTTTGAGCAAGCTGTCTGCAAGTCTTGAGTGAGGGAAATCAGGAGGATTTTAATTGCTAAAATATTTACTAAAATCTCAGAAAACAAACTCTTTCAAGTAATTTGCAACACATAAAAAGTAGTCAGGGTGGATTTTTCCCTCAGCTTTTATGGTGTGGATTTGATGAGCTTTGGATGAAAAGCTGTTTGATTTGTAACTCTGTGCTTATGAAATGAATACAACTGCTTGAGCAAATACAGCTACAGAATGTGCTTAGGTACTGCATACACATTTTTGTATGCTATTTTCACTTCATTCTCACTATGTGTTTGCTTTTTTTGGTAGGTGCTGTAAATAATCCCCAAGCGGACTTTGCAGTATGGTATGGGTGGGTGGGATTTGATAGCTGGAAGGTAGGGATGGGTTCTCCTCCAAGTGAGATCACTGTGTGATCTTGACTGTGTCTCTTCTTGCAGCACTTGTTTCTTCATTGTAAAGATCCTAATTCTTCCTACAGCTCTTCTGAACCTACATTTATTCTGAAACCCATGAAAGATACTGAATTGGAAGGCATTATCCAAGGGAAGTTCATCACTGTAACGTGTGTGTAGGTATGCGGTACAGTCATTCTGCATGGCCAGGTGTTTGTAAGAGAGAAGTTTAGAATAATCAAGAAGGCAAGTAGGTAAAACTGAAGCTTTCTTCTCTTACCTCCCATTGTACTAGGAGATTGACTTGTGTTAACAAGAGCAGATATAGAGTCTAATAAATACATTTGAAAATTTAGCCCTAAACATGTGTATGTGTTCTGGGTGGACTCATCTCTAGATTCAGAACTCTCAGTTCTCCAAGTTATAAGGGACAGAACCAAAAGGACATTGATACCAGAAATAGGACTCAAGTTCAAACGATGGAATTTTCCACTTAGGTCTCTCCTAACCCAGCAGTGCATTAAAGCTTCATTTTGCTTTCTTTGGAGTGTGACTTTTCCTAAGCAACTCCTCTGCCTGTGCTCAGAACAGCAGCCATGGAGAGGCATGTTCTCCCCAGATGTGCTTAGAGCTATTTCCATTTTTCTGTTTTGGAGAGCACCCTGCAGACCTCATGTGCAGTTCAGATGAAGTAGGCCTAGAGTTGCAGGTAAGGAATGGGTATGGAATGGGGTAGGAGCTGGAGAAAAGCATTGGTATGTTGCTAGAAATTTGTGGCAGGTGTGAAGAACAAGTGGCAGGTATTAATAAAGTATCTCAGACAGAGCATGAGACCTGGCAACACTGTTCAGTCTATCCTGGCATGTAACAGAGCATGCAAGAGTTGTACAGGTCATGTTATCATAACAGGAAAGCGCACAGCCCCTATATTATGCAGGATATCCATCCCTGCTGATGCCGTTCATAGTTTTGGAGCCAGGGAGGTCTCTGGTTGAAACAGTGCCCCTTTCAGTAGCAGTCAGTGACAGGTTAGCAAAGGCGGAGCTGTGTTTGGTTATTTGAAAGGTTGCAGGAGCTTACCCACAAAGAGATGCTCGCTGACTTGGGTCTGTGGTGAATGAAAATACCTTTTGGGAGTCCCAGCTGGAGCAGAAAATGGAAACCTTTGCCACTGGTATTTTCTGTTGGTCATTATTATCTGTCAGTCTCAGTCCTGTGTTTTGCCTTTAGATAGTGGTCTGTATGCTGTGGCCTGGTTAGCTCTAGGAAGAAGTATGCTGTGGTGTAAGGTGGAAGAGTTGGATTACTGGAGTTGAATTGCTTCCTAATTGGAAGACTGTTCTAGAAATCTCTGAATATATTTATCTGGAAAGAGAAGCCAATCTAAACATTAAGTATTGTAGCTCCTGCTCTCATGTAAGTTCCTTTGACATGGTTAGGATCCTTTTCTTTAGGCTATTTTAAGACAGTAGGTGATTGGTTTGGTATTATCTTTCTAGACAGAGAGAACCGAAGATAGTTCATCTCTGCCTGAGCTCGTGGACTGCTTGGAACTGGATGATCTTTAAGGTCCCTTCTATCCCAAACAATTCAGTGATTCTATGGCTGTAAGTCATTATATAGGGCTGATGCACAGCACTTCAGATACCTCTGTACGATGGCTTCAAACCTGGAATGGAAGAATGAAAATCCTACACTTCAGCCAGCTAGACTGAGGTTGAAGAGAAGGCATTTCCTGTCTGCGTAGCTGCAGGGTCAGTGCCTTGTGATGGGCTGACTGCAGGAGAAATGGGTATAATAGTTAAAGCACCATGCTTAAACTCATTTCTCACACTTCTGCCCTCACCTGTTTGAGAGGCTTACACTGAAGTGATGGTAGCAGTGAACATTTGATAGCTACTTGTGAAATGGTGATTAATTGAATGCATTTTGAAATGGACTCCTCAGTGGCATCCTCAGTACTGCTGAGTCCAATACCTATTTGGCAGTTTATTTGGTTATAAACATGGCATAGAACACTACTTTGGTTGATGTTTGCACAGCACAGAGAAGGTGTAATTGGCACTTAAGGCGTAAGTTGTTACTAGCACTCCAGATCTGCAAAACAGTGTTAGAAAGGGAAGTCCGGGAGTTAGGCTTTTCAGGGTTTTGCTGCTCTCTCTGGCCTTGACTCCACTGTAGCACCACACAAATGGGTTTCTGGCTGAAATTTATCGACTTCAACATCCTAGTAATAGCAGGAATTGTGGCTGAAAGAGAGTTTTCTGGAGGGTGCTGAATGTTTTATGGAAACAAGGAATGCTGTACAAGTGTTGGCACTCACTGTTGGTATTGTCAAGTGTCACTAGGGCTTGTCTCGTCAAGACTTTGCTCTTTCACATTCACAGGCAATATGTTTCTGGTATTAAATGTGCTTTGATATAATCACCTTGTTTACTGTTTGTAGGCAGCTTGTACTAGAGCAAATGTTCTAGCAGAATTGTTCCACCTACCTTCCATTGTGCCCATTAATATGTTTTTGACATGCGTGTTGTTTTGGTCAGATGTAATTTACTTGAAGACCACCTTTTAAAAACTGTGAAAAGCATTCTTTGCAGTGTGTCATTGGCTGAAATAAAACCACTGCGTAAAGATTGCATCTCCTTGGTTAACAAATCATTACAATATTCGGCAGGTGTAATCACTGCATTTTAAAAAAAAAGTATATAATTGAGATTTAGACCAAGCTAGGCAATGCTAGAAATATACTAATTGTAGTTAATTTTCAGCGACTGATTTGAAGTGACTTGTTGGACTGCAGTAAACCCTGTGTCCATCTTTGCATGGTGGAACAGGCTGCAGATAGTGATTTTATCAAGGAAACCTCCCAGAGAAGCAGTGCTGCTGCATACTTTTCCATTTCACAACATTACCAACAGCAGGTTTATTCTATGGGATGTCAGCTTCCCTCCTAGGGAAGGTAATTCCTTGCTTAACAGGGATATAATTGGGAGGCTCCTTCCAAGTTTGCTTAGAAATTTGTCTCTATGTGCTGAACGAAGACTTTTTGTCCTTGCTTTTCATAAATACTGTATTCACTCTATTAAAAAGTCTCATGTAGCACATTACTTTACGGTTTAATGCAAGTGGTCCTTCTTCATGTTTTTAGGGAGAACTTGAGATGGCAGCAATGGCAGAATTCAACAATGTCCGTTTAGTGACTGAAATGCCAGAAGGAGACGATACTAAACGCAGCTTCCATCACAGAATGTTCTTGGAACCCCAAGAGAAGAAGAGGAGCATGAAGGCTCTGGTGGTTAAGCAAGCAAAGAAAACCTGCAGCTGCACTCCAGCCAAAGTTAAAGACTATGTTTTTAGTTTCTTTCCTGTCTTCCAGTGGCTTCCCAAATACAAACTAAGAGAGTACCTACTGGGAGACATAATGTCTGGTGTGATTGTGGGGGTCTTACTAGTCCCACAGTCAATTGCCTATTCTCTCTTGGCTGGACAGGAACCTATTTATGGGCTTTATACATCCTTTTTTGCTAGCATTATTTATTTAATATTTGGAACCTCCCGCCACATCTCAGTGGGCATCTTCGGTGTAATTTGCCTGATGGTGGGACAAGTGGTGGATCGTGAAATACAGAGAGCTGGTTATGACTTGGATCCAGCTGCGCTCGGTCACCTCACGGATACAGCTGCGTTTGTAAACACCACTGTTTCACCTGTGAATCAGACATTGCAGAAGCTGCTCTGTGATAAAAGCTGCTTTGCAATTACAGTGGGAGCCACCATGACCTTCATAGCTGGAGTTTATCAGGTAAGAGTAGGTGGACAAACAGGTATTCTGTTGAAATAGTTTTAATTCTTCCTTAGGTGATTGCCCACATGAACAGCCTGCTAGGCTTGTACGTGTCCTCAGTCTGCATCCCAGGGGAGTGGACATAGGGAGGACTGGAAGTCTCCAGTTACTGTGGTGCAAGAAAGTCCTTTGTGTCCTCTCCTTTTTGTAACAGGATTTTGTGCTTGCATTGCTACTCTGTTGGGGACTGTAAGGACCTGCACATAACCACCTGCTGCTCTCACACAATCTGCTCGCCACCGTCCTTGCTGTGGTCTGAAGCATATTTTTTTCTTTGCTAGCTTGCAGCTTAGGTCTCCATTTCATGAAATGTGTCAGCTTTTAATACCAGACTTCATTCATTTTACCAAAAAAATAATCTGGAGACAGTAGAAGGATCTCCAGTTTCTTTTGACTTGGCACTCTGCTTGTATAACTTGGTTATTTGCCCATTCAAAGGCAAACCAGTGCCATCATATGAAAAGGATCCTATTGATACAATAAAATATATTTGAAGTAAATCTTTTAATTACTACTATATTAAAATGTATTACTTGACAATATTTTACCACTTCATCTCTACTTTCTTCCTAGAATTCACTGCATGTTGAAATTAAAGCAGATATCTTTGTTTTTACAGTGTCATGCATTAACCAGAATGGATTTAGTTTTAATGGTACCGCAGAGCTGTGGTATTTCAGTTTGTGAGTTCACATTCATTTATTCTCATAGTGACCTCCAGTGTGGTAGCTAATCAGACTGTACAGAGAAAAAGGTAACATACCTCTGATGCTCTAAAACACTGGGTTTAGGCACAACCTGGGTCGTCTTCTTGTTCTGAAGTTAGTGTTGAGTAATTTCAGAAGTATTCTGGGGCTCCTGAGGTGCACTGGATTTTGTGTTTCATCACTGTAGGATGGATGGAGTTTTGGAATTGAGAGTTGTGCTTAATATTCCTTGTAAATTCAAGTAAAATTAAGTTTCTTTATTTGAAGAAGTCAGATTACTTTATCATGAGTCCTTCTGACAGTTTGGCGTGTTCTGCTTGCTGTCTGTCTGCCTGCTAACCAATAGGTCTTTACACTCTCAAATATTTTTTATTGGAAGCTCCAACCAAAATCACATATTCTTTGTATCAGAAACTTTGCAATCAAATAGCAGAAAGCAAGCCTGCTCACACCAGTCGCCTAGAGCATAACTAGGTGAGGCATTATTGCTAATGTTTTACAGATAGAAAACATTTTAATTAGCTTAATTACCAAAGCTGTGAGGGAGCCTTTTTTATAGCTTGGCTCTGAGTCAGTGTCCAGTCAGTCCAGGTCCCAAACCTGCTTCTCTTCAGTAATGCTTTGTGGTTCGTAAGAAGTTTCCAGTCATGTTCCTTGCCTTCGTTATATTGCCTTAACTACTGAATAAGCTATATCAAATTGACACTGCTTAAAAGTGTAAATACCTGTAAGTTCTGGCCTGCAGTCTTCAGGTAATGGTTGGCTGGCACAGGGAATTAAAAGGTTTCTAGCAAACTGCTAGAAAGGTCCATGCTCCATTTGACATGAAGGTCAGTGGGGAAGAAGGGACATTTGTCAGGTGTGAAAATGGATTGTTTAGAGTGGGTATTCATAAAACCAGTCATCCCCATGAGGAAGCACCAAGGATTTATCCATTCAACTAGCATTAATAAAAATGAATGACAAGGCACTTTAAAAATTTCTCTCTACTTATATAATCTACATCAAAAAAGTTTGCAGCTCATATACTTTCTGAGTCAGATGCACCAAACTTTATGCAGTGCAAAGGACAGCTGGCATGAGCTGAATTTTTATTGCAGATTGTGAGCTCCAGTGTAAGGCAAAGACAAACAAAAAAGTTTTGGATCCCTGCAGAGTTCTCAGAGATTGTAAGAACTTGAGAGAAATGGCAAAAGTACCCCATATTTCAAATGGGGGGGGGTTATTCCTAGGCTTTCTTTTTGCTCACTAGAGTAACTAGAATTTACAACTGAACCAATGAGCAAATAATAAACACAGGTTCAGAGTATGAAGATCCCCAAAGAAGCCTTCTCTATGTTATAAGTGCATTTTCGTTTAGGCATAGTGCATCAGGAACAGCCAAATGCTGGAGACTGTTTTCCACACTCAGACCGTGCCTTGTCCTCCAGGGTTCTACACACTGGTTGGTTTTTTTTTATCCCACCTTCCTCCAGAGGCCCACAGTGATGACATCTGTGAGATTTGCATCCTAATGTGTTTTGTGTGGTTGATTCCTTCCAGGTAGCCATGGGTTTCTTTCAAGTGGGTTTTGTCTCAGTGTACCTCTCCGATTCATTGCTGAGTGGATTTGTCACAGGTGCCTCCTTCACCATCCTAACCTCGCAAGCCAAATATCTCCTGGGCCTAAACATTCCACGGAGCAGTGGTGTCGGCTCCCTCATAGCCACGTGGATAAACATCTTCAGAAACATACACAAGACCAACATCTGTGATCTCATCACCAGCTTGTTGTGCTTTCTTGTACTTATCCCAACCAAAGAGCTTAATGAACATTTTAAATCCAGGCTGAAGGCTCCAGTTCCAGTTGAGTTGGTCGTGGTTGTAGCAGCTACTCTGGCATCTCACTTTGGGAAGCTGAGAGAGACTTACGGTTCGAGCATTGCTGGACACATCCCAACTGGGTTCCTGCCACCCCGCCCTCCAGACTGGAACCTGATTCCTAATGTGGCTTTGGATGCTATACCCATAGCTATTATTGGCTTTGCCATCACTGTCTCTCTCTCGGAGATGTTTGCCAAGAAGCATGGTTACTCTGTGAAGGCCAACCAGGAAATGTATGCTATTGGCTTCTGCAACATCATTCCCTCTTTCTTCCATTGCATCACAACAAGTGCTGCTCTTGCCAAGACTCTTGTCAAAGAGTCCACAGGCTGCAGAACACAGATATCTGGCTTGGTGACTAGCTTGGTAATCCTATTAGTCCTCCTTGTGATTGCGCCTTTATTTTATTCCCTTCAGAAATGTGTCCTTGCTGTCATAACCATTGTAAACCTCAGAGGAGCCCTGCGGAAGTTCAAGGACCTGCCAAAAATGTGGCATTTGAGCAGAGTGGACACAGTGATCTGGCTAGTTACTATGGCAGCCTCAGCACTGATCAGTACCGAGATTGGTCTTTTGGTTGGTGTTTGTTTTTCTATGCTCTGCGTCATTTTCCGAACTCAGAGACCAGAGGCACCACTGCTTGGCTGGGTGGCGGAGTCTGAGACGTATGAATCCCTGTCTGCTTACAAGAACTTGCAAACCAAACCAGGAATCATGGTGTTCCGTTTTGAAGCACCCCTCTACTACATCAACAAAGAGTGCTTCAAATCCAACCTGTACAAGCAAACTGGGGTCAACCCAGTCTGGGTGAAGGCAGCAAAGAAAAAGGCAGCAAAAAGAATGCTTAGAGAGAAAGATGTGGGTTCTGGTGGCAACCAGACCAACATCTCCACAGATTTTGTCTCTGAACCTCTGGGGTTTCATACAATAGTGATTGACTGTTGTGCAGTACAGTTTCTGGACACGGCAGGAATACGCACACTCAAAGAGGTCTGCAAGGACTACGGGGAGATAAATATCCAGGTGCTACTGGCCCAGTGCAATCCTTCAGTGAGGAGTTCCCTGATCCGAGGAGAGTTCTTTAAAGAGGGGGAGGACCACCTTCTCTTCCACAGTGTGCACCAGGCCGTGGACTTTGCATTGGATGCTCAAGGTCACAGTGGGACCGGTGCTGTTAAGAATTAGTTGTGGGAAGGCACCGAGCTGGAAAAAAGCCTGGGAAAAAATGTCTGTAGGTCTGTATGTCTATGCAATCTGTATGCACTCAGACAGAAGGAGGCAGGGTTGTTAATACACCAGTTACTGTGCAACCTGTTTTGATGCTTTAAATTTGCTTGCCAGGTATAGTGATTCAATAGGTGGTACTGAATGAAGGCAGTTCTTAACTTGATTATGGCCAATCTGTGAATCTAAATGTTTTCATACGGTGGTTCATCTCATTTCTCTTCTGTCTTGAACTTTCTGTGTTCCCCTCCTGAGTTTTGATTATTGGTGTTGAAGTCTTTATTGGAAACTCGTCTTTATGGATGGGGTGGAATTTTGAAGTAGTTTGGGCATCCCATTCAGCCAAATAACAAGAGACAACTCATTTCTTGTCCCTTGTTCTGGTATTACGTTTCCATATCCCCACACCCTTGTGTTTTCTAGGGAATGACTGACAGGGACTCTTCGCTCTCATCTTTTGTCTGGAGTGACTGGCTGGTGATTTTGAAACCTCCTTGATTTTGAGATACATAAATAAAATCTAAACATGCAGGAGAAGGTCTTCATGAATAGCTTCTAACCACCTATCACCTCCAGAGGCTTTGTCACTGTCTCCTGGGAGCCTGCTGCAGCAAGGCAATGGGGGCATGCCTACCTTGTTTCTACACTGGCCTTTATGTGCCAGGAGAATTTGCCTCTTTAGCTTGGATTTTTTTGGAATGATTTTTATTTGGAGGTGACTGTTTAGAAGTCTGATTCATGCTTATGGTCAGTAGTTTGTTCTAATATTTAGGAGCTCTTTAGAATTGTGGACATTAGATACAGGAAATTTCTAGTTCATAGAGTCATAGAGTCATAGAATCATAGAATTGCTTGGTTGGAAAAGACCTTTGAGATCATCGAGTCCAACCATACCTGTCCACTACTAAACCATCCCTGAGAAACTCACCTACCCATCTTTTAATCCATCACCTCCCTGGGCAGCAGGAGAACCCTGTTGGTGAGGGGATTTTTCCTGATGTCTCATCTTATCCTACCCCGGTGCAACTTGTGGCCTTTTCCCCTCATCCTGTCACCTGGGAGAAGAGACCAACACCCACCTTGCTACAACCTCCTTTAAGCAGTTGTAGGCAGTGATGAGGTCTCCCCCTCAGCCTCCTTTTCTCCAGACTAAACAATCCCATAACCCCTGTTCTCCAGCCCCTTCCCCTGCTCCGTCCCCTTCTCTGGACATGCTCCAGGCACTCAGTGTCCTTCTTGGAGTGAGGGGCCCTTTGTAAAGTGAAGCCTCCTGTTCATTAACTCAGAAGCGAAGCTTCCACCCTCTTTGTGCCGCTGCAAACTCTTCTGAATGGCAAGAATTTCATTCTCCAAGCAGTTGCTGATGGTTCCTCTCACAGAGTCAGCAGAGCTGACGAGGGAGACTTGGTCAAAACCTGGCCAATAACTTAAGTCCCATCAGCTTCTTACTTCTACCCGCTGGGTGTGCAGAGACACAAGAAGAATCATTTTGGGTGGTTCTTGAGTTTCATCAGAAAAAGGTCCCTTACAGCCAGTTTTACATGCTGGACAGGTGGAATCACAGTCACCAAAATGAAAAGGGCCAAATAGATTATCTAACATCTGTTCAAGTTTTTCCACATCACACTTCACATGTGAATGCAGGTTTTATTGGTCATAGACCCTTTACGTGTGCGCTGGCACGGGCTTTATGTAGTGGAGGTGGAGAGGGTGATTAACACAGCCATTAGAAAAGGAGTCTGAGAAATTCTTTACTGAACATTATTTCACCATCACAGTGTAAATAAAACTTTGAATTTTAAATTATGGAGAAGAGAAAAGAGTGCCTGCTCTGCATGCTAAAATGTGAGCACCGTATTGGAAGAGGTTCTCTTTTCTTACAGCAATGGAATACGACTGTGAAGGCAGAATTGAGACACTGAGTTTTTACTGAGTACCAGCAGTGCCTGGCACACAGTGCATCCTTGGAAGGTGGTGATTTCTCCTAGGGGAGTTTACAGTCTGAATTGCAGGTTCTTTACAGCTTTTTCAATGGGAGAAGGTGTTGTATACAGACTGTATTCTTATCCTTAATAGTTTAAAAATAGTGAGTTAGGAATCAAAAAAGGAATAAAATTAAAAATTATTTGTGAAATGTTTTCTAAATAGAAATATATTTTGAGTTTAGAATTTTTTTTTCCTGAGCTGAGACCAGTAACTATTCCCTTCTTCCTATGAAAGCTGAAATGTCATGTATCATTTCACTCTAGGAGTGAGACCTCAAGAGAAGGACTAGATAGCAGACAGATGAGTCCCAGGACCTGGCAACCTTTATACACTAACTGAACTTAACTACATTTTTAAGGACATCACAGCCATGTGTAGAAATACTGGGGAGGTGGGGGGTGGCTGTAGCATATATTGAAAAGAAGCACATAACTGAGATTCATGCATTGTGTTCTGGAACTGGCATTGTTAAGGAAACAAGTCTCCAAGTATCAGAGAGAAAATGCTAAAGCTTCTGCAGCATTCAAACCCCACAATTATTGTTCTTTCTCAGCCTTAAGGGATGTTTATACAAGGAGATGAATCCCAAATAGCTACTGCTGAATTTTTTCTTTACTGCAGTAACCTCCTGCATGAACTTTTTTTGCTTTGGGCTAAGAATCCCCTATGCAGTTTGGGTAATTATAATTACTGAATTGGGGTTACCAGTATGTACATTGTTATTGCAAATGTTCCTGCTTACCTGCAGCTACTTGTTCTCACCCCTTTGCCCCTCAGGCATGGGTAGCTGAGAAGAGAAGGAGGAATGAACAGCTGGACAGGAGATTTCCTCTAAGGCAGGTCAGCTGCGGGTGGGATACAAACAAAGTAGAAACTGCTCTGAGTGACTCCTCTTCACACTCGCAGCTCCTCTCTCCCATACTCTTTCCATGTTGCCCAGGTGGAGATTTTTTGACCTGTGACCACACACGGGTTTGTGTAGCTAAATTCTAACTGAGAGGAGGAAAACAATAATTATTTATTTAAAGGTGTTTTTTTCAAATCTATTTCTACATGTGCCAGGAAAGGAGGAACAGCAGTGTTACTTCCAAGAAGTCTGCACTTCCCACAGCTAGCAGTATGCGTATTTGTAACTCATGGGTATCTGTTTACATAAAAGTACAATAAAACAGCCATAAATTGATTTTCAAAGAATTAATTTAGATTACAGCTTAAAAGATATACTGAAGTGATTTATGTTTAGCCAGAGCACATCGTATTTGGCCTCAGTGCTGTTTGTGCAGCCACAACTGGCAATAAAGCCTCCAAATTCTATTTCAAGCAAAACACAAGAAACTGTATTAAAATGCAAAAGCAGCCCACCACCCAAAAGAACAACTTTTAAATGTTCTTATTTAAGATAACATCCAGAGGTCATAGTATTAATAAGTCTGTTAATAAGTCTATTAATAAGTCTCTGTAACCAGGACACACAGCCCTGGTTAAAAGACAACAGAAAAAAATGTCATTTGCCAGAGAGTTCAGTATAATAGAGTCCTTTGGAATTAAGTAAGGATTAGAGATTATCATGGCTGGAATTTCTTAAAACAGTGAGTTTTCAGCCATTCCTTCTTAGATCTAGAATAATTCTTTTAACAGAGACATGACTCTGATTTAAGCCTATTAACAAGAAGCACATTTTGCTTGAATATGTTTATAGACCCTTTAGAAGTAAGTCTGTTTCACTTTTAGGAATCAGAGACCACTGATTGAAAACTGTTGACCTGAAGAATTTGTTTTATGAAGGAATTTATTTCATAAATATATACATATATACTTACCCATATGTGTGTGGATACATACATATATACACACACAACCCTTATGCTGCTGTATGATGGATGCAGCAACTATATAATTAAGTTACACTTTCATGATGCTCCTGTTTCTGTCCTGGAAAGGGCTTTTCCGCCTTCTACTGTTTTAAATGAACAGTGGAAGACATGTTCCAGATTTTATAATGGGAAATCTGCCATACCCACTGCTTTCCACACCTTATCCCTGTCTCACAGCTTAATTTGTAATATATAGGAAGAGGGAATCTCAGAATGATTGGTTTTATCTTTATGCACCTGTGTGGAACAGGAACGCTCATCTCAGAGCACCCTTCAGAACCCCAAGCCAGACTGAAAGATGGTATAAATCAGTTGATCTCCATTCCCAAATGTACTAATCAGCAATTATCAGTCTAAATAAAGAATTTAGAGATCATTAGCACATTCATTAATGACAACAACATAGCATTATGGAAATTAACACTCACAGTTTCAGCTATGCTGAAGACTCCTGGAAATGCCTTTAGTAGACTCCTGCTAAATGTCAGGCTCTTTTCTTTATGTTTATTGCTGCTGTAGATAGTAGTGTCAGTTCCTAAGGTGGCAGTTGCCCTAATATGTGTTTCAGTTGTGTGAATGTTTTGACATGGAAACAATTCTTAGTCCACTCATAAAACAGGCAAAGGGGCTACAGTGGAGCACATGGTGCATTTTTTTTGGATTTATAATGACATTGCCAGCCTTAGTGTTGTGCAGTTTATTGGTCCTGATTTCATTGTAAGCCGTTGCAGCTCCATCTGCTCCTCTCTAGTTCACTGCAAGACCCACCTCCACCTTCTTGATTCTTCTTGCTGTGTTCTGCTGTAAGTCATTGCAAATGATTGACTGTAAATAGAATAACCATTGCCTCTCTGTGTGTTGCTATTACGTGTGACTTGCTACTCAGTATTCATGCCAGATCCTTGGGTAAGGCTAAAGCTCCTGAACAGAGAGAGTAAAACAGCCCCCCAACCCCACTGGTCCTCTGGGGCTGTGAGTGGCTGGCAAGGGAGCACAGCTCTGCATGTCCCCTCATGAGCACTGGGGCTTGGCATGGTGTGGGGCTGTGCCAGGGTTTGTTTAGCGGCCGGAGTAACGGCGCTGCCCAGGGATGACAAATTAACCTGCAGGTGTCTTTATTACAGGGCTGCTGTGACACTGTGTTACACAGCCATGTGGCTTTCTCCATAATGAGTGCAATAATAACACAGGATCCAGTTCCTGCTCTGTGCTGCTGCATGAGTCACTGTTCCCAACTACAAGCGAGGGATTTCTGCTTTCATGCTTATTTATTTTTATCTAATTTTTAACCTAAGTTCACACACGGCTCTCCCAGCCAGGGCAGCAGAGCTCCCGTGGCAGCTGCAGTGATGAGTGGAAAGGTACTCAGTCTGGAATAAACACAGTCATTCCTTCATCTCCACTCACCTCTGCTGGCTTGTGCCAAGAGACATTAAAATCCGCTGCCGATGGGTCTGAAGTGCAGAGGTGAAGCGTTGCAGGCAGGAAATTATCCTGGCTGCTGCACCAGGGTTTTAAGCCAGTTGATACCCAGCTGCCTCCTACAGCCTTGTGCTGAGGTCGGCCGTAAACTCTGCTTGTGCCAGGTTCTGGATTTAGGCTTACCTGCTGGAGTCCCATCTTTCTGTGGGAAATCCTCCCTTGAGAAGACCAGCAGCACTGCGCATCTCCTAGGGTCCAGTTCCCTGAACCTTTCACCCACAGGATGTGTTAACCCACTGCTTGCCACCACCCTTAGCTACCTGCTAGCCTCTTGTGCTGCCTATGTGAAGAGCTTTTAAGTAGTTTGAAATCACACCACTCACAAGTCTCCACTCCAGAAATGGTGCAGAACACCTGTGCTGGCCTTGCAGCTGAGCACACAGACAGGCGCAGGCTCGCCTTGGCTCAGCACTGACCTTAACCTCTGTGTGCTCCCAGCGCGGTGCAGAGCACTGCAGGACTGTAGGAGGCTGCAGGTCTAGAGAACGACCACAGAAACTGGAACAAGAGGAAATCCTTTGGGTTGAGGGTGAAACTCTTCAGGCAAACGGTTTGGTTTAGGGTATTATCATATTTGTTCTATTTGTGTGGGGTTTTCCATATGCTTTGGAAAGGTGTTTAAATGATCAGTGATTTACGTATTTTCTTTTTTCTTTAGTGACATTGCTAAGGCAGCTGTGACACAGATTGCAGTCATCTGCTGCTTATGCCACGCAAGGTGCTTTGTATGTGTGTAGCTTATTTTGCTTTGCTGAGCCTTAATGTAGGATACCATTGTAAGACTTCAATATTGATGTAACTGTCCACACTAGAGGAGCTTTGCACTTCTACTATGCTGGCATAGATAAAAGGAGCAAAGTCTTTAGTGCAGACTTTGCACTATGAATGACCTTGTTGAGTCCCAAGAATTACTTGCCTTTGGTTATTGTGTTTGTAAGCCTTTGTAGGATAATCTGCTCGTGAAAAACTACCTGAGCTTTACTATTTCAGTCAAATTCCACCTGAAGCGGAAATAGATTTTAAGTCCTGCTTTTTCTTTTGAGATCATTACAAAGCTAAAAGTGAGGCCTCTGGTTAGGTAAAATGGCAACTATTTAATATATATATATTTAATTCATAGTATAATTAGTACCTTTATATTTTATTTTCTAGAGATTGTGTAAGCTAAGACGTGTGGCTATTCTCTAATGTGCAAATAGACAAAATATTACAGCATTGGATGCAGATTCAAATGTCCATTGAGTGACTTTACTGCCAAAACTATTTGAATTCCAGCTCTGAAAGCACTTAGCTCTTAGCCCAGCTCCCAAATGATCTCAGGACTCAACAGGAGGACAGGAAATGAAACATTTTGCTGGACTTGGGTCCCAATATTTTATATCTAATTTTTGACTAAAGGAAGTACATGTTATGCGTAATTGAAATGGAACTGAAACATGGTTAAAGAGAGGTAAAGCTTCACTTTTTCTGGTAAGCACATGGTGATTTGAGTTCATCAGCATTCTTGGTGATGAGCCTCCCTGACCATCAGCCTCCCTGACCATCATCCCTGGTACCTTGGTATGTTCTGAGGTATGTTTTTTAAAATACTTTAAATGCAGAATAATTTTAGATATTTGTAACATAGTGTTTTGTAGAATAAACAAAATAGCAAATTTTGTCTGGAGTAGCTTTTCCAAGTTGGAAAATCATTTTCACCAAAGAGGACCTCAGGAATGGAATAGATCACACAGGTCAGCTGATCTAACCAGTTTACAATATAGTTTATTTGAATAAAATGTGGAGAAGTTGTACAGTATATATGAAGGATTGCCTTACGTTTCCCCCAGTTTGGAGGTGGAATCCAGTGGTGCTGGGGAAGTGACTTACCCCGTGGTGTCAGTCTGTGCTGGGTGGGTATTTGCTGCCAGGACCTTGCCTTGCGCCCAGGTGGGGAGATGTGTGTGTTGCCATCAGCTCCTCATTGAGTGCTGTGCTCAGCAACCAATCAAATGTGATGAGTTATGTTTTGTCAGTCTTGTTGTGTCCTACGATCAGCTATGGGATGTGTCCTCTGCATGTTGTTGACTCTCCTTTACACTGTCTCTGTCTGTTAGATCTGTATCAATCACCATTTTTAACTGCTAATGTGCCTTATTGTCATTGTAGAAGATTTGTTAGCACAAGAATTTTCTATCAAATATGTTAAAATCTTTGGGATTTCTTTATCACCATTAAAAGATGATATTTATGTTTTTTCTGTTATCGGACTTGTGCTTGATACCTCAGAAGGTGCTGCAGCTGTAAGTTTTAAAAAGAAAAGCCACAGATATTTGAGTAGAGGGTCCCCAGTCCCTGTTTCTCCCAACAGTGGTGCCAATGCCTGTTGTAAAGCACAGTATGCACCCAGCTATGGGCACTGTTCTCCCACACTGCATGGGGTACAGACATGAGCATGCATGGAAGTTTGCTGCCAACAAAACCCTAGGCATTGGCTGACAATTCATGGCCAGCAGCAGGCTTTCACCTCATTCTGACTTCAGTGCTCTGTGCAACCAGACTGCATTTTGTCTCATGAATAATAACAAGTAAGGTTGCTATAATAATAACAAGGAAAGCTCTGCAGAGGGATTTGGATGTGTTGGATCAATGAGCCGAGGCCAATTATATGAGGTTCAACAAGGCCAAGTGCTGGATCCTGCACTTGAGCCACAACAACCTCATGCAATGCTGCAGTCTGGAGGAAGAGTGGCTGGAAAACTGCCTGATGGAAAATGAGCTGGGGCTGTTGGTTCACAGCCATCTGAACAGGAGCCAGCAGTGGCCCAGGTAGGCAAGAAGGCAAACAGCATCCTGGCTTGTATCAGAAATGGTGTGGCCAGCAGGAGAAGGGAAGTGATTGCCCTCCTGCTCTCAGTGCTGGTGAGGTCACACCTCAAATCCTGTGTTAAGTTTTGGGCCCCTCACTACAGGAAGGATGTTGAGGTGCTGGAGTGTGTCCAGAGAAGGGGAATGGAGCTGTGGAAGGGGCTGGAGCACAGTGGTTATGGGAAGCGGTTATGGGAACTGGGGTTGTTTACCCTGAAGAAGAGGAGGCTGAGGGAA
The DNA here is from genome assembly GCA_033558185.1 of Dromococcyx pavoninus. Taxonomy (NCBI): domain Eukaryota; kingdom Metazoa; phylum Chordata; class Aves; order Cuculiformes; family Neomorphidae; genus Dromococcyx; species Dromococcyx pavoninus. The sequence goes on along the minus strand of JAUMJL010001001.1, from coordinate 466,392 downwards.
GACCTTATCACTTGTCTACAGCTCCCTGAAAGGAGGGTGTAGTGAAGTGGGTGTGGGTCTGTTCTCCCAGATAAGTGATAGGATGGGAGGAAATGCCCTCAAGTTGCACCAGGGAGGTTTAGATTAGATATTAGGAAAAATTTCTTTACCAAAAAGGTTGTCAAGCACTGGCGCAGGCTGCCCAGGGAAGTGGTTGAGTTGCCATCCCTGGAGGTATTTAAAAGACATGTAAACATGGTGCTTAGGAACATGGTTTAGTGGTGGAGTTGGCAGTGCTGGGTTAAGGTTGGACTCAGTCTTAAAGATCTTTTCCAACCTAAAGGCTGCTATGATTCTATGATAAGCAAAGTGATGACAATGATGTGCTGTGTGCCGGTGAGCAGCACCCTCCTGTTGGCCAGGTCCGTATTCCTAACACGCAAGGAATTACAGATTTGGTCAGGGTTGGTACTACTTGTGCTTTACAACACGTGTAGTTATAGCACATGGTATTACATATTCAGGCTTACAAAATTTCTGCAACGTATTTCAGTGTTATTTGGCGTAACAGCGTACATGACTTGGTCAGGTCATGGTCAGTAGATTGAGAGCGAAAATTAGAGCAGGTCTGAGTGCAGTTCTGGGCAGTTACTGTGAGCTTTATCTCTGCATACACGTCCTTGAATTAGGTAAAAGATTTTCTAGATTCAGCACGGCTCGGCTTTTACCTGAGAATACCTTTTACCTTAGGAGACCTCAGTGCACATGCTGTAATTTTTGTGTTGGTGCCAATAGTGGTAGGCACACTCAATTACAGAGAATGCCAGCAGGAGATTTCAGTGCTCTTGAAAAGCATAGGACAGCCATTGCCTTCAGCAAAGTACCTCTGATCCCTGCTGATACAGAGCTGAGATAACGGGCTTCAATCAGCAGCACCCTTTACTGGTGCTACTTAGGGCTCTGCCTTACTTGTGGACAACTGTACTTCTCACAACACACACCCCTGTACTCGATGGAAACTCCCATCCCACCTCCTGGGTCAGAGCCTGGTGGAGGTTGCTTGGGAAGTGTGTACCAGGGGTCCATCCTGTGCAGAGCCCTCTTAGCACCTGGCAAAGGCAGGCTGGAAACTTCCTGAGCACTTAAACTTTTGTTACAGCTTTTGCAGCACTTCTCCTTGGAGCTTCCCAACCCCTTTTGACTCCCACCACACCCCGTGGCAGTCTGTCCCACCATTTGTGTTGTGTGAAAAAGCTTCTCCTGCTTAAAATGTAATAGCAGCTCCAGCCGTGTGGTATGGCAGTAGCTGCAGAAGTGCTGCGGTTTCTGGGCTTCTTACCCATCTATTGGAGCATCTTCCTGTCGTGTGGCATTGAGATGAGACCTCTGTGGGCTCTCTCTCTGCTCCTTCAGTGCACCATGAGCTGGTGTGGGATGGCTCTGGAGCCGGCTGCAGAGCTCTGCCTGGCACGGAGCCTGCTGTGCTGCGCTGGGGAGAAAGTTGTGTTCACTGCAAACTGGGAGACCCCGTGACCCAGCCAACAGCTACAGAGGAAAGCATCATCCCACCTCAGTGCCACGAAGGGCTCGCAGGCAACAGACACAGGTCAAGCCTGAAATGATGCCAAGTAGCCCAGGCTGAATGGCAATTTAATATGAAGTAGGAATGTGCCTCCCTGTTTTTATTCTAGTGTATTCATCTGTAATCAATTCAATCTGTTTACAGAGCCATTGTAGCATTTTCAGTTATTAGATTGAAAGTGATCATAAGCACTGGACATTTGTCATGCAGGGAAAAACATGAAAACGGCAACCAAGTGCCATAAAAGGAATTATTTTCACCCTCCTTCTATAAACTGGAAATACCCCCCAAATCCTCTTGCTGATATACTTGAAACTGCTCTTTTTTTGTCCGTCTTCTAGGAGTGGGCACCAGTGCCAGGGGAAGGACTTTTAGCAGGGTGTTAGCAGGGAGGGCCCAGACTGTGGTATCTTTGATAGCTGGACAGTTGATGTGTGGTGTATGACCTGTGTGGAGAAAGATGCTCTCCCAAGTTGTTTTAAATCCCCTCCCCCTGCACTGGGTCTCTTTCCAAGGATGTACAAGGTCCAACACAAAAAAAAGTCAAGATTGTGCCTGTAACTCTATTTAACAAATTAAGAGAATCAACTACAATCACCTTCAAAGCAGTTCCCTTCTGAGCTCACACACAACTGCATGTGATGCTGCCAACATTCAAAGCCATTCTGCAGATCATTTTCTGAAAGCCTGTTGAGGATCTCAATTGTTTTTTATTTTCACATCTACCAACAGAAACCAGGTTCCTTTGAGCACTGACTTAATCTTAATCTCATCACTGTAAGCCTCGGTCAATAATTGGAAAGTTTCTATCACGGATTTCTTCAGTTTCATCAGAAACTTGATAAGAACTCATTGACTCTTGCACACTGACATTTTCCAGTTGAGGGTAAGAAGACGTCTCCATTTGAACAGGCGACCACTCATACTGAGTGACGAGATCGAGTCGAGCATCATCTCACTGTGACATGTTCTATAACCATTTCTTTGTCTCTCCCCTGCCACTCTTGGTTCCCCAGTGATAGGGTTAGTCTTGGGTTTTTTTATGTCAGACCTCATATGCTCCATCTCACAGCTTTCAAATTATACTAAAAATCATTCATTGCATGTCTGTCTTGATAGCTAATTGCTGGGAGTAAGCAGTAGCTTAAATAGAATGATGTTCGTCGAACCTTATTCCTTGGTCCCTCTCAAACTTCAGAGTGGTGTGACTGCATTACCATGTGCAATCACAGCATTAGTGACAGTTTTGGCCTCATGGTGTTTATGTCTGGAGAGAACCTTTTGCCCTGCTGTGACCCCTGCATGTTACCATCAACTGCCCTGCAAAATAGCAGGAGGCTGTAAAAACTTATTTTCTGGGATGACCTGGTGTCAGTACACATTCTCTGGTGTTATCTCTTTCAGAAATGTGGATAGTTTCTTACTAAGAAACCACCAGAGAGGTTCTGTTCAGCCTTTTTGTCCTCAGGTGCTTTTGTTGCCTTTTGCCATAACTCAACAGTGGGACCAGTTCTGAACTTGTCTCCTTTTCCTTGTTTTTCCCTTTAAAAATGGTGATGTTTTGTGTATGTCTACACCTTAAAAATTCATTTCCAAGTGGAACTGAACCAGCAGCCATCTGAAAATACTCTCAAGTCCCAAATCTGAAAGGAAGGAAGAACAACATCTCTCTTAGATACCTGGCACTTGCCTTTTTTTTTTTAATAAGGGTGCATGTGATATAAGTAACTGTGGAGCGTTGGGGTACAGCCAGGTACTAAACCAGACCGGTCCATTTACAGAGCCAAGACACGTGGAGTGCTACTTGAAAGGTTTGCAGGAGCCAAGTAGCCTTAAAGCAAGTAAAAAATCCTTGTGCAGTGCAGTTAATTCTATTCAAAGAAAACTGCAGATGCCAGCTCGTCCTGTTAAACACAAGCAATGCATTGACACAGCAGCAGAGTCTTGAATTTGCTACACTTACCCATTGCAAAATGCCTGAGTTACAATCACGGGCCCAGATAATTGGTTGAATTTTTTCTGCTTTAGGATAGAAAGCCTCAATAACCCACTATTGCATTTTCCTTGTACCTGGAGCCTGGGTTTCCACTGCTCTGGCTGCAATGGTGTTCCCTAGATGGATGTTACATTGCTCACATAACCGTGCCATAAATGAAAAATGTGGATTTCGTACTTTCTGCTTGTCTTAAAACCAGAGTGTGCCATGTTACTGGCAGGCAACGTCCTGTCTACACTTGCATTGTTCAAGTTAACACCATCTGTCCAACCCAGCCTTGCCCAGAATAGAGCTTAACAATTAAGTGTGTTTATAGTGGCAATAAAGAACAACCTTTGAAGATGCATTTAGAACAGTTTCAGCAGTTAGCCGTGACCTTGCATTTGGAAGGCAGTGCAGCCATAGCCAGCTCGAGGTCACATGAAGTTCCATTATGGGTTTCTGTTTTTAAACCATATCTGCTGTACATTTTCTACAGCGAATGTGAAATGTTTGCAGTTTCCACCAGTGCCTCACTTCACATAGTAAATGTGATTTTGGAGACATACACAGTGTTTGGTGTCACTGAGTATGTTCTTGCATCCTCTCTGCCAGGGTGGGGAACATAAAATGGCCTCTGCTCGGAGTCTACAGGCTGGATTTCCAGCAGCAAGAGGACCAGGCAGAAAGTGCCACGGCACGAAGACTCGCCATTCCGAAGAGGCCGGCGCAGAGAACTGAACACACAGGGAAGCCAGCTGGGACAAGGAGCTCAAGAATGCAATTGCAGGGAAAGTATGGAATATTTTTAAGTTGAGTATACAAAAGCAAATGGAAATTTGGACATAAGAAAGGGGGAAGAAATTTGTAGGGAAAGTTTCAGACTTAATTGAAAGGATAGACACATTTACAAAGGATGGCAGGGGAGGCACTGAGGCAGAAGGAAAGGAAAAAGGAACTGCTTATCAAAACCTGGTCCTGGGAGAGGTGGAAGAGCATGACTATATCAGAGCTTCCCAAGCTATTTGAGGTGGTAAAGGAAATCATAACAAACAAGAGAGTTCCAGAATATACAAGTGAAGAGGGAAGCTGGAAGGAAAAGCAGCAGCAGGTATTGAGGGCAGGGTGGAGGTTAGAGATACCTAAGTACTGTCAAAAACAGAAAAAGTGCTTTGTCCCATTTTCTTGGTGGACAGATCAGAGATCCAGAGCTGGAAGTGAGTGCTTCCTAAATAAGATCAAAACCCAAAGATGGACTATATTTCATCCCAGCAAACAAGCAAACTTTAAAAGACAAGACTGGCCAGCTCTTCAAGGACTGCCTCACCAGTCCTTCGGTGAATTTTAAGCTGAAGGAATGATACAGAAAGTGGGAATTTGGGTATTTTGCTAAGGAAGAAGATGGAAAAGGAAAATGAATGAGTAAGAGACAACACCAGACAGGTCAAGACACAAAATGAGCTATAACTAGGAAGGATTATAGAGCATACAAAGGGATCATACTTTAAGGACAGGAGGAATGGCAAGGCTAAGGAAGGATACAGTCCTTTACTGAAATAAGGGTAAAGGGAAAGAGGAGCTACCAACTGATTGACCTGAAAAGAGATGAGCTGTGGAGGAATGTCAGAGAATAAAGAATTCATATAAACAGAAAAGTACATTGAGCAGCTGTCTCCCCTACCATGTGCTCTCATTTTTTCCTGCTGCCAGAGAGGACTGATATTTCTTATTTATTTACTTCTAATTACTGAGATACAGACTTCCACTGATGAGATAAATGTAGCTCAGGATGCTGATCTTCCTCTTCTCTTCCCTCAGGGTGTCTCCCCAGCATCTAAATCAAAGCCTTGTGCAAATGTCAGTTCTCCATACCCCACACAATCTCTCCAAACACAGTGGGATCTCAGCCCCCTCTCCAAGCCCAAAACAGTCAGTGCCAGGAGCAGGAGCCAAGCTGCCTGACTGCCAGGCATTTGTCCTGATCCATGGAGCAATGGCATAGCCAGCAAAATCTTAGAGACTAGGTACATGGAAAGGAGATGGAAAAGAAAGGGTGGAGAATGAGGTGAGACTGGCAGGTGTGTGCTGAGAGGTCTGATGTATGTTGTTGTCAGGGTTCACAAGGGCAGAACAGTTACAGCAGGTATTTATGAGGCTCCTGTTTTAATTCAGGATGATGAGACATTTCCTTTTTTCTCAGCCACTAATGCAATTATTCACCTTAACCTACAAAAGAAATGCAGCCCTGCATTTTCCCATACTATACTTAGTTCTTCAAAGCAAAATCCCTTATTATTTGTGCTAAAAAGAAGGAAAAGTCATTCTGGAACAAGTTTTGCTTTTGGATTGTTTTTTTGGAACAAAAGCTTGTGCAGAATACATGAAAATCTGAGTGGAGAAGTCTGTCAGGACTCAGGCAATGATGCTGTCTCTGTTCAGGGAAGGGCAGAGCAATAACACAAGCAGGAGGATTCCTTTGCATCATTCCCTTTGTTTAGCAAACACATCTCCAGATACCAGCAGTACTGTTATGTGACAGGACCACTTCTTTAAACCCCTTCAATCATTCTTAATGGCCAGAACAAGTTTTCATCAAAAATACTCTCCCAGAAAGATGTTTGTTTTCAAAACACAGCTCTGTGTGGCTGGCTGCACCATCTTCATCAGCTGGAGCAAGATAAAAGGACCCATCGCTCGGCTGAGTAACTCAGATCTCTTCTCAAGGGAAGCAGCGCATTGGTTCCAGAAGGAAGGCAAAGGAAACAGGTTTGCAGTTGCCAGCCTCATGCTTTCTCTGTTCAGTGTGCACTGTGAGGTGAGGAGACGGGTCTGTCTGCAGGGCAGAAGTTCCAGGTAGTGAGAAAACACCCAGTGTATCGCCCTGCAGCCAGAGGTAAGAGACTTGGGTTGGGACCAGTGATGTGAAACAAAGCCGTAGGGCAGGGGAGTGGTATTTCTCATCACCACAGTTCAATTTCGAACAGCAGCCAGGCCAAGTCTCCTCTCACGAGGATTTCTCTGTGTGAATGTTCAGTTTTGACAAAAAGGTATGTTTTGTTGCAGCAAGGCATTTTGACTGAAAAACTTGGAGTTCTAGAAAGCTCATATGTTATTCAAGCAGACTAAAAGGTAGGATGCTTTTATTCTGCAGATTGGAGCCCCTGTGATGGGCCTGTTTGACACAAGCCAGCAATGGAATTTAAAATTTTGAAATGTTAAAGGAAAAAATATTTTAGAAATTACTTCCCTTGCCCTCTTGTTACATCCCTAAAGCATCGCTTGAAATATATCATTTTTTCAGAACAGTTTTTGCTTAAGTGGAAGTGTCATGAAGAAATGCAGGGTTCCTGAAGAAGTTTCAGTGAAATAATATTGGCTGATCTTAACCCAACCTGCTGCTCCCTTTCAGCACAAGAGGTGTGTTAGGTAGAAGCACAGGGGTCTCTGTAGCTCTGTCCCTGATGCCGGCATCTGTGCCAGCGTGAATGAAATTTAAACCGTGGTCTCTGTGCTGTGGTTAATCAGGTTAATAAGTGAAAACAAAATAAATCAACCAGCACCATGGGAAGGTGCTTTTCTGTTTTATTTATCTGAGGTTATTTTCCTTTATGTATTTATCCATGCAATCTGCATGAGCCCTGGAGCTAAGCAAAGCATGTAATTTGTGTGGCTGCACCACTTCATGGCTGCCTGCTCTCCTGCTTTAGCTCTCCTGGTGCAATGGAGGACACGTCAAGCCCGAAGTCAGGACGGAGCTCCCTGACACCAGAAGAGACTCCTGCCAATTTTATACACGTCAAATTGGAGGAGTATGAGCCCAGAGACTTCAGCGCCAAGGATCTCATCCTAAAGAAAGCCAGAGGGGTCTGCATATGCAATCATCAAACTATCATCACCTTCTTCTATCAGCTGTTCCCAGTGCTGGACTGGCTTCCTCGTTACAATGTCAAGACACAGTTGCTTGGGGATATCATATCTGGGATCCTGGTGGGGATAGTTGCCATCCCTCAGTCCATCTCCTACTCCCTGTTAGCCAACCAAGATCCCATCTATGGAATCTACACCAACTTCTTCTGCAATATCATCTATGTCACTATGGCCACTTCACGCCATAACTCCGTGGGCTCCTTTGGTGTCCTGTGCCTGATGATCGGGCAGTCTGTGAACCGGCACCTCCAGCTAGCAGGGTACAGCGAGGACACTTCACTGGTGGCCAATTCCACCTTCTCCAGTAACGGGACGGATGCCTGTGACAGGAGCTGCTACGCCATCACTGTGGCCCTTTCCTTAAGCTTTCTGGTTGGGCTGTACCAGGTACAAATATTTGCTGTTGTGCTGTTTCCTCTCTGTCCTTTCCCTGATAGGAACTTCACTGAGCTAAAAATCTCTAAGTTCCAGTTTCGGTTCAGACTTAAACGTCATGAAAAACCTTTCCTGACACTACTAGACTGCAAAACCCTTGAATCAAATGTAGTGATTTAAAAAACCCCAAACACATCTGATAGCAGGGTTTTGTTTCCCTCCATGTGGTAGGTGCTTGGATGTGTCTGGAACATCTTTAGTATGAGACACAGTGAAGGAGGAAAAGGAGCCATGACCCACTTTCCCATTACCCCAGCCCTGGAGCTGGGCAGGCTCCTGGTGCAGGTTAGAGCAGGTTTGGGGGTGGCAAGAACAGCCCTTAAAGACCTTGCCATCAGCTGGGGCTCCTTCAAAGGCTGTCCTCCCTGGCAGTGTGGGCAGAGCTGTCACTGCACAACTTTCAGACTCTTTCACCAGACAAATCAGTGCATCGTGCTGGTTTTATTCTTCTGAGTGATATTGACAGCTGCTTGGACGTGGCTGCTGCCTGGAATTTCAGTGTTAGCTCTGCACCCTATGGCTTGTAAAGGGACAGTGGCAGAGACCTTGTAGGCTTCTTTGTAAGGCATCTCTAGCCACAGATGAGTCTTACAGCTAGGTCTCTTTAGTTTTCCATCTCCCAGATTATCTACTGAAGACAAAGTCCTCTGCATCACACCGAATGCTCAGCAGATAGAATAGCCAGGGCTGCTGAAGTGGAAGCAAACTGCTGTAAACTGCCAGCCACCTCTCCCTGCCCTTCTCATCAATGCTAAAGGTATGGCTGGCTTGCTTTTCAGATCCTACTGGGGGCTTTACAGCTGGGCTTTGTGGCTGTCTACCTGTCAGAACCTCTCCTCAGTGGCTTTGTGACCGGCTCCAGCCTCACCATTATCACCTCCCAGATGAAGTATCTCCTGGGATTGAAAATACCTCGTCATGAAGGGGTGGGGTCCTTCATCCTGACATGGGTTGACCTTTTGAGATACATTCGGAACACCAACATATGTGACTTGGTCACCAGCCTGGTTGCTTTGGCCATCATAGTGCCTGTCAAAGAGATCAATGACCGGTATAAGGAGAAGATGAAGGCCCCGTTCCCTGTAGAGCTGCTGGTGGTCATTGTAGCCACAGTAATATCTCACTACTTTAACTTCGAAGGGCAATACAAGTCTGCTGTTTGTGGGGATATCCCCACTGGTTTCAGGAAACCCACTCTACCAGATATAAGCCTGTTTTCCAGTCTGGCAGTTGATGCTCTGCCCATTGCTGTTATTGGCTTTGCCATGACTGTCTCCTTGGCAGAAATCTTTGGCAAAAAGCATGGCTATGCTGTCCGTGCCAACCAAGAGATGATTGCCATTGGCATGTGCAACCTGGTCCCTTCTTTCTTCTATTGCTTTGCCAGCTCTGCAGCCCTGACCAAGACTCTTCTGAAGGAGTCCACGGGCACCCAGACCCAAATCTCTGGCCTGGTCACCTCCCTAGTGCTGCTGTTAGTGCTGCTGTGGATTGCCCCCCTCTTCTACTCGCTGCAGACCTCCATCCTGGGGGTGGTCACCATTGTCAACCTGCGGGGGGGCCTGAGGAAGTTCTGTGACACCCCCCACATGTGGCAGCTCAGCAAGCTGGACACAGTGGTGTGGTGGACAACCATGCTGTCCTCCACACTGATCACCACGGAGATTGGGCTCCTTGTGGGTGTCTGCTTCGCTCTGCTCTGCATCATCTTCCGCACGCAGAGACCCAGGGCCACACTCCTGGGCAAGGTCAGCAACACAGAAATCTACGAGGACCAGTCCACCTACAAGGAGCTCAGCAGCATTGCAAACATCAAAATCTTCCGCTTCGAGTCATCCCTCTACTATGCCAACAAGGACTATTTCAAGACTGTTCTTTACCAGAAAACTGGAGTAAATCCTATGCTTCTGACTGCTAAACACCAAAGGGTGAAGGCACAGGCAAACACAGACACAGGCAACAGCAAGAGCTTTTTCAGCACCAAGTTTGACTGCCTGAAACAGGCCAAGAAAAGAGATGAGAAGCCTCCAGCAGATGTTTGTCCTTCCTCCATAGATATGCACACCTTAATCCTTGATTGTGGGGCCATGCAGTTCATAGATACTGTGGGTCTCTCTGTGCTAAAGGAGACACATCATGACTATAAGGAGATTGGTGTCCAGCTACTTCTGGCCAATTGCAACCGTTCCATCCGCCACCGGCTCCGGGAGGGAGGCTGGGCTGGTGAAGCAGACAGTGGTGGTCAGCTGGCTTTCCATAGTGTCCACAATGCTGTGCAGTTTGCTGAACAGTGGTACCATGTGCAGCAGGAGGAGAACAAGGAGAAGAAGGATGCTCTCCTGGACTCCGAAGACCTAATCTTCCAGGCATCTTTGTAGACATGTGTGAGGAATCATTTCTGATGGGGCTGGACTTGGGGATGTGTTTGAGAGCAGTTTTAGTCTTGATGCAGTCAGAGCATGCAAAAAAGACTTTGATAAACTGTCAGCAGCAGGCATGGGGCAAAAGGGCTGGGGAAGGTGTGGATTTAGGAGAGAATGCCAACAGGTAAATAAACTGAGAGGTGTTTCAAGGTCTGTCAAGTGTTATGAGGAGCAGCTGAGGGAACTGGAGTTGTTTAGCCTAGGGAAAAGGAGGCTGAGGGGAGACCTCATCACTGTCTACAACTACCTGAAAGGAAGCTGTAGCGAGGTGAATTTTGGTCTCTTCTCCCAAGTAACAAGCAGTAGAATGAGAGGAAATGGCCACAAGCTGTGCCAGGGGATGTTTAGACTGGATATTAGGAAATATTTCTTCACTGAACGGGTTCGCAGGCACCCAGAGAGGTGGTGGAGTCGCCATCCCTGGAGAGATTTAAAAGACGTAGAAGAGGTACTGAGAGATATGGTTTAGTAGTGGACTGGTATGGTTGGACTCAATGATCTCAAAGCTATTTTCCAAACAAACAACTCTATCATTCTCTGGTAAAGAGCCTGGATGGCTTTTAACACTTCTCCTTTTTGGGAACTGCTGTGATGACAGGAGGTGTCATGCGGGGAGATGGGTCACCAGGCTTCCACCAGCAGCTTCCATACAGCACCTCCCTCCAGTTCCCTGTCTATTGTTCTCCCCTATCTCTTTCCTCGGGGATCCCAGACATGATCCCTGGGCACTGGGTGCCAGGAGCGAGCCAAGACGGGCTGTGCAGCCTGAGCATCTGAGGGAGGGAGGGATGGGAGCGCTTGCAGCCGCTGTGCCAGACCCTCTGCCTGCAGCCAGGGGTGCGCCAAAGCGCTGCATCCCACCTGGCTCAGAGGTGCCAGGGCCGAGGGAGCCCCGGGAGCTCACCCACTGCCCAGAGACTCCTCAGCTGCAAAAGCCAGGGCCACCTCTGGGGTGCAGCTGTGTCCCTGTCTGAGCAGGTGACATTCAAAGTGGCCTGGGAAGGACCAGCAGTGTGGGACAGCCCTGTCCTTCCATGTTCCAGGTGCTGCCACAGCCCTCGGGGCAGTGGCAGGTAAGGCCCTGCTACAATGGCCATCACACGAGGCTTTGAAAGGGGTTTGTCCCTACAGCTCTGTCAGTGACCCAGGCTGGTGCCCAAAAATCCCATTCCCCACGGCACACTGACATTAACCACCATTGCTTGCTTTTTGGAGAGAGAGAGGATCAAGATGAGACACTAACGCAAAGGAGAGAGGAGCTGCAGGCACAGTCTGCCATCTGCTCCCCGAGAAGCCCTGGTGATGCCTCCCACCTCCCCACGAGGAGGCACAGCCCCAGTCTCCAAGGCCAGGCACAAAGGCAAGCAGCTCCCTTGGCTGTGCAGCTCCAGGTGTGCACCCCTAGACAGGAAAGGGGCTGCAGCTGGCTCAGACCCACTAGGAAGGTTCACAAATGCAACTGGAGCTTGTTACGTGAAGTTTCCTTCTCTGTGCAACTGCAGAGTCTGTATACTGGCCCAATGCAGAGAAACTAGGGAAAGAGAGGGTGCCAGCATCCTCTCTTGTGGCACAGCCTCTTGAAAATTGCATTGCAGAGAAATGCACACCCCAGGGCACCTTTGGGTGCCAGACAGCAAGGCAATTCACCCACCTCCCAAGATGTGCAGCAGCAGGGGTTATGGCCCAATTGCACCGAGGACAAGAACCACCAGTCCCACTCACTCCTTCACTCAGTAATGTGAATTTATCTTTTGCCATCTCCATTTTGGGCTGCTCTTCTCTGCCCCACAGCCACTCTGAGCCAGTGTGGGAAATGGATTGCAAAAGCTCATTTATTTTACAAACACCCTACTGCACAGAGTTTAACAGCCCCTCAAAGGGCACAAAACGAAATCAAGAAACCCAGCAATAGCAAAGCACTTCTGCTAAAAATAAAGAAAGAAGTTTCAGAAAAGTGCAGGGAGTTTGTTTGGCTGACAGTTCTCACTCAGGCCTTGTGCGTGGCTCAGGACATTCTGGTACAGGGGAGCAGAGGCACTTTCCCCTGCTGGTATTCACAGGCTGGGGTTTGTGTGACTTCATGGCTGGAATTACACATTTCCTTCCCAGAAAGTTATCTGAGATCACCAGCTGCTCTTCATAAACTGTAATCAGAAACACCTGTGCCACAGCTTGCAGCGGCCATGGTTCTCCCAGTGTTTGGCAGAACCTCTGCTACCTTCCCCATGCACGGCCAGATCCTGACTGCAGCTGGAGATGTGGAGCTGTCACTCGTAGCAGCGGGGCAGGGCTGCCTCACTCTTGTGGCACTGCTGGAAGTGCACAGCCAGAGGGGCCTTGGCTCTGATGTGGACACAGGAACCTTTCTGCTGGATCAGGACACACAGCATCCTGCTGGCTCTGCTACTGCGTCCCAGGGGTGAGTCCTTGCTCTGAGCTATGAGGCTCTGCAGCATTGCCAAGTACCAGAACAGCTTTTTTTTTCTGTGAACTCCCATCTGTAAAAACACCTTCTATGTTGAATATTTAGTATGTGATTATTCTCCTGGCCTCATCCAAGAAACATAGCACCAAAGATATCCCACTGAAGAGAGCTCTACCTTTGGCATCCACTCGAGAGCCAAGGATAGGATACTGTTGTCTTTATAAATAAAGTGCATGGAAAAGGAAACTTGCTGGCTCTGTTCAGGAAAATGTTTTCTGGTGGTCAAAAGACTAATTTGAATGTATTAAAGATCATGGTATGCCCTGCTGCTTGCAGGTCTGTAGGGCAAGGCTAGAAGTGCCAGGTGAGCTGAATGGACTGAGAGGCTGGTACAAGCCTTGCAGGTCTGGATGGACAGGCGTGCTCGGTGTGCCCTGAGTGTGGGCATGAGACATGTGCAGCTCTCAAGAACTGCTACACCTCTCTCCAAGGGTCCTCACAGGTCATTGCAGCATGAGGAAAATCCCCAGGGAGGTTGCAATCAGCCATGGAGTAATGAGTAACGGGGGAGTTTTGTGTCTGAACAGAAGAGAATCAACAAGATTACCTGCAAGGATTATGACCTTCCTGCCCCTCTGGAATAGCATTGCCATAATTTTCTTCATAAGAACGTTTATAGGGAAAACTGAATTGTTTTAGTTAGACTTTAGATGCATTTATGATCTCAGTGAGGTCATAAAACCACAGCAGGAAATAAAGCCAGTGCTGATAATTCCTGGGCACAGCCTGGTGCAAGATAGCGCAGATGAGATTACTGTCAGAGCAGTGGTTCCCACATCCCTCTGGAAAGGGAAATGGCTGTTAATGTGAGCAGTTTCTGCTCAGAGCTGGGAGAGCTGTCAAAAATGCCAGAGAGATACCTGGCAGTTTTTATAGGATGCCTTCCCTTGGAAAGGAGAACCGAGGCAGAAACGTCCTTCCCTCTCCTCTCCAGCCCAGAGCAGCTGAGATCTTGCTGGCAGTCCTGGCACAGGCTGCTTGCTCAAATTTCCCAGCCCATTGGCTCCAGCATCACCTTCCAGCCCACAAGTCAAACACCCCAGTGACCCAGTGTTCCTCTGTTCCCTCAGATCACTAAGGTAGCTCAAGGATAATTGCTATTTTTGTATCTGCTCCTAAGAAGAGGCCCTAGGTTGTAAATTACAAGGGGAGAGATGAGGAAGTTCAAATAACACAGTCCAAGGCCATCTTATAATCAGTGTCATGGGAGATCAGGCTGGCATCTCACCACCTGCATCTCCTGGTGGAAGCAGATGTGAGCAAGAAAAGACAACAACTATGGGCCTATTCCAGGTGATGAAAGGGCTCCTGGTGAGGGCACAGAGCACTTGTCTGCCCCAGCACTGGACTGCAAGAGCCCAAGTCCCCCTGCATTTGCAAAGGATCTCAAAATATCAGCTGGGTGCATCTCTCACCCAAGAGGATCTGCTGCTGGGTCCTGCTGCCGACAGGCTGCAACCCAGGCATCTCACTTGCCTTTCCCCTAAAGCTTCACCAGGGGCTGAGGAAATGCCAAGCAGCTAAAAGCAAATGTTATCCCTCCTGGTAAGCAGCTCACCTGTTATTCTCCTTCTCTCTCTGCCCCCTGCCTTGCTGTGGATCTATAAATACTCCAGGAGTGTGATAAATAGAGGATTGCTGCTAAGGCTTTGTCAGCTACAGCTGGAGCTGACTGTGCAACTGTTAATTATGCCTCAGCAACAGCCGGACAGGTTTAAATCCTTCCAATTCTTTGAAATTCTCCCTCTGGGGAAGTTTAAGGAATAAAGGTTGCTGTAGCTCATGGGTGTTTTCTTCCCCTTCTAGGAAGCATATGAGATAGTGATTGCTGTATGGAGGGATGTTCTCCTCCTTCCATTGCCTGTTCCTAGAAACACATGGTCTGTATACTGGCAAGAAGTTGCTTTTGCAGATCTCTAACTGCAGCAGAGCAGTTAGTGTGCTGCCAGCGTGTGCCCAGGGTTCACCCATGTAAGCTGTCCCTAGCAGAAAAAAATGAGTTGGAAAGAGAAAGCAGTGAGCTCCCAGCGATGGCACTGCCTTTCCTGGCAAATAAAGGTTAGGACCAGCATCAATGCCTCACTGGATCTAGCCTGCTGAAGGAGGAATCAGCGCACAGCGGCTTGGGCTAACATAGCCCATCTGCAGGTGAAGAGCTCCTGAAGGGCTTCAGCACAGTCCAGGGACTCTGCTGGGCCTCCTTTTCCCCCAACTCTTCGGGAGCTTGCCAGGCTGGGTGTCTGTGTCTTCATGGATGAGCCTCCTGCTCTGGATTGCTTTATGGGTTTGCTGTGCCATATTTCTGCTTGTGTTTCTCAGAAGAAAGTCTTAGCTCTGACACATTCGTTGCACTTTCCAAATTCTTCCAGTGAGGGAGGAGCACGATTAAATCCTGGTCCAAATCATTCAAAGCCATGGGATAGCTACATCAGAAACCCTTCCTAAACCACTGGATAAAGGTCTCTTCCTTTTTCTGTCACTCACCCCTACTGTCTAGCACACAGAGCCTTGGGTAGTGTGTGGGTGCCCTGTGTAGAGGTGTCATCGTGGATGATGCATGATGCCCTGGCAATATGAAAGAAAAACCAAGCTGCAAACATGAGGTGATGACTGTGGGCAAGTGTCTCCAAAGCTATGTGCAGAGCTGGGGCAGAGCCAGGCCTGCAGCCACAGGGCTTGGGCCCAGGCACCCAGCCTGAGCTGCGTGCTCAAGAGAAAGACAGGGAGAAGTAGGAGGACACATCTTTGGTCCTGGCTGTTGCTCTAGCGGTGCCAAATTTCTATTACACACATCAAGTTTACTACTAACCTGAGCTCCATGAATCTGCCTAAGAAGTGCTTTTCATGCTTATTCTCCTCTTAGAAGATTGCTCTGGGGGACTATAAAGCATTGTAAAGTCCTTGTCATAAACAACAGTTTGCTTTCACAGATATTTCCTCCTGGGCATAGTCTCCTTCCAGCTGCGATGACTGCAGGCCAAGGGCTTGGTGTGATTTCTGTTGAGCAATCAAATAAAAGGATGTGGCTGGCAGAAGATGCTGCCTTCACTGAGCTGGCAGTGTGTGCAGGTGTGGATACCCAGGTACACTCCTGTGCTTACATGCCCAGCCCTGTAGGTATTCACCCAGGCCCTCTGCTGCTGCACCGTTTCCAAGCCCCAGCTCTCTGGCTCAGGTCCCTCAGGCAGAGCTTTCAGCACAATAGAGCTGTGATAATTTTCTTGGGATCTTTTCCTGCTACAGTCATGGAAAAGAGCCTCTAGCACCCATGTCTCCAAGCCCCTCCATGATGTATGCACCCTGCTATGAAGGCTGTGTAGGTGGTGCAAGTCTGAAAGTGGGAGCCTGAGGAGAGGAGACGGGACCACAGCACACTGTTCTGTGCTCCATTCTTGGCAAGTCACTGAGAATTCAAACCCTCTTTGCCTTGAGTTCCTTCCCTCCACCTGCTGTAAAATGGAAGTGATAAGATTCACATCCCCGAAGGGAGCTGCCAGGGCTCAAGCCAGACAGCTGTGCAAGTGGCATTTTTGGTAGCATTTCCAGATTTTTGATGGCCAGGAACAGCAATAGGAAGAGGCACAGCAGCTTTTGAGATGCAAAATCTCCCATATTACTTGACTGGGAATGTGCTTAATTTTTATTCCCATAGTGAATTTGAAAGATGGGACTTTTCTCAGTGATATTCTTGTGAAAACAGGACATTTTGGTCTTTTTTAATGATACAGCTCTGTATACTCTACATAATGAGCCACCCAGCACCTCTGGGAGCCCTGCAGAAGCAGGGGTGGTAGCTGTCGGTCAGCAGCTGCCAGGCTCCCAACAATTCTCTTCTTCCCTGCTTACAAAAAGATTCCCCTCCAAAGCAGAGCAGATTTCCATTAACAGCATGAGTGGCACCTCTTATCTCGGCAGCACCTGGAGTGATAAGGGCAGTTGCATGAGTGATTAACATTAATGTCTAAAGAAGCAGAGCAGCTTCCTGGAGAGGCTGAGAAATGGTTCCTCACATCTACTGGGGGAGTCAGCACTGGCAGAAGGTTCCTGCTTCCCATGTCCTGGCAGCATCAGGCTGGGCAGTGGCATTGAGGCTGTGATGTCACCTGGGACACAGCCATCTCCTCCAAGTTTAGACATGCAATGGAAATTCATCCTCTCAAGCTGTGCTGATCAAGAAAGAGATGTTTCTGTAGAGAGGAGTTCGGAGTCCTTGGAGGGAGCCTGCTTTGTCCCACACTATCGAGTGGGTCCAGGGCCACGAGTCTAATTCAGGTATCCCCAAGGGAGTAAATGGCACAAAGAACCTGCCCACTCTGCTGCAGACATAATAACAACCTTTTCATTATGCCCTCCATGCTAGATGCTTTCCTGAACACTCAACAACCACTTGCCTAGACAAATTAACAGCTGAGGCATGCAGGTAATTGTACCTACATATTGGGAAATGGCCACTTTGGAAAGACTGACATGGGGAGAATCATCTGACCTTCCTCAGGCCATGCAGAAATAAATAGGAATAGTAGAATCCTGTGGCACTGATGAAGAGAGAGAATGGGAGCTTCATCTTGCCTAAGATGGGTGACAAAAGCAGAGAGGAGCTGCCAAGAGCAGCCACCATGTCATGGCTGGACATGCCCTGGAGATCCTCGCTCACTGTACAGCCCAGGCTGGTAGGGAGAAGGTGTCCCTGTACATCCCTGACAGGGAAACCTGTGCCATCACCCCACCACCTGCACTGCTCCACTGGTAAGGGTCGCATCCTGATTCCCATAGGGACCAATGCCACTCCAAAAGGAGAAGCTGTCAGCCCTCAGGAGGGAAGGAAAAGGATGAAGGGCAGAGATGAAATGAGCTGAAAAAGAAAATCTCTCTGGGCAAAAGTCTTGCAGTGTCCAAGATACTCACAAATAGCAGCAGCTGCTGGTATCTGTCATCTCCTACAAAATAGTGAAGTCAGTCTGGTGATTGGGAAATCTTTCTGCAATTGCTGGTTTGCTATTGAACTAGCTCTACTCTTTGCACTTTTTTCATCCTTTCCTGGAGAGGAATAGTATGGAGTCAATTTGCTCCACTTTGTGTCTGATCATTTTCTGCCTTTTAATCAGAAGGTCCACCAGAGAGGGGAGGCAGATCAAAGCACCTCTATTTTACTCATCCCTGCAAGTCCAGGGCCCCATGCTGCCCAACCAAGGCTCTTTAATGACAAATACTGCTGCCCTCAGTCATTGCTCAGAAAATGACAGTCTGTGCCACTCACCTGGTGGTGCTCCCTACTATTGCTCTCCTTGATGTGTTATTAATCACTTAGAGACTCACATCTCACTAGCTCTTAGGAGACCTCACTGGGGAAACCAGCTCCATAGTTCTTCCAGCTCCGTGCAGGAATGATGACTTTGGCTAAAAGCAGTCTAGCAACTACTTTTAAAGGCAGCAGTTCCCCTGGGCTGCAGCCTGACCCGTGAGGACTGCTGGGATAATGCATGCACTGCTCACTGCCTTGGTGGGCTGAGCTGCAGGCACTGCTGGGGCTGGGCTGGTGGGGGGGAAGCATCTCGGTTTGGCAACAAGTACCTTGCCAGTGCCCAGGTAGATAAGGGAGGCACGTGGTGCAGGTCTACCCAACCCTGCCTTCCACCAGCACAAGGCAAGCTTGACACAGCAAACCCCTTGTGGGAGCTTTTTGGAGGCCAGGGTGCAGCAGCACTGGTGCAATGTGTGGCACCCACACCCTGGCTCGAGTCATCAACCACTGCTGCTTCCCCAGGGACTGTTTAGCAAACAAGAAAGCAGTGTTGCCAGACCAAGGTGTGGGGTTGTCACGATAGGGTAATTCATGGTTAGATACAGTGTGAAAGGGGCAGAGTAAACCCCTGAGGAAAAACATTCATGTTTCAGCAGGCCAGAAATAATAAATGTCAGGGAGAATGAGGAAAAAGCAGAGCTCTGCTGGTCTAGCAAAGTCAGAGCAGCTCCTGAGGGGGTCAGGCACACTGACCGGCCACAGAGACTCTCCAGCTATTCCCTAAAGAACTGGCTCGGCTGCTGGCGATTACAGCTTGAAGAGTCCAAGAGGGGAAGCCTGTGCCAACGGGGCTGAGGAAAGTGAGGAGGGGGCGGGAGGGGGTGGACACACACGGACACACACCGCAGCCAGGGGAATGCCAGGCTCTGCACTGCCTTCTTGGCAGCCGCCATCTGGCTGGTTAATTAGAGCACGTTATCGTGTCCTTTGAGAATCTAAAGTACTTGTTAGTAACAATAACAATGATAATAGTCAAGATTAAAAATAATTAAGGAAGCAAACCATAGAGGAGGTTGGATGCTCAACTACATGGATAACCCAGGGGACTTCCCCAGGATCCTTCCCCAGGGACAAGGCAAATGTTATGGGGTGGTCATGGTCCACCTGAGCGGCACAAGGATTTGGAGAGACTTCAGAAGTGCCACTAAATATTCTATCTATGATATATTGTTACGGTGTCCTCCTTTGCAGGCTGCTTGCTCAAGAATACCTCAATTTCAATTAAAATACAGCAGGAGAGAGTTGATAAGCAGGCACTTGACTGTGGGGACCTTATTCCCAGAGCTGGAGAAGCCACTGAGCACCTCTGTGCTGGTAGCTCTGCTTGCTTGAGTGTGGCAATCAGTAGATGACAGCTGGCAGGGGGCTGGCAGACGTGAATGTGGGATTTTGGGAGAAGTGAATGATACCCAAAATAATTGGCAGCCGATATCAAATCAAGCTGTGAAAGCAAATGATGTTCCACAGAGGGCTTAAGGCAGGAGTTGCTGTTGTGAGCACAGCTAAATGATGTGGTTTCTGAGTAAGTTTGTCTAGTGATACCACAGGTCTCAAAAACTTGGACGGAAACTCTTTTCCTTGGAGCTGTCATCACTGAAAAAAACTGAGGATAAAATCTTTTTCAACATATCCCTAACTAATCCTGGATTCCAGCAGCCATCAGACACATGGCACAGGGACAGTGAAGGCAGGGTATCAGCTCAGGTGGGCAGGAGGTGACACGGCATTACTGCGATGGGCAGAACAGGAGCAGAGAGAGCTTCATATCCCCCTGTTCAGCAGCAAGGAAAGCCTCCACGATTCTTGGCCTTCAGGAAAGTAAGAAAATGCTCAAAGCAGGGCAGGAAGATGGTAGAAGAAGCTGGCAAGGCAGGGAGGGGAATGGGAATGAGTTTAATTTGCTTGGTCTAAAAGAAGTAGAGACATGGAGGAGGTGAGGTTGGAGTGTGAGCATTATGCTGGGCTGCAGTTCCAGCTGCACCAGGGCAACTCTGTTCATCTGCTGCCCCTGGATTCTACAGCAAAATCCTGTAGTTTTGTCAAGTCTTGCAGTTTTGGGGGTCTTTGACAGGTGTCTGAACAGCCCTGGTTCCTGGGAATAGCTACAGTTTGTAAAGATAGCTGTTGTATCTTTAAAAAAAAAAGTATATGGCCCACATAGTTATGGAAAAAAGCACAGAAAGATGTTGGTTTTTCTTTTCAGCCTAAAGGCTCAAAAAAAAAAGTTGAAAAAGAAGAAAATCTTTTATTCTCTTTCTTTCTTCAGTGACTGAGAAGTGTGTTTCAGCAGGTACAATTGTGATTTCTTTATAAAGTAAAGGCAAGATTAAATGCATTGTAAAGTACATGCCAAGCCAGACAGCAGCTGAGACTCACAAAGCAGGTAATGGATAATAGATACTAAAGTTCAATAAAGGGAGGCAAAGTGACGGCGGTGAATGCTGATGTCTCAGGCTGTTTCCATTTCACACCATCTCTGCCAAGGAATTTGTGCATCACTTTCCTTTGTTGGGGTATTTTTTTTTTTTGTTGGAAGAAAAGAATGTTTAATCAAATCCTTGAACTTCCAACAAATGCTGGCCCTCTCTTCCAAACCATTAGTTACTCTAAACACTACAATTGGCAGTGCCAAGCATCTCCTGCCACCAGGAGATGACACCCTGGGGCAGCGTGTGGGGATGGGGCTGCTCTGCTTGGTGTCTGCTGGTGGGAGAGAACTTGGGCACAGTAGAAGATTTATTGTGGGTGTTTAAGTCCGGAGAGTATTTATTTTGAGACTGAAAATAAATTAAAAAACCAAAATCAAGGCAGGTAATTGTGCCGGTTGCGGTGATGTGTGGAGGGGAGTGTGGGCTCGCCAGCCACTGGATGGCATTGTTGTTTCACATGGATAAAAGCAGTCGAGGCTGCCCCGTCCCGTGCCCTGGAGTTGCTGCAGGAGGCTGGACACTGATTTTTGGGAGACTCCGTGGTTCCTCTAACCGTGATATGAAGGTGGTCATGGCCTGAGTCACAGCACGCATTGGCAGATCTGCCAGTGCAGGGCAGAGGTGTTCAGAAGAGCCTGCTCTGTGCTCTGTGCCCGTGGGCTGGCTCCAGCTCCCTGCCCGCAGGGACACGCTGGAGGACGAGCACAGCCTGGGAGATGGGTTGGGCCTTCAGTTGGGCAGCCAAGGGTGGCAGAGGGTGCAACCATCCTGCGTGCCCCTTGCCATCCTGGGCACTGACCAAAGGGAGCTAAAGCCACTCTTGAAGTACCCTCAACGTGGTGCGAGGGGGAGGAGGGAGGACATGGGGTGTAGGAGGTGAGCAGCCATGGCTTAGGTCAATCAAAGGTTAGGGGCTCGTGGCGTTCACGTGAGATGTTGCAGACACACTGGAGCCCTTCTGTGTTTACCGAGGTCCCATGCTCACCTCATACCACCCCTCCCTCCACCCGCACTTGTCCAGGTCACTGTGCCTCAAAAGTAATGGGGTCATTCTTGCACGTGGTCTGCCCATAGGAAAGGAACATCTCACCCTTCCCCATGGGGAAGAGGCAGCTCCGTCAGTGTGAAGGGAAGGTCCCTACAGCTGCTGTTGCAGCAGACGATGCTGAGCAGACAGCGGGTGAAGGAAAGGAGACTTGTGACTCTCACACCTTCACGAGCAGATTGGAAGGAAAACGTTAGGCTGGAGGGCTCGATGCTTTGTTGGTGGGGTGAGCTCCTAAGAGTACTTCCTTGGAGTGTGTAGGCAGCTCTGCTACTAGTACTGCTTTTTAACTACCTGCATAAGTAGCTCCTGCCTCTCTGACATATACCTGTTCGTAGGCTCTTAGAGCTGTCAAGATCTCCACATCCAGTGTAAGCACTGCTGCAGGAAACAGGAACATTAGTGCATATTCAAGCGTTAGCTTCAGGAGAAGCCCTGTGAGTGCCTGACTGTGAGCAAGGAAGGACTGTTCCCAGTTTCTTTTCACACAAGGAGTAGAAAGCACCAGCTAAAACAGGTGTGTGCTACACCCTGGGTATGCAAAAGGGTTCTTCACACAAGGGGTAATTAATGCAGGAACTCCTTGCTGCCCGATGCCACAAATGTGTTTGTAATGCAGCAGGAGCAATTTATGGAAGAACAATTAATTGAGGCAGCAGTGTCCTCTCTAGCTGAGGGACTTATTTAACAGCAGATCACTGGAGGGTTGGAGAGTGTCCCCAGGATGCAGTGTGTTTGCTTGAGCTTACGTGGCCAATCCCTCCTTAATCTCTTCCGTAGGCATCCACTAGTAGCCCCTCTAGAGATAAGGTACAGAATTAGATGGACTACTTACATTCCCCAAGAGCTACAATAGCTGGGCTGTATCTGCTGGCATGATTTAGGCTGCTGTGGCTGGACCATAAGCAGCTGTTTCTTTCTTCTTATTATTCTCTTCCCACCCCCCTTAGAAACTGTGTTTGCACAAATAACTCACCGTGTGTGGCTCTGAAGGGGAAGCCCAGCTACTCCTGCTGGTGAAAGGTGACTTCCTCTTGCCAGCCCCTCCCACCCTGGCCAGCCTGGCCCACGGTGCCCATTATTTAGCTTAAAATATCCGCTGTGATTGGGAAGCTGCATAATGGATATCCCTTCAAGGCTGTGCGAAAGTTGCAGTGTATTTTTGCCAAAACCAATGTGGAAACTGCAGAAAGGAGAAGTTTAAATGTGGCACAACAGGTGAGTTAAAGTTGGGTGTGGAATTTCTGGTGTTTGTTTCTTGGATGTGTAAAAAAACTTAATTGTTTTCTGCATTTAGTAGACCTCAGGCTCATTCTGCAAATCCCAGCCCCAGCTTTCAGTCCCAGCCATGGAGGAGGACTGGCCATGTCTCCTCCTGACTAACAAATGGGTATCACAGCTCTGAGTGAGAGGGGCAGCTCTGATTTAACTTTTGTTCTGCTGAACTGGTACAAATCAAGTGTCATCCTGGGAACACAAAAGCAGTCACCACCTTTGTAAAAAACATTCTGGGAAGCACCAGCCATACCGTGTTTGGGCAAACCCTGCCCGTAACTGTGTGCTAATCCAGCATGCAACTGCCAGAAAGGGCCTGCAAACCACCTGCAAGCTCCAGTCTGTTCTCCTCTCCTTGAACAGCTATGATTAAAGAAGTGTCCCTCTTTTTTCTTTTGTCTTTGAAGATCGTTTGATGGGGAATTAATGGTCCGAAATAACATTGCTCCACTAAGAAATTAAAGGACTTAGGAAATGTTTTCCATCTCCAAGATGGGCCTGATTTTCCTTCTAGGTAGCTGTGAGCATCCCAGAGCAGCACTGGGCTGCTGGCTCCCCTCTCCACTGGGACCAGCCTTCCTCTTACTAAATGGCTGTGACTCCAGCAGGTTCCTCAGTGCTGACCTGAGCCAACCTGGCTGTGTTTCTGAGACTGTGCAGCACAGCATCAGCATGCTACGTCCCAGACACCGATGCCACTGCTCACGCAGCTCCAGCAGCCCTGGGGAGACTAAGTGGAAAAAGCCACAGCGGCAGCCTGAGGTTTCCGGTACGGAGCAGAGGGTGAGGACTCTCCAAAGACCAAAGAGTGGGAAGGAAAAAGTCACTCTCCGGGTTTATTTTTGTTTGTATTTTAATAGCAGGGCTGCTAACAAGTGGAATCGTCTATGTGCTGCCATGGAAACAACAGCCTTGGTCCCCAGCACAGTTTGCAGCCATCTGTAAGGGGACAATTGTTGGCCTGTGTGTGTAAAATCATCCGGGGTGGTGCCGGGCGGTTGTGTGGCTTGACCGAGGGGAAACCTCACTGAGACACGACAGGACGTGTTTGTCACACTGAATAATGGGATGTACAAATGCCCTCAGACAGGATCGGCAACATCCTGTCTGGAGAAGGGCTGACGTGCAAACCCAGTGTGAATCAAATTGGTTTGAATGAGGGTTTGATTCCCAGGGGCTGCAGCACTTTGCATGTGATGCTCGCGGGCGTTCACGCTGCAGACTTTTCAGTTTGTGTGAACACCGGGATCTCTGTGTAAGCAGAGGTCTGTGTGTGCAAGAAAAGACTTCTGAGAGGCAACAGTGTGGGAGTAACTCACAGGCAGCTGCTCCGGTGTAGCTGAATTTCGACAGCTCAGGGGTGGGAGACAGAGCCAAGGTAAACTTTCTGCATATGAACAGTTTAACTGAATGCACTGGTCTTATGAAGCTCCTGGCATAAAGCATGTGCAGGATGCTGAGCATCAGCCAGAATTTGCTGAAACCCCCAGGGAACCAGCTTCTGGCTTCACTAATGCATGCACTGGGCTTCAAATCTGTGAAGAGCAGGTTCTGTTCCCAGGCAGCTGCCCTACCTGAAAAAGAGATGCACATGAAAACGAAATGCAGAAATTACAGAAAATCACATGGTCCACACTAACCTCCTCCCTGCTTGGACACGACTGCTCAACCCAGGATTGCTTTGCTGGCTCATGACCTAAATGTGCTGGAACATGCCCTGATGTCATTAGTGTGTGCTGCTGAGATCTCATGCTCCTGCCACATGAAAAGCCCCCTGAGAGCCCCAGCAGAGGGAAGTGTCCTTCCTCCGCTAGGAATGGGTGAGGGCACAACCTGCCAGCTGTGGGCGGAGGCTGGCTGTGCCCCCCACCCTTCCCAGGTCCTTCAGTACCATTGGCACCCAGCATTGGGCAGATTTGTGTTCTTTTATCCTTGTGATTTGCCTGGGAGGTCGACACAGGCAGCACTAAGGCTCAGGACTTTGCCTGAAGAGTCCACAGAGAAGCTGTTTTCTCCTTATTGGCAGACAGAAGAGTTAAAGCAGTCTCCTAACACGTGTGCATTGAACCTGCTGAGCTGAGCTGGCAGACCTGCAGTCATTCCCCCACCACTCCGGCAGCGGAGCGCAGCCCTCCCTGAACCCTGACACAACTGGCAGTCATTCATTCGAGCTAGCTCGTGAAACCCCTTCATTTCTGCTTGTCTCCCTGTTTTGAGCTTGTTTTCCTCTTAAATTGCCATGACTGCACTGGGAATGTGTGGACATTTAGGTAAGATTTTGAACCTTCTAGGCTCAGATGCCAGAAGAGAAGACACTCACTTTCTGGAAGAATTTTCAGTGCTTAATCTGACTCCAAACATCTCATTCAGCCAAAAAAAGAGGGGAAAAATTACTTGGTTTTAATCTACTTCGCCTTCAAAAATATTTAATAAAAGATGGAAAATAAATTCAGGGGGGCTTGTGGGCATACTGAGAGCAGAAAAAGAGGTAAAATTAATCCTATCAATAATCCATGATGAATGATTCACTCAGCTCTTTTATTCACAGTTGCATACAGTTATCCTTATTCACTCGGAGATGCAGTACTCATGGAAATATATAGAGTCATATGCATATAAATGATGAAGCCCAGCAAGGGCTCCTACGCAGCCGGGGCTGCAGTTTAGGTAGCTCACACATTGTACACGGCTGCATGGACCTCACTCCTGCTGGGCTGAGCACAGGTTGCTGAGCAGCCACTGGGCTCTTTGGAGCTACAGGAGGTTTCTGCACAGATGTGTGCCAGGGCCTGGCTCCTTGCTGCTTGCATTTTCACAGCAAGTTCATCCATGTGCTCTAGCAGGGATGAGGAAGGGGAAGTGTCTGTGCCACCATCCTGCCAAGACTTCTAGGAAGAAGGGCTATAAAGCAAGTATAGTCCAGTGTCTGTCATGCTGCCTGGTGGGAGAGGTGATGCTGGTGTCACCAGCCCTCAGCTGCCTTCACTTGTCTCCCCTGCACTGAGGCTTCCCTCTCTTTTATACCAGAATCTTTCCTCTGGTTTCAGCGGTGCTGTCCCAGCCCCTGGCAGCAGCAGCCACACAGTGCCTCCTGCAGTGCAGAGAGACAAACACCCGACAGCCCCAGGGTGCTGTGAGCTGGGAAGCTGGTTCCTCTCAGCACTAGCTGGGGGTGCCAGGAGGCAGGAAATGTATTTCTGCCTCCCAGGCAGCTCTTTTTCTTCCAAAACCTCTTTCCAGGAGTAAAGAACCAAATGGAAAATTTTCATTGGAAATAGAAATTTTTAAAACAAGTTAAAAGAAAATGATGCAAAGTTCTGTCACACTTCTGTGGCCTGCAGACGGAGGACTGAGGTAGCCCAGCACTTCGAGAGCCTCTCCCGGTAGGAGCCAGAGGAAACACCAGATGATGCTGAAGAACAGAGGACACAACCATGAGACACCATCGTGGCTTGGGGAGCACTGTGATGTGCACACTGTAGAGGAAACCCAACATGTGCACAGAGCCAGCAGCATCAGCAGCCTGCAAGGACGAACCGTGAGGACAGACATGGCTTTACTGGAGGGAGGAGAAGAGGCAGCCCACAAGGACACAGCCCCAGCACAGGCACGGCCTCACATCCTCCCCAACAGAGCTACAGCAGCACCAGTGCTTACCCAGGTACCCACTTCTCCTCTGGCTGAGGATGCTTTATTATCCACTCTCATGTCACCCTCCCTCATCCTTAAATTTCTTATGGATTGTTTAGTAGTTCCCAGCTCATGAACTGTAGATAGGGAATCTCTCTCCAAAAAAAATTGCCTCCCAGAAAGACAAACTTGCCCCCTGATATCAGACTTTTTTTTAATATTCCACCTTGCATGGCTGGAATCAGGAAAGGGGTAGGTGGTCTTACATAGTTCTGGCCATTTAAAAGTTGAGGCTGATGACAGAGAAAAAGGTTTTTGTAAAAGACAGTTGAAGGCACCTGTCATGGAGGGGCTGTCCTGTCCTGCAGGCAAGCTGTCTGGCCCTGCTCCAGCTCTAACTCTCTGTTTGGTGCTAACATCATTGCCCCTTACTTTAGTTTCTTCTTTGGTCCTGAGATAATAAATACCTCAAAGGATCACTCTGAGAGGGCATTTCAATGCTTGCAAAATAATTTTGCGACCTCAGATGAAACCTGAATTAATGATGTCTGCATTAGGAACAGTGAACTGTTAAAGATGAATGCAAATATTCCCCTTTAAAGCTAAAAGTCAGACCTGCATTAAACTGGATTTTAGAATCATATATCCAATTAGTGTTATAAAGTACAGTGAATAAATCAAAGTGCTCTGCAAACAATGAGATTTCATACCATAGATGTCAGAGTTTGATTATTTAAAGGCCTATCTGTTTAGGTATCATTAGTATGTCCCTCTTCTTTATGATAGCTTCAGTTTGAACTGCTTCCCACCTTAGCTCAGGCTGAGCACTTTTATCATGACTCCAGGAACCTGGCTGCATGGCAATGATGTAGCATCCAGAGTGTTCTCTGGACCGAATAATGAATAAAGTAAAGAAAGCAGGTGGTGAAAACCGTGAGACATAATTCTAAGCAAGGAGGAGCACCAAATCAGCTCATGCTGTAAATCAGATGTAGACCAGAATTTTCCTCCTGCCTTACCTCTTCAGAAATGGTTTCTCTTTCAAAATGGACTGGATACAAACCTTCAAGAAATCTCAGGTGTTCAACTACTGCATCTGGATTTTTCAGTGTAGGTCTGGGTACCAGGAGATGCCATGGCCCAGGCAGAGTGCTTACTGCAGAGAGAACCCTCCCAACAACAGCAGGGAAGCTTGCAATTAAAACAGAATAGGAAGAAAGAAGTTCTTCTCCAGCAGAGTGGGAGGACTCCATGATCTAATAGCAGGTATAACCTCAAGAAACTCAATTTATTCAGGCTCTCTTTTTAATAAAAATCCATCCCACACAACTGGGCAAAGGAGACCATGCTGTGTTCAAGGGGAACATGCCGTGCTCACCAAAAAGTCTCTGTGTTGAATTGGTTTTATCTCCCTCTCTCTGTCTAATATCTGTACCTGAAAGCGCAGCAGTGATCTAAAGCAGTGACGGAGTTACTACTGCAGGAGCGAAGGCAGCAAATTCCACTGCATAGTGACTGTGATTCAGTCCTGATGAATCACTCAGCTACTTTTTTCCTCAACTAGATCTTTGGTTTTATTATTGTTACAGAAGGAAAAAAGGAGGAGGGGAAAAAAAAGAAGAAAAAGGCACTGTCTTATCTCCTTCTCTAATCCTTTCCAATTTTTCTTTTAGAAAATGTAATTAAATTTTTGCAGGCATCCCATTCAGGCAGTATAAACTCTTTGATAATCCTGGAGGGGAATCTGCATTAAAAGGAGGTCTGATGTAACACAGCCAAAACTGATGACAGCTTTGGAGTTCAGCATGGCCTGTTCCTGGGGTTCAGAAACACCCAGCAGTGGAAGGGTATTGCACTCTGCCTCCTCCATGCATCAAAATCTCCATTCCCTACTTCATGATTTGCACCTGGTAAAGCAAAGAGACAGCAATGATCCTGAGACCAAGCTGTGGAGGAGCAGTGGCAAGCAACCTCACTCTGCTCAGGCACTGCTCACATTCAGGTACCTTTACGCAAGGGGTTCTGTTTTGTTCCAGCTTCTGCGAATGGCTCCCTTGGCTCTGATCCATCCATCCCACTTTGCAGACAGAAAAACACTTTGTGCTGCAGGGTTTGCCTGAATGGAGAAATGGCTCCATACACACCTGGTACCTGCAGAGTAGAATATTACTCTCCTCCAAATACTGGCAATACATGTGCACCAAAAGGCCAGGAGGTGAGGAATTGGGTGGCAGAGAGAAAGCAAACAGGACCCCAGTGCTCATGCGATGGGTGGGCTCAGGCTGGGATCACTGCCCCATCCTCCAGCAGGACATAACCAAACTCCTACCAGCATGGTGTGGTTTATCCATGGCTCTAACCACTGGGGCTGGGGAGAGGGAGCACCCAGATGTCAAGATCCTCCTCTGACTGCAATTTCTGAAACTTCCTTCTAGTGTTCAGGTTTAGGTTTACAGTGCATTTCTCTAAAACTGCTGTGAGCACAGCAAGGCTGGGACAGGAGTTTACTGCAGTGACACCAGGAAGGGGGCTGCCTAGTTCTCTTCATCACTCTCCAGCTTAATGGGTGGGGTTGAGCAGCTTTAGTCCTTAACCAGAGTGCCACCACTCTTCAATCCAGCAAAGCATTTAAACCCCTATTAGCACAAAGCACATAAACTCATTTGACTTCAGTTTGTCTGCTCATGTGCAAACTACAGCATGTGCTTGGCTTAGGGCTCTGATGTTTTCCCTTTTATGCTGTCAGGCTCATCAGTAGCTGCTGCTGGAGATCCTGACTCAGAACAACTGTGAAGGCAAGAGACCAGCTGCTCTGAGGACTTGGATCTTGAAGGAAGAGTAACAAGTGCTCTTGTAGCCTTATATCAAGCCATCTAAATATAGATTTAGTATTAAAACTAGAGGCTATAGCACTGAGTTGTCCAGAAAGGTCGTGTTTTCACTGTGGAGAAGAAAATTAAGGCAAAACAAATTTGTTTCAGCTTTGATTTCCACTTTTAAAATGACCCATCTCAGCTCCACCCAGACCAGCCTCATCCAGTTTGTCCTCGGTGGTGGAAGTCTGAGAAAATCCAAACTATGACAAGGTGTTTCTTTGTGGATTTGATCCCAGTTTTACTTTTCTTAATGTTATTCTTTATCTGTCTTTCAGTTACTATAGTGATGAAGAAAAGCATGCAACAAAACAGGAGGCCTGGCAGCCCGGGAAGGCGTGTTTGCCTGCAATGGCTGAAAATACCACCAAATTTGGGGAGAAATTAGTTAAAAGATCTTTGCCAAAACCCTCTGATGTTTAAAAAATGGGTCTTACTAAATAAGTTGATAATAAGTTGTTTTTAATGTAAACTTGTTTTTTGAACCTTTATGCATCTTGTCAGCAATTTGTTGGGTGCTCTGTTTTTTTCCTGCATCTCCACACCATTGAAGGTGTCCATTTTCCAGGTGTAAAGACCAAAATTGTCATTAAAGGGCATGAAACAGATAGCTACAAACAAAATTACTTCTCTGAACTTGTGTGTACTTTGGATCACACCATTGCAGTGCCATTCAGCTCTGAGAAACGACAGCCTGAAGAGCTTCTAGTGATGTCCCTTGATGCAATCCACACAGCCTGAGAGTCGTTGGATCAGTGCAGTGGTCAGCCTGAATCCATGCCACGGATCTCACTCAACAGACTCAAGTCTCCTGGAGTCAGATCTGCCAAGATTTGTAGCCAGAAGTTACATCAAGCTGGAGAGGCTAAGCCAGAGGATCTGGCCTATGGATTTGGTTTCAAAGTGAGAGTTAATTGTATCATCAGTGGCTGTTGTGTGTGTTTTCTCAGGGCACAGCATGGAGCCATACAGAAGGAAAGGAGAACCATGGTCTCATGCAGGCCAGGAGGTATCAGTGATGGAGGGAATCCAGCTAGACCCTGGAGCAGCGGCTGAACCTGTGTGTTGGCAGCTGGAAAATCATTGCTTCATTTCCAAAAGCAGGTCTGGTCAGAAATCCTCTCTGTAGCAGAAAGTTTTGAGCCTCATGTTTACACAAAATGCTTGCAGGCACTTCTCAAAGGAGAAACTGCACAAAGACACTGTAGCTTGAAGCCCCAAAAGAACAAAGTGCAGACCCTGATGTGGAAGGTGAGTGAACCTGAAGATGGAGCTGCCCAGATCCTGCTTTTTATGCTCAGTCTGATATTGCCAATAGGCATTTTAAAAATTCAGATGGTGAGTTGATTGTGGCATCCACCTCTGCCAAGACTGAGGTTTATAAGGCTCACAGAGCCAGATTTTCAGCTGCCAAAGCCCTAATAATGTCAAAGGAACCGGCTGACACTGCAAGTGAAAAATGCGCTCCCAACATTTCACTGGGCTCCACTTCCCTTCTATTTTCGCACACAAACAAACAAACAAATCCCTGGAGGTGGCTTTAAAATCCGAGAGAAGCAGAAAGTCTTTGCCAGGATGAAGGGTCACTTGCCCTGCCCGTAGCGCTCCGATAAACCCCGGGGGACGTGTAGGGGCGCTCAGGGAAGGGCGAGGCTGCGGGGGTGGCCAGAGCCTCCTCCCATGGGCAGGGCAGGACAGGGGAGAACCCCCTCCTCTGGGCAGGGCCAGGGCGGTGCGGGCGCAGCAGCCCACGGGGCGGTGCGGGCGCAGGAGCCCGCGGGAGCACCAGGCGGTGCGGGCAGTGCGGGTGCAGCAGCAGCAGCTCCCGGGGCGGAGCAGACGGGGCAGCCGGGGCGGCGGGGCGGTCGCTCCGCCCGGGCAGGCAGCGCCGCAGCCCCAGCCTCGTCCCCGCAACGAGAGCCGCCTGGGACCGTCCTTTCCCGCCGCCGCGATGAGGAGGCGGCCCTGGGCAGCCGCGCCGAGCGCCGCGGGGCTCCGGCACGGCCACGGTAAGGGACCGGCACCCGGGACCCGCACGGGGGCGGAGCGGGCACCGCGCGGGGCTGCGAGGCTGGGTGCGACTGGCGGGGGCAGTGACCGGGCATCCCGTGCGCCCCGGCTGGGCGAGCAGGGTGCGGGCATCTGTGCGGATATCTGTGTGCGGGCAAAGTGCGGGCATCTGTGTGCGCTCAGGGATGCGGGCGTTTGTGCAGGCATCTGTATGCGCGCAAAGTGCAGGCGTTTATGTGCGCAAGGGGCATCTGTGTGCGCACAGCGGTGCGGGCATCTGTAAACCCGCAGTGGTGCCGGCGTTTGTGGGTGCAGCGGTGCGGGCGTCTCTAAACGGCTGCCGCTTTGGCTGAGTTGTGTAGCCGGAGGGAAGGCGCGGGTAGTCAGGAGAAAGGTTTGTGCTGGTGGTGGTTTCCAGTGTGTGCCTGCCCCTGCCTCTGTCCAGCTCGCACTGCTCGGCAGGCTGCGGGGGCTGTCAGTAGTGATGCGCGGGAATTGTCAGTAGTGATGCGCAGGAAGGCAAGAAACTGGAGTGCGGCTGGGACAGAGCAGGAGGCTGGTGCCGTGAAGTTGGCAGGCGGAGGCTCATTAGGCTCTGCAGGAGTAGGAAACTTTGCATAAGTGAAGGCACTGAAGGCAGGTGTTCCCGGCATGGGGCTATGGGGATGCAGACAGCTCTGTGCTCTGTCGTGTCCCAGGATTCGTGGTGCAAAGCTTTCCCTGTCGCATGTGAGCCATCCAGGCTCCGTGTGCATTCCAAGCTGGTGTTGCTGAGCCGAAGCATTTCGTCGCTGTGGAGCACCGGCCTTGCTTGGACTTAACTCCGAAGCTGAGGAAGGTTAGTGGGAGTCCTGTTCCTAAGCGCTTTGATTCAGGTACTGGGAGTGGAGCCCGTCTGTGGATCTGACGCCAGGAGAGACAGAGCTGTTTCTGTGCGTGAAAAAGTAGTGTCATTGCCTCAGCCCCCCAAGGTATCTTTCCTACCTCCAAAACAAACTTCCCCCATAGAAACTTCATAGAAGGATGAGTAATTAAAACATTACACAGCTGCAAGTTTCTGCTCCTTCAGGGCAACCAGGAACGAGCAGGGTCCTGCTTTATCAGCTTTGAGCTCCCAAACAGCAGTGGCAGTTGGCCTGGATGGTGCTTTGAAGTGTGTGATGTCATTATGACTTTTATCGCTTTTTAAAAATAAAATACTTTTAATGGGAATATTGCCACATGTTTCTTGAAGGATAATGATTTTCTCTGTCCTGTGCTAGAGCATTTGAGTGTTTTTGCTTGGGATAGCAAAGGCAAAGTAGTGTGTTTTAGGAGATTATTTGGACTTTGTCATTGTAGCAGCGTATAATGGGTAGCTCGGGCTGAGATCAGTCTCCAGGGAAGGCGTCTTGGGATGTTGCAGCAGTCTGTGCAGTAATGCTCTTTGGGAGAAGACCAGGCAGGGAGGACCCAGCTCCCCATGGCATTCACACCAGGAGAGGGAACTCCTGCGGTGTGTGAGGAGCAGCAGCCACAGCCTTCCTCTGCTTTGAAAAGATCTTTAATACTTCTTTTCTCCTCTCCCAACCTGACCTCAGCACTGTCAATGCTGTCCAGTAATGCCGTTGAAAAACAAACATGTATGAGTGAACCCGTGTGTTTGCTTAAATAATAAGGTATGTTTATCTTATTGCTTTAAACAGTCCCCTACTGGGGATAGACATAAATAGTTTAATGTCCCTAGGACTTCGTAAACACTGATTTAAAAGTAAGAGGAGCAAGTGTTCTGACTGCACTTCCTGGCTCATTAAAGCCCTTTAGGAACTCTCCAAATCGTACATGCAGCTCCTCTGCACCAACTGTGTTCCTGTGAGTGTCATCAGTGGTTCTCCCCCACCTCTTCCTCCTCTGGAGCCAGCTGGCACGTCTGGATTATTCCACATTTGTTCCCCTCTTCCAAGTAGTCCCTATCTCCAGGAAATCTGAGACAGAACAAAGAGCAAGGTACTCCTCCAGGTAAGGGTGTCTGCCAGCATGGGTCTAAGTCCTTTGGGTGAGAACAGTCTGTTTGGACCTGGTGGAAGAGGTTGCCAGATGAATGCAAGGGCAATGGAGCTTGACATGGGACAGAGAACTGTGTGGTGAGAGGAGTACTGAAAAGGAGATGGGAATTCCCCACCTCTCCTTTGAGGACAATTAAGGTCCCTCCTGCTTTTCACACTCCTCTGCTACTGGGCTGAAGACAGCAGGAGGCAGTGCATAGGGGAATGTGGAGGACCAGCCTGGTGCCATGGTGCACTGGAATAGAGGAAGAAGCCTGAGCACCTTGAGGTGAGGACCGTGGTGTCCTTTGTGGGATCTGACAATGCTTTCTGATGTCTCCCACTCTGTACAAGCAGTGAGCAAAGGGTATGGAGTGTACAGAGGAAGAGGTGCGAGGAGGCAATATATTCCCTTGCACATCCAGCTGTCACACTACACAATATGGAAATATTCATCGTGGGTTTGTGTTTGAAACCAAAGCTGTCATTTGCATGAAATGCAGGGGAGTGCCATCCTTCCAACACTTGCTGGTGCACAGGAGTGGAGAAGATTGTCCTGTGCCTGCAATAGTTCACAGGTGCAGCTGCCCAGCTTGTGCAAATGGAAGTAATCTCAGTAATTTCATCAAGGAGCCATGTGGATTTAAGGTGCCCGAGGAACTAGTGCAAGGACTGCAGTGCATGTTGGTATAAATACTGAGAGTTTTGCAGCTAAACATCTGGGGTGACAGAGTGCCAAGTTGATATAGAGCCTCCTGAGTCAAGGCACCGTGATCACTGAGCTCCTAAGAGTTAAAGAAAATCCTCCTTCATGGGAAGGTTGCTAATTAGTTGGCTTCCCTAGCCCATTTGCTAAAGAAGGCAGCAGTGAGTGTCATGTTCTCTGTTCAGAAGTGACAGTTCCTATGCTTCATTCCTCAGGTAGTCTCTCAAAAAAATCCAAAGTCTAAGAAGACCAATAGACCAAATTAAATGGTATTTTCATATGGTTTCTTTGGAAATCTGGTTGATTGCTCTAGGTAGTGCAGTTTTTCACTCTGAACAGTGACTATAATTATCCTGAGGAGCAGAGGGACCCTTTCTTCTTGCCCTCCACTGACCCCCAAAATTTTCACCCTACTGGTCTCACGTAATGGCAGCTTCTACCTTCAGGCCTCCACATGTGGCTTCCACTTACCCTCAGCAGCTTTATCATCCCATTCTTCCTCTGCACTTCCTCTGCAAAAAAAAAGTGTGGCATCATTTCTACCATACGTGAATTACGTCTGGGGTTGGAAAACAGGGCAGTTCCTTCAAGTGTCCAGAGGACTGAACTCCAGCATATTTTCTGCTCCTGCCTCCTATGTGTGTGTAGGAATAAAGCCATAGGAAAGGTAAGACATACATTTAGCTTAGAGCCAGCTGCAGCTCTGAGGTTGCTGCTATGTGGACATATGCGACCGCGGGTGTTTAGCTGGATGTCAGGCTGTGTTTAGTTGCAAAGAACCTCATTGTGGTGCAATTTATGGGGAAAGTGCTTTGTGGCTTTCGTATTAAATCTCTTTGCGATTCTGTTTCCAGGGGTTCCCTCTTCTCCCTGGTGCAGTTTGTTGTGGGGCTGCCTTGAAAAAGTTGCTAGTTGTCAGCATGATCGAACCTTTGCCTTGGTTGGTGCAGGCGGTGGATTAGCTCCCACAGGAATGTAAGTGTGTGGGTCAGAAGAAGGATGAGCCATATGCTTGTTCTCTCAGCTAACATGTAACCAAAACCAGTATTTTCGAAGCAACTGACTTTAATGTGGTCTTGTTCTGTAATTCCATTAGATTTATTTTTATTAGAACAAATAATCTAATTCAGGCCCCTCCTCAACCCTAATGCGTCCGAGTGGCTGCAGACACATGGGTTACAGTGAGACACAGCCAACGATGCACAGCGGAAAGCAAATTACTCTGTAAGAAGACAAATTGAACTTTGACAATTTTATATGATTAGGGGAACAATTAGAGAAAATAGCGGGAAGTGCTCTTGCCCGGTGGTGCTGGTGAAGATGGGTGGTGGGGTGGGTCTAGCAGCTGCTCTCCAGGGCAAGAATCATCCCTGAGCACAGGATGCAAAAGTACTGGGGTGCAGCGACAGCCCACACGAGTCCTGTCTCCAGACTGGGATGGGAAGCTAATGGTGAAAAGCCACTTACTGACCTTCCATGGTGGTGATGCTGAGTGTTTTTCCTATGTCCTGATGCAGACAGGAGGGTTTGCTTAATCACAGGGGATCTGGTTTTACAAAACCATGACTGGGTTTTGTCTGGTGCAGCAGGGGTTGGATGTGGACCTGTTGCACAGAGTCAAACAGAGAGAACATTGTCTTCTGGATTCTCCCCATTGCTTCTGAGATTCCTGGATCCGTATTTCACAGAGCCGAGGCAGGAGTTCAGTGCCCTGTTTTCGGTATAGCTCATCCCCACCTACTCCATCCTGCCCTCATCTCCACTGTCTCTAAAGGTACTCACACCCACAACATTGTTTAAAGTCAGTGAGCTCTACGTAGGCTCAGTGCCTCCAAAAATCAGGCCTGCCTGGTCCCACTCACACATGGACCCATTCCCAACTGCATCCCCACGCACCCTCTGCCTCCCTCCCAGACTCGGTGCCTGGCGTCTCGTCTCTGGCTGGGCAGTAGTCGTGTTCAACCACACACTGTGAAGCTGAAGTTGCGGCCAGTGGCTGCTGTTCAGTGTTTGCATTGCAGTGGCACAGCTTACAGCCACAAGCACTATACCTGCTACTGGCCACGGCAGAGCAGCAGGACCAGGAATTCATCCCAGCTTAGAGCAAGTGAAGTAAAGGGCTGGTGTGGGGTGACAACTGGGCACTTGCTCAGCCATCTGCATGGGCTCCGTTTGCTCACATTGCTTTTTGCCTTATGTTGCTGTAAGGCTCATTATTTTCTTTGACTTTTCTCCTCCCCTTTCAGTTTGAGATGGCCCAGACAAGTTCTGCCCTTATTATGTTTCCCAGAGACACATTTGATGCTGCATATTAAAGAGAGGTGAGGTGCAGCCAGCTCTTGTCTGGCCCAGCAGTTCTCCTTGTTTGTTTGCATGGCATCTCTCCCAGTGGGAGTGCAGGCTTAGGGTCCTTGTCAGGTTCTTTGTCCTCAGAAACAAACCTCTAAACTATGTCCTCCTATCTTATTACTTGTGTGTGGGATGCAGCAGGAGTGTGTGACTCTTGCTGTTGGGCTCTGGCAGCCCTGGGAACACCTGTGCTATGTCTAGTCCTGACTGAAAGTTTCCACCCTTATGCTTGAATGTCCTTGAAATGAGTAAACTTTGACATTATCCCTTTCAGCATCTGAGCAGTGACTGCTGCATCCATGAAAAGCTCACAAGTGTCTTTAAATGCAGATGCTGAATTTGGGTTAATTTGTACTGATGGATGGCAGTGAATGAATCCTTCTATTTTATGGTGTGCTATGGCTGCTTTAGCATTAGGCAGATCACAGATGCCACCATTAAAGCCTTTTTCAGAGAACTCCCTGAGGGGACTTGCAGGATGCTGCTGAATGTTTAGATCCAGCACATGAACTCTTCCATGCATGAGGCCTTGCTCATTGCACAAGGAGCTGTCCTGAGGTATCCTGACTCTAGTGGGGCATCTGGTTTCATATGGACCAGAAAAGCTGGAGAATGTTTGTGGCAATCTGCTGAAATGCTGGCCTCTATTATCATAGAATCATAGAATCTTCCGGTTAGAAAAGACCTTTTGAGATCATCGAGTCCAACTGCACCCATCTTCTGCTTAACGATGTCCTTCAAAAACTCATCTACCTTTTTTTTAAACACCTCCAGGGATGGTGACTCAACCACCTCCCTGGGCAGCCTCTGCCAGTGAGTGACCATCCTTTCAGTAAAGAAATTCTTCCTAATATCCATTTTGAACCTCCCGTGGTGCAACTTGTGGTCATTTCCTCTTGTCCTATCACCTGTCACTTGAGAGAAGAGTTCAACACTTGCTCTGCCACAGCCTCCTTTCAGGCAGCTGTAGACAGCGATGAGGTCTCCCCTCAACCTTACGGTGTGCTGTGGCTGCTTTAACATCAGTTAAGTCTAAGCTGCCACAATTAAAGCCCTTCTCAGAGGTCTGCTAGAGATGAGTTGAAGGATGCTGCTGATTTTAGATGAGTCAAAGCAGTGGAATGTTCTTCCTTTTTATGGACCCTCCATAAGGATGTTACTAAAGCATGTTTTCCCTAACAGGAAAACCTAATAAGCAAAATTTTTATCATTGAGCAGAGAAGGCAATAAGGAAATAAAATACCCCAAACCGGTCAACATTGTACCTAGAAAAGTAAGGGAAGATAATAGCAATGAATATAAATTAGAACATGTAGGTGTCTGATAAAGGAGGCTAAAGGAATTAGTGAAATAGTAATAAGCAGGAGGGTTAAAAATGAAGAGAAAACATCTCCCAAGCACATTAGGAATCAACAGAACACTACGTCCAGAGTAACTCCTTTGCTAGGTTCAAATGGTAGAGCCATAACAGAAGAAGAAAGTGTTAGATTATACCCCAGCATATAGGTTATTCTCCAAATCACCCTTCTCCCTGGGAAGTAGTACCATCTGCTGTTGCTATCACCAGACCTGGTGAGAAAAAATATTGGCCAGGTATTCAAGGAGCACAAATTGTTATTATAATAATACCTATGTTTTACCTTGGGCATTTTTTACTCTGTACTCTTTGCTGAGGATAGCAATGCTCTTATTTCATTCCTGTAGGAAGGACACTGAGCGAAAAGGGGACTTCTCTAAATCACTGTTGGTGGTTAGCAGCAGGACCAGGTATAAACCCCAGTTCTGCAGAGCCCCAGCCCCACTTGCCTGTGGTCTGGCAGTGTCCATAGCAGAGGTGATATGCTCTACTTTACTATGGCACTGCAGGAGTTTATGCTTGTGAAGGGGGGGCTCATCCATGGAAAAAACGGATTCCAAAGTTGAAAATCTTGCTGATCCTGAAGCTGACAGTAATATTATCACTAATTTAATCTGTGGATTTTGAAAGCCAGAAAAGGACTTCTCTGATTCTCTTCCCTACTCTCCTACCTACAAAGAAGAGACACAAACAAAAGAAAAAGTGTAGCTAAGGAAATGTCTTCATGTTTAATTCCAAAATATCAGATGGGTAATAATAAAATAGAAATAAAACAGTTGTTTTCTTTAATAATAATAGAAGACAAATAAAAACCTCCAAACCCTGTTTAAATCCTCATGTGACTGTGAGGATTTCCAAACAACCCATATAACACTGTCTGGAAGGACAGAATGAAAGGAAATTATTTCAGGCAGTGGTTTGACTTCTTCTTTGCCTTTTTGGGGCAAACTACAGGCTGTTCCTGGGACTTCTGTTCTGTGAGAAGACACATGGTCTTCTTCTAGTTGATACAGTCCCAAGTGGAGTGTGTACAGGGCTCGCTGCTGGAGGCCAAACCTAGAATACTGCATTTTGCCTCACTTTCAGAGCACGGCTGTTCGAATTTGCCAAGGCACCCTGGAGAATGAGGTCCTATTTACTGAGCAGAAGATGAATAAGGATCTGCAGGAAGAAGAAGAGGTGATGCTGCCACTGTGGCATCCTTCTTAGGAGTAGCCAAGGTGTTGAAGGCTGAATATGCAGTGGAGGAGCTGTGTTCCTGGCATGGGTGAGCTGCCAGAGAGGAGCCAGCCTTCAGAGCCACCCTGTCGGTTGGTGATTCTGTTCTCCCTGCCAGCTGGGCAGCTCCTTTCCTTTTATGCCTTCCCTATCCCCAGCAGACTTTGTGCCATTGTTGACACATGGCTGAGCTGACTTTTAAACCAAATTTAGTATTTATGGGTATATTCTAAGTGTTAGAAACCAAAAGGTCCTGGGGGACCTTCCGGGACTTACTCTAAAGTTAGTATTTTTTGGGATTAAACTGAGAGCGCTAATGCTGTCTGCTGGAGATATGACCTGCTGGGTATCTTATGAGGATATTACAGGTCTGTCCTGCCTAACCTTAGGCAAATTACTGGTATACTGCTACTGCCTGGAAGAAAAACATAGGAGAACTTTGATGCTTCAGCTTCTTACTTCAAATGTGGCAGGAAGAGCACAACAGCTCCCCAAGAGTGCTGCTTGTCCTGCAGGACGGCACTCTGTGTGCCCTTGCTGACAGCGGCAAAGGTGGAGCAGCCCGGTTCACCTCACAGTGTTGTGTTATGCCATAAAGCCTGTGTGGGAAATGGAAGTTTTCTTGGCTTCCATAGGCTGCATAAATTAGTAAGTACTCTGTTTTGCCCAGCCTTGGTGCCTGGAAGGGCAAAAGAGGGAAGAAGTCAGTGGCTGGACAGAGCGGGTAGCAGGTGACTGAATATTTGGGGCTTATGGTGCCCTGTTTAATTCTAGGAGACTTCTAGAAAAAGAAATATTTTGTAGAAAAAGATGACTTTTTCTGAGAAGGGAGAATATAGTCAGTGTGCTGTGGGACACTCTTAAGGCACAAGAGATTCCTCTAGATTGGATTTACTTGTGATGTGCAGTGGTGCGGGTCTGGAGTTCACCTCTCTGCCCTGACTCCAAGGAGGGTGGGTGAGAATTTGGTGAAAGTAAAACAGGAAGCACAACAGAGAGACCCACTCTACAAGCATGTTAGAGACAGCTGCTCGAAGCAGTTGCTGCTGGTGGAAAATGAAGTTCTCTTTCCTTCCTTTACTTTGCCTTCAGCCACTTTCCATTCTGGAGTTATCCATGTTCTTGGATCTGATTTTCAGGTCATGTCACATGTGGACCTGCTCTCAGAGACACAGGTAATTCAGCATCTGCATCTTCGAAAGTCAGGCATAAGGGCACGTCAGAGAAGTGCAAAGTAAGCATCTCGTTGCTGATACAAGTGTAAGCGCCTTGCTGGTCAGGGGAAAATCACAGGACCTGATTAAAAACTAATTGCAAAGATGCCTTTTATGAGTGCATCATTTTCTGTGTGCTCTGCTTGGCTGCATTATCTTATTGATTGGATCCTCTCTATTATAACTCATGAAAGAAAATAACCAGCCCCATCTGCACTTCAGTTTACATTTAATAAAATAAAGCAAGCTTTCCTTGCACAATGATGATTAAAAAATAACCAGGAAAGCAGGAAATCGGAGGAAGAAGGGAATTACTTTTCTTCTGCCCATTCAGTTCAGGTTTTCCATGATCCATTGAGTAACCATTACCACTGAAGGAAGTAACTGCTAAAAGAGAGGATTTATGGCACTGCAGATATGGGTCTGGGTTTCTCTGGGTCTTCCTTTGCTAGTTCTTCCTGGGCTGAAGTGCTGAAGGGAGAAGGTAAGGAAGCTCTGGTTTACTGGGGTTTTCTGGAAGAAGTGCAGGCATTGCTGAGTAGTTCTAGGATCAGGTAAAAATTAAAAGGTGGGGAAGAGGTTGTGCAGCGCATGAGCTGTGTATGGTTCTGCAGAAACCTTCTGAAGGGATGAGTGAGTGCGGAGATGTGGCAGAGAAGTTCCTCAGCATGGTCAGGAAGCTGTTCCTCTTGAACACACAAGAGATTTCTTGTGGGGTCTCTCACAGTTCCTAAATTTATCTCAGAGAAAATGTGCTGGTCAAAAGAGGGTTTCTGAACACTTCCTTTGCCTAGGAGTGCTGAAAGCATGGTGAGGGGAAGAATGGGAGGTGGATGAGGTGTAGTACATCCTGAGTCAGATGGTGCCAATTTTAGTTTTCCTGCTCAGTTTCAGGCATTTGGACAGGCTGCCAGCATTGTCTTCAACTTTGCTTTAACCTTACTTGAGGAAAGAACTTGTAATCCCAGGACAGGCTTTAGGGTTGTCTTTTCCAGAGGACAGCACTGGGGACCCAGCTGGCATCTCACATTTTTCCAGTTTCTTCCCATTTGCAAAGCCAGTTGGGTGTCAGGCCCTGTGTTTACTAATTACTCTGAGCCAAGCCTGTAAGCCAGGGATGCTGACATTTGCTTGATTAGCAATGAAACAGGCTTTAAATAGGAATTTATATTTCAGGTTACTTTGTAGTTCTTGGGTAAACTGGATGATCGCGTGTTTTGCATTTGATGTAACATAGTCCCAGACCTTCCCTGTCTTCTCCCTGGCCTTCTGGGAAGAATTTTGGAGCCCTTGCCTTGTTGAGTGGTTGCTGTGGAGAGTGAGGGGTCATAGCCCACATCCTCCTGTCCTGCTTTGCCCTGCACTACTGGAGCCAGCACTGCACCAAGATTCACTTGGCCGGGCAGAAGGGCAAAGGAGAAGCTTGGAGGCAGATGAAGGGTTACCAGTAGCCAAGCATTCCTGCTGCCTGGCACTTTGAAGATGAGAGGGACTGTGGTCTATGAGCACACTCCATTATTTATTATTAGCAAGAATGATAATGGTAGCAGCAGATTGACTGCCTCTCTTAGGCTCATGTGTGTTTATCTGCATCCCAGGAGCTCCCTGTCTTCTCCCTCGGCATCGTTGCCTGACAGATGAGCTGTGAGGTATTCTGGGATATTTGGCTCTGCAGTGTTTCCCAGTCAGTTCCTCTCTTTCACAGCCACATCCCTCTTCTTTATCAAACATCTGAGTCTTCACTACTCTATGGGTCCCCAGGCATTTATTATTTTACAGCTTTTGTTTATTTAAAAACAAACACACAAAAAAACTAGCAACGAGAACCCACATCAAGGATC
Source organism: Dromococcyx pavoninus (assembly GCA_033558185.1). Lineage (NCBI taxonomy): Eukaryota > Metazoa > Chordata > Aves > Cuculiformes > Neomorphidae > Dromococcyx > Dromococcyx pavoninus. The sequence continues at coordinate 424,313 of JAUMJL010001001.1, read as the reverse complement.
CAAAAACAGGGAATCCAGGAGAGACTGAAAGCTCTGATCTTGGCACGTAAGAACATTTTTAGGTGATGAGGACTTAAAAAAGCCTGTCTAAAAGTAGCAACAGCAAAAAAAGCACCCCAAAGACATGTGCAAAGAAAAATGGCAAACACAGCACACACTGATTATCATCCTTCACTGAAACTCAAACCTCGGGCAAAAATAGTGTCAGGCAGGGGAGGCCGCGTGGCATAGCAAGCCCTGCATCAATCAGCCAGCACAGCGAGACGGCGCGGAGCAGACCTTCCTGGCTCCACATTGCTGCCTGCACCTCCTGCCTCCATCCTCCAGGGAGGGTGTCCCTTGATGGGGCTGAGCCCTGACGCTCAGCACCCTGTGACAGCAGCCGGGGCCAGACCCGAGGCATTCCCAGGACTGATGGCAGTTGCTGCGGTGTGGCCAAGTGAGGATGTGGAGAGGAAAGTTGAGAAGATGCATTTCATGTCCCCAGAGAGATGCTGCACAGGGAGGGGCAGGCAGGAGGCTTTGTGCAGCTTTCCTTTGCCCTTGTCACAGCCTACACTTGCACAAGTCTGCCCTGGCTGCTGGCCTACTGGCCTCAATAGGTTCTCTTCCTTCAGGAGTTTGTGTCCAGCCCATTCCAGGTGGCCTTCCATGCTCCCATGAAGCCTACTGACCTCTGTGTCCCAAGGATACCTCTCCAGCTCGGCAAAGGAAGGAAGACATGCACTGCGTGGTGGTGGAACTCATGGAAGAACCCGCTTATAAAGGAGATTTTTCTTCTTCCCATGAAACAGCGAAGTAAGCAATGGGTAAGCAGCACCAAAAAGGATTTACAATTTTAATCCCAGAGAATTTGTAGGGATTGCTGTGGAGCATGGAGCAACACTAGTTCCCTGCTTTTATGGCAGTGAGATGAATTATCCACATCTCTTGTGGAGACTTTGTGGGGAAAGTTCTTCATCCCTTCAACTTTCCTCTGGCCGTTCCATTGCAAGACAATTACTTAGAAGGTAAAAACCTAGCTAGAGTTTAAATTCCTTTGCCCCCCGCACTTTTTAAACAAGTGAATTAGGATTTTTATGCTGCTTGGCTAAAGGAAGGCAGGGGCTCCGTATCAGCTCTGTTGTTAATAGGGAAGGCACTGCCAGACTATCTGGAGCCTCTGCTCTTGTAAACTTGTCTCCTTTTCTATCTGGCCTTTGCTAGCAATGCTAAACCTTCACAGAAGCCCTTTAGTGGTGCTCAGAGTGGCTGAGGGAAGAACGTGCTCCAGGGAACACTGTCTTCCAAATTCTACAGTAAACAGCGATATGTGAAGTTACATCTTAATGTAGTTGTGTGTGGTAAAGCTGTGCTCCCAAGTGAGGACAAATTCATGCTGACAACACCATGTGCCCCATCAGAAACACGAAGCACCAAGTTGTTGTGTGCCCCCTCTCAGTCATCAAAGTCTGTCAAAACACTCTAAAATGGAGTGGTTTTTTGTCCTGGCAGTCTGTGTGCTGAATCCAGTGTGTGTGTTCTCCAGGCAGTGCAGTGCTTGGGATGGAATACAAGGCTGGTGTAAATGTGGTGTCACGTGTGTGGCCTCAGAAGAAGGGTGAGATCATGGGCTCGTATTTCAACATCAAGATGCCATTTTCACTGCTGGGAGTGCACACATCTCATGTGAATGAACATTGAGCCATCATCATACATCCAGGCTTGATTATAAACACAGCTTTCCTAAACAGATTTTAAGATCATACTCTGTCAGAGTTTCTCCTGAGCTTTCCCTAGCACATGGCAGGCTTTCCTCTGGAGAATCAACTGTGTCAGCAGAAATCTGCCACTGCCACTGGTGTGCTGGACATGCGATGGCCTCTGCAGTGTGGGCCACTGCGCTTGAATTCAGCCACAATCCATGAAAATTTGCAGGAAGTCACTATGAGGTCTTGGTGACAAGTTTTCATCCCTCAGATTGCAGAGGTGCACGTGTCTCATGTCAGGAATGGGGTACAGAGAGTCTGCTTCCTATCAGCCCCTGGTGGGGGTCAACTTTATCACAACCTGAGTGCCCACATCTTTTGACTGAGAGGATATGAAGATGGATCAAGTGCAAAACTCGGAAATCACTCTCCTGAGGCTCGTGCTGTAATCATCATGGAGTAAATGTTGGGGAAGGATTGATGGACCTGATAACAATGAGCTGTGCTTAGGCAGGAATCACTGCACAGGAAGTGGATGGAGAATATTTGGCTAGGAAAGTGTTGCATGGGAAAGGACATGAAAGTTGTACACAGAAAGCAGGGAATCAACAACAAAACCCACCAATTAATGCTGAAAAAAAGGAAACATGGGACAAGCACCCATACAGAGGAATGGGATGTGTAAAGCAGGGGGAGGAGTCTTTCCTCTCAGGTTTGGAAATTTCACTTCAGGAAAGGTATGGGAGAGATCAAGGAGAGCTTTCAGAAATCAGCAGGAGAGAAGAGCAGAGCTGGGGCAGACTGGGCTCCGTGCCAGTGTCAGCGCAGCCGAGGGTAGATTCGTGGTACTGCTCTTCAGATGCACAAGTGTCTGCAGAAAGGAGACTAATAAACAGATCTCACTGTCTATTGGGGGTAGGAAAAGAAGTCACAGCAATAAAATGCAGCAAGAAAGATTTAGGATAGACTCTAGATCCCTACATGTGCTCTCCCTGGGAGACTGCATAAGGATGTCATCTACAGCAGGTTAAAATATAGTTGGTTCTGATTAAACAGCTCCTCAGGGTCTCTCGCAACCCTTTTTCTTCATCTGATTTTTCCCTCCATGGCCTAAGAATCTGTTTTACAGTCTGTATGAAGAGAAATGTGGAGCTGAAACAACTAAATGACAGACCTAGCAGATTTTCTGTTGTGCTTTTTTATTTTTTTTTAAGTGACAAATAGAAACTTCTTGTGAGAAAAGTCTGGTTTCAGTGTAATCGGGTTTTCTTGTGGAAAAGCCAAGATCACAAAGAAAACTCATGAGGAAAAACTGTTTACTTACTGGATTCGCTGACTTGATGATGATCAGAGGTTTTATTGGATCTGCTAAGTTGGTGCTGACAAAAGATTTTGATTCTGCTTTCCATTAAGATGTTTTTCCTGTGAATGAAAAGCATGATTAAATATAATAAACCATAGATACAGATAACAGGGTAGGAGATTTTCTCAGTTCACTGTTTCCTGCTTCCCTGTACTGAGACACTTTGTGCTTGGTGCCACGGGGGTTTTTAAAAGGTATATAGTAACCACAGGTACTCCTGCCTTCTTCCTGACTGCATCCAGGATGCATATCCAAATATCTCTTGGTGTTTATTCAGCCTACGTTTCCTAACAGCTTCCCAACCTACCTACCCAGGAGGCAGAGAAACAGAGACAGACAGTGCATGACAAGGGTCGGTCTTATTTGTGCTGCTCCTGTTCATGGTGGGTTTTGGAAAAGCCATTCTTCATTCTCCCCTCAGCTGGCTCCTGCCCTAAGCCAGGTCAGAGGTGCTGCCTCCCTTGGCGAGCAGGCAGTTGGGGAAAGTAAAGGGCTATGGGAGCAGTGAGACCCGTGTGAGGAAAAGATGAGTAGCAGAGCCTGGGCACTATTTGTTCAGATAAGATAATTGCCATGATAAATGATGTCTCTCTATCCCTATTAGATGGATTTTTTTTTAAAATGTTCACCATCATTCACTAAATAGGGGGCTTTATAAGAGCATGTCTCTAATTTCTGTCATTAGTGACACATATGCAGATGCAAGGTTTTGGGTAGTAACCAATCACACCACTTACTGCTTATTGTAATATCCCAACACTTTCCCTCCTCCCTCACCATCCCAAAGCAATTAGAAGGAAATTCAGCTGCTGCCTAAATGGACACATTTTCAGTAGCCTTCCCTAATCCTTTATTTACTGCAAAATAAGAAGGAAGAAAAATGCAAAATCATTTCCTCTTCTGAGGATGCATTAGTTCTCTCATCACATCTTAGACTCTTTCTCCCCTGCCCTTTCCCCAACTGTATCCCAATTTTTGATGAGCTGTGATTAAAAGCAGGCAGGAAAACATCTGATTGCTGCCCATGAATTCCTCAAGTGAACATGTTTCAGAGGTAAGTAGTGTGGCAAAAGCTGAGCTATTCTTAGTCAGCACTTAGAGCTGATACCGTCCCTTCCCGCATTAGACAGTGACTTATACTAAGGGAGCTGAAATTTCACTTCTGGATCATTCATGGCAGGGCCTGATGTAATTTTTTGCTGTGCAAAGAGAAAATTAAATGCCAAATCTATTGCTTTTAAAGTAAGGTTTTTAGCAATGGAGATGGGGTGAGGTCAAGCGGTAGAGGGACTGGCTGAGGCAGGGGGAAGCAGCAGAATAATGGAGAGGGTGACACAAGCTGGTGTCTCCTTATCAGTGGGTATCTCCCTCTTTAAACAGAGCCTTGAACATCACTACATCACTGCTTCAGCAGTTAAGTACTCTCTGCTGTGAGCACAGACATCAAAACCTGGCCTCACAGAAAAGAGAACTCAGAGTTCTCTCTGACATTTTGTTTTGATGCTCCGCACAGTGGAACAAACAGTTCACAGGTCTGTGCAGTCATGGAGTTACACCTGAGGGAGCACCTTCGCCTGCTTTCAGAAAACAGAGAGGATGAGGAGGAAAATATCGGTGTTACTGAAAAGATTTAAGCCATGTCTGAACAACTGAAAGGCTCAGAGGGCTCTCCTTTTCCCAGCGTTCACCATACCCTCTTTCTCCTCCACTGCCTTCACTTCTCGGCTCTGCCTTACAGGAGCCCATGCTGGAAGCAGAGCAGCAGGAGGAGCAGAAGCAGGAGCAGGAGCAGGGCTGTACCATGCAGGGGGCTGCACCAGAGCAGAGCTGCAGGGTGGTGCTGAGGGCTTCCCAAGGCCTTTTGGGGGAAAATTTGGACCGTGCTTGCAATTCAGATGGGCACCTCTGGTTCTCCTGCTGAACAGAGAAGAGCATGAGCTCAAAATAACTTCTCTCTGTTAGGCTCAGAGATATACAGAAGTCACTTGCAGCTGACTAAAACCTTCCAAAAGAGTATTAGTTTTGTTATAGAAATGAGAGTAAGTAGGCATTTTGATTAGGTGCTCTTTTATCCCTGATGACTCTTTAACAGGGTTGCCTTGGCTAGAGCTTTGCCTTTATTCTGACCTGTGTATCAGTTCCAGGCCAAACCTCCCGAGAAGGGTGTTATTCCCCAGGCGTGTTCCTAACCCTGCACCAAATCAACAGTTTATGTTCTTGTAATTGGAGTAGCTGAGACAACTGTGCAGAGAAAGATATAAATGGGTTAAAAAAAGACACCCCAGAATGCCAAGGCTCAGACCTTTGGTGTCTTCGAAAACCTTTGTTCCACAGCTGTAAAATAGCCATATTGCCATATTGTTGGATAACTTATCTGTGTATGAATGCTTTATGGGTCTTACGTCCTGTGTCTCGTGGTTCCCATGTAAAGACTGGGGGAGTAACCTGTATGGTTTTAGCATGTGACCAAGAGCTGCATATATGAGGTCCAACACAGAAAAGGAGACTGTTTCTGTAACTTTTTTTATTTAACAAATTAAGAAAATAACTACAATCACCTTCAAAACAGTTCCCTTCTGAGCTCACACACAACTGCATGTGATGCTGCCAACATTCAAAGCAATTCTGTGGATCATTTTCTGGAAGACTGTTGGGATCTCGGTTGTTTTTGCTTTCACACCTTTTACTGACAAAAAAATGGGTTCCTTTGAGTACCAACGTGATCTATGGGATCTCTTTACCGTAAGCCCCAGTCAATAACTGAAAAGATTCTGTCACGGATTTCTTCAGTTTCACCAGAAACTTGATGAGAACTCGTTCACTCTTGCATACCAACATTTTCCAGTCCAGGGTAAGAAGATGTCTCCATTTGAACAGGCGACCACTGGTACTGAGTGACGAGATTGAGTCGAGCATCATCTCACTGTGACAGGTTAGAACATGTTCTGTAACCATCTCTTTGTCTCTCCCCTGCCACTCCTGATTCCCCAGCAATAGAGTTAGTCTTGGGTTTCTTGTGTTGGACCACGTACATACAGAGAGTGTGGAGAAATGGAGCTGGTTTGGTTAAGTTAGTTCGAATGGTGCCAATACATTTATCTCCAAGGTGAAGGGTACGAAGCATGTGGGCTGAAGTCCAAAATCTCAATGGGACAACATGCACAGATCGTGATATTCATAAATTCACAGTCCATGTGGCTCTTAGTCACAGGCAAAACCCCTACCCATAACAAGCTGCACTACCAGTGATGTAGTAACCTTGATGACCCATTATAGTTGGTTTTATCAAATCCTACAAAATGCTTTTGTGCATAAGTAGAGATCTCAGGAAAGTCAGGTGTGCAGGAAGGTTCATTACAGAAGATCCCATTAGTTATAAATCCACATTTAACAGCAAACTGCAAACAGTGTGACTTTCCCTGTTCTTCCCAGCCTCTGCTACAAACTGTATGCTCTTCAGACTCTTGTTATGATTTGTCTGTTATTACAGTTGTTTTAAATTGTATTGTGTCTGCAGGAGATTCCCAAGCTACATGAGAGTGGTGTGATTGTTTAAAGGCAGCTCCGCTGTGCAGCGAAGTGTCAGGAGGTGTGGTTTGCTGTACCGTGGGTAGGAGATCACTGGTGGGCAGGGCAGGGAGTGCTTCCTCTGAGAGGGCAAAGGGCTGAAGGCTGCACCGGGGAGATGTCCTAATGCAGCCAAGAACAACATTCCTGTCTTTTCCTTGCCCTGAAAGTCAGTGAAGAACAATTCTTCTAATACAATGAACTGAAGTATCTAATGCAATTTGCTGTGACTTAAGGTACTTCATGAGTACCTTCTGAAAAATCTGGAAGTTGCAAGCATTAGTATGAAATGAATATGCATCTGGAAAAATAATTTGGGAAAGAATAGTATTTGTGCATTCTGCCCAGTTTACTGTTTCACTATTCATTTATTTTCTGGAAATAATAAAATAAAAGTTAACCAGCTCAGTTACTGTTCAACTGTTTTAAGCTCCTGAGCACTTGTGGCTTATTAGGATTCATAGATTCTTTTCCCTTTACCCTTTCTATGCTGCTGACCCAACCTGAGAAACTGATGAATGAGAAATGATGAATATTGATGTTAAAGTGAATATGTAGTACTTTGTGTTCTCATAAACCTTTTGTGATGAATATGTAATATTAATATCCACAAGGATGATAAAAATCAATAAATTGATACCAGTACTCAAAGATCTGTGAGCTACATTTAATTTCTGGTAGATTTAGGGGAAGTTATGGCCATAGTACTGTTTGCTAGATCTGCTGCTGGAAATCATATTTAATTCTAATGAAGGAAAAAGAATTAATTGATGTAGTGGGAGAATCAACTCTGTAGTTAAGATTTTTTTTTTTTTTACCTTAAAGGACTAAATTATTGAAAAGGCATTTTAGGACCCACTGAGAAAGTGCATTATTGCTGGAGCCAAGAGAATTTAGAATAAAATAAACTCTTTAAGCAGAATGTGATGATAAATATGTTTGTATGGAGGATCTTAGAGGATTGCTGAGACCAAACAGCTTGTGTGCTGCTCAGAGACAGAGGTGACAGGAGAAGAATCCAGAGAAGCATAAATCAGACTTTATTTGGATCAGTCTGGAGAAAATTACAAGTCTCATCTTGAAGAGTTTTCCCAGGAATGACAAATAGCAAGGAAAAAAAGACCAAAATGTCAAATTATTCATTTGAGTGACTGTGAAGGCTTGGTGGCTTGGAAGTCATTTTTACAGATGAGATGAGAAATGTGTGTCATGAACGTATAGGAAGCCTTACATGAGCTTCTCCTCGTTTGTTGACTTTGTGGTGTAGGGAAGAGGTGGCATTTTTGGACTGGTATCTCGTAGTAAGATGTGAGATGAGTGAGACTGCAGCCGTTAGAGGACTGCTATCTCCTGCTGCACTTTCTTGACCCTCGTTCAACCCTTCTGTGACCTCTGGTGTATCATATTCTGTAGCAGGGACCAAGCCAACTTGTGAAAGCTGATGGCAGTATTTCCACCAGCTTGGCTGGGAAGGAAGTGTGGCTGTTCTTGCTGACTTTGCAATGAACGATATAACCCAAGGAAAAACTGTCTTTTGAACCTCGACTCTGGGAAACAGCTCATGAGCCCTGACAGGGGTCTGGTCACGTACTGAAAACAAGCAGTCCAAGGGTGTGCCTTAGCATCAGGATTTACCAGCTTTTCAGTTGTTGCTGCACCGAAACACAAAACCAGGAAGCAGAAGAGATTCAGCAAGCTTTTATGCTGTGAAATATAAAAATAAACCATATTCAATGACCTGTGCTTGAAGGAATTGCTCATGAAGGCAATATCTCCTTGAGACAACCTTTTTATCCAGTCTCAACTCTTCCAAATGCAGTGTGATTTATTTCACTATGGCACAGCGTTACCACTGAGAGCTCATTTAGTCTGTGCCTGTAATGGAGCTGCTGGACTTTCAGAAAATGATGGGGTTTGTTACAGAAGGGGAGGATTAAACTTTTTCCCTTTCATACATGCTGTCATGAGGAAGCACCTTTCTTCCACATTGTTTTTGTTTCTCAATCTATGAGTTTTGGCAGGTCTTTAGGGCACAAAAAGCCAAGGACACTGCCAAGTGCTTATGAACTTAATTTTTCATACTGGCACTCAGTGTCCACCAGGTTCCAGGTGTGTAGCAATGTGTGTGTAGAAGCACTCTCATGGTACCTCTGAAATTAGACCACCACATACATTTAGTGTAGGCTACTAAGGCTCCTGTTGGGAATGGTACTTCTGTCTCCGTGGTCTGCTGCCCTTTTTGAACCAATGAGGAGAGACTTGGTCTTACCTGAAGCTCAGGTAAAGTTCTAAGCTGCCGTAATCCAAATATTTCCTTTGTGGTTTTGTTTTCCGTAAGATTTCTGAAAGAACACAAGAAAAGTCAGAAGGGTTTTATACTTTTCTCCCCTCCTAGTTTTGGACAAATAGAACTGCCATTGCTTAGTGTAGTGACTTACTTTTGCTTAAACAGGAAATGAAACTTAGTTAAAAGCCTGCTATGCAGTTGTTTTAGAACAATCCTTCTCAGAAAAATTGTTGTTGTTGTCTAGAAGATAGAAGTTAAATTATATTTAGTAACCAGAGTTTACAAGTTCTTATAAAGGCTTCTTAAATTTAGACAAGTGTTGGTAGCCAGAAGCATTCCAAAGCACAAGTTCATTTGCTCACAAAGTGAATAAATGTTTTAACAGTTACAGCCTTCAAGAGCTGTGCTGGTATTTTATAGTAAATTGATCGGATGGTGTTGAATTTGGAAAGCAATCTTTTCTTGGTGCAGCAGAGTAAGTTATGGCCACAATGTGGCTGGAGGGCATTAGCTGTATGGCAAGGATAATAAATTCCAGTTATACAGTGTGAAAAGGCTATGGTAGCTTGTTCTGACATCCTAAGCTCTTAACACTGGGTGGCAATTTAACACAGAGATTTACTGCCACACGTCTGCATTGTAGGAGAGAAAGGTTCTGATCTTTTCTTATTTTGGGTCAATGACAGACCCATTCCAAGATTATAATTTTGGGGAACAAAAACTACCTTCAAGCTTCAAGTATCTGCCAGGTGGGTCAGTGGAGGTGAAGCTCTGGGCAGGTGAGTCGCACCAGGGAGCGTCTTTTGTGGCGTCTCTGGAAGAAGAGTGTCCTGCTCACCCGATGGAGGAGCTGTATGTTGCAGCCTTGGACAGTGAGAGCTGAGAGGGCTACGGACAGGGAGACTGTGGTTCCCACAGCAGAGCTGCTGAGGCCACGCAGAGCCAGCCACAGGCTGCATCAGCCACCGCGCTCCTGTCAGCACAGCTCTGCTGCCATTCACGTGGCGTAGCCCTGACATGGGAACCACATCTGAACTGCCCAGGAGCCAAATATTAAACTCAGCTGTTAAAACTTTCTGCAACAATGGCATCCCATTTTCCATGGCTGATTATCTTTGTCAGAAGAGAGTAAGACCCAGCAGGTGACTTAAAGGCACTCCAAAATCTGGAGTTCTGTTTCAGCCGTTGAGTGGAGATGGCTGGCATAGGCTGGCTCCAGAGCAGTTGGATATGAGATGTGTGCAGTCCCAAAGCTTCCTTACTGTACTAGCATGAAAATACCTGGGAGGGTGGTCTTGGATGAGCACTTCCAAAAGCTTCAAGATTAGATTGATGTAAACCCTTGGGTTTGAAGTATCATCAGAGCTAACAGAGTCATGCTCATGCTTCATGTTCTGTGCTTCAGTGTGTAGGCTGTGAAGCAGTCGTGGGCAGATGTAGGGAGCTGGATGTGCAGCTGGACTAGACACTGGGCTAGATCTTGCCCAGATGTACATCTTGGACCAAAGAGAGCAAGCCCGGGGCAGCTCAGTGTGCACCCACGACGGCCCTGGGCTCACCCACATCAGCAAAGCATGCCCTCAGAGCAGCTGAACGTGTGCCCAAAGAAGTTAAGAGCATAGCCAGGGCAGCATGTGCAGATGCTTCTCTTGCACTGACATTGCTGGGTTTTGCATGCTATAAACAACACTTCTGCTTGCAGGCAGATCCGTAACTTTCCCAACTGGTACATTATACAAAATAATGAAATAGTTTTTTAAAACTCACTGTACGATAACGGTTGTTTAAACTCTCTGTATTTAAGCTGACTGAAAGTTGAATGACTGGTGTTAACAATGCAGTCACTTCAGAGGGTAGTTCATGCACCCCAGTTGCCCAGCTGCAAACAAGCCCAGAGAGCCACAGGAATGAGTTCTCTCTAGGATAAGAGGGGATACCTCTGGGGATAAAACTTTTCTCCAAATGGCAAAGCAGAAAGCTTTTGTACTGAGCATAAAGGGGTTTAACCTGGTGCCTGTGGGGATTGCAGGCAGGCTCACACTGACCACCTCCTGGGCTGCAGCTGCAACACTGCCAATAGCTCCCATCTGAACTGAGCTCACGTCCACCTCAGCAGGCTCTGGGGAGCTGCAGCCACTGTACTGGTGACATTGCAGTGCAGACTCTGGGGCAGCTCACAGTCGGTGGCAGCTTTTATGACCTGTGCCTCTTACACCACAAACTGACCATCTCAGATGCCCCACAGCCTTCTCCATGTAGACTCCATTGGTAACTCTCCCCATAACAGAAGACCAGAAATCAAAATCAGAGCCCTCAATTCTGCCCCACACAAGCAGCATAACATGATTAAGGAGCATTCGCTGTTACGGGAAACTTTTAAGATTAAGATCCCTGCCTTGACCTCTTTCCTGGAGGATATGCAGATTTCCCTAAGAGCCCTTCTCAGGCCTCATGGATTGGCTGTCTGGTCTGTGTGGTTTCTGGTGCTTCAAGGCTGCCAAGGCTGCATTAAACATTGTTCCATCCCTAAGAGGTTTTGATTCAAATGCAGAAAAAAGATGGAAGGGGAAATAGGCAACAAATGCATAAATTACTTTTCCAAGGATGCAGGAGACTGACAAGATCAATACATTGTGATATAGGTGTTCTTGTAATGGCAGGTGACAGAGAGAGGAGGATAAGTTCTGAAGGAATAGCCCACCTGGTGACTTAGCCTCCTTTTGCCAGCAGTTCTTGACTGTGCACAAGGAAGGTGCCCATGCAAGCCCTCCATTTTCATACTTTCCCCTGGGCTTTCCTCTGGTGTCCCCATTCGGCTCACACCCATGTCCCAAAGAAATTCTGGGCAGGGACTCCAGATTTCCCATTAACATCCATGTAAAACAAGCCCCACTGACTTTATCTTCCAGCCCTAGGAAACACGTCCAGGGAGCGTGGTTAGAAATACCTCTCAAGCAATTATCTTTGTCTCAACAACACTGAAATTTCTTTCCTCATATCCAGGCTGTGTTGTGAACCTTTAAATACTGCAGCTTTGGATGGAAGGAGTCTGGCAGACACATCTGGAACTTGTTTCCCAACAAGAACATTTGTTTTTGGCTAATTTAGTACTTTGCAGCTTCTCAGGACAAGTAGGTTTTTTTTATTTACTTTATGATGGACTGTGTAAGTATGAGTAAAAGTTGGTTGTTTCTCTAGCACTGAAGAAAATACAAAAAAAGATCCTTTGGCAAACACCCACACAGAAGTTTTTGAAAGCAGTCTCAAAATACTAAACTGCGTCTGTAGGCCGCAGCTTCTCTTTCTCCACCACGATGTATCCCTGTATTCTGTAAATGGAGTACAAAATTACAGGAAATCACAATATCAGCTTTTAAAGCCACTTTTTGCAGAGCAGTGCTGTATTGTCCCCTGCATTGTTATACTTTCTGTACTGCCAGGTGTGTGCCTGGAAACAACAAGGAGGAAATGATACAGGCTGGAGCATCCTACAGATGTGCTGGGCAAAGTGTGAATTCCCCTCTGCATCTTCTTAAGGGAAACTTAGAATCATTGAATCATTTAGGTTGGAAAAGACCTTTAGGATCATCAAGTTCAGTCGTAAACTTAGCACTGCCAAGCCCATCACTAAACCGTGTCCCTAAGCACATCTATGGGTCTTTTAAATACCTTCAGGGATGGTGACTCAGTCACTTCTCTGGGCAGAATTTGCTAATTTTTGCTTTCCTGTTCCTGTGGCACAGTTCATGCTCTCTGCAATTGTTACATATCTGGTTACACATAGACCCCAGCTGATGCATATTAAATACAACAAGAGTTTGGTGTTAGACATACTGAGTCCATGAAAGAATGATGCTCAAACAGGGAATATTAGTAAAAAAATTACAAAAGATAGCTTGTATAAGAAGAGGACTTATAAACTCCATGGCCAGCAGAAGCTCTTTCCCCACATCAGACTTCTGCCCACAATGGACATGTTGTATATCTTATTTTTCAGACCCAAATCTGAGAAATTTGAGGTCTTTCTTAAAGTGGTTTCTCTGGTTGTCAACAAAATTCTTCCTTGTTGAAAACCACAGAACTTCAAAATAAAGGTCTTTACTGATGCTGTTTGTGCTCTAGTGCCAAACCCCCTTCCAAGTATCACAGACCATCCTGTCCACATATCCCACCAGTCTGAGCATGTTGCAACCTCCAAACTAATTTAGTGCAGGAGGAACACACCAGGAGTCCAGGTGAGCTAAAGAATAAAGAATATCTCGCTACCAAGAATTATGAAGGATATATGATTAAATACCTATATTCATACTGGATAATTTTAGGTTTAGATTAATTTTATATTAAGATAAAGAAATATGATTGATCAGCTTTGCTGACAACACGAACTCTTTCCTTATTTTCTGTCTGTGGACCATTGCAGTTTTTTGGTTGCTGATATTGCAGCTCTTTTTATTAAGTTTCATGGGAAATACAAGTCGCGCACTGTTGATTCCTTTGCCCAGTTGCATTGTTTAGTAACTAAACCTGATTTTCATTGCTAGTCCTTCCCATTGCAACTTCAGAACTTAATAATAAGTAGTGCAAAATATTCAGTTAAAAGTCTGCTGGTACCATGAGCTTTCTTACCAGTTAATTTGTTTGCTAGAATCTTTACGTTGGTTCTTATAACTGCTGGAATGTCAGAGATTCTTTGTAGTTGGGAATGAAAACTGGAAATTTCATAGTAAGAATATGAGAATGGAAGGATGCCTTCAAAATGATTCTTAGAAGTTTCTTTTTGCAAATTTCAAAATGAAGTGGAGCGTGGCAGTCATTCCTGCTGTGAGGGACTGAGAGAATGAGCATCAAGAAGCAGTGGCCAAGTGGAGCCAGGGTTTTAAGGGCTCTTGGCAGCGGTACTTTCGTAGAGGCCAACTATGAGCTGGACCTTCCAGCGTCTGCAGGAGACAGTCTGGAAAAGCTGCGATCCTTCAGTCTGAGCAGGCCTCTAGGGGAAGTGGCTGGAAAGCATGTAGGGCGGGACCTGCCAGCAGTACTGGATCAGCAGACTTCCCAAAATGCCTATGGTGGGATGAAACATCTGGTGTTTGATGATATCGGTGCATTGCCTCAAAAACATTGCATTCACAAACCCTCAACCTGCTCCCAGACATCTGGGGCGTGTGGGATCCTCAGCACCTCCCTTGCAGCCACATCAGCCCATCGTTCCAGCTCTGAGGATCTCAGCTGAACTGGCAGTTTGTTGGCCAAGGTGGTGGCTGTCACGTTTGCTTGGCACTCATACCCATCACTTGCCATAACACGCGAGGCACGATTCCCCACCGCTGGGTCTGGCGGAGCAGCCGGTGTCGTTGGGAACTTCTTACAGCTTTGACTCAAGGCCTAATGGGAAATCAGTTCTGTAAACTCTGCCAGGGGAGAGTGGATATTATTTATTTAGTGTGATAATGCAACAGCAGTGGGTTAGTTAAACAGTAATTAGCAACAGGTCATGCTATAATTAGAGAGCCTGTTGCAATTGGCTGCCTCTTACTGAGTGCCGCCAGTAAGTTGTCAGGTATCATGGGTACTGGGGGATTAGTTTGGGAAGCAAACACTTTCAGGCACAGTTAGGACTGTTTGGGAACATGCAGATCTTTTTCTTTGCCTCCCTTCATCCTAGCAATTATCTTAACACAAGGCTCTGAAGTGGCACTTGATTCTCACTTAGTTGCATGAAATCTTGAACAAAAGCTCCAAACAGGTCTCTTGAGTGATTAAATCTCATCTGAAAGAGCTTGCAGTCTCAGGTGGTACAAAGGAGTAATTCTTCTCTCTCCTCTTACTGAAAGGGGGAAAGAAAAGTTCTGCTTCTCAAGCACAGGTTTGTATTTTACATATGTCTTTTTTTTTTCCTTCTTGCTATTTTAAGAGTAAAGTTTCCATAGTTCTATTGTCTGAACATCAGAAGTTTCTCTTGCTTAGACAGGCAGTGAGGTTTTGGCACTTCATCTGTGAAAGGCAAGAAAATACCTCAATCAGTTAAATGTGTTCATTGTTTTTTTGCTGAATCTTTCTTCCACTGAATGATTTGCTGTGTTTAAAGAATGAAGGACTGAAATCAGTGACTAGAGACAGCAAATAACTACTAGGTAAATGCCACACATATCAGCCTGGCTACATTACTCAACCTTCATGCCTTTGGATGCTCCTGCAATGCCTTTGCAATGCAATTTCATCTTTTCAGTCATAGCTTTCCCCTCCATTAGCCAGACTGTCCGGAGCAGCTCCTATTTCTGCTCTGTGTTCATCAGAATGGCTCACAGATTTTTGCCTTGCCGTTACCTATAGAGATTTACCTCCCAATAGGAATGTGTTTGGTTGTACTGCACTGGTTGACTGCAGCAAATTTTAATCAGTACAAGTCAAATATTTGTTGCTTCTTACTTGCCTGAGTGTGCCTAGTTTCAGCTTTCAGCCCCTAGAGTGTCTTCTGCCATCAGGACTGTCCAGTCACCAGTGTTCTGTTTCTTGAATACCTCCGTGCACGACCTACTCAAGTCCTTTTTCAGCCTCTCCTGCACATCCAAGAGTTCCTCCAGTATCACCAGAAATGAGGGGTGAAGCCTTCTGCCTTCAAGTCCTGATAAATTTTCACTTCCTCCTTCCCTGGGAATCTGCTGATTCCCTGCAGAGCTTAGGGGATTAGGAAGCCTGTGTTTCACTAGGAACACAGCAGGATGCCATTTCCACACTTGCCTCACAAGCAAAGCAGTGGTATGGGGCAAATCATAAGGAACCTGACAGAAACCAGTCTGAGGACATTATTCATGGAGTAGCAGCCTGAAGTGAGCAGAACTTGAAAAATGCACTTGTTTGAAGTATCTACGCTGGTAGAAGTAACTATTTTCTGTGAAACCACTGAAAAGGAGCCACATGACATCTCATAACTGCCAGGTGTCTGGAGCCAGGCCCAATTAGCACCTGGACAGCGTTTTTTACCTGGAAAGTCTGACTGATGAGAACTCATAGCCCACCTGAAGCATGTCCTGTCATTCTTACTTTAGAAATAACCATTTGAAAGTAGCTTGTGCTGTAAGCTTGTTTGTCATTTTCCTCCTTTCCATCAGGAGTGCTGTAAGGCTCACAGCCTTAACCTACCAAAGAAGAGAGTGCCAGTCCTCAAAGTCTTGTAACTCCAAGGGTTTGGTTGGTCTTTTTTGGGTTTTTTTTTACTTTTAATGACCTGAAATGAATTGAATAACTTGGTAAATTAACTCAAAGTAGGTTGAAAACATTTTGGAAGTTGCTGAGCTCAGTACAGTTCTGAGGGACAGACACTTCCTCCAAATGCAGCCTTCCTACTAAACAGGACCACATTAGACCCAGCTTCTGCTCAATCCCTGCCAGCACAGCTTTTTGCCCCCAGGCTGCCCTTTATAGCCTAGCAGGGCTGCACCTGGCTTACAAATACCTGCTCTATGATGGGATCACTTACTGCTTCCACCTGGGATGATGAGATGGGAGAGCCTGCAGCTGGGACACAGGCTCTTAATTTGAGTCCCTTTACCCTGAACTGCTCCTAGTAGTGTAAAGGGAGTAGCATGGCTGTTGCTGTAACCTAGTTAGATGCTGAGCCCACAGTGATGCTTTCTTTCAAGGACATGTGCATGATGTGGTTGTTTCCCTCTGACCACCCCCAGAGAAGGTCACTGCTTTGTAGCTGCAGAATGTAAGTACCTACAATTACCTCAAAGTTCTGTTACTGCTATGAAGTTATCTGGAGCAAACTGTTCTGTAGGTGGCACCGGGCGTGTGCTGAGAATGTATTATAGCACGTTCCCTCTTGCATCATCTCTATCTTTTAAAATAGTAATTAATTAATTAACACTTTGACTTTTCCTGATGGTATCAGCTTCTTAGCCAGAAAAGATGATGGCTGTGCACTTTATATATTTTGTACAAATCTGGAGACTCACACGATCTCTTGGGAATGTTATTTATTTTAGCTTGCTGCTCAGCTAACTAATTTTTTGAAGACAGCCAGAGGCAGATTGGGTTTAAGATGAACATAATCAGCTAGTTTTCTCTCCAGAAGCTGTTATCCTTTAATGGAGTGTGAAGAAATGGCAGCAGAGGCATGAGTGAGTTGGTTTGGTTACATATATCTGCAGCTCAGAGCTCTGAGGGTTTTGTCTCTGCTTCATTTTCTAAAATGTCCTATGGAGTCATAGCATTTCCACCCCAGTGCAGGGGCAACAGGAATGTCCTGGCTCTGCCCTGCCTGTAAGTTGTTGAGAAAGTGTGGATGTGATGCAAAGAGTTAAACTGTGTGGGATCAATACCCTTGCTTAGAGAAATGTCTGTTTGCAGTAGCTTTGCACTTGCATTAGTTTGTCTTACCCCTCCCCACATGAACAGAGTTTGGGGGAGCTTTGTTTGGTATTTGTTTTAGCAAGGATAGTGTTCACATCAGAGCAAGGCTGGCACCCTTGGGCAGGAGGTCTGTGCCTGTAGGCTTTCATGTCATGGGTTATAAATTTCCAGGTAAGTCTCTGTGAGATGTTCTCTGCACCCCAGAACTTCCTATCAATAGTCATTTTGGTCAGACTGAAGTAATAGGGAGTCTTTAATGCCTGAGATTTAAAGCTTTGTCTAAACCAGTTGCACAGCTGAAATCACAGATGATGTACTTCAGCACAGCCCTACTGATTTCTTAGTCATAGTTACACAGAAGTAATTGCAACAAAGATACCTAGGCCGGGAAATGCTTTTATTTCTGCTGAAGTGCAGGGTTTGCAGAACCATAAACAGAGTGACTGGTGTGTCTTGGCGCTGGGCTTCAAAGCAGGAGGTTATTTCCTTGTTGTACTTCACAGGCTACAAATCCATCTTATGACAGCAATAAAAAAGTGGAAGAATTTCATTCCAACACAATAAAGTTATAGTCATGTGTGACCTCCAGATGGGGAGCGGAACATGTCCACCACACAGCGAGCTGTGTAGGAAATTGGGCAGGAGTCAGAGTTTGGGCAAAAGACTAATTATGTGAAAGCCCCTCTTGTTGTACTATGAATGAAGTACAATGCAGTGCCAGCCTCAGAGGGCTCCTCTCTGCAGAGCACAATGAGGAATCTTTCATGGCTTGCTCATCCGGTTTGACTTGTGGTTCCCCTCCTTGGCCCAAGTGGTGCAGTGCTACCTAAGTGGGTTTGCAGGCAGGATGGGAATCCAAACTTGGACCAGAACAGGTGACAAAGGCTTGCCTGCACAGCTGACAAAGCAAAGCATAGTATCATGTATTGCATCGTGGTAGGTGGGAGTGACTCCAGGCTCTCTCTGTGACATTTCAGCACAGGGTTGCTCTTTCCCTCTGCTGTCTCAAGGTGGCAACTGCTGTCACGTATTCATTAGCAGAGCAGTGTATATCTCTGTGATAAAATGAATGCCTGCGGTAAAGTGCATTTTCCACGGGTCATTTTCTGTTTGTTCTGGAGCAAGGTAGATTTTTAAACAAAAGTCTGGAGCTTTAGACTGCTGGAAACCACCTCTGGCCATTGGGTGATGCAGTTGCTGTTGGTTGCTTCCTGGAATGTTCTTGATGGGGTGTGAGCTAACCTCTGCCACGAGACCAGCAGCACTTGTCTCTAAAGTTCATTTGCAGTAGGAGGGACTGTACTGGTGAGTAATTTATTAGAGAATTGGTAAAAGCAATGAACTTGAGTAAAGTGTAGAGCTGCTCTCAACGGCAGCGAGCCCCAGCTCACCGCGTGTGCACAGCTCTCTGTAGAGGCAGAGCTAAGTTAGTGGCAGTGCTGGGCATCCTGTAGCTCAACCAGCGAGCAGTGAGTTATCTTCATTGCCATCACACTGTGAATTTCCAAAGCTGAAGAATTTCCATATTTCCTAGCATTTATAGTGTACATTTCTCTGCTGTGTAAACTCAGTTTATCTGATAGCAGGAACAGAGAGCACAGCTGGTGCCTTTCTGGGGCAGTGGTTTCCATACCCAGGGTCTGTGCTGATGTGAGAACAGGAGTTGCTGGCAAGGTGCTTTGTAGGGAGGGAAAACTTAGAGAGAGTTATGGGGAAGTTTTATGACAATTGAACAGGAAGGAAACGTCACAGCTGTGATAAATCCCCATCAAACGTGTAGTTTTTAGTCCTTTGCGTTGACAAGGAGCGCCAACATTGTTGATTGTTCTTGTGAACCCAGACCTAGTTGTGACAATGTCATGGAAATCATGCCCATCTATTTCAGACCATTCTTCTGATGTGTTTACTGAACTCAGCCACCCTTCTTGCCTTCATTTGTTGATTGATACCTCTTCCTGTATCTTGGCTCTTTTAAAGAGACCCGTACCCTCACACTGGATGTTTTTCTTGGCTTCCTATACTGAGTTTGATATTGCAGTAAAAGCCTTGGAGCATTTTTGTTACCAACTTGATAGTAATTGCTAAAGGTGAGACTGGCAAGTTGTGAAATTTCCTAATACTACTGTCACAGTAAAAAAACCTTTAGGTTTTATAGCTGCTTTCTTTCCTCAGAACTCTTATAGAAATGTAGCATGGTATAGACAAGGATCTTGTACAGATCTCTACTGGAACAAAGGAACTCTTGAACAACCTGTAGAAGTTTTGCTGCTGCAAGTACTTGGTCCAAGGGAACAAGCAGACAGAATTGCTTCCATGTGCTTTTTTCCAAGGGAACAGCCTGGATATTCCGGTGTCCGTTAGTATGTTTTTGTCACTCAGACATGGGATTTCAATGTTCATTTTTGAAAGTGTAGAATACGTTAGTGTAAGGTTGAAAAGGCACAGGGGTGACAGCTAAGAGGCCATGAAGGCCAGGCTGACAATGAAGAAAATCCTATCTGTCTGCAAATATGTGAGAACAAGGTGCTGGCTTCTGCTGTGACCCATGTGCTGCCAGTGACTCCTGCATCCCTCAGGAATACGAGCCCCTTAGACTCAGTGCCTGTGGTTTGGATTGTCAAGCCAGAGGCTCTCTCTGTGAGTTTAAAGAGCCGTTTTATAATATAACCCTTCAGTGAAAGGACTTTTCTTGTCTTTTTCTATTTAAAGCTGAACTCCATTTTCACATCACTTTTTGAGGTGATGTGTCATGGCTATCTCTTTATTTTTTCCCCTTTGAACGAAGTGCTGCTGGAGTGACATTCAATTAAAATCAGTCCAGTAATCTGTCTCTGCTGACAACTGAGGGACTTCTTATCAGCCTTGTCCTTCAAGGGGAGGAAAGAGACAGCTGTGACAGAGAAGGCAAGAAGTGCTATTGTAAGGGGCAGTGCCTTTATCACAAACAGGTGGTAGAAATGAAGCTATTTTCTCTGGGAGTGAACAAGTTTGATTACTGTGATATTTTTACTCCTCAAACATTGTCATAGGCAGGATATTGCAACACTTTTTGGGTTTTAGAATGCTCTGTAGTGATGAGCAAGAACTTACCTTTGAATTGAGGTGACATTCTCCACAGGTCAGTTTAATGTAGCCTGGGAAGATCTTGTCCAGTTGACCTCTGCTAACAACTTCTCTTTCTCTGATAATGATGAAGATGGAGCTATAATAAAAATCACAATCCCAAATATGAAATGTGGTGGGAATTGAGCAATAGCGTTTTTGTTCAATCACAGCTTTAATTTGGCAGATACTCACTACAGAAAGTGAAGAGCCTCTTGAAATCAGATTCAGACAGTGGTAATAGTAGTCTTTATTTGTGTTACGGTGAGTCCCCTGGTCTCAATCAGGAATCACAAATAGTTGATGACGGCTAAATGATTCCCTGTACTTCCAAGAACTTATACACTGAGATGTGGAGGATGGCAATTTCTAGGGGAAGGCTAAACAGGCATTGCAAACATCTAGGACATCTTTTTTAATCAGTCTACTGCTCTGTTATCCAACAACAATGGGTGTCTGCAGGACCACCCATGCTGAAGTCAGAGGCTGCATCGAGTCGTCATTGCACGCCACGCTCTGCTCTAAAAGACAAAGATGGCAAAGGACAGGGGGAAATGGTGCTTTTTACCTTACACTTATAAAGAGAAGACTAAAGTTGGAGAACTGTAGTGATAAGTCCAATTCTTTGCAGAGAACATGAAACACTCAAACTGAATATAGGGTATTTTATATCACCTCCTTCTTCTGTGGTGCAGTAGAGCTGAAGGAACAGCACAATATTCATCTGTGGGTAAAATGAAATGGGCTTTTCAAACTGCTCAGTCCATCCTAGATGTGGCTTCATTTAAGGTGTCACAAAGGATGAAACAGCACAATCCAGCACTGCAGGAAATGGGGGTGTAAGTTTTTCAAGACTGACTCAGTTCTTCTGTTGTCATCCGCTCAGCAGTTACAGAAAGTGGAACTAGATGGGGCTTGAGTGGGATGGAATTAAACTGGATGAAGAACATGTCAGTGTCTCAGTTAATCAGTGCCTTGCAAGGTAAATGTCTTGCAAGACTGGTGTGGCTATTGCTGTGATCTGATGGAACATTTTCATCTTTACTGGGTAGACCAAGTCCACCACATAGGGCAGGTGAGCTTGTTGTCACTTAAGAGACAGGATTAGCTGTTGGCCATCAGCTGACTCCTTAAGGTCTCTGTTAAGTGAGTTCTTTGCTGGTACCTTAAAGCCACTGAGTACAGTTTCTCCAGGAGTCCCTACAGCTTGGTTGGGAAGATATGTCAGTTTTTCTAGATTTTGCCTTTCCTACCACCCACCAGTGAGAAGGAGAAGCAGCTGAGGTAGGGAAATGTATTAAGGTGACTTGGTGGTGTGTCAGGTGAAGGAGGGAGGCACAAACACGCGGCTGATGTCATCTTGACCGCTGGTTTCTGATTTTCTTGAAGCAATGCAGCCTTGCTGAGGCTTATTACTGGATTGCCTTTGCCAAGTCAGAGCCAGCCACCTGCGCAGTGATGACTAGGACTAGTCCTACACGTGTGGTGTATCTGTCTTGCTGTTGGTGGCAGTGATTAGTGGAGAATAAAATAAAATTAGTTCTTGCCTCAAAAGGGAGGTCTGTGGAGCTTTCATGTCAAGCCTGTTGGAGATACTGTGTCTGTGGTTTTTTCCATTAAAAATGCTGTGCTTTGCTGAAGTGAAAATATTGCCAAGGGTATTGACTTCAGTTGAGTTTCTCTCAGTGAACAGTTTTTGTGAAGGCCTTTTTTGTTTGGTTGTTTTTTTTTGACTTTTTTTCATTCATTTTGGTATCAAAACCATTTCATTTCACTGTCTGAATTTAGCCCCTGATGCTAACTGACATCCTTAGGTAGATTGCTGTGGTGAGCTTTTCACTGCAGTCCCCGGTACCAAATCTGAAGAGAGCACACACAAGACTTTGAGATGTATCTGGGGTGCAGAGGCTCAGCGTGGCTCTCCTGCCTGACCAGCAGAGGGGACCTTTGAGCAGGAGCCTGTGCTAAAAGCTGGGAACCAGATTTGTGTGAGAAATGAGACCTGGAGCGCTACTCATGTTCCCTGGCAGGTTGTGAGTGGAGCTGCTCTCAGCAAGCCCAGGATGGAGAGGCACAGGAGCCCAGGAGAGGAAGACCACGGGTTTGCAGGACTTGCCCTCATCTCATCCTGTAGAGCAGGGACTGGTAGTAAATTGTTGGAAGCTGAGTGTTTGCGTTCATGAAAACACGACCTGTTTGCAGTGATGTGAATGGCTCCGTATGCCTGTAATCACCACCGTGCACAACAGCAGAGAAGCCCTTTTGTGCTGAAAAGAATATATGTATATGATGGGCTGGATGGTATAAAGGTTGAGTGAGGAGGTCAGTGTTATCTTTCTGAGGCAGAGAACAGCTTCCTAATTGAGAATGAGTAATCACTTTAATAACAAAGAATAGTCCTGGACCCTCTGTGTGAGCCAGATGTATTTACAGAATAACTCATGGAGATTTTTATATTACATGGTATTGACGTCATTTTTCTTTCTTTGTTGGGACTCCAATGACTACAAGTCTGTGACAGAGAGAGGCAAAAGGGGAAGGAAGAGCCAACATTAAAAGCCATTATGGAGAAGTTGACTTTATCAGCTCAGTAATGCCATTGGTTTAGTGTCCTCTACATGTTTATTATATGCTTCATCATACAGGGAAAGATGAAAGTACTTAAAAACACCACAGGTCTCTTGTACAGTGCTGAGAGGTTTCTGATGCTGGAGGGCTGTGGAGTCTGATGCTTTAAATACATTGCCTGTTCAGACTCAAATGTTTATACAGTTGTGGGGAAAACGACAACATGTTTAGGGGGGAAATGTTCTCAGGGCTGCAGAAATTAGGAATATGTAAAGAATTATGAAAAAGATAAATTATATGTGAGGTGCAATACAAGAAATGTTGTTGCTGGCTGTCACGCAGTGTAGGGGATGGCTGCTAGCAATACACCAGCAGCACAGTGAATGCAGCTGGGTGCTTGTTTACAAAGTTCCTTGTTTTATTGAAATCCTTAAAACTTACATTTTCTCTCTTTTATTCCAAAAATGTTATTTCTGCTGTATAAATAAATGCAAAACATGAAAATCCAAATGGAAACAAAAAATTTTCCCTATTTTCCCTGTGTTTATGAGCATGTCACACTTTCTGTCGGTGAAGGAACAGTAATGCTGGTGCCTACATAGAAAAGCATGTTTTGATGCATAGGTAAGGCAACAGTTCTGATTGTACTGAAGCTGTGAATTTTGCTTGTTTTAGAAAATTCCCAAGGTACCTCTTAACCCCTGAGACAGAAGGGAGCATAGGGGACTGGAACAGTGCAGATAGGTGACACTTTTTCTGTCTTCTGTTATTCCTACCCCCCCATTCTTGCTGGCTCCCACACACACCCTTGTAACTCAGAACTGTAACAGACATGAGCTGCACCACAGCAGTTTCACAGCTTCCCACTGTAGCAATAAGTACTAAGGCCTTGCTGCTTCTGCATAGCAAAGGAACAATTTCACCAGAATCAGTGTCAATGAAATTTGACCAGATTCTCCTTGTGGCATCTCTGTGCTATCTCAGTTTAGTATCTGTATCTTAAGTCCAGGGGCTGCTTCTGTCCTACTCAGAATCCTCTTGGTGGGGTTCATTCAACCTCTTTGTGCCTTAATGGTGAGCTGAGATGACAACTTGATTTTGAAGGGTGCTGTAAGGCAGAATTAACCAGCACTCACTAACTGTGCTGGCAGGCAGAGGAAATGGATCAAGAGCTCATGTCTTTTGACCGCAGTTTCTAGAGTCTTCTCTTTGGTTCAGATTTATCCTTTCTGAAATGATAGGACAGAGAATGGTTTCCGGTACACTGTAGAACCCCATCAGATCTGTTCTGATGTATTTGTGCCTGAATTAACTGAAATTAATTTAACCTATATGTCAAACATATTATTTGAAGTGGTTACTTAAGCCTCTTTGCAGAGTAAATAATTAGGTTTCTTTTTGTCTTGTTTGAGCACAAAGACTAATGGTTGTATTTTTACGATCCCAAGACCATCTTTCAGGATATTCTTCCTGCATCTTTGACAGGCAGCCACCCCAGCAGCATGTGAGGTGTTTCCTATGGAAGAACTCCAGAGCAGGAGCATGGGAGAGGTTTTTTTCCCCCAAAATTGAAGTTGGAGGTCATGTCGTAGGGACACAGGGGTGACTTCATTAGACCTCCAGACCTCTCAAACTTATACTTGCAAAAATACAGCAGTAATCTGAGTCTTTTCTCTTAGAAACACCAGTTGAAGACTTAAGCTGTAAATAGTGGCCAAATTCTGAAAGTTTCCACTGTCAGATAAAAACACTCTTTTGACTTGAGTAAGTTTTACTTGCAAACCCCTGTATAGCCTATACCTACTGAAGTACCAATTCTGGTAAACGCTGAACCAGACCTGGATGGTGGGTGTTCATTTGCAGTGCAAACCTGACATTGTTTTAGGAAGTCTGAGTCAGAATTATTACAATCTTTTCTTTGTACCCAAGTAACCACAGTGGAATTATCTGCATTTGAATTATTATTAATAACACAATGGTGGTGGCGTTATCCTTGGCTCTCTGAAGTGGCAACACAAGGGGCAACCAACAGTCTGAAGTGCTCAGAAACTCATCCTGTTTTTCCACTGGATTAACAGCAGCAAATACACAAAACTCTTTGTTAAGATGGTGCATTCATTTTGTTGGAGTCATGATGGAATTTTCATAGAATTAAGAATCCTATTAATATTTATATCACTTAGTGTTACTGGGAGTAAGTACATTTATTTTAACTTGAACTGCAAATCACTTAGTTCTTTGTAATTACAGCACTGCTATTAAGTATTCATAAAGCTATACAATATAGTGTCACGGAAACCTATTTTAATTTAGTGGTAAGGCAATGTTTTAATTTTGTGTAAAAACAGAAACTAATGTACCAAGCATTCTTGCTTGTGTTTTCCCAGCTGGGTTGTGCAAGCCTTCTTCAGTTTGCTTGCATTTAAACCACTTTTTTGTAGCTTTGATGGTTTAAAAGTTGCTATGAACAGTCTTAGGTCTGGTCTAGCTGACGTATGCACGCTGTTGCGTGTAATTTTGAATGTTAAACATCAGCTGATAGAGGTTACTTGTGTCAGTGCTCAGTTCCTCAGTGCCCCCAGAACTGCAACAAAACATATTTTCATAAAAAGTTGGTCTTGGAGAACAGCCTGAAGAATGGTTCCTGTATCAGTAATTTGTATTGCTTGCATTTCTTTCTAGAAATAAGACTATTTCAGCTGTGAGAGTCCTTAACAAAATATATAGATGGGTTTCTCAAGGTAATGGGGGGCTTCACTTGCAGAAGGACAGGGCAGATTGACCTGTGGTATTTCTGTGTGTGCCCCTTTCTACCCAGCACCCAGAGCTCACTGGGTACAAGGGGATATGCTGAGTGTCCTGGTATAATGCTTCAGGGTCATGTCTTGTGAAATTTATTTTCCTACTAACTCATTTGTTGTAATTAGAGGAAAGGAGCTGTTACCATTTGGGGAGGCATTACACAGAATGGGACTTGTGCACAGGTGACGTGGGATGTCTGCAGAGAGCTGTGTCAGTCTTAGATGTGATCTGTATCCTATGCGTTGTTTCTTATGACTTCTGCCTATGCAGCTTCTTACCCTTATGGAAACTGAATATATGGCCACAAGAGCCTTTTCTCTGTACCAGTGCTTTTACAGTGTTTTACTACCTTGCTGCCGTTGAAACAATCTTCTGGGAATCTAAATCCAGGAGTGATGATGGTCACAGAATGGATTAAAGGTTGGTCTTTGCTTCCAGGTGAAGACCTTGCTCATGAAAGTGGGAATTCTTTTGTTTTCTTCAGTAGAAGCAGTGTTTCTCTAGGCCCTCAAAGCACTCTGTTAGCCCTAGGTTTTGCAAGGATGACTAGTGTATACACAACCACAAAGAGTTGTCTGTTACTTCAGCCTGATTTCATGCCTTCAGGCATGCACCCTAGTGCTATGAGGTACAAATATGTCAGGGTACATAACATAAAATTGAGTTATGACAGCTCTATGCAATTGCATGACATTGTTCTGAAATGTCTGTGTAACTTTTGTTTTCAAGAGAAGCCGGGCCAGAGGGGCAAATGCAGTGCGTGGGTGTCTTCATTAGGGTAAATGTGCATCTGTGAGAGATCCTTTAATTTATAACTGTCCTTTCTAACTCTCTCCACTGCAGGACGAGGTCTCTTCTATGGACATTGAATGCCCAGCTACCTATGCCTGTTGCCTGTGATGGAAGAACTTGATGTTAATGTGAGGTAGGAGAAACCACACAGCTCTTCCTACACCACATCTCATCCAGCTGATGAGGTGCAAGGAAGCAGTGGCCGTACAGTGTGTTTGTAAAGCTGCAAGGTGGTATTTTCTGTTTGCTTGTAGATGAAGCTCTCTGCTCGTGTGGCATTGCCTGGTGTGGGGTTTCCTGGAGCTTCTGTGAGGACATGGTGTCGCCCTGTTATTTTTATAAATGTCAGATGTGGGGTAGCCAAGACAAGGACTTCCTTGCAGTAGGATGGATGAGGCCCCGTCAGAGACCAGGCATAAGCACATCTGTGCCTGATGGAGGTCTGGTCCTAGGTTTTTTTCCTTTTTAGTGCAATACTCCTGAAACTTACAACCTCATCTGCCATTCTCACTCAGGTGTGATCTGCAGGGTGTTCTGGAGGACTAGGAGTTCTCCCTTTTGATTCTTGGCCTTCTGATTGGCTAAGCTGTTGGTGATGCTGCACTGTGTGGGGAGCTGAACTAAGACTCATCAACCCTTTTCATATAAGGACATGAAGTTCCTGACCAAACCCTTGTTGCTGGCCCAGACACAGGAGGAAGCAATATTCCAGTTGTGATGAGAGATGTATTTTTCCACAAAGAGTTTTCTTAACTTTTTGGTATCTCAGGTTTTTATTTCAGGGAGTAATTCTTCACCCTCCCCTGCCTGGACACTCAAGTTATAAGTACAGGGGGAAAGCATCTTGAAGAAAATAGATCTGATAGAGACAGAACAAGTGTATGTACTCTGGTCTTTCAGGAAACTTTTCCCTTAGGAGTTACTGATCAGAGATTAGGAGGAAACACAGTATGGGGGGAACACAGTCTTAAACCTCAAAAGGGATTCTGTCATGCCACCCTGTCCTCACAACTTTCTAGCTCTTGGGCTTTCAGGTTGGGATGTGCCTCTGCAAACCACAACCCACTCTCTCCAGTTGCATGCACAGAGTGAGGTAATACATTTTCAAAGAAAATTTCTGTTCGTAATGAGCCTTTTCAAAGTGCTGTACTATCAAAGAGAACAGCTCTGGTCTTCATTCACCTACTCAAGTGTCACGAAAGTCACCAGCAACTCCAGGTTGCTGCTCTAATGCACACTTAGCAGGTCACATTTATAACCCAGTAATCAATGCTGAGAAGTAATGTGTTTTGCTTAATGAAATTTGTCTTGCCTTTTTAATACCAGAAGTGTAGTTAAATGCATAGGCTACTGCTGTTTCTCTGTAAAGGAAATTAAGGTGCTTACACCAGGCAATTTTCCCTACAGTCTTTTCCTTCCCCTAAAGTCACTGGGAAAAAAATCTTCTCTTTCTCATAATGGTGAAAAAATTCCGCACTATACATTTCATCATTCCTAGAAGGAAAATCTATCGCTTCATAAACACCAAGGGGCACAGAGAAATTGTCTCAGTGAGTGCCTGAACCACAAGTGCCAGGCGACAGAGAGGCTGTATTGGGGGAGAAGTGTGAAATTATGGTTTCCTTACCTGTGTATGTTTTTCAGTAATATGCCATTTGCCACTGATGGAGACAGACATTGAGTAGGTCTGACCAAGTGTGGATGTTTTGAAGTGATCTATTGGATCTGTTTGTAATTCACTATTTGTAAGAAAAATTGGATAATTATATGTTTCTTCCTATTTTTGAATTTTATTGTAATTCCAATCAGCCCTAATCCTGGTCCCAAAAAAAAAACCAAACAAAAAAAAACCCCAGTCAAAACCCACCTTCCCCATGTCACCCCAATCCAAACCCAAATAAAACTGATTCCTATCAGAATAAGGCTTTCTCTTCCTACTTGTGATACATTCCAACACATGATGTAGTCTGAATATGATGAGAAGTGCTTGGGAGGAAGGGGGTTTGGATGCTTGGAGGGCATTGCACAGGCATGGGAAAAGTGTGTTTGGAAAGCGTCCTTTGAAAGCCTGCCTTTTCCTGGAGAATGGTTAGTGTGGCTGGCTGGTGTGGTCTGGCTCTGGCAGGGCAGTGGAAGTGTCTCTGAGGGGAAACTTCTCATTTGGTGAGCTATTTCATCCAGCTGACCATGTTAAAAAAGCAACACAAGGTATTCCTGGGCATCTGATGAATTAAAATCCATGGGAATTTGAAAGCTCTCCTGAATCAATATTGACTCACCGTTCCCCAGCTGTTTTGATCAAACACTGTGGTCAGATATCACTTTGCTGTACTTCAGGAATGATTTTATTCTTGTGTTCCTAGGGGCTTTCTGAGTTAGGCTGACAGAGTCCTTCACTTTATGTGACTGGTTGCATACACAGAGTTCATGGTAGACAAATGAATTTATTTTGACTTCATGCTTTTACAAATCATGAGGTTTTGGTTTTGAGAGCTTTGCATGTCAGCTACCAGTAAGTTGTTGATGTTTCTCATTTATCTGCACTGACTTCTGCTTTTTTTCTGAGACATGAAATACTGAATGTTTTCTGTCAAAGCCAGGGGCTTCCAGGTGTTTGGTAAAGCTACGCGGTGAGCATGAGAGCACTTGGATCTCCACTCCTCATCCCTGCGGGTCTCGGGGAAGCTCCAGTGGGAAGTCTGCATGAGAAGGGGAGGAAAGCTTGAGGAAACACGAGGTGCTTTGACAATATGGGGCCAGGAACAGGATGGGAGGAGAGAGAGACAGATTGACTTTTTGAGCTGAGCCCTGTGGAAACAGCAGATCATTCTTCAGTTCAGATCAAGTGCCACAGTTGTTCTGCTCTGGCCAGCTTTGATGAGGTGCCCCAGAAAATGCCAAGTGAGGACCTGCTTTACATCTCTGTGGCTGCCTGACACTGCAGGTGTATTCAACTGTGGGGGGGAAATGGTTACCAATTTTACAAAGGCTGCAATGTGAGGTTAGAGAGACATTCCTGGAAATTTTAGACAGATTGCTTTGGGACTGTATTTATCTCAGCCGCAGGCGTGGCAGACCTAATTTTCTATAATTCTAGAGTAGAAAAATAAATGACCTTGTAAGTATTTCCCATTTATATTTTATACACTTTTTAAATTTTGTGTGACATGGTGATTATTATTGGACACATTTATTATAGGCAATAGGTTAATGAGATACTGTCAAGTGGTTAGAAATGAAAACTTGAACCCTTGAATGGGTTAGAGTAGGAAAAAAAGCTGTTCTCTTTGTCCTCTTTAGTTTCAAACGACTTTATAAACGTATTATTTGGGTGTACTACAAACAAAGGCAGTGGTCCTTTCTACTGGCCAGCTCTAGCACGTTGTGAACCAGAGGCTATTTGCTGCCTATGCCCTCTGACCAAAGGACAGGAGCTCTTGCCTGTGCCTTCACTGCTACCTTCAGTTGCACAAACCTCTTCCTCCGTCTGAAAGTTGTGATATACCACTTTGAAACATCTATTTGGAGCCAGACCTGGAGCAAGGGTTGTAGCAAGCAGGCTGCCGCCCTGCCTGCTTATGAGAATGTCTTTGCCCGTGGTTCTTGTAAATTTGTACAAAACTTCAAACATGTTTACGCTTCTCTTTTTCTTTTTTTTGTTTTTCTGGGTTTTGGTGCGTTAGACAATTTCACTTTCATACAACACAATCATTTTGGAAGCCTTGGAGAAAGTGGAAAAAAGCTGAATCTCTTGGGTACAATAGGAAAATACGCAGGGAGATGGCTTTGGTGCAGTCTGTTTCACTGTGCCTACGCTTGCATTTTGATGCAGAGCAGCAGTAAGGTGAATCCCCAGTCATCCTCACGTGTGAGGTATCAGTTCAGATCATATAGCACTGTGCAAGGGGACTTGTGAGCTACATTCCTGTTGGAAGATATTAAACCAGCAGTTCTGCACCATGTGATTTGCAGTCCTTAATGAGGATTAAAGGATCAAAGCCTGGGTTCAAACCATGCAGCTTTCACATTGAGGCAGGGAGACTGGGCTAAATCTAATCCAGAATATTCCTGCATACTCGGCATAGAGTGGAGATGTAAGGGCCTCAGTACCAACTGCTTTGATCTGCTCACATTGTGCCAGATTGCCAGCTAAAATAGATGTAGTATGTGTACAGAAGTCACCTGGGAGGCCATGGACTCTTGTTTATCTATGTTCAATCCAGCAGTTGGCTCTTACAGCATAGGGGTATGGACATAATAATTCTGTCCATGAAAAATGAAAAGTGCTTCCTTGTACAAAGAACAGCACCTGCAGACTTTGCTGAGCAATCCAGAGAGGCCCAAACAGGGAGGACTATGCATAGAGGACTCCCTGCATAGGGAGTGAGCAATGGCCATATTAGAGGCTATTAAAGCCTTCCTAGACCTTTGTAAGACTTTTAACTTTTCGCTACAGAGCATTCCTCATAGCCAGGAATGAAGTAAAGCTTCTCATCAGCATTTCAGTCCCTCCTTATCTTGTAGCAGCTAAATCTGACTCCTTTACATTGCTGGGAATAGAGGTGATTCAAACCTATGGCAATTCTGAATGGCATGGTTGGCCATCCTTGTGCATTTTCTCTTCTTCGAGCTCAAGCACTCATTGTTCTTTCATTCATCTCATTGCTATATGTGCTGCATGGCAAGCCCAGCATTTCTAGCTCCTGGGCTGACTCAATTTTAGCTGACCAGGCACCACAGAGGTGATGCAGCTCTCCAAGTCTCCCACTCTAGAGCTGCAGGGCACTCAAATGCGTTATTTGATGAACTGCTTGGAGATCCTCTGCTGACACAGTTTGAAAACCATTGGCTCAAGCTTTATGAAAGAGCTCCAGTGTGGTTTACAGCAGTGCAACAGCTTGGGGAGTTGCAGTTACTAATGAGAGACAATCTAAACACTTCTTAAAAGCTGAAAATGGGGTTTTGTGTGCTGGCTGATGTTTCCATTGGGCAAGCACCCTGCTGTTGTGTGCTAAATATTGGCTACACAGTTGTGTTTTAAGCAACTTTTAAAATATTACTGTTAGCACTTTAACCCAGGCGGCTGTGCCCTGGGCTTTGAGAACTAGATTGTTTTCAAATATCACACCAAACTCTTTGGAGGACCTTGGGAAACCTTCAGGACTGATTAATTCTCCCCACTGTGATAAATGGAGTCCCACAGAAGCTCTGGAATGAGCGGCCCTTGTTGTTCAAGTCCATAGCTGGAAAGGGGAGAAGTGGAAAAGCAGCTGCCTGACATTTACATCCAGGATTGGGTGAGTGGAGCTGTGGTTCTGCTGGCTGGAGCTCTTCTCACCCTCTTGGGCGACAAGGGGAAACCACTGCTGTTGGAATGGGTGTTTCTGAGTGTGATCAAAGCTGTTCCATGTACTTTACACTATGTAAAGGTTTCTGGCTTTCTGAGGTGTTGGGGAGAGGCTGTTAAGCTCTTAAGAAACGGGCTTTAATAAAAAAAAAATCCCAAGAACTTTCAGTGCAAGTAAATAGCTTTATATAAGCCTTTTTATGGTAGCTGTTGGTGAAGGCAGATTCCCTTTGCTAGATCAACTATGGAAAAACAATGTATTATTTGAGTTTGTCACAACAGTAATTGCTTTTATTTTTAAGCTGAGCCCCCCAAACAACTGAATTTTAGATTGATGTTAATTGCTTCCAAACTTGGCTTTATCATCTCTAGTTTTCTCAGTTTGTTGCTGAAGGTATTTTTGTGACTTGAAGTACTCTGAAAAATGCAGGGCCCTCCAGCAGTAAGTACTGTGTGGGGTTCATTAATCTTGTCATGACTTTGAGAAATGAGAAGCAAGGTGAGGGAATAAGGAATCAAATTGGTTGAATGTTGTGTGTTGGGAAGCAAAGAAAATACTCCATTACTTAACCCTGCTGCCATTCCCAAAGCCCTCATACAGAGGCAGAGCAAACATTACTTCTGACAACAGAGCTTCTCGATGATATGCCCTCTTCAGTCAAGTTGTATTTTGAGTGAGTCTTGATTCTGGAGCCTTTCTGTCTTGGCCCAGGAGGCTCCTTTCTCCATGGACCACAAGAAGCGGTGCTGTTGATGGGTGGCTCTAAGACAGTTTGTTACCTGAAGCTGGCACACTGGCAGGATGGCTGACTGCAGACAGAGGCAGAGAAGGTCCTGGGTTTCCTCTCCCTGTCCAGACCTGTGGGGAAGCAGGAGCATTAGTCAGCAGAGGGAGAGAGGTAGACCTGAAAAGCTCCATCCCTGAACCCCTTGGAGAAGCTATGAGATGTCCTAAGAGAGGAGTCTGTGTGTTCCCTCACTGCCTGTGCTCCCCCTTTCTTAGGACCCTGGCAGCCAGCAGGGAGGCCTTGGGGAATATGAGGGGAGGCCATAATTGAGCTGTGAGGCAGGAGAGGCAGAAAGCTGGGATGAAAGCAGAGGTGACCATTTGGGCAAAGGGGAGGCTATGCTGAGTTGTTGGAATGAAGTAAGCATCTGATTTAATGCCCCGAAGTGTAGAAACCACAAGGGTTTTAGGAAAGCGCTTGTGTGCTCTGAGTGCCCTGCCAGTGGGGATGTGTGGAAAGCTTAAGATTTCTCCAGCAGGTTGCAATGTAAGTGTTTAGTCTTATATATGCAAAAGCTCTTTTCAAAATCTCTCCAACTTCTACAGTTTGAGTCATTAAATAATTGTTTTTCTCAACTTCTTTGATCATATTTCTATTCAGGTGAGAAATACCAGCCAAAAATGTCACTTAACAGGCCAGAATCAGCCTAGATTACTTTTCCTAGTCCCATTTCTAAAGGATGATCAGCTCTAATCCTCCTATAATACCTGCAGCATCCATCCAGAAAGGTATTCGCTCATGTATTTTAGTGGAGAAAGACGTAGTGATTGAGAAGGCTTTCCACAGAGCCCTGTCTTCTCTGGCTGCATCCCCCAACCAAGAACAGCAATCAGAGGAGGATGTAGATGACAGCTGAGGTTTTTTGGTGTACAAGTGATGTCCTGTTCTGCCTGCTGAGCTGATGTAGATGAGTGCACTTTATCCTGAGGGTAATGACAAGCAGAACACACAGTGCCAGAAGAGAGAGAAGCAAAACCCTTTGGATCCCTTATGGGGCAAAACTTAACCATATTGATTTACATCAGCTGTAGATATGGCCATATATAAGCTGTGCTGTTGAACAAAACAAACCATTTTTTAAGTAGCCATTTGAAAAATAGCTGGTTACTGGGTTTGTAGGGTTTAGCCTTTGCATGCCTGGGTCTTCCGAGGTGGTCAGGCCCAGCACGGGCACTTAGGTAGGAGTCCACAAGCTGGTGGAACCAAAATACGTGGGGCATTTCTTAATCTGTGGCCATAGACAGAGCATTTCCCATCTGCTGGCACTGGGTACAAGAAGAGAAGCGAAGCAGGAGGGCACAGGGAAGCAAGGCATGGTGTAGAAGTCCATTTCATATCTTTGTGCTACCAATCAAAAATCCTTGGTACCCAAAAAAGCCCTGCAAAAGAAGTTCTCTCTGCTGAAATCTCCCCAAAGCCCAGGCACTGCTCAGCAGGAGCGATAGCTGTTATCAGCCTGGGTACTTTTCATATTGTTAAACTTTTTTCTCAGTTTCTAGGGAAACACTTTATAGCACTATATTTATCGGAACGTCTTTCCAAACACCTCCGCCAACACTTAATTAATGGAATTTTTAAGCCTGGCTCCAGCTTCTGCAAATTAATAGTGTGTTCCTTTACGGCAGCTGTGGAGCAAGTGAGAAATATATATATTCTCTGAAGTTTGCTAGAGGAGGCAGAGGGGCAACTCCACCATTTGTCTGTGTGCTGAGCCCCCTGAGGGAGGTAAAGCCGTCACACTCTTCTGCCATGTTTCGCTCTGCTTTTATTAGTGTGCCCTGAGGAAACTACACAGATGAAAATGCCCTTGACACAGAGTTGGGCTGTAAAAATTAACTTTTCAGTGTCTTTCAGCACAGCCTTTCTTCAGCTTCAGCGTCCCTGCACAGACTGACAGCTAGTGAAGATCTGGAAGAGATGTTATAACAGTCCCAAGGGCTTGGGATATCCTGGGGTAGACCCGGCTCTAGGGTTTGGCAAAAATGGGCAGCTGTCCTAGAAAGCAACGGGTTGCCAAGAGGAGGAAAATGGGCAGGACCTCGTTGCCAGTTTTTGCCTATGCCAATTGTCTGGAAGGGCAGGGCTTGCAGCTGTGGAGCCAGAGTCTTTCCAGGACTCTCTCCATGACTTTTCAGGGCTGACCCTCAGCATCAGGCTGGCAAAGCTCAATTTGTCTTGCTGTTTGGGACTTCTTAAATCAGCAGTGCTCAGGGGATGGGAGTGAAGGAGCTAGGAGGGGGTATTAGAATGTCTTGAAACACAGGACTGTTACAAAATTGGAGCTGTGCTGGAGACATTGATCCAGATCAGTTGTGTGAGGGTTTATAGGGCACCATGAGTCATTGATAGAGCTGTGTTTCCTTATAGAACAGATATATTGTGTCTCAAAAGCAAAGGGCATTGGATGTAGGTGGAAGTCCAGTGGCTCAGTGAGAGAAAATTTACTGAGTTGCTTATGGAGAAGTACAACAAGCCAGTCCCAAGGTCCTGGGTACACTGGGAATGCTGTCTTGGGAATAGGACTGTGATGCTGAGAGCTGTGATGAGTTCTTACCAATTCCAGACCCTGCCATAACAGTGTGTGCAGCTGCAAAATGAGCCGTTCACTGCTTTGGAAAGAGCATTTCCTCTATCTCAGATATGAAAGAAAGTGCAGCAAAACATTTTGTGCTGTTTCCTTGACCATGTGTCCAAGACCTACTCTTGGGTAGTGTAAAAGATTGTTGATAGACTATACCCTTGGAGCAGAGTGCATCTACGATGCAGATAAGACACGTGCTCCTTTTCTTACCTAGGTCATTCTTTTCACTATTTATTTTGCCCTTACTGTACTGTGCCAATGAATCATCAATGATGAGGCTCCCTGGTCTGGCAAACAGTCAGAAGTCTGAACCTCATTCACTGGCTGAACTTACTGTTGTGCCCTTTCTGTTAACTGAGGACTTGCCATCACGTGTCCCCTGAGCAGCAGCCTCTGCCTCCCCATGGTCAGAACATTAAGTAAAAGTGGCTGTTGTCTGAACACAGGCTTTGCCATCTGATGGACTGGAATCCTGTGGAGATAAAGCTTTCAGGGAGTCTTTGACTGTTTGGAGATGAATTCATTATTGGGCAAGTTATTAAAGAAAAAAAGGTGGAGGCAAAACGAAAAATCTCCACTTGAGGCATGCTGGCAAATGTAACAAAGCAATGGGTTCCTCCTCATCCCATGGGGAGACAAAAGTGACTTTAATGCTGTGAACTGGTGGACTCACATCTGCAAAAGGACCTGCAAATTGGCAATTTCAGCACTCATGCTTGCATTCTTCAATACAAACCAAGTATCTGGAGGCCAAACTGCTCTACCTTTAAGCACATGCATAGGAGGTGCAGAGGTGAAAGGTCTGCCTGTTGCGAGTGACTTTTTCCAGTTGGAGTCTGCTCTGTTTCAGTCAGGGTTAGCTTACTATGGCCTTATGCAACGCAGGTTCTTCCCAGGTAATAGAATCATAGAAAGGTTTGGGTTGGAAGAGACCTTAAAGATCATCTAGTTCCAACCCTCCCCTGCTGAGTTACAGCGCCTGAGCTGTAGGGAGAACTTGATCTCATGCTTGCCAGATGCCCTTCTGTTTCTCACATTTGAGGAAAAGTAAATATAGACACTTAAAAAGAAAAAGACATCCTTGCAGAAAATAGCATTAGAAACAGTATCTTAACACTAGACAGGGCTGCTGGGGAGAGGACCTGGGTTTCTGGCTCTGTGCTGGTATATCTGTTATGAATGGACCAGCAGCTGACCTTTGATTGCACATTGGCTTTGCTATAAGCTCAGAGGAGTGGAGGAGAAAGAATAGGGCTCTGCACGCTGCTTGTGAGGGATGGGGTGGATGAGCAGGATGCTGTTGTGTCTCGCTATTCATCTGTCGATGGGGCAGAGTGAAGGAGAGTCAATCAAGCAGGCCCTTTCGCTTCACTGGGCACAAGGTTGTGCTTGCATGTGGGAAGAGGAAAAGTGTCATGGCTGTTTTGGGGTGATATCTGTCTTCTGTCACCCCTCCCTGTGTTGGGCACTTACCTCATAGCTCTTCTCTGCCTGTGGCTCTGCTCAGGCACAGATTATTTCTACCTAGCAATAGATACAGACATTTTCCTTGCTTTTCCAGTGCCCCTAGAGCTGTAATGCACCCAGTATCTGCTTGTTCATTTGCTATGTGACTCCCTGTGGGAATACTGGGTCACTCCTGCACCAGGATACCACAGAGATGTAAAAGCAGACACCAGCAGTTATAGTGATAGGTAAGAGCATGTTCTGATGACTGCAATTTATTTTAGATCAAGTCAGTTCTAGTTGTCAAATGTGTGTAAAGAGATTACTTCACTTAGTCCCCAGTTCCTTAACCTAATCTGGAAAATCACCCAAGTTCCCATTTGGCTCCTAGGGCTCAGATGTGGTTTTTTGCTATCTCCTTATCTCCAGACTTGTTATGTATGGCATTGCAGTTCTGTTCAGCTGTTCCTTAAAGGCCAGGACCGGAAAACACAAAGTCTGCTTGTTTCCCAAGTCTCCTTTCCACAGTAGGACCCCAGGGCTCTGGTGATGAGTCAGCTCATTGCTCACTGTCAGTAGAGTAGTCTGGGGACTTCTCCAGGGCTTGCTCTTCTCCTGAATTTCCTCAGAGCTCTCAAGGTTTATCTGAAAACAGGCTACTCAATGGGAGTATAGCAGGAGAACAACTGAATCCAACGAAGTAAGATGGGCAGGAAGGATGCAGTTCATGTAATTTAGTCAAGACATTCTCAGGACTGAGAGCTGAGGCAGCTGCCCAGCTGCTGTGATGTGTTTCTGAACAGACTCCACCAAGAACTCGGGTACTAGGAGGACTGTGACAGGTAGAGGGTCATCACAGGAGTTGAGCAGATTTTGAGTAACTCTGTGGAGAAGAGCTGGTGGGAGGCATGGGCCGTTCCCTTTGCAGCCTCTGCCAGAGAAGCTTTTTTGGGACTTGTGTGTCAAGATATGAATTTCCTCTTCACTGGTAAAGATCCCTGGAAAACAGACTGCCTTACTTTGGGGCCATAAAGAGCTTTTATGGTATTTTGGGCCATGCTAGAGGGGAAGAATGCATTTTTTTTTCTCTTCTCACAAGCAACTGGAATAGATTTGGTGCCATTACTTGCAATTTCCATTTTTATGGGCCATTATGAGAATGTGATTCTCAGGTAGAGCTGGCAGCTACAATGAAACACAGAGGGGGTTATTTCTTGCAATTCAGCTACTGTTCAGTATGCTTTCCTGATCCCAGCAGATCTGATTCTAATGCAGGCACCTAGTGTTTTTGTATTGCTTGTGCATTTTGCTGTAAGACAAGCTCGAAGACCTTGTCGATGCTGTCTCCTTGCAGCAATGTGAAGATCTATTTAGAATGACTCTTGGTGACACACTGTAAAACAGTTTTCATTGCAGCTCAAAGCTGTGAACTGATTTAGGTAAGTGACCCTCGCCTGAAATACCTGTTGAAGTTAGTAATAAAGTTTAAATGACCAGAAAATTAATCAAACTAAGAGTCTGTCCTCATCCTCAGTTAAAATGCACTGCACGGGCATTCCAGAAATGTTACTAACTTATGGTTTTCAGTGCTTTGTGATTGGCAAGTGCTGTTTGGTTTCCAGCAGCCTTGTAGATCCCTAAGCAGAGAATTTAAGCTTGAGAGAACATGCTTCCCTGGTTACTCCTGGTTGAGCAGTCTAGCTGCT
Organism: Dromococcyx pavoninus; assembly: GCA_033558185.1. NCBI lineage: Eukaryota > Metazoa > Chordata > Aves > Cuculiformes > Neomorphidae > Dromococcyx > Dromococcyx pavoninus. The sequence goes on along the minus strand of JAUMJL010001001.1, from coordinate 385,921 downwards.
CAGCACTGCCAGGGATCTGTGTTAGGAGCCAGTTTCCTTGCTCTGGTGGAACAAGTTACCCTTGAAACCAAGTAGTTATTGTAGAGTTTTGTGCTTCTATGCTTGATTGGTCCCTTCTCTGACACTTGAAAAGAGCTTTGCATTTGCAGTGTCATTTTCTAGGTGTACCTAAGATGAGTGCAGGAACCTTGCCTCTTTCTTCTTTGCTTGTCTCAAAACATTACAAATAGGCCCACATGACCCAGCTGACATGCCTGGTCCTTCTTCCTCCATTGGCTTTTAAACCCTCAAACTAATCCTGAGTTTCTGCTTTGTTTTGTCACATTTCAGCTCTTTTGGCCTTTCCTTGTTTCCAGGTATGTCTGGGCAGTAGGATTTAATTTTTGATTGGGCTCTTAATGTGTTTCCTATTTTGGTATTCATCTTCCTGTCTAGTCTACAGAACTTACCATCTGATGGTGCTGACCCTTAAATAGGGACACCATAAGCAGTATCATTGTGAGGCTGCTGGTCTTATCCCTCTTTTTCACTCTTTTTTTTTTTTGAACTTTTATTTTCTTCCGTACTTTTTTTCTTTTCCCTCACAGTTCTTGGACCAGTTTCCTCAGTGAGTGGCAGGAAAACTATAAACCTGTGGTACTCAGCATGTCGGGGTGCAATTTATTTGCAAGTGGTCAGTTATCAAACTGAAACAGGCTTTTAAAAACCCTGCAGTGAGCAAACTGTGAGAGGCAGCAGCTAGTTGCCAGTTGTGGATCGAATTTGAAGTTCATAGAACCTGTGAGTGGTTACTGAGTTATTTCACTCCCTTGTGGGGAAGAACGTCTCTCCCTTCACATTGCTCTCATTTCCAGGAATGGCTGTTTCTAAGAATCTTTATCAAGGTCTTCTGCAGAACGATCATGGTGAGACATTCCTCCTGGAAGCTTTTGTACTTGTTAGCCAAGGGAAATCACAACTGCACAAACACTTCCAGAGCTTATAAGGCTGGCCTCAGAGAAATGTGCTGGTAGTGACTCCTGGGTTGGGATCTGGGTTGCATCTGAGCTAAGTGTCTGTGCTTACTATCTACAAAGTAGTCTCAATTGTTTGCTTTTCTTCTGTCCTGCTGCTTGCCCAGGTTGGCATCCTCTCCTGTTTGTTTGAAGTGAGAAATGTGGTGGGGCTTTTGTGGAGATAATTCAGAACATGCGCTTAGCTGAGGACATAGAAGGAGATTTAAACAAAACAAGAAATTTAAGTGCTCTGGTCTTGAATCAAGGACTTTCCGTGTCCTTGCTTAGAAAGGACACCTATCTAGAGCTTAAATACAAGAATGAAGCTCATACAGGATGAGCTGGTGAACACATATTCTGAAGGTAAAAGTTTCTGGCTACCAGCTCTGGAACTCACTTATTAACCAAACTCTTATCTTTATAGTAAAGCTCAAACTGAGGTAGCAGAGTTGGAAGTGCATGAGATCTCAAAGATTAATTTTATCCTGCTTTACTGATGTATTTTATGTTGGGGTACAGTGAACTAGTTGGGCAGTTCAGGAGTTGCGGCCCTGGATAAGGAACTGAGACAAACCATTCCCTGGGGACACAAGGCAATCTCTCAGTCAAATACATGAAGCAACACACACCTTGGGAGCTGAACAGATGAAATCCACCATGCTGTGCCTTAAAAATCTCTTTGGGACATAGTTTTACTTCTTTTCTGAAGGTAACATAGGACTGTATCTTCTGCTATTTTCAGGTAATGAATGAGCTGGGAATTGATTTCATGTGGCTGAGCCTCACAGGGTGTCTGGAGCGTGTCTCATATAAAATATATTCCAGAAATCAATGTGTTGTCTTGTCTGTGCCAAGTCTTCCATTAGCAGGGGTGACAACAAGAAACTCTCCTTCCTCTAGATTCTTGCAGCTGGGAAACTATCCAGGAAATATTAGAAGTTAGACAGCCAATAGCTGTATTTTTCTTTTATTGTCCAAGGTGTAAATGAGCAGTGGTAAGAGTACACAGCCTTCATATTTTAATATACGACCTGATGCCAGGACTCTTCCAGTGGTCTTGACTGAATGCCTGTCATTTAACAATATTTACCTGACTGCAACTATTGCTTGCAAGAGCAGAGAGGGGCCTTCATGCTTTTTGAGTTGAAAATCTTGCAACCTTTAGGCTTTCAGCAAAGACAGGATCAAAATTTTCTTTGGTTTGAAAGTGAGAACTCAGTACAGAGTAGTAAAGAGTAAGAATGACCATTATGGTGTTTTGATAAAGAGTTAATCTTAGGGGAAAAAATGTGTGTGGATAGGGCAGGTTTTACTTCTTTGTTTTTATGGGAAAAGTTATAATAAGACAAGGGAACAAATGCTTTTAGCCCAGGAGCAGCAGCTCACTTCTTGAAGAGTAGCAGGTTGTGCATGATCAGTCTCAGCACACTGCTATTTTGCACCTGATTGTTGCAGGAGGCATCACACAGACTTCTGTGAGAAATCAGGGCAGTTGGAGTATGTTTAGCGTGGGTCTAGATCTTAATTTTTCCAGCTCACTCCAGTGCCAGAGTAGGTTATGTCACAGATCTGCATCAAGTTACTCTGTGTTTCTAAACTACTGCGATAAACTTGAGGTAGCTGGATGTGTGCATGTAGTGGTGATATTGCATGTGTCTCTGTGAAGTAAAATTATTTTATACAATAACTCAGTTACATGCATTCTTGTTCAAAAGTACATAGTAGACTCTATCTTCAACATTTATAGAATATGGAAGAGAATGAATGAGAATTAATAGGAATGCTGCTGGGAAATTAGGTGGTTTGTTAAATTGGATCTCCTATGTTGTATCTGTCGTTTGAATATACAGCCTGCCTTGTTCAAGACTTCCATATGACATGAAGTAGTGAAGGACCACTTATCTGGTAAATAGAGGAAAATCACATTATTAAGACAGAATATACACCAAAAGTCAGGTTTATTTTTGTGCTTCTTTCATCATCTCTTCTTCATTAAACTGATGCGTAGTTTGGTCGATGCAGTGGTCTTACATCCGAGGAGCAATTCTAATTAGGAACTGATCAAGACATTTTTGATTAAAGGCGTCTTTGATCTTTGGTTTTATTCAGCATTTACAAAGGAGAAATGATTATTACATCATCTCTGCTGCACTTTGTAGTGTACCTAAATTCCTACCTATGCCTAAAACAGCTTTGATTTTTTTCATAGTTATAAAGTATTTAATAACCTTTTTAAAATACATAGACCCTACATATGAGAAAAGGATTGTTATGTGAAAATATAAGAGTACTATCCAGTATGTGAAGGGGGCATTGGGAGTAAAATTTAAAAGCTTGAAAGTGTATTGTAAAGAAGAAAATATAGTGCCGAGGTCCTGCAAACTCCAGACAGATGTGTTAAGACTATGGTTTGGAATTACATAGAGTTTTGCACAAGAGCTCTCCTGTGGTAGTTATGGGATTCCAAACAGAGTAATTTAAGCAGATGCCCTTCTCCCTGTAAATACCATGATCTTAATCTAATGCTAATTTTATGAGTTAATTTTAGCTTATATTTTGGGTGACAGTCTAATGGTTTTTAAGGATTGTACTTGAATGCATCAGCCTAGCAGCAATATCCTTTCATATGTGGGTGTAAATTATGTAACACTTGATCTGCTGCTTGGGAAAAGCAAAGCTAGGATTTTACCCTTTGTTGTATGAACAGTAGAGGTGGACGTGACTACTGGACTCCCATCTGACCTTCCTGCAAGGGGAGAGCTCCTAAGTGTTTAGTCAGTGCCTGGAGGCTCACTGGGTCTGGGGTTTTTTCCTACCTCTATCACGCATTTTCCACAAAACTATGCAAACTGTTGTCTCTCTCAAGGTCTCAGACCTTCATCCTTATGAAGATCATGATGAAGCATCACATTGTTCAGGACAGGTTTTAAGCCGTAGATCAAATTTCCATCTAGAAAAGGAAGGAACTTCTGCTGTGTAAGCTAAGGAAATTGCAAAAAATAAGCTTATTTTATTCTGGGTGGGTTGCTTGGAACTCCTTGTGCCTTGCCTGCCAGCCCAAATCTGGGCAGAGTCAAAGCGTGAGGTGCTTGTGAAACTGGAGCTATTGCTCTGGCCCCAGTGTCTCCTGAGGTCCTGCAGTGTCTGGCAGCTCCAGCACCCACCTGCTCCCAAGTGGGAGAGTGCTCCTAGCCTCCTAGCACATTCTGATTGACTGCGCAGCCCACACACAGCAATTTTAAAAACATTTCAATAGCCTGTCTTCTTCACTTCATCTTGACAATTGATTTTAATCAGTATTATCAGCTGCTTAAAACACTTAATTCTCTGAAGCACTGTAGCATTCAGCCTCCAGGAGATACACGGAGCAGAGGTGCAGGATCAGTGATGTTATCAGTAGTTTTGTTCAGAAGGAGGTGGCCTCAATTCCTTATTTCATTGTTCATTTCATTAGGCTGCTGCTGTTTGCAGTAGCACAATATGCTTTCAGCCCCCCACCATCAGTGGAAGCAAGTCCCTTTGCAGAATGTTTCTGACATTCAAACCGATATAAAAGGAGAAAACCACCGCAATTCACTTGATTTGAAAAAAGAAAAAACACTCGAATAAACTAATCATATGACAGAGTTATTTTGATATGTGGAATGCTGTTTATTTCTGGCTTGTCAATACTTTAATTAATTTCAATCTGTTTCTAAAACAGAAGTGAAGTACATAATTGATTTGAATCTGTTAGAAGTTGTCCTGCCATCTGCGCAGTCTGAAGTGAGGCAGCACAGGCAGTGTAGCATTTGAAGGCATTATAAGAAGTTATATGCTTCTGAATTAGTGCTGACTTTTGATTAATATTTTTAGGTGGCAGTAGAAAAGAATACATTAACGACTGGAAAGCCATAGATGAAATAATATTTTCCCTATTGTTATGTTTCTATATTGAGAAATGTGCTGTTAGATTTACTCATAAAATAACATATCTTGATTTTAAGTGTTTAACACTCAGCCTCTGATTTTATGCCTGGGAATAATCGGGACTAGAAAGGAGGAGAGTCAAATAACAGTTTATTTGTAATTAGAGATCTACAAAATATCATGTCAGCTGAATTTACAGAGGGAAAATCCATGACTTTGTTGAAAACAAAGCGGACTCACTCTTCCATGTATTCCCCATGCACTGAGGCTGCTGTTAAATCAAGAAGAAAGCACTTCTCTAGGCTACCACTGGTTTAAGCTTTTAATTTTCTTCAGAGAGAATTACACATGTCCCTTGTTATGAAGTGCTCTTTATCATCCCTGGCTACCTCCAGGAGATGCTTCAGGTTACCTCTGCAGGTAGAGGTATTCTTCTCCTGTTTGGAAATGGGCCATCCAGCCTCCTTTTAATCAGTTCTTTCCCCTGATTTTTTTTCAGCCCTCACTCCATTTTTTCATTTCTCTCACTCCTGCAGGAGTGTCTGTGCAGTGCCCAAAGTGCTCTTGGCACTGAGCAGTTTATTAGTGATTTTCTTCCCCACTGCAGTGGCAGGGAGGTCAGGGTGTGACATGCATAACGAAAACCAGAGGAACAATGTGCATGGTCTTACCATCATGACTGATCTGTGCAGTTTAATAGCTGTGTAAAATATGCAAAAGCACTAGAGGTTATTTAGAAAAGTTGGAGTGTTTACAGGAAAGTAGAAATTGAGCTTTAAAAAATAATTACACTTTTTTCCTTCCCATTAATGACTATACAGAAAAGCCTTTTAAATGTGTCCATATATGGATGTTAAGCATTCATTCCACATTAGTATTTCACCTTTTTACTTAAGTGATTTCTATATTCCTACTAACCAACAATCATTTTGTCTGAATCTCATTTCCTCATAATAGCAAACCCATCAATCTTGGCTTTATTAAACAGGGAAGCATGCTTGGAAGCCAGAGCACTCAGATTTGATCAAAGATGTTATGCAAACCATTGATTTTAATTTACAGCAATATCCACTTCTTCCATTATTAACAGCTTTGAATTACTGAGACTGAATAATTAACAAATATTCCTTCTTGATGATAGATTATTCAAAAGGCAGATGTACAGAAACATAGCCCAGATGAACATCCTTCCTGCACCCCCTGTGATGAATATGCCTATTTAATGTTCCCCAGGGGAGCAATGCAACATGGCATGAGAGAAATACTCTTTGGAGAGCTCTCCCAAATGCCTCCAAAACTATTATGACAGCAAATGTTCCATAGTCAAGTGTGACAGTCCGTGTTTCTGACCTGCTGGTCTCTGTTCAGAGCCTTGGGCTGTGGCCAGTCAAATGATGCAGAGCAGGATGCCAGTGCTTTCAGGGCAGGGTTGCCTGTGTACAGTGGTTGGAAAATGTGGGCTTAAAACATTGTCCTGGTTTATGGCTAAAGCTGAAGCACCCCTCAATTCTTCAAGCGGGGCAACATCTGGTGAAATGGGTCTCAATGCTGGCCACCTTTGGCATTTCCAGAGATTGTTTTGGTGAGTAAATCTCAAAATCTCTGTGCACCGAAGGGGACGTGAGGCTGGGTAATTCTCTTCAGTGTCTGTTCACTTGCACTGCTCTTTGTGGTTGATGGGGATTGGAGGGATGGAGGCCTCTGTACGAGGTAATTCCGCTGGGTGGGATCTGTCACTGCCACCCAAAACCACATCCCTGACTCTGGTTGTCAGTGCTTAGCAAAACCCAGCTGAAATTCAGTGTCAGTCTTCCACCCCAAAGCACCGAACTTGGCCAGTTATAAGTTTTAACTTAGAAGGTACAGCTTCCTTGCAGCTGTAGGAGTTTTCAATGCAGAAAATCCTGCTGCTGCTGAGTGTAGAGGTGTCTGCAGTTATTTCTGTCCTAACTGCATGGTTGATATCATCATTTCTCTGCAGCACCCTTTTCTCTGGCATCCCTCAAGCTCCCTCCTTCCTACCATCCTGAGGGAAGCAGTGTGCACTGAGGAGACAGCAGCACAGCAGGGCACTCAGCTTGTCCCTGCCACCGTGCCTTTCCTAGCTGTGTGGCATGTGGATACCATCACCACCAGCAAGGCTGCAGTGAAGGATATGCCTTGACAGAAAGGCTGTGGTGCTCCCAAGGAGCAGACACAATGTGAAGAGCGTGTCCTGGTGCCAGGACCATCCTTTCAGTGACAATAGCAGGTGGCAGCCTTGACATTTGTGAGGGTTTTCTGTATAGGCACAGCTGCTTTCCAGTGGGAGATGAGTGGGCAGTTCAGATCACCCGTGCACTTACTACACGTCATATTGATTACTGTGAAATGTTTGCCTGAGTGCAAACCCACCGCCTTTAGGATCAGAGCAACTCATTCAAGGAACAAGTCAAATCAAAATGCCTCATTCTTTCTCTCTAGCTCTCTCCATGGGATGAGGCCCCAGAGCATCCTGACACCAAGTGCATTTCCCTGGGCAGCACAGCTGGCAGTCTGAGAGCCAGCATTCCTCCTGTGTGAAGGGGACAGGGATCTCTCAGCAGGCAGCCTCAAAACTCCTGGGCTTGCCCTAAAAGAGAGCCATGAGGCTGGGTCGCCAACCCTCCTCCCAAGGCACTGCATGGTAGAGGGAGAAGCCCTGTCCACAGCCAATGGTCAGCTCATTCCTTGGCAAGGCTCAGGGACAAGGGAGGAGTCTTCCCCCCTCTCTACATGCTGCAGAGAACAGATACAAGGTGCTCAAACACCGCAGTGATGAGAACTGCTTAGGAACAGCAGAAAGACGGGCAAAGCTAGATAAGACAAAATATAAATCTGACTCAGCCTGGCACTGCATAAACTAAACCATCATCATCCTCTTTACCACTGTGCCAGCACGTACGTGCTGCCACGCTCGCTCTGGAGGAAAGGGAACATCTTTTGTGTGGTGCTATTCAGTGTGGTTTGACATTTCGTTTCATAGATGCAGCCACAGAGCAATGTTAGCCTATTGTGAAGGCTTATTTAGACAGGTACAATTACAGCTTGGCAGTGAAGGTGCCTTTGATCCCGGCATCCCCATTGTTCCTGAGGTTTTTTTATCCTACCCAGCTAGCAGGCCTGTGGCTGAGACCTGCCTTTGATTTTTTTCTTTTCCGTTTCCCTTTAGTTTTCATAGTGTCTTTTCTGCTGATGCATGTTATTATTGAAGGCTCTGACATTTGGTTGTACTCAAAATATTGATGTATGGCAAGTGCCTGACCTTCCCCAGCTGTGCAGCAGCTGTCTGCAGGAAGAGGGCAGGCGATGGGCCCAGGGCAGTCACTGCAGCTCCAACAGAGAACTGCCTTGAGCATCCTGCTGTGGATGGTGCCCACAGGGAAGAACCTGCTCCTGGCTGCTCATTCTTTTCCAAAGCACTTTGCTGCAGTGCAAGGTCATGTATCAGCAGCTCCTAGCTTCCTGCCCCATAAAATCTTCAATGTAGGGCTTTGCTTCTGGGGAAAATGAGGTCTTTTGGATCAGGTATACATGAAGATGGATGGGAGAGGGGGAGGGTGACATCCTTTTTCTAGGAGCAGCTGTGTGGCCAGTGACGAGTTCTGTAGGGTGACTTGTGATTTTAGTGTTAGGATAAGGAATTAGATGTTGATTATCCTTAGTTTTGTGGAAAGAATCACTTTATGCAATTTTGGGTAGTCACCAATGACGGAGAAACACAGAAACTGTTGCTATTTGCTTGGTGTTGTGTTTAGCGTGTTACTGTAAGACCAAGGGGGAGAGCTGCCCAGAGGTAGTGTTCACTGGGTACTGAGAGTTCAAAGAGCAGATCAGAGAGAGGAAGGCTAAGGAATCATCCAAAAGCTGTTAAATACAAGCCTGTAGTGATTCAGACCCTTGCAGTATGAGAGACCATGCAAGGGAGGAACTGCTACATGCATGTAGGCATTTTATCTCCTACAGGCCGCTGTCAGACAGAATGATGATTGAGGCAGATCCTTTTCATTGATAGGGATTTTCTTTTGTCAAATGGGAGCAGTGTGACTGGACCTGTGCAGGCAAATTGCAAGCAGCATTTGGAGTGTATTTGCAAGAACTGCAGACACAAAATCTGCTCATTGCAAGATTTGCCCAAGAACTAGTGACCCAAAGAGTGAGGAAGCAACATTCTCCAATAAGAACTGGGAAACTCACAATTAGTGCAGACAAAGCCTTGTCAACATATCTGAATGCACTGAAGAATTTGTCCAGAGGTAAAGCTTCCTGGAGCTTTAATTACCCTCACTGAAGTTGTACTAAGCTCACTAGGCAGCTCTTTCTAATTAAGTGAGAACTCTTTCAGATGCTAAATAAAAGCACATCTTGACTTTGCTTTTTTCCTCTTAGCACCTATAATTAGCTTGCACAACAATAAGTGTCTTGCTGGATGCAAAGCTGTGGCTGCTTCTGACCCCTTCAATGTAACTCTAGAGACCTTCCTACGCTGCAAACCGATAGGGTGAAAGAAGCAGTCGTGCCTCTAAGCTGGCATTGTTCATTCCAACACAGCATAAAACCTGCTTCCTTACTGGGTACCCTTCACCCTGAGCCAACTGCACCCCCTCTCCTGGTACCCCAGCAACTCACCTCCAGAAGGACATGTGCCTGGCAGTGCTTGGGGACTTTTTGCCTGAAAACCTTACAGAGAGGTGGGATATACCCAACTCTCCACTCTACATGACATTTATTTATCCCTTAGTTTTAACAGAGAAGATTATCTAGAATGAAAAGCTACCTGTGCTCTCACAGGTGAGAAGGCACTGTTTGGCATACGGACATATGTTTATGGAGCTAGGATATGCAGTTTTCTTGGACCAGTTGCTTGTTATAGTCATGTAATTGCACTTGGTTTTGATGCTGTATGTATCTGCCTAGTGCTGTGTTTTTCTGTGAAACTAGTGTGAGGCTGGGGCATCTCTTTTTTTCTACTTTATTTGCTCATAAACATCCTCACCCATCTGGATAAATCTCTACCCAGTGATGTATTTACTTGTAAAACAATGAAAATCAAAGTATTCCTACAATATTGCTTGTACTCAATATGAATAGTGCAAATGCAGCAGGCTGTGATCTGACCAACTGGTAAAACTGGCAGTGGGCAAAAAAAGTCATATTCTTTTTAAGGACAAAAATGGAGATTGTGATTAAATGGACGGTCTGCAATGCAGGCTTAGGGTGAAGCCAGTTGTGAGAAGCTGATTAAAATGGCACAGGTGGTGAAGACAGGACCCTAGCACTTTCTAATCTTTTTTAGCTTTGTCAAAATAAGGAGAATTCAGCGAGATAAAGTGTAAAAGTCTGGAATGCATTTAGTAAATAAAAAATGACCCCAGAGGAAGTCAAAGTAAAACAGAATAACAGTTCAATTTTTCAATTACCTGAACAATCTCACAACGTTAATCCTGGGTGCTGAATAGCAGCTCTGTACTCTGTGAAGAAATTTCCCTGCTGAATTAGTGTCAAGTGCCGCTCTTAATGCCAGTTTATTTCTAGCCACACTTGATAACGTGAACAAACACCTGCTCTCACCCGTGTAATGTAAGAGGGAAAGTTACACAAACAGGAGAAAGTTTAGGATGCACTTTGTTCTGGATGCAGGATTACAAATAGCTTTAAAGGAGAAGTGGCTCAAAATTTGTTAAGTCCAATTTTATGAGGAATTGAACACTATTTATTGCATTCTGTGTATTGTCTTCCTGCTTTGCAGACTCAAAAAAAAATAAAAAAACAACGACTTTTGTTGAAACATTTAGCAAGATACTTGTAGAAAGGCAGGCCTGAAATATGTCCAACATAGTATATCCATGTTATCCTTAATTTTTTTTTCTTCATTAACTGAAAGAAATTACTGATGTCAGGGTAGGGGGAAATTGGGCATTTCCTTTAAAAAAAACCCTGTTTCCTGGAAGAGTTACATGTGGGAAAAAAAATGCCAGACTGCCTCTTGTTCTGTGGCACAGAGTGAAGGGAAGGGAGGACAAGGGAAAAGATTATATAGAGGATTTAAAAATTCAAGATGTAAAATGCTCATCTTGAGGAAAGTCTTAGGAAGAATTGAAAGAATGAAAGGAAAGAAAACCAAAATTCTTCTGAAGAGAAAATAACATTGTTTTTATTGGGGTGTGAAGAGAATGAAAATTCGTTCAGAGGTTCTGAATTGGAAGGGACTTTCAGAAATCAGGCACAGTTCACTCCAGCTCTCAGAAACAGGCTTCTCCACTGTAAGTGTTGGCTTATCTGCCACTGGGACACCTGGGCGGCCATGGGTGTTGCAGATGTGCTACACCTGTAGTGTTTCTGCTGATGAGCAGGAGCCTTGCAGCTTTGTCCATAAATATGTAACGTTCTTTGTTGATGGTCTTGGTGGGAAGGCTGTCTCACTGCGACGGGTGCGGGGATGCTGCTCTCACGCTCATCAAAATGAGTATCTGTGCCTGGCACCTCAGCACAGCCCAGGCCATCCAGACCCAGCACTGCTGCAGCTTCTTTTCTTTTCTCTTCTCTCTTTTTTCCCTGTGTGCTCCCTAGTTCGAGTGAGGGCTTCGGTGTAGCGGAGAGGATCGTGCTGCTCACCTTCATCTCCGCCGTTATACTGATGGCCATCCTGGGGAACCTGCTGGTGATGGTGGCCGTGTGCCGGGACAGGCAGCTCAGGTGAGCCCATCCAGCTGGCCACAGCCTGCCCTTCTGTGGGGAGGCACGGGGGAAATCCCTGCCTAAAAAGCCCCATGCCCAGAGCATAAACTGCTGCGATGAGTCAGTGTCCCTGGAGGTATTTAACAGATGTGTAGATGTGGTGCTTAGGGACATGATTTAGTGGTGAACCTGGCAGTGTTAGATTTACGGTTGGACTTTGTGATCTTAAAGGTCTTTTCCAACCTAAACAATTCTGTGATGAAGGATGTCTCTGGGTGTGCATTGCACCATGGTGATGTCAAATTCTCACACTCCTTGGTGCATCCCCACTTGGATTTACACTGTGGCAGTGGGATCGTTTTAGTATTCATCTTCTACATTTTTAGCACTCTCAATGTAAAAAAAAACAGATAGATCAGTGAAGACCACAGCTAAGCAGTAATGCCTGCAGAAGCAGATTGACCTCTAGCCCTTTTCTATCTTTAATTTCCTAACAAACCCATCAGAAAAACATGCAGATTAAGGTCCTGTTGCAGCTTGGCAAATGCTGCCAGAGATTTTGGGGAGGTCACAGCCATATCTCCTGTCTCAATGCTTGCTGCTATCCCTGGGAGTTGTCAGACAAGGCTCAGGAGCAGAATGAGATATTCAACAGCCTCTATTCATATTCTGCGTGGGATTTTTAATGGATTTAATTCTATTTTATTGTTATGATTTTAAAAGTACTCTTCAAGTTAAAATTACAGCTTCAGTCTAGATTCTTCTGAGTGCTTTCTGAAAGGATTTTCTCAATTTACAAGTTAAAATAAAATCCCCCTCCTCCACCCAAACTCTCCAGTGCAAGCTGTGAAGCTGAGGCACGTGCAGAGGCCTGTAAGCATCTATTTGCCTCTTCTGTGTGAGCAGAAAGATGCGTTTATGCAGGGAACACCATGGATATTTAGCTGTAAAAACCAGGAACGAGTCAAGTATGACCATTTAAAGTGGAGAGTACCATAGAGAGGACCTTTTAGTGTGATGGGGCAAATCAGACCCAAATACAAGCTGAAATCTCTGCCCACATGTAGAGGACGCTGCACTGAAGCGATTGCACCCTAATTTTGTGATCTGTCTTGCAGGAAAATCAAGACCAATTATTTCATCGTTTCCCTTGCTTTTGCGGACCTGCTGGTGTCAGTGCTGGTGATGCCATTTGGAGCCATTGAGTTGGTTCAGGACAACTGGATCTATGGAGAGATGTTCTGCCTGGTCCGAACATCCCTCGATGTCCTGCTCACCACAGCATCAATCCTGCACCTGTGCTGTATCTCACTGGACAGGTATGAACAGAACAGCATAGAGAATAATTATAGTTGCTTTAAGTTTCTTTAGTGTTATCCCACAATCAAATAAAAACCCGCTGGGAACAGTATGGCAGTAAATCTCTCCCGGTAGCTGATTTTGGAGAGAGATCTCTGAATCCTCTTCAGCATAGGAAAACTTTGAAAGGAATGAGTTTTATATCAATAGAGTTAACCAAGTTCTCAGCTGTTTTGTGGCACGGCTCTGTTTGCATTGCTGATCAGATGTGGCACAGTTTCTTCATCAATGTAAAGGAAATCCACCTTTCAGACGTTTCAAAAGAAAAACCCTGCAGCTCTCACAGAAGGATGTGCTTTGTGCACAGGGTGTTGTTTTAGCACGATGTTGTTCTCCTTTACAATGTCAGGTGTTGCTCACTGCCAGGGAAGCTTTGGCTGGTGCAAGGCTTGATGTGTTGTGCTCAGCCCCATTTTCCCAGGGGCTGAAACACTAAATGATCTGACTTTCTCTCTTTCATCAAAAACATATTTGACATATCTTTTGAGTGCTGTCAGAACTGTTCTTCCTACTGCTAGCAGCCATACAGGCAGATGGAAACCGGTATCACCAAGTGACACGTTGTGGCTTATATTACTACGTCATAGGGAGAAAAGAATAGAGTGACATTTCCCCCCACCCCAGTTTTATGGGCTGTTTCTAAGACATCCATTTGAACACCCCAAGTAGTGAAGGCTAACAAGGAGGTAAATAAAGGTGGTGAAAATGGTGTATAGGCTTTTTGGGAGATCCTAAAAAGTTTCTTTTCTTTTAAACTTTTCTTGCAAAATTAAAATGAAGCCAGAAGTCCTAAATAGTTTATGGCAAACAGCTCTGTTTTACTGTTATCTGCAGTTTGGGGGATAAACAGCAGAACTTTCCATACAGAATAGCAAGGATAAATACTTAGGAGAAACATTTTGACTGGCTATTCTAATAATCAATATTTAGAGCTTTCATTTGAGTTCTAAGCAGATATTTCAGTACCACATAAAATACTATTGCTTCATATTACTAATATGGCCAAAATAGCCTTAATCATTCTCATCATCATTACAATTGATGTTTAAACAGCATCTTCCATTCAAAGAATCTGTGCTCAGTCAGATTTCAAAGGATACCTGATGGCATTCGCCACTGATGGGCACCACACCTTTTTTGTGGGAGAGAGGGACACTGGCATATGCAGTATTATATCCAGAGAGAAGCTGACATGTAATAGCTGCAGCACGTTTCCTGGAAGTTTAGATGGCTGGAACACAAATAGGAAACTCATTATCTTAAAAAATGTTTACAAATTGCCACTTTGAGCCAATTACCAGTGAAGCAGATGTTAGGCACTGTGCTCTGGATGTGGCCTTGTTATATAAAATGCTGGGGTTTGATTCTCCAGACTCTTTAATTAAACGTAGGGGGTCACGTAGAGAGGGAACAGGAAGGAAAAATTATTGTTCTACCCTCTCCCCTTCACTCTGTGGTCTCTTGACACCTGCAGGGGATGGGGAAAACCCATGTGGGGTGTCCAGAAGGGAAAGCGCCCCTGCTTTCTCCTACCTGTGTCTCCTTTGCCATATCATGATCTCTTCCTCCTGCCACCCATCCCCATTGGGTCCCCACATTGTGGGGGGTGGAGAAGGGACTGGGGCAGCCTTGGCTCTATGCTTGTTGAAATCCATGACTCAGGGTTAATGTTTCAGGGACACAGAACAGAGATCACAGTTTTATACAGGAAGATTTTCTTTCTGTAAACAGACCCGAGGCAGAGTTTGCAAACGCTCAGATCAGAAGAATCATAGAATTGTTCAGGTTGTAAAAGACCTCTAAGATCAGGAAGTCCAACCCTTAACCTGGCACTGCCAAGTTCGCTGCTAAACCATGTCCCTAAGCACCATATCTACAGAAGGAACTGGAAATGGAAAAAAAACAGCCAAGCAAACAACCAAAAAAACCCCTAAAAAGAGTTGGATTAGATTATTCTGAACTAAATGAAACATTCAGAGCAGAGTGTGAACATTTGGAGAGGACTACAGCTCTGCTCTTCCTTCTGTGCTCTTTTATTCTTGGCCAAGAGAGTCTTGAATTCTCTCTGCCAGGTACAGAGCTGCCCTAGCAATGGGTGAGCATCTCTGCCTACATGGTTCTCCTTCTTTTGGACAGAGGGAAATGGGGAACTGAGTCTGGGGACCCCAGCTCCACCCCAAACCAAGGCTTTAATCACTGGAATACTAGACAGAAGAGGAGAACAGCTGTCTTGAAAGAAAACAGGAGCTGTAACTATGTTTTGGTGGAAATTAATTCTCTAGGTTTCTTCCACGTGTGTTCTGAGGTTTTGGGAAGGTGCAGCACCCCTTGCACTGGGGTCTGAGAGTGATGGGCACTCTGCATGAATGAGTCTTGTATCAGCATCACTCCATTTGAGTAGCTCGGCCTTCTGTAATGAAATTGTCCTGCTTGTAAAGATTTCTGCCTACTGACTGTATACTTGAACCTGTTCCTTGTACTGAAACATATTTCCTATTTATTCAGGATTAAAAAGGTCTACTTCTGAAAAAGTAGAAGGAAAAACAGACATACACATATACTGGCCAAAAAAACCCCACATCCTCCAGTCTTGGTGCCAAACTGATGGACCAAAAAAGTGTTCATGGGTCTGAATTTGAAGGTCCCAGCAGCTGGAGATCATCTAAAGTGTCACAGCAAAATTTTTTTTCCTAAAAATCCTGTAAATATTTTCCTCATGAATGCACTGACAGAGATAAATCCTCCACTATTTGCCATCCCCCCAATATTTGCCATTTTAGACTAAATGACAGTCAAATTGCTCAAAAAGAAGGCAAGGGTGAATTCATCATTGAGTGATAGGTGTGCTGAAAACCTCTGCAAGTTCAGGGGTGAGGAAGCAGAGCTGCACTGTCCAGGGTACAAAAACACAGTGGCAGTTCGTGACAGCTGACAGACCTGAAATTGCCAGATGTTAGGGAATTATTTCAGGACACAGTCTTTCTCTTTCACGTGTGCTTACCGTACATGTACTGTTCTTTGCTCTCTGGTAGAGCAAGGGGAAGAGAAAAGATTATCCAGGCTAAAGTGGATAATTATGGCAGCCTTTATTGTGTGCTTGGTCCTTTCATGCCGAAGAATGACTCCTCTGCAGACTGGCTGCAGAGTTGATCTAAATTTTAGGTAATTCTCTGGTACTCTGTTTTTCTTGTTTCTCTTCTCAAAATGGCTTTACTGAGTGCTTGTTAGAGCAATGACCACCACACACAATACCATTAGCAGGGAATGTCCCCGGGACAGCCTGCTCCTCTCCAAAGGCACTTGAATCTACCACAGAAACTTCTCTCGCTCATCTAATCTCTGCAGGGCATATGTAGCTCTCCTAACTATTCAGTCTTGCTGGAGAAGTTCATCTTGGATACTATTTTGACTCCTTGAGTAATCGTTTGGAGCTTTGGCACTGACATGAAAAAAGCCAGAGTTTCATCTTATGTGTTTCCAAAAATATATTTCTTCTCCCAGTAAAGAAGGCACAGTTATGCCTGGGTTTGCTGACAGTGAGTGTCAGCTGAAAGAGAAAGCTCAAGATCTCTCTGTCTGATGTGAAGAGGAGAATCCCAAGTCAGCTGCATGACTTTCATCACTTTCTATTTGATCAGACACCTCCGTATGAATCTGATCCAGTGCCAAGACTATGGGCTTCCGAGTTCTCCCAGAACCAAATTTCAAGTTCAAACAGCCTAGCAAGGTGCCTCCTGTAGCGCTGGATTAGCTCTCCTGAAAATGAAAATATTATGGAAGTGGGTCAGTCCCTAGTCACCTTCCTCTCTTAAAACTGTATTTCTTCCTCTCATTAACTGACTGACTAACAACATTTTCAAAACACAACTTAGTAGGACACCAGTAGGGTACTATAGCCATCACTGAAGTTGTTCAACATCCACCTGGATATTGTCTTTGAGCGCAGAAGCAGTCTTAACCTGACCACAAATTTCTGTCCTAATTCATGACCTCTTTCTTGTCCCAGGCAGTCTATTAAAAGCCTTTCCTCCTGCATTACCACTGTATATGCTATTTTACGTTTCTGCAGTGCTGGCTCACTGGCATGATCTGGCACAACTTGTATAAGAAATTTGCTTTCCACCATGCAAGCAGCTGATCCTGATGCCTGCAGATCCAGAACCTGATACCCTTTACTTGTCAACACTGTCAGGCCTAAACATTAACAAATACCGAGGACATTGTGGGTTTTTTCTATTGGGCCTATTTAGCAAACCATTTCCTGATTGAAATGAAGCACAAAGCCTTTCCCTCCATCTCTCATAGGAGGCATTTGGGTGGAAGAAGAGTAGATAGGAATACAAAAAATTTTCTAATTTTCACCTATTTCTTGGAGCATTTTTCCAATTTTAAAAATCCTTTTCCTTTGGCAGACTGAACTCAAAAAGCTGTACTGTTCCTGGTGCATGTTACTTAAAACATGGGTACCTGGCAGTGCAGTCTAACACAGATTAATGACTTGACAGAGTAACTGTCCTCTAACCCAAATGAGCAGTGCACCCAACATGTGCTGTTCACAGCAAGGATTTAACAGGCTAGCAAAGTCTCCTGATTTCCAACTGCTGCATTAAATTTTCCTTCTGGAACTAGGACCACAGGCTTTCAAAGCATATTCTCCCTTGCCCTGCGCAAGCATTAGTTGAGATTCGAAAACACTTCTAGAGAGTTTATTTTTTTGTGATATGCTGCAGTCATTTCCAAGCAACTTTTAGGTCAGCTCAAAATACTCCCTCTGATATGGGTAATGTCTTCCCTTTCCCTCTTGTCTGCAAAGCCTTAGACCTAGGCTTTGAAGGTTGCTAGCAGAAGCTTGAATTTCTGTGACAGTTTTGGGGGTTGGTTTGGGGTTGTTTTATTCTGCAGTGAGAACAGACTCCTAAACAGTGTTAAGATGACAGAATAGATAAGGAGATTCTGGTGGATGGGCCTGAGAAGATCAGAGCAGGTAGATGAATTATGAATGCCTGGGTTTCTGTGTGGGAAAAGATGATTCAGGCCGTTGTGGAGCTGTTCTCCATCACTGCCGCTTCACCCATCCTGGCAGCTGGGTTGGAGGAGTGCTGAAAGCACTGATCCCTTCACAGTGTTTTACTTAATTTTTGCTAGCTGTTGCCCTTCTGTTCATTCAGACTTCATGGGAGTAAGCCTTTTCTAGATGGTGTTTTTCCTGCAATCCATATATTTCCTGCCTTCTGTTTTATTTGAGGGCATACAGCATGGGGGCTTTTTTTTTTTAAGGAAACTGGGTATTTAATCGAATCCTCAGGACTCACTTTGGAAAGTCAATCTGTTCAACATTTTCAGAAAGTGTGACTTGAAAAGACTTTTATCTGATAATATCTTGTATCTATTTCCATTACTGCTTCTGAAAAAAAAAAAAAGAAAATGCCCAAAACATTCAGACTTTCATCCTCAAAGGCATTTGAGGCAATCTGGAGAAATCACCCCAGGATGAACTGATGTTCCCAGTCAAACACAGGGAGCAAAGTACTGCTGAGACTTAGAGACAGACATTCTCAGTCTCATCTGAAAAAGTGTTTTTCCAGGGTATCAGAGGTACCTCAGAACTCACTGAATCCAAATTTTGCCGTCACTGAGTTATGCTTTTTCATCATCTCTTTGATATTAGAATATAAAAGAAAGATTCAGCCTTGAATTTTACTGATTTATTGCATGTTTTATGCATATAGATTCTGTGTGCCTATGCAATAAAGATAATGGCAAGGCATATAAATAGACCAAGTGGCTATGATAGAGTCTCCAAATACAGTTAACCTATCAGGAAAGGCAATTACTTTCTCCAATATTTGCAGTACAATTTGCAATACAATTACTTCTCAAAGTCTTGGGGCAGAAAAAGTCACAGAGAAACAAACAGGTCCTAAATGTCTGTATGCTTGGCCTTGGATGCACATCCAGCACAGCACCTCTCCTCTTCATACAACCAAAGCATCCTGCACCCCCTCTCTGCTTCCTCCAGCTCTCCTGGCCCATGAAGCTTTCCTCCTCCAACTCTGCATCTCTACTGGGCACTGAGTACAGTGTTTGCCTGGCATGTTTGAAACATTTGTAGATTTGCTGTGTAACACGCAACAAAATAAACCTAGCTCAGTGTTTATATATTCAACACTACTCTTACTGGAATTCAAACATACCACATAATCACTGCTAAATAAAGGCTAAAGCAAAGCAGATGTATTCGAAGAGTGTTGGAGCACCAGAGTGACAGATGCTCGTTGCACCATTTACAAACATTAATTAACATTAATGTACTGTTCAAACATCAAATTAGCACAATCCCTTGAGAGAGGTGATGTTTTAGAGATTCCCAAACACCCAAACCCCTGGTGCTGTGCAGTGGAATTCCTTCTGCAGAAGAGCCCACTGCCCCCCCTGTTTCCATACGCTGCATCACATTGCTCTCTGTGCTCATCTGTTTTGCACAGTCTGCAGCTGAGGCACAGGGGGATCACCTGGCTTGCCAAAAGATGCCTGGCCACAGTGGGGCTTGAGGTTGGGAGTTTGATGTCTTTCTGAAAGGTGGGGAGCAAGCAGCTGTGCCCAGTGGTGCTCTGTGAAATATCTGCTGGCTGGCCAGAGGTGGGGGGGAGA
Organism: Dromococcyx pavoninus; assembly: GCA_033558185.1. Lineage (NCBI taxonomy): Eukaryota > Metazoa > Chordata > Aves > Cuculiformes > Neomorphidae > Dromococcyx > Dromococcyx pavoninus. The sequence continues at coordinate 366,311 of JAUMJL010001001.1, read as the reverse complement.
GTTATTAGATTTCAAATAGCTGTCAGTAAGTACTGATTAGGCAGTCAGCAGCCTGATTATATGACACGAATTCCAGCTTTAGTTTTGAATCAGGCCATAAATCTCCTGTGCCCTTTTCAGTTGGAAATGTGTAGCTCCCAGGTGCTTCGGTGGAGGAACAGAGAGCCAACATGGAGATGGGCTGAGCAAGGACAAATGGAGACCCTCTCTGAGGGCTGTGGGCCGTGACACGTAACTGTGGAGATATCCCTGTTGGCACTCGGCTCGGCAAGAAAACTAACTTGAGATTTTCAGAATTCAGGCCTGAGAGCAGTAAGAAAAATAACAGAGCAGATGGCCACAACACAGCCTGAGGGATGCACTGTCCTTTATTAATCTTTACAAAGCCTCTAGAAATATGATAATTTATTTTGCCACTGTTGCAGCCAATAACCCTCCACACATACCGGCCCACACGGGGACCATGAAGGAGTCCTCTATCTCCGTTTGGCAACATACGTTTGTTTGTATTACTGGCTAAATTTATCCAGTTCCAATTAACTGTTCTCTTTAGCATTTTTCTCAGTGTAATTATCTCAACACCAGCATGCTGTTGTTTTTCTAATAAGAATTTCATTTTGTTAGATAAAATGATTTTAGGCCATTTTTTTCTGGACCAGCGATGCATAACTTTGTTTTGTTTGGCACAGTCAGAGACCACGGCTTATTTACTCAATGGGAAAAAGGAAAAGAGAAAGAGCTGTTCTCAAAAAAAAATGTAAAATCTGGTCATGCAAAGGCCAGAACCTGATTTCAGTGAAATATCAGCAAAGCCAAAAGAGCTGTTTTAATTTCACACAGGCACAAATGAATTGAGATCCTATCTCCTTTGCCTTCATCACCTTATCAGGGTTCACCTCAAGACTCTGGTTCAGTCTGGATTTGTTAAGGGAGAGGAGGAGTGTGCAAAACCACGCTCAGTTTTGGGGTTTGTGGAGCGTACCAGAGCAGAGATCCAAAAAGACAAGGAGAGGATCTACCAAACCAGCTGAATCCTTGTATGGAACTTGTGTCCTGTGAGGAGAAGCAGTGTCTCTCTTCTGAAATAAACATTCCAGTCACCTACAAGAGTTTACCATCAGTGCAGTTCAGTGTTTTCAGCATCTGAGCAGGATGCCTGGAGAGGAAGCCCCTGGGAGCCCCTCTGGATGGCTCAGTCTCTTCTTGGCATTCGGTTGGGAGCAGAGTCCGTGTGGTGGCAGCTGGTGGAGGCTGGCTGTCTCCTGTTGTGTTTCTTTGGCCTCTCTTTCCTCAGGAAATCAAAGATGAACCATGCCCAGTTTGATCTTTAAGCCATGGTTCAGCAGACACATACAGGTACAGAGCCCGCATGGGCATGGTTGTTGCACCCTCTCTTTGGGGTAGAGCTAATAGCACCCACAGCTTTCCTACCCTCTTATCTTCTGTTTTTCTAGATTCTTTAAGAGGGTAAAAAAATTATTCATTATAAGCATTCAGTAAATTTTACTCAGCTCATTTTTGGCCCCAGTGATGTTAAAACATACGGTATGTGCATAATTTTATACATGCACATGACACCAAATGGTTTTAAATGTGGGCCACCCACAGAATCAGTCTGTTTAGTAAAGGTGGGTGTGTATTTGTCTGTCTGTGATATCTATGGAGCATCTTTCAGGCTAGTGTCTACATACCCTTAGCTCAAGTAAAATTCTGTTGCAAGCTAAGGGGATGCTTTAATTTTTCTTCGCAGACAAGGAATTATCTAATGCAGCTAAGTAATTATATTTCTCTAATGTCCAGAAGGCAAGGGAAGAGCAGCACTGTGGTTAGAGCATCACTGATCCAGAGGCCGAAGCTGTGGACTCTGGGAATGCTCTCCAGAGATGTACCCAGGGCAGCTTTTACCCTATCACGGGTTTGAGGAGATGCTTGGGTGTCCAGGCTGATGGGTGGCCAGATGTGCTGGTTGTTCGATTGCTGCTTATTTGTATGGAGTCGCAGAAACTGGTGTATGTTAGCATTACTGGCCCAGCTGGTGATTTGGATTCTTGGACCCTTGATTTCAGTCCTGACTGCAGATCTCAGTCACAACTGGAGTCTCATTGTGTTGATGCTTGATGAGTAGGCAGGTAGTCACTACCACAAATAGCTGTCCTTGCCATGAATCACTGTCAGAGCTAGGTCACCAGTGTGTTGAAATGTAATGCTGTTTGTCAGTCCCTCCACTTTTCTTTCTCATCTCCAAGAACCTAGAAGCTATAATCTTGTAGTAACTACTGGTGTCATCACTTAAAAGTAGATCTGCTTTTCGAGAATTGTTTTTCTACTTTTTTCCTGGAGGAAAGGCAGGACATGATACAAGCAGTGTGCATACATTTGTGTGCATGTATGCATAGGATTTTTCATACAGGCAAAAAGGGCAAACAGCAAAGACCCATGATTTGCAACGGTTGAATTTACACAAAAGCCTTGGAACAGCATAGTGTATTCAGCATATAGTTGTACAAGGCAAGCATATAACAGAAGTTCATTTTTTGTCTATTTTCTCTTTGGCTTCACAGCTTCCCTGTTATCTGACATCTCCTGTCTTCACATATACACAAGTTTAACATTATGCAAGCTGTTTGTCATCCTTCTGCCGAGGAATGTGATATTATGTCTTCTCTACCCAAAGTGCTGCAGGCTGTTAGGTACAAATGTGTTGCTGATGTACAGTTCATGAGGCATTTATATGTGCTTTCTGGTTTTACGTGTAGCACAGACTGAAAAGAAGAACTCACGGGCAGGCAAAGTGCAAGTCCTGTTGGAGAAGGGTAGAACATTTTGCTCTTACAGCTCATGAACACTGTGTATGGGCTCCTCAGTGTGACTGTGGCAGCTCCTGCTGGTGATGCATGTAGGAATGTGGAGGAAATTGCCCCAGAGATTGGGGCACTGAATCACTGAACCTTGAGCATTTTTTAGAGCTTTCATGAACACAATTGAGGTGCACCTGCATCCCCTCACAAATCCTAGGAGAGTGTAACACGAGGTTCACTTTTGGGAATCTAATTGGGCATCTGATTTTGGGCACTAGTTAGTCTCTCCAAATCCATATCAATGGAACTTTCACTGGAAGACCAGGGAGAGTCACATATCTTTTCCTCAGGAGAGAGTTTGAGCACAGCACTGATTCACAGAGTCACCAAGTGACACTGGGCAAGTCACAAATCCGTGGTAACTGGACATATCTGCAGTGTTTGTAAGAGCCATAAGTAAGGCCATAGGAGCTATGGATTTGTTCTTTTGAGCCATCTTAGAAAAGTTAGGACTTGGTTCATTCATGTAGCAAATCCCTGATGATGGAAAAGAAAGTATTATAATAACGTTTGCTTTATAGAACTACTTGGAAGATTTACAGCTCCAGAAAGGGATTGTTGTATTTCTCCTTCAGCAAAGAATGTCGTAACAGAAATGGAGGAAAAGATGGGTTTCACATCATCTGCTCTGTATGTAGCAGGGAACTTAGGGAATTGCAGAAACATGAGTCTTGGCTGAGAATAGTAGGAATTAATATTTAATTAAACTTGGGCATCCTATTAATCATGTGTATGTATTACGTTATATATTCATCCATCACATGTGAATATCAATACATAATAGATATTCTTTATGACCACAGGAAAACAGCTCCAGCCTGAAAAGAAGCAGAAGCGTAGAATAAGAAAATGTCTTTATTTGAGCTTTTGACTAAAACTATCAATAATCTTAGAGATATAATTACTTTTCTCTCAGTGAATAAATACCTGATTAAATGCCCAAATCATCACATACATCAAATCACCAGCTACTGCAAAAATTGTTGTGACTTCAATGACTTCTGTTAGCATACGCAGATTTCTATTATCTGACTCTCTGGGCTATTGAATGGAAATCCTGCTGAGTTATGGAAAAGTGGATGGTGTGCTTCTCTGCCTTCCTTGCCATCAGCAAAATTGTCACCCACACTCTGATTGTGGAACCTTGTTACCAGTAATGGTTTGGGGCAGGAGGAACCCAGCTCGACTTTCTGAACACAAGGGAAGTCATGGTAGCAGCAGTTAGCAAAATATATGTATATATAATCTTTTGACATGTAAGTGGAAGAAAATTGCTGCTGAATCACTGGGAAGAAAGAAATATGAGAGCTTAAGATGCCATTTTTACAGGCATAATTTTTACTCTAATGGCCTTTAATAGCATGTACAAGTCAGTGTAATGCTGTCAGCTGCAGCAGAGATACAAGTAGAGAAATGTAATAACTGCAACTGCTTGGAATAATAGTTTTTCTGCTGTGGTTAATTAGGAGTGTATCATGGTTTTCCTTTTCTGTTTGCTTATTCAACTTGTGAAGTGGTAGCTGGTGTCTTTGCTGTTCTTTTCCATTTATTTATTGAATTTCTTCTTTTGCCCTTCCTGCAAATAAATGTAGTGTCTTGTGACTTGCAGTAACTTGCCATGAGGCAAGTCACAGGAATCTTTTGATGTCCAGCACTCGGTAGCACTTTCCAGTAAGTATCTCTCAGATATTTAACAATCAAATATGTCAGATACGTCTCCCTTGTGTTTAGAGTCAGAAGAGCAGTTGCACATAGTGCCAAGAGAAGCACCATCTTTCCTAATAAGCAGTCAGAAGCATTACTGAAAATACCTGTTTGAATTCAAAGGTCAATTTATTTCCAGGGGGAAGGAAATCTGGAGACCAAGGGGAAGTCCAAACATAATAAACTCAAGCAACACAGAACAAGGTTACTCAAACACGTTGTTGCTGTTGTGATGAGGGTAGTTATCCTAGGAACAAAGAAGTCTTTCTTCTGTCTTCTTCAATCATCCTCATTGTCTGATAGATTCAGAAAAATGTAGGTTAGAAAAGACTTCTGGAGGTCTCTGATCCAGCCTTGCTGTCAAAACAGGGCCAAACTAAAACTTAAATCTGTCTTCATTTAATTAGGTCACTCAGGGTCTTACCCAGTTCAGTCTTGTAGATCTTTGAGGCTGGAAACCCTCACTTGTTCAACCCGTGATCCAATGAAGGTAAGCTCCAAAATGAAGTGAATCCTGTTCCTGTAGATCATTCAGCTTCTCCAGTCCCTCATGGAAGGGATGAGAGGCCTGTGTTAGTGGACACGGGAGTCAGACCCACTGTCTGCCATGGCTGTTTGCAGGAGCTCTGCAAGGGGAATATTTCACCCAATGCTCTTAAAGAGCAGTTAGTGTCAGATATACCATTTATTTGAAAGTGAAACTTTCCAGAGAAACAGTCTGATTTTCATGCACAGGAAACCAGAAAAGATTGTAGAAATGATCAAATTGAAATAGTTGAATACTTGTTTCAACATTTTTCCCTTGTGACATTCTGAATCTTCTTTCAAAGAGACTTTAAAAATGTTTTCTTTTGACACTTTGATATTATTTCAGCCCTTTGTGTGGAATATATAATCTGATTTTATCAAAATAAAGCAATTCAGTTGACTCCACATGACTTTTTAAAAATGTCTTAAGAAAATTTCGAGATTCTTAGATTTTTATGTCTGTTCAGCATAAACCTTTTGGTTCCCACTGGGATCTTGATGAAATAAATTGTGCATATCAAGGACATCTATCTAATACATACCCATAAACTGTGTGTATGTGTGCATTCACATGTCTTATTTTAAGGTGCTGCAGGCATCTCAGGTTAGTGGTCCAGCTTAGTGTGTGTTTGCTCATTTATTGTCTCTAATTCGTGATTCTACTGACCTCATAAAATCAACTTTTATAGGCACTCAGCAGTGAGGCTCTCTCCATGTCCACATTATGCCTTATTGTGAGGCTTGACTCAAGAAAGTCTCCAGTGGAGGTCATTCATTGTAAATAGTTTTTGAAACTACGTCTGCTTCTTCAGGGCAGTGCTCATATCCTTTGGGGCACTGTATTGCATAATGTCTGTGCTCACCAAATCTGGAAACTACACCTACCAGATGATCGTTATTAATTCACTAAGAAAATGTATTCATCAGGCACGTAGCTGAGGTATATATTTTGTTATTAGAAGAGATGAAGAGATTTTGGGTACTTCTTGTGTCTCTGGACCCCAGTTCCATGTCGCAGCACCAGGGATGTCAGTACTGACCTGTTTGTGCAATGCGTGCTGAAACCCCAAACTCTAAAGATTGAAAACATTTCACTGGGAACTTGGGCAGATTGACAGGTCATGACCACCAAAACTTTGCAGTATGGTTGCTGATCTGATACACTTATGGGCATGTATTAATTTCAGAACAAAGAGATTTTCAGTTTTAAGTTTGATACACCTTCCTGATGTAGAAAACCGATAGGCGGTGGGTAGCACAGGGACAAATAGAAGGAAGAGTTGGTTTCCTGTCTCTTTGAGAAAACATTTTCAGTCTACAGCCACTTGTTTTTTTAAGAGCAGGGATCTGTTGTACTATGAATGTGTTGGATGGATGCTCTGTCCTTGTAGCATAGGTTGAAGTCCGACTGGGAAAGAAGCCAATTCCCCGGAGGTAGAAAAGGAGCCTCGTTACAGAAAAATGCACTTCATTTTACTGACGTTTTCACATCTTAGAAACACTTCGTTAATTTGCAATAACAGCTTTTGTAGTCTCGTCAAAATAAATGTCCATTGCAGTTAGGAAACCCCCAACATTTACTCAGTAACAGCTAAATGGAAGGAAGGTGGACTCATTCATTGCGGTAAGGAGGGTGCAGACAGCTTTGTGACTAAGTGCAGAGAGAGAGGAGGGCTGAATATGAAGTCACTCCCTTGCTCTGCGACCTCAGACAAACCACAGCATTAATCTGTGCCTCATTTTCCCTAAATGGAAACAGAAAATATTAGCTTTCCTCTGCAAGGAACTATGAAACCGTATTTACTCGTGCTGTGAAAATATCCTGAGCTCCTTGTGTGCAAGGTAGTCAATGGAAACAGGCAAAAGATTATTTTATTCTTCTTTTTTGAAAGGCAAAAGAAGCAAGCGGGAGAAAATACCTTACAGTTTTATTTTTAGAAGACCTGGAAATCTCCTTTGATGATGATTGTGCTGTTGCTTTTCTCCTTGCAGGTACTATGCTATCTGTTGCCAGCCTCTGGTTTACAGGAACAAGATGACTCCATTGCGCATTGCTGTAATGCTTGGAGGGTGCTGGGTTATCCCAACATTTATTTCTTTCCTCCCTATCATGCAAGGCTGGAATAGCATTGGCATCATTGATCTGGTGAGTAGCTGAGGAGATACACCAGCCTGGTATCGAATGTATTTGGCACTGTACGTTCTTTATAAAAAGCAATGTTCAAAGAGAAAAAGGTAAGAGAGGCTGAAGGAGAAACTACTTGTTATTGATGTAGAAGGGCTGCTGCTTTTCTGGAGCATGTTTTTAATGGGGTTTGAAATGACTTTGTCCTGGAAGGGCTGTCACAAACACACTGGTGGCGCTGGGAGAGGATTTTACCTGTATCTATTAATCAGTTCAGTGAGTAGTTCTTTGAAAACACACCACGCCCCAGCTGGCTCCCGACAGGCACCTCAACAGCCCTCTGTTTCCCTTGGCCTCTGCAGCTCTGGGGGAGTGCTGGCGTCTGCCAGCTGAGCCCAAGGGTCCACCTGATATTTGGAGAGCTGGGAAACCCAGACTTCCCCAGAAGGAATGATACTTTGGGCCAGTCCTATCTATGTCCTGTGTCTTGGTGTGAGCCTTGAAGTTGGGGAGAAGGTAAAGTTCCCTTGTGCAAATCATTTCAGCAGGAGTTAGTTTTCCCTGTTGCAGTCAGGCTTCAGTTGCAGGATCCCGTCTACTGGGCAAGGAGTTAAGAGCTACAAATCTGCTCTCTTTCCAATCTGAAGATGCAGGAATTAAAAAAAGGCAAGCTGTGAAAACACCTTATTTAGAAGAGCTTGTTTAAAGAGATGTGGTGTCTTCTGTGCCAATTCTCAGTCAAGGATATATGAGTACTTTTTGGCTCATGGAGAATAACAGGTGCAAGCTGACAAACCTCTAGACAAGGCGATAAAGCCAAAATTGCTTCCAGACAACCACCTTTAGGATGCACAGGTGGTAGAAAAGGGAGGTGCATTTTGTTTATTTAACAAACCATGTCAGGTATCTGATTTCTTCCACTGATTTCTTGCCCACACCTTTTCAGAAAAGACTCGACGCCCAGCTGTCTGTACGAGCTTTTCTAAACACCAGTGCAAGCCCTGCCCTTCTTGTAACTTGCTGCCGCTCATTGTTCACTGTGCAAGTTTCAGTAGCTGCATGCTGAAGGGCAGTGCAGGGTTCAAACACCATCTAGTGAAAGTGCTTCATAGTTTACTATAGAAGTAAATTTTCTGCATGCCCAATTAACTAATTTTGATGTTATAGTTTTAAATAGGAATGGGGTTATTCTGGTGGAATAAACACCGGAAATTATGGGCCTGGTGGCCCTGCAGTGATATTGTTTTGTAGCACAAACAGCCTCAGAGAAATCCTGTCCATCTCAGTTACTCCTCCTGCTCCCCTAACTCACATGCAAGACCCCTTTCTTCGTCTTCTGTCTCTGTTTCCATCACAATTCATTGACCAGATCTCAGCCCACATACTCAACCTGCAGAATTCTCCTGCCTTGGAAGCTCAGTGTCACACTCCAGCTAGGAGCTGCCTCCCCCCACCTACTGAGACCACTGCAGCCCAGTCTCTTTCCTGTCTTTCCCCCTGTGGGACTCAGCTGGGTGAAACTTGTGCTTCATTCATGTAAAACTGCCCAAATGAATGGAGCAGTGAGCACTGCAAAATAGCACAGCACAAAGTGAAGTTGTTCCCCTTTGCTGTGCCTGAACTGCGGTCGTAGGCTGATTTTCACTGGCCAGGTTGAGGCATGCTTTAAGATGCCAGAGATGCAGTGTGGTCCGGACCAGTGGGGCTGGAGAGCCCATGGTGTTAGCAAAGGCAGGAGAGGCAGCAGTGGGATGGGAGAGGGAAGGGAGGAGAGAGAATCAGAAAGCTGTGGTGGTATGTTCTAGCAAACAGACTGCTGGTATTGGAGAAACAGTGCTGAGCTGCTTTCCTTCTTCTTTATCTTTGTCCTTCTTCCCCCTGCCCCAGATTCAGCAAAGGCAGTTCAACAAGGCTTCCAACTCCACCTACTGCATATTCATGGTCAACAAGCCATATGCCATTACCTGCTCCGTGGTGGCCTTCTACATTCCCTTCCTCCTGATGGTGCTAGCCTACTACCGCATCTACGTGACAGCCAGGGAGCACGCCCGCCAGATCCAGGTGCTGCAGCGTGCGGGGGCCCCCGCCGACGGGCGGCAGCACCACCCGGACCAGCACAGCACGCACCGCATGAAGACTGAGACCAAAGCTGCCAAGACCCTGTGCATCATCATGGGGTGCTTCTGCCTGTGTTGGGCCCCCTTCTTTGTCACGAACATAGTGGACCCTTTCATAAACTACACGGTGCCGGGGAAGCTGTGGACGGCTTTCCTGTGGCTGGGCTACATCAATTCAGGGTTGAACCCTTTCCTCTACGCCTTCCTGAACAAGTCTTTCAGACGTGCCTTCCTTATCATCCTGTGCTGCGGTGATGAGCGATACCGAAGGCCTTCCATCCTGGGGCAGACGGTCCCCTGTTCCACCACCACAATAAATGGATCAACTCATGTACTAAGGTGAGTGTTTCTCAGACAATGTAAAATGCTTGGGGTCTCTTGAAAGACTACTTCTCTAGAGTTTTCATAATGTACTGGTTTCACTTTGCCTTTGAAATGTCTGATCAGTTAACTGTTTTTAAAGATGGGAGGCAAGAGAAGCACCCAGAAATCCTTGGGGTGCTCAGACAACCTGAATTTGTAGATAAAAGATACTTGTTGGCATGCACAGTTTTTTTCATAGGAAAGGGTTGGGAGGACGTGGAAGTCATGTATGCATTTTAGCAAGTCCTGCTCTTTTGTCTGAGAGGAATAACTTGACCCCATGGGCAGGACCTTGGGGGAACCTGTCTACTCCATCTTCCCTAGCAAAGGGATCATGACCCCCATTGCCCCTTTTACTGTAGCCCAGTCAAAGCCAGACCCCGTGCAAGGCAGTGGCACCCAGCTCTGCAGGAGCCCTGAGAGCTGAACGTACCTCTCACGGGCTAAACGACATAGTCCTGTTGGTTGGCAGTTTGGGGTCCCAGTGAATTTGAACCCCACACTTCACACACTGAGCACCACACTATGTTCACTGCAAGAGGAGAGCATGTGGGCTGTGTGCTGCCAGGATGCAGAGGAGTTTGGAGCGCTCTTGTGGTATGATATACTCTTTACTGTCTTCTCCTCACCAAGCAGAGAGGTGGGAGGCAAAGTACGGGGAGGAAGGGAGGGAAGAATTTTGGCTTCTGTATTATCATAACTAACTGCAATCTCTGAAAAAAAACGTAGGTGTTTCTATGCAACTGTCTAGAGGAGATTTGGTTCTTTTGGTAGATGAATTCATGGCTCTTCACATGCAGATGAGTACTTGGTTTTGTGTTCAGAGCTGAACCTGTCCAGGGACTAAATCAGACACTGAGTCTGATCTGCTGGTTTCCCCTAGGCTCCTTTCTCTGTGATGGGAGACAGGGTAGGTCATGTCAGAACCTTGAGGCAGACCTCTCAAGCTTTCTGTCATGAAGGACGTTCCAAAGTATTTATTTTCTACTGATTAAAAACTGTTCAGGGGCCACAGTCCCAGAGCCCTCTGTCTGGTGGATGCAGGGCACCATGCCACACTCAGCCTGTATTTGGGTTTGTGCTCTGCTCCTGGGAACAAGCCAAATGCTGCTCTGCAGCAGTTAGGACTCTTGTTGGACACAGCTTGGGACACAGCTTTCCATCCTGCAGCGAGCAACCCAGTACCTCTGGCTGGGGAGCTGCAGGGGTAAATGCTGAAAGTGTGTCCCTGTGCGGGGAGGGAGGGCTTGCTCCTGTGACTGAGGCATCTCCACACTCTCATGATATGCAGGGGTCATAAACACAAAGAAAAAGAGAGTGATGTCTATTTTGACTGGTAAGCAAAGCAACAAGATGCTTTTGGTTGAGTATACAAGGCAGACGGATGACAGGTAGTGTCTCCTAGATGTGAGCTGGCGATGCAGAGGGCAGGGAGCACATCAGCCCAGAAGGTGAATTGCTTCTGTCCATGCTGACATTTGACCTCCAAGCGTTGCAGATGGCAATACCGGTGCCCCCTCATGTCTTCAGGTTGTCTCGCTGCTTTTGCACTAAGCTGTCTCTCTGCGAAACTTCATCATCCTGCCTGTGTCTTGTGGGACAGGCAGGCTCAGGCCAGCACTGCCCTAGGGATGCTGGGCAGTGGGGACAGTCTCCCAAGCGAGCAGCCAAAGAGGCTCCAGGAGGACTGAGCTGCTGGTGGTTTCCTTCATTCTTTGCTGAGAGTACCTGAGCTCACAAACTCCTCATTCTGAGAGTCTTTATAAACATATGGGTGTCCCTAGGGCGACCAAAGCAAATGTGAAGAGTCACCTCTCCTCCAAAGCAGGGGTGGTCATTGTCTTGTGGAAGAGCTGGAGGAGACTCTGGTGGGCTGCAGTAAATGGTGGATCTCACCATGGAGCTCAGATCAGGCTGTCCTCATTTCTAGCTTCTCCTTCCCACTTGTACCACTCTGCTCTCACACAGAGGTTATCCATGGAAATGTATATCAATCCTGTCAATCTGGGTGTGACAACCATTGTAAAAGATGCCGTAAGAACCAAACCTGCACATGGCATCTTGTTCACTTTTAGCTTTTAGGAATACTTTTATGGATAAGAGTGCTTCATGTCTCTTGAACATACTACCTGTGCTAATCAGATTATCTCCTGCCTTTCTGCACCACTCTGGCTCTGCAGAAGTCACTCGCTTCCCACTGCTGCATCCCCTCCTCTCTCTGCATGCTTAGAGGGTTGCAGCTCTGCACATCAGCACTTCAGGGAGCAATTTTTTTCTCTTTTCCTTAGCTTTGTAACTGATGAGAAAAGTGTGACGGCTTCTTTCCTTGCTGCAGATTACGCACTGATGATGATAGAGGAGTGGTGATTAAAGGAAAGCCAACCGTGGTCTTTGGATAGTTAACCTCACTTGAGGAATTTGCATTTCTTTGCAAAAAAAGGTTGGGCTCAGCATGAATGGAAGAGAAATTCAGTGAGGCAGGTTTTCTCAAAGTTTTTTGCTTTACTAGCTTGGAAATGGGTTTGTGCCCAGCAGCTGAAATATTGAAACCTTCCTGTATGGGCTGGCTTTATACCAGCCCAACTGAGTATTGCATAGGGGCTGGACCTGGTTCACACATTTTTTTCCGACCTCAAAGCTGTTTTTTCCCAACTAAGAGCTTCTGCAAATGAGGAAGTTGTGCAAGTGGAATATTACAGCTGCTTTTTGTACCCTGACAGGGAGAGCAGTGAAAAGCAGAGCAGATCTTGCGCTTGAATCTAGGGCAGAATTCCTCCCCTCAAATGACAGAGATTTATAATTTTGTACTAAGCTGATGTGAGTCATTCAGCCTGAAAGGGAGTCATGAGTGGTTGACAGTAGGACTGGGATTTCTAACTACTCTCTACTTCCAGTCTTGAGAAGATCTGAACTTTCCTTCAGCTCTACCTGTCCAAACCATTCTGTCCTTGCTCACAATCATCTCACTGGTGCATTTGCAAGTGCAAAGAATACGTTTGTCATGGTTAAAATTCAGACTCTTGCTCTCAAGTGGGTCTGACCTGTGAGAGGGCCTTGCAGGGAGAGAAGGCATTTCTTCTTATTTTCTTCCAATAACTTTAGTGTCAAACTATTCTGACATTCCCATTTTGGGATTTTTCACATTTATATTAGAAATGGGAAAAAAGAGAAGAATGAGGAGCAGAGTGCAATAAAACACGGCAGTGAGAAGAGGCAGACACCCTCACCACAGTCAGACTGAGAGACCACTTGGGAGACAATTCTCGTTCTTTCTTTTTTATTTATTTAATTTTCAAGTGCTCTATGAAGACCATGGTGCTCTCTCCCAGACAGGGAGAGACTTTTTACAGCACACCTGGGGCCAAATGCAACCACAGTGGCAATGGGACAAGGGAGCACACTGCACAGTGGTTTGATCATGATATGGGGGTGACCACAACTTTCTTATTCCACTTGCAACCACCCCACTTTATCTGTAAATCATGAACTAGAAGTCGGAGAAAGGATTTCCTGTCACCCATTTTGTTCTTGAATTCTCCATCAGCTGATTTGAGAGACACCCATCCTTTGAGCAGGGTAAGACATGGTGCAAAATGTGGTTTGGAGATGTTATGAACTGTGATGAGATAGGATTTGGTTAGAACTGGATCTGTGTGTATGATGGGAGAGAGTATTAGAATGAAATATTCAGCTTTGAAAGAAAATTTTCATTTGCCTGTTTTCCGAGTTTGATTTTTGCAAGTGTAGGAAGTGCCAGAACCCTTTTATCTTTTATCCCTGGATATTCACCTGTTTAGATTCTGATGTGCACCATCAACTGCAAAATTCAGGCAGGACACATGCAAATGGTGAATTGAAATCTGTAAGTGTGGAGTGTGGATACAATCTGAAATTCATGCCCCATTCATTTTTCCATGGCTGAGATTGCAACTTATATGTCATATGCAAAGATTTGTTTCGCTGGTTGCAGCACAAATTGTGTAATTCATTATAAATATTTGCAATTCATAGTTCTAATAATCTATGTATTGGAATATCATTCATTGAAAGGACTTGGGAATCATTCTGAATAACGAGTGGGTAGGAGAATTTACAATAAGCACTCAACTAACATGGTAAAAATTAGCACAATAATGAACTGCAATAGATATGGGTTTCTGGATGGCTGTAGCATATATTCAGGAGTTCTGTGCACCACGAGACTGAAAGCAAAATGCCATAAGCATTTGAAAAATGCTCTCTTTCCCTTTAAACATATTGCTTGTACCTCTTTTGTCATAGATAGGTATTTATTCAACATAAAGCAACAAACTCAAGCCTTCATGAGTCATTAAACTCTGGGATTGCACAAGTGGATGGGAACCCAGATCAGCATTGCCTGAATTCTTGGCTAAAACAAGTTCTGAAATTTTGCCATAGTGAAGAAGATGACTTTGGGTAAAATATAATTGAGTAACAATCACAGAGTAGACAAACTCTGGAATGTTTGGGTCAAGGAGGTCACTGGTATATTCCCCATTTTCTCTCAGAAGTGCACAGGGTGACGTATCAGCCTCTTCAAGGAAATCTATAGTGAGTGGTTTGTTTACTCATTTTTCATTATAGAGAGGTCTTCTCAGACAGGGCTGATACCAATTTTATTTCTCCAAAGTGAAATACATCCTGATTTTCGTTTTAGAAGAGCCAAAAGAAACAAAAGGGAAAAAACCCAAGCCTGCAGCTTGGGGGGCTGGAAGTTCATTGTCTCCATTAATACAAAATTAAATAAATAACCCAATCAGCCCACACATGTGTCAGCACTCTGAAGGTGCACAAAATGCTGGGAGAATTGGGCAGTAAATCATTGTGTGCAGCCGGCACTCAACGCCAGAGCACTGCTGTGAAGTCTTATTGGTCCCTATAGGGAACATAAGTAATTGTGCCAGTTAATCTCCTGAACTGCAGCAAGCCCCGGTGCTTCCTTGCTGCTGTTGGAACAGGCAACACAGCAACTTGAGTCTCCAGTTTTTAGAAGTTTAGCGACTCCATGGCTTACAGTTCTGTTGGAATAAAAATAAGTTGACCCTGGCTGTAGAGAAGAGGAGGTCAAAGCTGCTGTGGAGAGGTGGAAGAAGTGATGTGTGCTTGTTGGTGATGCTTCCGCCACAGGAGAGCACAGGAATGGTCCTACTCCACATCTCAGTGCTGGTGGTGTGTGCACAGTGAGGGGAGCTCCATGAGTGGTCAGTGCACCCATTGCCCCAGCTCCATGCAGCCAGACCCTGGTGCCGTAGGGGTTTCACATGTGAGATTGGCAAGAGGGTCAGGTCTTGAGAGGGAATTTGTGCATGGGTGTAGCTTTTTGTTGCCACTTCAAGTCTGTAAAGGCAAAGGTAGCTCTTCTGTTCTCCTTGGCTTTTTCTGGCCAGGAACAGAGCAGACTTAGAGCAAGAAGCCACTATTTACAGGCAGGGTGGATGACTTGATGGCATGGTATTACTTTATGCAGCTTTAAAACAGTGAATAAGTTAGAGAGGCTTTCCCCCTCTATTTATGAGGTTGCTTTTCACAGAGATGAGAAGCCATCCTGAAACCTTCCTGGCTTTGTGAGGCTGCCAGCTCAGAGCCCTATCTCCCGTTGCTTCTGGGGGTCTCCCTGACTCTCCAACACGCAGGATCCCCCTGTTTCAGCAGCAGCCTGCATGCTGCCTGCAGCAAATACACATCAGGATGCCCAGATACCCAGTGCTGTGGAACCAAAGCAATTTCCGTCTTTTCAAAGATGATTTTGAATGACCATGCCTTTTCGACAGCTTTAATTTCACAAGGTCATTAACTCCATTGGTGCTGACTTGTCCTCTCCTGGGTCAAATCCTGGCTGGCCAGGTGTCCCTGAGGTCCCCTTCTCCTGCAGGGTCTCCTTCAGGGGAACAGGCACATTTGCCGGCTGTGGTGTTACAAATCCTCTGGCTGTTTCCGAGATCCTGACTTCAGAGCTGGCTTCACGAGATGGGTTAGAGAGTGCTGAGGTTTCCCTATGCACTCGAGCAGTGAGTAGGGGCTGGATCACTCAGCAGGCTCAGTGACCGGTGTGGGTCATTTCACTTGTGTTCATAGGGCATGGGTGGAGTGATGATGGGTTTTCATGGGCTGTAGCTGTGGCTTGACTCAGAAAACACAGAGGTTAGTTGCTCAGAGCTGCCTTTTGATGGAACTGTCAGGTCTCAGTCAAGGATCTGGGTTTACATGTAAAAAAACCTCCTATTCTGCCTGCTCCTGCTCCTCTTAGCTCTTATCCTTCCTTAGGCACTAAGGCAGACGCAGAGACCGCAGAGCTTCCCGAGGCAGAATAACGCGTTTGCTGGCAGGGGTTGGAAAGTCCTGGTGGCTCCCACCACTCCGCAGAGCAGCCACGGGCTGGCACCAGCAGTGGGGTGTTTCCACCGCTGCCCAGCAGAGCCTCCAGCAGACAGCCTGGCCAGCACAGCCTCCCTGTCCTCTGCTCGTGTGCCTCCTCTCCAGCTCTCCAAGGGCAGAGATGTCCCTTGGCATTCGGCCAGCCAGAAGCTCTCCCAGCACGGGTGCTTCCTCAGCAAAGGTGCATTTAGTCTCAGACCAGGAGGATGCGCATCTTCTTTATTACATTTTCCTGCAGGACAGAGCGGTGGCCACTGTTCTGGAGAAGGGAGGAACTGTGGCAATGAACACAGGGGGACAAGTCAGGAAGAGCCAAGACAATATCTCAGCCTTCCCCAGTGAAGTCCCTAAAAATATTTCAGTAGCAACAGAGAGGAGTTTGAGCCCAGGCCCGCTGCTGCTACATGATGCTAAATATTTGTCTCCCCTCTGTTTTCTCTCTTTCATGCATTTATGGAAATGACTAATTATGTAAACTAGGGAGAAGTTATTTCTGGAAAGTAGATGTGTACAGGCTGTGTTAGCAGAGTGTTACACCCTGCTCTTTGTGATATTGGAAAGAAGTTGATGCACAAGTGTTCAGCAAGAACCTGGAAGGGAACTCCAGGCTGTAGCAGCAACCAGCCAGGCTGGGCAAGGAGGAGCTTCAGTGCTGTGTTGAAAAAAAAAAAACAAACCAAAACTAACAAATTAAAGAAAATGAGATAATTTGGCACATGTACAGCTTTTGTTGGACAAACTCACCAAAGGCTCTTATCTGCAGTAGGCCAAAAGGTGAGAGATGAAGGTTAGGGGCTCAAACTCAGGGTGTCCTGACTGTCCTCCGCTTCAAAGCCAGCTATTTGCATTCCTTGCTCACTCTGCTAGGCTGCCTGGAGGCTCCACCAAGTTAGTTGAAAGGGTAAAATCCAGTATTTATTGGTTATTCTAGAGTTTCCGAAAGGTTTTTGGGGGGTTTGCTCTTGAGGAGAAATAGGCAAGCAGCAGATAGGCACCTGGGTGCACAAAACTCACAAACAGCCCTGGCAAGGGAACAAAACCCATCAATGACAAACGTGCAATTTTAGCTTGGTTTGACCAAATTTGAAATTGATGTAGAAGTGAATCTTCACTGTGACTCTGTTTTAAAACACGAAGGATACGTGCCTTTTTCTATTTTAGCACTTAACTACAAGATAAATACCTTTCTAAAAGGCCTTTTCCCCTTTACACAAACTGAGCAGATTTTCCGTAGATGTTCTGTGATTTTTTTCTTATCAATAAAGTATCATTTGGAAAAGAGTTCCAGTGGCAGGATACTGCTGCCCAAAGCTATACAGTTATTTAGAATAAACTCAGGTCATTAGGGTTAGAATTTCGGACTGGCAGGAACTATCTGGGAATTTTAATGTTCCTGCAAGGTGGATCAGAGCTTTGACATATGTTATCATCTTCTTCACTACAAGTTCATTAGCCCCAAGACGGATCATTTGGACTTGGTCTGCTCTTTCCTTCATTGCCTCATTGCTCACTGTTTCATGCTGGATTTCCACGGGTCATTTTGGAGGCACAACGTAAGCACTATATATTTTGCTGTGCTTGTGAGACTTGGAGCAATTACGGGATGCTAAGCCTTAGGGTGTGTGTTGTAATTTTTCTAGCAGTCGTCTCATTAATGAGACCAGTAGGCAAGAATTTTACCCCTTTGTGAATGTGCTGATAAAGCACATTCCCACTAAGCTCTTTTTAAGAAGTTTCTGAGAAAAAGATTGAGAAACACAACAATTGATGACATCCCCTGGACATCTCCATCCCTTGCAAACTTTACCGTTCTTCTCTTTTTGACAAGATTTTAGTGGAAACTCCCTGTTGAGAGGCACAAATGTATTTATTTTTGTTTTCAGAGAAGCTGATGAAATGCTGCTAGAACGCAGCTAATATCTTTGTATATGTTTAGGCTGGGATTTTGGGGTTTTGTTCTTGATGGTAGGGATTTATTTTGCTTCATCTTAGCAAATAGATGCAAATGTTATGTTTGCACGCCAACCATCGTGGTCCTGTGATAAAGTTACTCTGGTCAGCAAGCCTGGCGGCAGCCACCCTCACCTCCCTGCACCCTGCAGGTACATTATCACATTGCCCTGCAGTGGATGGAGCACCTGAAGGAACATCCTCTTCTGCACCTAGGAAGGTTCTGTCCTTAGGGACACCCCAGGGCTTAGCAAGAGGCACAAGAGAAGCTAATGATTTTTTTCATTTAATAGATATAAATCTGTTGGTGGACTTCAGATTGCAGTAGTGTCATTTTTCATCAGCTCCAGGTGCCTGGATAAGCCATGCTAACATCCTTGGATGCTGTTCAGCACCTCTTTTCACCAGTCTTGTGTGCTTTCCTCTTTACAAGTTCGCAAGTGCAGCATTAGGCAAGGCCAAAAGCGAACTTCGTACAGCGTGAAGGGTATTGAGTGGGAGGTCATTCTGGAGGCTGCTTTTCCCACTATGGTACAGAGCCATGCTGAAGAGAGAAGCCTCATGAGATCTCTCCATGCTAAGGCATGAGATGCTATAACAATCAAAACAATTTAAAAATGGTGATTTCAGGGATGACAAAAAATATTTCCTTCATTTTAGCACAGCCCTAGGGCTAAGCCCTCTGGCAGTTCAACCAGGGGTTGCTCGAGATATGTTTTCCACTCTAATAGTTTCAGTTCAAGTATCATTTCCCTGTGTTGACAGAACCTACACCGCGCAGCTCCGTACCAGAGCCCAAGCAGCGCTGGCTTGTTTCGTTTAGCAAAACAGAGGCTGAAAGTGGATCTGATTGCTGTTTGTAAATACATTGGGGGGTAAAGACTGGGAAGGGAGAAGAGTTATTTAAGCTAAGGAATAATGCTGTTACAAGAAAAAATATCTGCGAAGTGGCCAGGAATAAATTCAGGCATGGAATGAGATTAAAGTTTCCAGCCATCATGGTAGTGGTGGTTTGAAACAACCTCTCAGTAAGACAAGTGGGGGAAAATGTATAATTTTTAACAAGCTGAAGCTCAATGAATTTATAAAAATCATCTCATTATATGGTGTGAGTAGGATAGCAGGAAACTGCCCCAGGACCCCACAAAGCTCTGCTTTGGCCTTAATTTTGACCCTTGTGGACACCAGAAGCAGAGGTAAACTGCAGTTGGTCTTTTTGATATGTGACCACACTGCCCCATCCCAGGGATTTTGTATCCATCAAGGAACACCGACAAAAACAGAAATTGTCCCCATTTCCCAAAAGACCTCATAGGTTGGGTTCCTATGCTTCCTACCTCACCTTTCCCCTCTGGGCAGTGGCTGCAGCGCAGTATTTCCTGCTAGCTGGCAAGTGAGCTTTTTCAAGATCATAACCCTGTGGATCAGCAGCTTGGCATCCTCAGGTTGCTTCTTCCTCATTCCCAGGATCTGGCTTTGGCACCAAATTGCACCCAAAGATAAATGGGAAGGAAGAACAATATCCTTAAGTGATAGCATTCAGACTGTTTGATACAGAATAGGGTACAAAAAATCTGAAAAGACAGGATCTGTCCATGCCACTGGTAAAAATGAGATTATGAAAAGTACATCTCAATTCTCCAAAACAATTTTATGAGTTTGCAATTTGCAAGGTGTGACATGTTTGGCTTGGTACCTACATCAGCATGGCATGTATTTATGAGATCATCCTTGTAGTTTGTGAATAATAATAAAATTACCACCTTCTAGAGGGTGTATTTGTATTCAGGATTCTGATTCAAGAACAGTTTTTTGCCATAAGCTGTTTCCCTTTAATCTCCTCTCTGGAGAAAAACAAATAGTTGCTGATAACATATGCAGACAGTAAAGATTAGAGGAGTAACGGCAGCGACAGTGAGCAGCACAGGGCTAGTCTGCACTCTGAGTTACTGAGCTAACTGAGCACGAGGAAAGTGCTTCCATAGAGTTATAGAAACATGGTCTTCATAGCTGTGCCTCTTGGCATGCTGAACACATCCTCAGACCGCTGGCTAATCTAGCAAACTTCCAGTGTGAAGCAGGCTTCAACACTGAACACAGTCTCCCACTTGATGCTGAGCCTGAAGGGTGAAGTGGCCGTTCCTGCAGGCACGGAGCCAGCACTGCCTGTGTACCCAGCGCAGGCAGGGTTGGCAGTGAGGTACCACCCTCCGGTGGGAGGCTGGGAAAAATGAAGTGTGAGTAAATGTTTCAAAAAGAGGCTGTAGCAAAATAGTCCTGGCACGTGAACTGTGCATCTTGTGCTAGAAAAGGCAGCAAGATCAGTGTCTGTTTGGGTACTGAAGTCTAATGCACGGATGTGTAGCAAGGGAAAGACCTGGACGTTTAAAGTGCACAAACTTGCTTTAGAAAGACAGTGTTAATTTTTAACAGTGACAATCATAAGCCATAATAACAGGTTATCAAATGCAGTTTTCTACCACTAGAAATTTAAGACTGAAGATTGGCTTTCTTTGTTATAACTTCTCTAGTTCAAGAACAGGTACTGAAGGTAAAGAAAGAGTGAGTTCAAGGAAGACCTGTTTTGTTCAGGACATGCTGAGTGATGACACAGGTCTCTACTGGTTGAGTGACCTGGTCTCCAGGACAGGGATGTTTTCAGCCCTTTAGTTTCAGTCGATTGCCTTGTTGTACAAGCACTGAGGGCACTCAGCCAGGAGCAAGTTCACTGTTTTGCTGGGTGCAGTACAATTTTAGGGAGAAAGATAGCCCACACGGCTGGCAGCTATGCCTAGGAAAAGCGAGGGAGAGGTGGTGGCAAGTGGGGAGCAGAGGGACATCGCACAGCACTGAGCTGGCAGGCTGGACCGCAGCCTAAGCTGATCAGCTCTCAGCAGTGTGAAGCTTTGTGAGCCTGGTGAGGGTGATGAGTGCAAGAAAGGATAAAACAACTTCCACCATTAGCAAAGGCAGCACAAGTGTATTGGTTTGCATTTGGTTCAGGACAAGGGCTCTCAGTGACCTTGAAATAACCTCTATTACTTCTCTAACTACATTACTTTTATGCCTTTGCTCTGATTTACCAGTTTCTTCTTCAGAGCGGGTGTATAATAGCATACAGAGTACATACAGATGTCTCATCTCATTATGCCATTTAAAGCTAGACTGGACAAAGTAGTTAAAAATAGTACAGGGGGACAATCTTGTACCAGGGAAAAGGCTCAGACTGGGGAATTAGAGTATAGCGCTTACAAGTTTTCCTCTTTGCTAATGTTGTTAGTCTTACTCAAAAAGATAATATGGTTTTCACTGAAATTTCATTACCTGCAAACCTGAAAAGGTTCTGTAAAACTACAGGGATCATTAGACTCAATAACAACTAAAAAAGGAGTTTTGTAATTTCTTGGAAGAGTTTTCTTGTAATTTTTTTATGAAGCTTTGCCAATATTTACAATCAAACTTATGTTCCAACTTCCCTGGCATGATTTTACAACTTGGCATCAGTCTTCTTCACAGTAACAGCCTTCTAGTGTAACATTCACAAATACTGTGACTGGGAGTTGTAAAGGAACATGAGCAGGACACAAAGAGCTATAAATATCAGGAGGTACACGATAGCTCAAATAAGAGATATAGGCTGAGTCAGGAAGTGCAGGGAGAGTTTACGTACCATACTATGCAGGGGGGTAGAGCAGAGAAGCTCTTGGGTCTGGGAATTTACATGTTCCATGAGAGCAGAATTATCACTGTGGAAGTGGAAAGTTGCGCAAAGGGCTTGGTCGTGTATTGTTTTGTGCAGTATCAAACAACGTACAAGCTGAAAGGTGGGGGCATCATCATCCGCTCAAACATCTTGTTCCCCCATTCCCCTCTCATCTGAAGAAAAATGTGTGTATTTCTGTATCTCCTGACTTCTACAAGTAGGTGAATGCCCAGGGCACTCTTGGGCAGCTGGTGACACACACAGATTCTCCAGACGGCTGCTTCCCATGCCAGTTGCCTGCACTCACCTTCTACTGAGCCCTGGACCATTTGGCCTTCTTAGATCTCTTCCAGCAGCTTTCTTCTCACTGTTGAAGTGCAAGGGTTAAAAAGGAAAACTGGGAGAAAGGGTAGAGAGCCAAGGACAGTGCTGCAGTCTGGCTGATTGCTTCACCTAGTGCAAAACACATGTAGGCTTGCAGCTGTCCTTAAATGGGAGCAATGCCAGCAGAGGTTTTGGCTCCTTTTACTTAAGAGTGATACGTCTTCAGGCTTTTTCTGTCATACTGTAAATGTCACCCTGAGGGGAAGGGAGGAGGAGGTGCTGAGAGCTGCTGGACTGGTTCGGCACAGCATTGTCTTTGGGCTCCCACTGCACAAACACCTCTGGGCAGGCAGCTTTGCTGTTAGGGGTACCAGCCGCTTCCCACATTATTTAGAATCCAGACATCGGAAAAAAGAATCCCAAAGGCAAAGAGTTGTGAAAGAGGAAGGAGGATTGTGACGCAGTCTGGAAAATAAAGAGCAGGATTTGCGCCATTAATTGAAGCCAGGAAAGCTGCGTGGGAGTGGGAGCTTAACGGCAAGACGGAGTAGATGGGAGCCTCTCCAAAGCTGTGCTCACTGTCTGAGATACAGCCCCTGCTCTGCCCCTGTCATGGTTTTGGAAAGGCACCCCCCAGCATTACCACACCCAGTGTACCTCCAGCTTGTGTGGGGCTGAAACCTTTCTTTGTATTTGTAAATGCAATAGGCTTTTTATTGAGATTGGGTTTTCCCCAGGGTAGGAAGTTGAAACACTAATTTCTTTTCTCTCAGCTATCATTTGTGACGTGTGGGGTAATGTTCCTCTTCCCACCCCTTCTCTGCTTTTTTCTTTTCTAGGGATCTGTGCTAAATATAAAAGCTGAACAGTTTTAAGACTTTTTTTCTTTTGACACTTCAAAATTCTTCTGCAAACAAAGGTTAAAGTCTAGGGAAAGGGCATGGGAGTACCTTCACTGCTCTACCCTGCTCGGCATCACACCAGCTCCCTGAGACGATGGAGTGCCACTGGCATCATGTTGGGCTGTGCAGGCAGTATATGTGTCCATCACCCCTTCCCTGGTCCTTACTGACTCTGCACCAGTCCCACCTACCCAATGCCAAAGCAAGCTGCTTGTCCCAGTACAAACCAGTTCCCATGGGGACTCGGACTCCTGCCCTTGAGTAAGCTGATCGGCGCTGTGCCTTGTGTCAGAGGAGGTTGGTACCTTTCTTCACCCAAAACCCACTTGGCTTGCCAATAATCAGGACGCTGCTGAATCCTGGTACACAGCTCAAAAAATGCCTCACTAGAGGAAACTGAGAGCTTTTGATAAGAGAAAAGCTTCTTGTAATTGTACTGAGTGAAATCAAGATATTTATCTTATTTCCTAAGGAGGAAAGAAGGGATTAGGGCTTTAAAATACCACAGTTTTCTTCAATTTTAGTAACGTAATCTCTTTCAATATGTCTGTATATTGGAAAAACAGATTAGAGCCAAGATAAACCCCTTTCTGTTATTTGGCCTAATACAAGATTCAAGATCAGAACTTCTCTTGTGCAATGCATTGTTTCTGGTAGGGAAGCCAAGGTGCTGAAGGGCACCTTGAGCTTGGAAGCGACTGAATTATCAGCTCATTTTTGTCTATTTTTAATTGCATGTCTTGTACTTTGGGTAATGAAGGCAATTGATGTATTCTGGTGGGGCGGGATCCAAGTTAAGGCTTTCTTTCTAGTGTGGCATTTGCTTTTGCTGTTCATTGCCCTGACTTAGGTTTCCCTAGGGAATGCCTAATGCCTGGTTCAGTAGCTACCCCTTTGTCATATAATTTGGAGGTTTCTGAAAGAATCCTTTCTGCAGGAAATAGTAGGGATTTTGTACTCCATGGGCCATCCAGGGAAGCTGGGCTCAGTCCGGTAACTTCAGGAGCTGCCCATGCCGTTCTGTGTCCTGCTCAGTCTATGTATCACCAGCAAAGCCTACATAACCAAATCCCTGGCTCAGCCCTGTTACTCTCTGCAAAGCCTCTCAGTCTGTTCATTGTTTATAAAAAAAATGGGAAGTGACTTGGTTACAGAAGTTTGCAGAGATCCAGCTGACAGTAGCCCCTCCACAGCTGTCAGAGGATGGTGCTGCAAAGAAGGATACTGTTAGGAAAAGCAGGAGAGGGGAAAAAGCTACAGAGATGGCTGGTCCTGCTGCAGGTCAACATTTCTTCTCTGTGCAGTTATTGTTGGGTTTTCCTTTGCTGTCTCTCTGATTCAAATGGAAACCTTAAGTAACTTACATGAATTGTTTCTTTTTCCAATTAAACCTCTATAATCTTTCACATGGATGACTGTTTCTTATTTCTCTCTGTTTTATGCAGCCAGTTTGCTTTAATGTACAACGTGTCCCCAGCATTTTGTAATTGCTGGCCTGAAACAGGAACATGATTTCCACATGGAGCCCTGGAGAGCTCTGACAGCTCTCCCAAGGGTTTAAAAAATGCCTTCCTTGCTATAAAGCCTGGGCACCCACTGCCATTCTCCCATCTGATTCACTCCTGTCCAACTTTCCTCAAAGTTTCTTTTCCTCTCTCCTGCAAAAAATAGTGTAAAGAAACAGCAATGGAGCACATGACAAAAATAGGAAAGTCATCTGTTTGGTGGGACTCACTCAGTAAAGATGGGCTGGATTTCCGTGAGTTTACTTTTTCATCCTTCTAGATCTCCTGACAGTAAAAGCAAGCAGCTCCTCTTCTGCACAAAGTGATTTGAATGGTAATTTTCATTGGTTTGGAGGCCTTGATGAAAAAGCAGGACATTATCTGTTGGGAATCTAATCTGATTTCACTTGAGTCCTTACCTACGCGGAGCATCGTCATTGGACTGCCTAATTTAATCCCAGCTTGGCTTCCTGATATTTATTCAGGTTTATACACCTAAAATGGAAAGTACTGAAAAATGAATTCTCTCTCATGCAGTGGTATTTAGCTGAACTTCTCAACAGCAATGTATCCTCTGTTGGGAATACAGGACAGGCTGAATAGCTGGTGCTGGGAATGGTGCAATGAGGTGGACAAAGACGTGTGCAGATTCTCTAGCTGTAATTAGGAGTCCATTACCTTTGCACCAGGAGCCAGGACCCATTGCCCAGAGAGGAACAGTGCTGGACATGGCACTGTGCTCCCTACTGCTGAAGGGCTGACACCTCTTCCTATTACATGGCAAGGCCAAGACCTGTTGAAAAATTACTGCATAGCTCCCACCTGAGACCTTCGTTCAGCTACGCTGAATGCGTTGGGCTGTTTCCCTCCTCTCCAGAGATTAATACATTTTATCAGTCAAAGTGTTTTTAGACAATGCACATCAGTATTTGTGAAGAGCCTTCAGGCTAAAGATGGTATATAAATCTAAGCAATTATTGTTCTATTCTGTTATTCATTGTGCCAGCAGACATCTTTCAAACTCAGGGCTAATTGTTTAAGTGCATTTTAATTTAGGTTATCTTCTTTTTTTTCCATTTTTAGAGAACTTCCTTTCTGACTACTGTATGAATTTATTTAAGCATTATATACATTGCCTCTTTTTTCTGTGAACTCACACTGTGGAAAAGCTTCACCATTGCTGTAGTTAAAACTGCTTCTAAAGCCTTTGGTGCATTTGTGGGAGAGAAGAGCCCTGTTATTCACAAGACATTTTGGCCATTCTTTAATATCTTCAGGAAGCTGTCAAGGACTTTCACTACATCTGCTGTGATTTGATTGCCTTTTAGCATTTTGCCACTTTAGATGCTTAACTGCTGCCTGTATTTCCTATTGCTGGGGGGGTTGCTAATGCAAACCTGCCTCGTCCACATGCTTCATCAAATTCAGGTATCTCCTAAGCCTGCTGTGAGCCTGTCTGCAGTGCTCATCCACCTGTGATTTTAGTCTAGTCAGCTGTAAGCATATTTCCATCTTAAACTGCACATTTCAAAACAGTAAATTGACCATTTTTGGTTTTATTTATTTAGCATAGAAAAGATTACAGTTGCTGCTAACACCTGCTACTCAGTATGCATTTCCATCTTCAATAAGTAACTTGACCTGTGAATTGATACAGATGTGGTTTTGTTTTGGTTTTGTCACCAGCAAAGATGCACTATTTCATTATGTACAAAACATCTTCTAAACACTACATCAACCCTTACATACCACTGAGTAGGGCTGTTCCTGCATTAGCTGATGATTTCCAGCCCTTACTTCTGCACTACCCTTTCTGTTCTTTGGCTATCATAAGCTACTTCAGTGTTACTATCATCTGTCACAGAATACAGCATTTTTAAAATTCAGGTACCTAAATTTAGAAGGCAGTTTTGGAACTCTCCTTTGTTGTGGTTACTAGCTTTTCCTTTATAGTTGCATCTTTATCAATGAGATTTGTACCTGGCATATGATGCCTTCATTGGTCATGGCCTGATCAATGAGGCATTTTTTTGGATTCTCCTTTTTACCATATGTCTGCCTGATTATTACATGATCTTTTTGCTTAAATAGCTTATTGAACCACACACATTGCCTTTCCTTTACTGGTGATGAAGTGTTGTCCTCTCCTTTGACACATACAAGCTCCTCAATAGCTGAAGTAATTTTCTTACACTGCAGGAATAACCCTGGATGTGTTTTCTTGCTACTGATGTCAAACCACCTGAAATCCCGTAATCTGAAGATTAGTTTCACTATGAGCCTTTGTATTTTGCGGGTGTTGTATTGAGAAGAGTATTCATAGTTTGATATGCAATATTAGTAACTCCTAGCTGAGGGAACCTGTGACTGACACATCTGATTCTGAAGTCTATTTTCAAATTTCCAGAGACAAAGCAGATTCCTCACCCTCTGCAGGGAAGACTTTCATGATTTCTAATAGCTAACACTAGTAGGCATTTTTAAGTTCTGTTTCTTCTTTAAAAATAAGTCTGTTTAATTTCTCCTGTTACATCCCTTAAATTTATTTAGTACAAATTCCTCTCTTGCTGTTCATATCCTTGGCATCTTATACCCCAAGTCTACATAAGTAGTTACTATAGTACAAAGCAAGTTAACCACCTTCTATTTCACAAATTCATATTTGACTTTAACCTATCAACACAACTTTAATTTCATAACCTATGAACTTCCAAGAGGTCACCAAAGCATAGGAACTCCACATCCAGTGTCATTAATTACACTGTGGGATGGCAGAAGGATGAAGGATTGACTGTCATCTCTGTGCAGCCAGTGAACTGTTCTAGTAATGTCTGCTGTTTTGTCTGAACGGAACTCTTTATGGACCAGAGGCAACAGGTGAGCAGGAACAGTAAAACAGATCCAAGTGGGAAGGGTATTCTGAGGTGTTGATCCACTTTAAAAGCTCAGAGCTTTTCTGAGCAGTGCTGGGAGTCTGTAACTGTCCCCTGATAGGAGTCTGCTGCAGGGCTGTAGGCTGTCTGCAAAGAAATCTGAGGGTGGACTGGTTTGTTTAGATTAGAAGAAATAATATATTCTGGAAGCTTAAGAGGACTCTGCTGGTACCCCTGATGTCAATGGTCACTGATAGATCCATAGTGGGTCTCAGCCACCACTCTATTGAGAAATGTGCATTTTTTTTCTGCAAGGTCGTTCTGAGGGAGTGATAACATGTAAATATCTGGTCATAAAAAGGCAGGCTACTTCCTCCACAGATGTCATATATTTGGATGAAAGTGAGCTTCAGCATTTTCTATGAAAAGTGTTTATAAATGAACTGTCAAGTGCAGAGGCACTCTGACCCTGAAGGAGAAGTGGCGTAGGCACTGTCAAACACAGAACTGGCTGAAATTGCCTCAATCTCATACTTTCACTGCAGAAAATGTGGGGTTTGGGAGGATGGCTCCAACAGTTTTCTCTTTTTCCTGTGGAATGAAAGTTTATCCTATTAATAGGGTGAGGAGTTAACTAGCTGATAGACTTGCTGATATTTTTCCTCTTTCTTTCATGGGGGATGAAGATGTGTTAGCTTTAACAGAAGCTCAGTTGAGCAGTGTGAGGACTCCTACCATGGAGTCTTCAGCTGGACTTTTTTTAAATATAATTCAAAAAAACACACACAGTACAGGCACAGGTTTTGAAATTAGTTTTACACAACAGAGCAATCCTAAGTATACAGCTGAGCTGCATGAGTTTTCCTTGTTTGAACAGTACTGTGCTGGAAAGGACAACATTACTGTGGCCCATCCCGCATTCTCTGATGCTGCTTTCCCTCACAGAAGTGAAAATAACCATCTTGCTTTGTTAAATGTTTCTTGGCACTGACTGAGCTGGTAGTTTCAAAGTCAATTATGTCCCTCAGGAAAGCGTGTTGATTCTGTCCTATGCTTGTTAAGTGTCACTGTCACTAACAGTCTTTGAAGAGATGTTCTTGCAGGCTTAACAGAAGGGATATTAATTAGGCTGTAGTTTTGTGTTATTCCAAAGGCCCATCAAACACAGCGCAGCACTTCAGTAACTAAAGAGGCACTTGGTACTAAAGAGCATTTAGCTTTATCTATAAAGTGCTATTTATTACCTGGGAAGAATGTCAGGTGTAAGTCAGCCCTTGTTAGACGTGGTGGCACCAGCCTCCTTAAATGACTCTGAATGCCCTGACACGGTGTAAATGCACTGAGACTCATGCAGGCAGTTGGACCGTGTTCAAATGCTGCTGTCTCTGCTGTGAATCCAAGTGCAGCTGGGTGCATTTGCTTTGAAGATCATTAACTATGTTCTAGTTCAGGAAGATGCTCTTCCAGGTCAGTTGTTGATCCTCTTGAAGACAGAGCTTTGTCAGAGCGTTCATTCAGTCCCAGGAGGGTTCTGTGTTACAAAGGATCGTTGGCCACTGACTTGGGTATTAGCTTGCCTATTCCTGAAAACAAGCAGGTACTTATGTGGGCCCACAGCATCAAGCAGGCATTAGCATGGCATTTGCAAGGGCATCAGACTGCATTTTGCACTCCTGGAAGAAGGAGGCAGGCCAAAATAGCTTGGGGAACACCGCTGCAACAAGTAACCCTTTCGGGACCGCTTTCCAAATAATCTAGTACAAATATGTGGATATTAGACTGAATATAGCTTCATGTCCATCCACTTGTATGAAGGGAAAGCCAGAAATGTAGTTCACATCCTCTTACATCCCCATCATATTTTTTCTACACTTTTGTGCTTTGCCTAGGCATGGTGTAGCACATCACATAATGCAATATCCTCGCAGGAGCATTGTACTGCTCTGAAATCCTTACCTCTCTCGACATGAAGTACAGAAATTCCTTTAGCCTCAGAGTTTCCAGAGGTCTGAGTCTTGGCAGCAGTTTTTCCACTACCGAAGGAAAGACACCTCTGAAAAGACATGTAACAGCAGGTTAAGTGCAAACCACAGTAAGACACTTTTTTTTTTAAAGAAGTGATGTAAACATGATATGGATTTGTCACTTTGGAAGGAGTGAAAGGATGTAGCACTGCTAGATGAAGTGGAGCATAGCCAAACAGGCAAACTCGAGCCATTTTTGTACCAAAAAATGAAAAATCAAGAAACTAGTAGTATGTTATGTTAGTGTTATGTATGGATAATTTTATCATTGATTGATCTGTAAAACTGCCTGACAGTGCACAGAAACAGTAACAGTTTACATTTACGTATTAAAGGCACATATAATTTATTCAGTGACATTCATGCCCTATGGTGCTTTTTTGACAAGTTTTTATAGCACTGTAGTTAGTATTTATTAGCAACGAAAGCACTTTATAGCACTTTGATACAATATTTGAGACAAGAATGCCACAAAGCAACTGCTTCATAGGCAAAAAAGCAATTACAAATGACACTTCAAGAAGCATAACCAAGAGATCTTCAAAGAGCTCATTTTTTTACCATTGAAAACACAGCACCTGGTGATGGCAAATGCTGTCAGCGCACAAGATGGGAACATTCACTCAGCTCCACCCCAGCAGGAGTGTCATATCCAGCTCTCCAGCAAGGAGGTGCACCTTCTGCAGTGCCTGGAGCTCCCTCATTTCACACAGCCCCATTCAGCTTCTGTGATCATAAGAGAGTGAAGAAAACAGGATGCAAGAGAGGAATCCATCAAAAAAGGGTTAAAAAAAAGGGAAATTATGCACTTTAGTTACACACCATTTCTTTATCTGTTTTTGAAGGAGTCTTTGTGCTTAATACATTTTAAAATAAGTCCATAAAAAATCCTTTAAGCTATAGGCTAAATTCATTTCCTTGAAAACTTATTTCCCTCATGCACAGGTTCACGCAGTTTTGCCTTGGAAGATTAGGCTGTAAAATTGTGTATGCCCACATTAAATTTCTTATTGTCAGCTTAATTAATGGTTGAACAGGACAGGCTGTTTTGCTCCTCTGGAGCTCCTGCTTTGCCTTGTGCATCTTGCTTGGAGTCAGGAGATGTAGAGAGTTTTTACAAGCGAATATTTCAGAGTACCCCAGAGTAAATAAAAAGGCTTTGATTTTCAGCAGTGCTTCTCCCCTTGGCTTCAGTACAGATCTGGGTGCTGAGTGTTTTGGAAGGAATTAGATCCTCAGTGATCTGCAAAATCCATGCATGCCTTTAAGCAAAAAAATGCACATATTGAGAAGCAGCAGAAGCAGTTGGACAGACAGGTCTTTGGAATATTGCTCAGAAACATCAGGCATACATTAAGGGACAACTTTTAAATTATGACATAAGAAAAGTTGTCTAACTAATGGGAATTTTTAGATGCTTGAAATTTAGTTTCTTCACCAATCCAAGTTCTCAGCTGTTGTTGCCACAGCTTTTATCAAACTATGACACAGATAACAAGATCAGAGAGACATCCCTGTGGTTAAATTAGCCTTACAAAGTTCCTGTGCCCAAGCGGGATAATTTTCAGCTGTTAAATATGTTGTCACTGCCACTGATTCTACTTAACACCACTACTGCAACCTCTTGAGTCAATTCAGTGGCTTTTAGGGGAGGAAAAGCAGGCCAGGCAGGCAAAATGCAAGAGTTTGGGTGTCAGAAACATATATTTTCCGTAGAGGCAGGCAGACATCTGAGAAGGCCGTGAGCCTGCAGTTGCCTGGCACCACCCCAGTGAGGCACCTAAGATGGGACATCTCCCTTGCCCTGGAGAAGTCAGTGAAGACAAGGTGCTCCAGAAGGAAATTCAGGGTAGCAAAATGCCTGAAGCTGGGCTTTGTGGGCACTTCACCTCTGCAATCAAGTGTAGCACACAGGTATATTTCATAGCCTTCCCTCCAACCCCTATTTTAAGTCAGCAGAAAGAGAATAAAACCCTGATCTAAACATCGTGTAGCTCCTGCTATGGTGCTCTCAAAATACTTGATAGACAGGTACAGAAGTACAAGGGTATTATTGAGCTGAAAGGAAAAAGCTCTTATTAAACTACAGATGTCAATAAATGCCAGGAAATGCAGAAGATAATCCAGGTCTGTTAACTGTTTGTGCAAATTTTTTCTCTCTCTTTTCTCACAGTTGACGCTAAGGTGCAGTTCTTTGCCTTTTCATTCAGTGGAGCCGCTAAGTCACTTCTGTTTTGCAATAACTTCCATGTCTTCTACAGTTTGTGAAATGTTCTTCAAACCTGCAAAGTATTTTGTGTTTCCTCACTTGTTCTGTCCTGTTTGACAAATTGTTTTGACTACACACTCTCGTTCCCATATGTGCTGCTTTATTTATCATTAGGTTTTAATTTTGTAATTGTTGCAGAGTAAGGTATAGATGTGCTTTGCTTCAGAGGAATAAGGGCTACAGCTAATGCTTACAATTTTTTTAATAAGTATGGGATAAAAACCCACCTTCTCATCTCATGACTTTATGCTTGGGTTCTTGGAAGTGTACCTATAATGACCTGACTATATGGGTGGAGATAATCCCCGTAAGGCTGAAAAGGCAAATGTAGGTAGTTTTCATTCCCCTACAGCTAGATTTCAGCTACCAACTTCTCTCAGTTCCCCACAATTCCCTTTCTGGGCAGGCTTTGGAGGATCAGAGCTCCCTTTTCTGATCCCCATGAGCTGTTTGTAAGTTAAAGTCTATCAGGGGAAGGGATGGGTCTGCAGAAGATGAGGCAAGTGTGTAACCAAGGACAGGCAGCTGAATGCAAGTCTGGCAGCTCAGGTCAGGAAGGCAAAAGGTTCTCTCCTATCCATGAATGAAGAAATATCAAGTAGAAATAAAGAAGTGACCTCTTTGTTTGACGTGGTGTGGTCACAGGCTATGCAGTAGCCTGTTCAGACATGCCCAGATCAGGAATGTGAACAAAATCAGAAAATTCAAGAAGAATAAAGCACAAAGTAACTGAAATATTTGAAAGCCCTGCCGTACA
Source organism: Dromococcyx pavoninus (assembly GCA_033558185.1). NCBI lineage: Eukaryota > Metazoa > Chordata > Aves > Cuculiformes > Neomorphidae > Dromococcyx > Dromococcyx pavoninus. The sequence goes on along the minus strand of JAUMJL010001001.1, from coordinate 333,913 downwards.
GTGAGAAATTCGCATATGTCTTATTTGGTGCCTAAAGGGGAAGCTGGCTTTTAACCAAAGCTTCCAGAAGAAAATCAAAGACAATCCTTAGTGTAAAAGGCAGTGAGAAGAGGATCCTGTGACTGAAAGCTGAAATTAGCATATTTGTACAGAAAAGAAGGCAGCCAGCTCCAACAGTGAGGGTAGTTATTCAATAGAGAAAATGATCAACTGCAGCATGGCTTTTTTTTTACTTATATCTTAAGAAATTAAATATTCTACCCCAAGGGTACAACTAGTTGAAACATTTAGCAAGGTCCTGTTCTATGTGCAGGAAATAAATAGGGTGTTTTTCATCCCTAGGGCATCTCAGGTGAACAGTGACATCAAAATCTACAACTAAGATCAAGGTCTGCCTGTAAACCTTCAGGCACATTGCCAATAGGGGAAAAAACAAACAAATACATTAAATACAAAGAAATCCCCATTTATGAAAAGTTCTAAGAAGCTCTTAACTTCTCTGCATCAGAACTGCTGCTGTTTATATAGGAAATTTTTCTTTTCTATTTGCACTTTATCAGGAGCTTGTCAGCTGGTTAAGAGAGAAGCATAAGAATAGGACAGTTACAGCTGTTGAGTGCATTAAGAGGCACTGGTAATTCTCTCTTGCTCTTCAGAGGACTGGTGATAGACCAGCAGTATCTTGTTCACAGCCAACAGCAGTGTATTTTTACAGTTAGTATCAGGTGCTGGGTAGCAGCCAGGTATAGTTACAATTTCACTAAACATTAAATAGTAACTGCTGTGTTCCTGCACTGCAGTCTGACAAAAATCAAGAAGCTCAACTATTACTCCCCCATCTGTACTTGAAAAACCAGAACATTTCGAGCATACTAGAGCTGTCAGAAGGCTCAAGGATCACCAGCCAGGTATCTACAGCAGGTCTACATTGCCTCCCATAAATAAATGTCTTAGTAGTGAACATGTCAGTTATCATGGGTAGAAATCAAATGACCTAGTTACCACTCCCTAGACTTTCATTTGAGAGATAGAGGTGCCTTCCTCAAAAGAGGATCCTCAGCCAGACCACCGCTGATGATGCTCTTGAAATTAGCAGGAGTAAGACAATATGTATTTATCAAATCCCCTCCTGGAGCAATACCAAGGAACTTTTGGAAAGTGGGCAGAGCATTCCTGCCTAAAATAATATCGGTGAGACAGGAAAAGGATATTCTTGAGAAACTGACAGATTCCCAAAATAGTTTATGGAAAAAACCCACCTGATGACTTACACAATTATGACCCTTTTACCACCACTACTGTAAAAATCAGGTTACCCCTTCAGTGGGAGGTTGGGGGATTTAGCTCTGACTTTGATACTACTGCAATATAACTCTCGTGTTTAAAGTCAGGCTAGCTGGAAAGCATTTTCCTACTAACTGTCTCTGTTTTTTCCTTTCTCCCCTTACTACCTCACTGTGTCTGTCTTTCCTCCTTTCTACACTAAAAGTGGCTGTTCCTCTGTCTCCAAGCTCCTCCTGCTCTTCTGCAGTAGACCAGCTCCTGTCTAACCATGAACATGCTCTGTAAGTCCTTTCTTTTGTATTACTGTAGCTCAGTGTGTGTCTGTTTGATGTTTACTGTAACATATTTTTAAAGCCTCATTTGATGTATAGTTTTAAGATCTGTGTAGAATCATAAACCACAGCTAAATGGGATGTTTCACCTCAGGATACTGAGGGTAGGCTCCTTGCTGCAGGATGCTGCAACATGCAGCAGCAGCACTGCCTTCTGGTAATCATTGCTCTTACTCAAAAGTCTGTCTTACAATAATAGAGGGTCTCCCTAGTAGGTACCACACAGGTCAGAACAGCATACAGAGGACAGTAGTGAGCTGAGATTAATCTCACACTGGAGCCACACAACTCCATACATCACAGATTGTACTCCGAACAGAAGAGCTATCGATGGCCCTTGGCTGTACCAGGTTTGACCCATGCATAAAGCATACAGGGCTCAATTCCTATAGTTTAGGTATAGCCACGAAAGATTCTCATACAGATGTGGAAAACTCTAGTACCTGTCTTAAGTCAGTTAAACCCTCTGACAGCTTTGAGGCATTCTCTTCCCTCAGATGGTATGTAGGGTTCTAGCTGAGCTCCTGCTGAGGTGGGACAAGCACCAAGGTAATGCTCCAGGAGCCAGGCACTTTGAGACAGACAGCTCCAACTAACTCAACATTAAAAAGGAAAAGGGAATAATTGTGAAACTGGCTTCCTGCTCGAGATGTGGAAAGAGAGTACGGAAAGAGTATGAGCAGCACTCATTTCAGGGCCAGTACAATTCTGGTGGCCACGATGCCATTCTCCCTACCTTGAAACTGGAATGACAAGTCACAAGAATTGATACTTGACCAGCCATTTGCATCTTCCATCAGGAGACACACAGAATATATTTGGCTCCTCAGTGTCATACAATCACAACTACGCCAGCATCTCAGTGTTACTGATAACTCCACCTGCTCTCCAGACCATGCCCTCTGCTTCTAGTCTATGAGGCCAAGACCCTGGGGAGTTTGCAACCCCCAGTACCCACAAAACCTCCAATTATCCTAACAGATTTGTGGCAGGTAGGAGGCTTCTCTCCTTTTTCCCTTCAATGCTTTTGTTTATTCCTCGTTAGGACACTCATGTATTGGGGAGAGGCAGCAGATTTCAACAGTTGCTTTAAGACAGCAGAGTTCAAAGTGGAGAATGTGATTTCTGTTTCTGCCAACTGTAACTCCATAACCATGTTCCCTGAATAGGATGGTGCATTTGCAGAGTCAGAGCTTTGATCAGGCTGCAGATTGCTCCCTGTACGGCACTCAACCTGCTTTTGAGGTTTTGCACTGCAGAATTCCCAGCCACTGATGGGGAACTGGCACTATCCCTTCAAAGGCAAAGAAATAAAGGACATTCCTCAGCAACAAGGGGCTGCCAAAATGCCTTTTTGAAAGCGGCCAGTGGAAGCTGCCTAAGCTGCTAATTTGAGGTAGACTAACATGAAGTAGGGACCTCCGGCACAGAGAGATCAGCCCTGGCTAAACAGGAAAGGAACAGGGAGCATTTTTCAGAGAGCACATTATTAGAGGCTAAGGAAAACCTCAATAACTTCCAGCAGCTCCCAGTCCCTGACCATCACTGAAACGTGAAGGATTAGGAGGAGTCTCTAGAGTGTTTCAGAGCCAGTTGGACTATCCCCTGGGTACACTTGCAGGTACAAAAGCACCTGTGAAGCAGAGCTCCCCAGAGGAGAGATTTCTCCCCCCTTACAGTGTCCAGGGTTGGGGAACAGTCTCCCAGCGTCACTCCACACCATTTCATTCCTGATGGACTCAGTTCCTGCACCTCAGAGGCCACAACAAGCAGCTCTGCTTTTCAGTTATAACTATTCAGGTCCTTTCCCAGCCCCACAGCCACCATTGCCATTTTCAGTCAGACAAGCAGAGAGGAGAGGGACCACCGTATCTCAGTTGGGAGACAGGAAAGATAAAGGGAAGCACTTGGAAGAGTGCAGGTACCAACCCTGCAACTCCCAACCTACAGAGATTTTCTCAGCTGAAATAACTCTCAGTGAGAACAAAATTAGCACAGCTATCACTCCCTCTCATAGCTACTTTTTATAATACCTTTGCCTTACCTTTTCAGTGCTCTCCAGCATAAGGAAGGACTAACAGAGCTCCTTTAATCACCACACCCACTCCAGCGCTCAGAAGTGGTTCTCTCCCACCCTTGCTCTTTTATTTTCTCCTCCCCACCAAGGCCCTTGGTGCTAATGAGGCTCCTTAGGCTTTCTGATGCCCTCCTATATCTCTGCATTGCTGTCATCTCCCGGCTGTCTCTGGTAACCCTCTCCTGGTCAGCCTCTATATTCAATTCAGATATGAAAAAGTCTTTACTCTGCCGCATTGAAAAACACTGTAAACAGCCATGGTCTCAGTCCAGGGAAAACTCCATTGCCTAGAAGCTCACTCACTGAGGGTTATAATTTTTCATGTTACTCCTTTATCTAAGCCACTGCCTAGGACCAGCTGGCTGTCTTCTTCAACTCATTTTTGCATTTCCGTTAATAAGCATGCACAGAGTGCAAGTGCAGTTTCAGGCCATCAGATCCTTTCGCCGTGTCCTGTCACCTTCTGGAAGGCCCCTGGGCTCGTAGGTGGGTGGATCAGAAGCTGTCCTGGCTCACAGGGCAGCAAGAGCAGGTGGGGTAAAAGCAGCACCTCACTCTGCTTATTGATTCCGTTGTGCTGTATGTTTGGAAGGGGGTCATCCTGTTTTTTCTCAGTTGCTGATGGTATTGCTGTATTTAAGTAGTTATTGGCTTAGGAGATGGCACTTACTTCATCTTCCTCTTCTTAAGAAGGATCATTAGCTCTGGAAGTTAAAAAGTCATCCTGCACCATGTATGCATTTAAATGAACTGGAATCTATACCCCTTCCTACCTGTCTGTGCTGACGGGATGGAGCTGGAAAGCTGAGCCTCACTCAGACTGAGATTAGGAGGCTCGTGCAGTTTTTGCATGAGGCAGGTTTATAGCTCCTCTGGGTTTGTCACGTTTAGGTATCTCAGGGACTTTGTTGGTTGCTCATAATTAGATGAGGGTTGAACACAGATTTCAAAGGTCTAAATTGCAGACACAGATGTCTAACGTGTCTCTTATTGTTCCAGTTCTGTGTGTCAGGTGTTTGTGAAATGTCCTGATGTGAATTGTTGTGTCCGCTTTGTTCCCCCTGGCAATTTCTCCAGTCATTTCCCATCACGTGGCCACGTGCCCTTAATTCTACACAAACATCGCTCGGCATATTCATCACTTATTGTAATCCATCTTGGTTGCAGTTCTTCCAAAAATCTTAGCTGAGGAGAGCAAGCAAAAGGTGATCTACAAGTATCCAGGTCTGTGTGCTGCCAGCTCTGCTTTACAGTGAAATAATTAACTCTGCCAGCAACAGTCCAAGCTAACTGAGGTGCCGTCGAATCCAATGACTCCCTAGCACTCCAATTGCTCAGCCAGTCACAGAGAGGGAAATCTTGATTTTTTTGGCCTGTAGTCAGTTGTATCTATGTTAGATAGTTACACTTTCCTGGTCAAAGTGGAAAATACCTCCGTAGAAGCCAGGACAACAGCAGATGTAACTCAGTTTCAGAAAGCAAAAAAGAGCAAGGACAAAAAAAGAAAAACGTCACTGGCACAAGGCAGTTTGCACTCGTGTGAATCAGCACAGTCCATTGCCTCTTACACCTAAGTAGCAGCAGCTGGGGACGTGACCCTGTGGCTTGGCAGCCTCCTTCACAAGATGGACTACTGCTATGCTGGCTGTGAGATGTTTAGAGCTGTATTTCACAATATGACATTGATAAGACCTGTCCTTATTTATCAGAGTCTTCACCACTACTTTGATTAGGATCTGCAAAAATACCCTCATGCAGGCTGCCAAGGCAATCTCTGAAGCGCATGATTCATTCGGAAGTGAACTTAGCTGTTCCAAAACATGGAATTGTGATGAAATGAGAAGCCCTGGCAGGCTGCAATGATGGAGTTAGTTAAGCACAGTATTTGGTTTGGGCTGCCTCCTCTTTTAATGTGAATTGCTCCGTTTCTTTTGTTAAGGAGGTGGGTAACTCTGCCTTGGTATCACTGGTGAAAGATAATGAGAGGTTCACTTTGTGAATCAGAGCAGAGATCTCAAGCATTGGAACAGAATGAACCTGCACCACAATATTTTCTTATAAGTAATTGCTGTTAAAAAGCCTTGCTAGCGCCTTTGGCCAGAAAGGTACACTTTATGGGGTCCTCAAATTGAACCCCACAGGGATAGTCAAATGGAGAGGTTTTCCAACAAAGTCATTAAGCCGTTGCTGAGATTTGATAATTGCCTACAGAGCCAGAGCAACACAAACACACGCCTGCATTCCTGGTCCCTTAAACAATTCTTTACAAAATTTGACAAACATACATTTTATGAAATACTAAAGAAAGTAGATCCATAGCCCCAAAAAATTTGTAGTCAAAAAGGAGGATTGACTATGCTTCTGAACAATGATTTCATAGAACAATACAGCACCTTGTTTACATGTATGCTCTTCAAAGTAGATTAAAAGTATTGCCAAGCCTTTAAAATCAAATTGCTGCTCAGAAAATCCATGCTTAAACCTATGCAGTGTTTTCTCTGAGGTAGTGTTGTCCTTTAGGACCCTTGTTTTTACACTATGAATAGAAAATGAAGTTGTTTATATTTCTATAAGATTAATGGACTCCCTAAATGTTATTTTAGCCCTTGCATTAACCTTGCTTTAAAAACCTGAGTTACTGGCAATGCCTTTGTGGATTGTTAAACTGAAGATAGAAAAATGTATGTGGTAAGGATGCTCTGTGTAGGGGAGGATGTAGAGCTTAGGAAGGACAAGAAGGTACTGCTCACGAAATGCATGAGGAAGCAGCAGGGTCTCCAGTCAGTCCCCAAAGCTGACGTAGGATGTGTCTCAGTGCTGTGCTGGAGCTGTCGTTTCCATCCCAGCTGGCCTGAAAGGCAAAGCCAATACCCACTATGCTGTCCCAGCCAGTGAGAACCTTTGCTTTCCTTCTCACGGCCATGGCACAGGCAGCTCTGCCAGAGCCCAGCAGTAGTCTTCTGGCCAACCCCACAGGTTGTATCAGCTCTGCGCCAATTTTGCCTGGGCTAGAGACAGAACTTTAGTGATAAAACTCCTTTTTCATCTGCTTCTCTTTTTGTCCTTGTCTATGTCCCCCAGTTGATTTTGTCACAATTGTTATTGATGCGATACTCAGTGAGGCTGAAGAAAAGTTATCTGAGATCCTGCTGGAATTTTTTGAGGCTTAAAAACACTGAAAAGAAAGCTATCAGTGCCTGCCATAGGAACACAACCTATTCAAACACTTCAGCCATCAGAATAAGTATTTTCTACTTGTAATACAAACCTTTTCCTACAGTCATCCTTGGAGACTGCAGGTAGGACACCACTACCAAGGAGAAGGAAAAGCATTTTTGGCTTTCTTCCTACTTTAACAATGCATTAGTGTGATAATCTCTTGTGGGAGTTATGCCTGTAGTCATACAATGATTCTCTTGGAAAGATGTTTCAGCAACACAAATGAGGGGCTGCACTATTTTCCAAAGCATAGATCTTTCAGTTTTGAAGACTGCTCTCAAATAGCTACTGGAAATACCCAGCCTAGAACTGGCTTCCATCTGGAAAAGGCAATAATAATGATCAGTGCTTCATTGAGAGCAGCACGCTGGGATTAATTGGAAAGTGGATATCTGGCAATTTGCTCAGTAGGTGCATTGTGCCCTGTGAATGCCATGTGCTTGTTCTCCAGGAGAAATTAACATCCGATGTCACGCAGCATTTACTGACTACTCCGTGAGGGGAGTGCAATACGTCCCCTGTGCCAGTTTATGGGGGCAATCAGGAAAGAGGAAGGCTTTCCCTTTTTTTCCTGTTAAACCACAGGGTAGAACAGGAAGCCACACGTGTGTATATGCATGTGTGTGTGCGTGCACATTTGCTTGTGTCACTATATTCCACTTGTACCACTGCAACAGCCTCCTTAGCATTGCAGGGAACAGTATGAAGGAGACTGGTGCTTCCCCCAGCTGCCAACCACAGCCACAGCAGCAGAAGAGCATGCGGCTGGCACCTCCTTGTACTTTCCTCCAGACAACCACAACAGGAACTTCAAGGGTGTTTTCTTTAAGATAACAGGGTTTTCTCAACCAAAATCATGCCTCCATTCTCATTTATTTTATCTAAAGACCTGGGAGCTGCACTGTGTTTTAGCAGGATGCTTGAGCGCATGGAAGAGCAGGGCATGGGACAGGTCCTGCCGCGTCCTGGGGATGAGAGCCACTGCACCGTGGTGCAGATGGCAGCGCCATTTTCAGAGCTATAAACAGTATCATTGTCATAGCTCTTTGAATGGTACTGCCATATGTACCGGAAAACCAGCATTTAAGCTTGTAAGGCTTTGGGCCAACTGATTTTTCTCCCCATTTGGATGAAGCCGATTCCCGAAGTATGAATGAAAGCTTCGTGCTGCTTGGGAGTAATTCCCTCTCAGTACTTGTTTTTGAATCTCCAAGGATCATCACTTTCTCGTCAGTGTCCTAGCCAACAAAAATGAAGTGTCCTGCACATGGAGAGATTTTTGATGCATCTAAACCTCTCTGCTCGTTCAAGAAGAAGCAGAAAGTTTGTGGAAATTTTGATAGCACACCAGTCAGGCTCTGTATGGTTTTCTTTAGCAAGTATTGTGCTTTCATGGTAAAGTGTATTTGACTGAGTGTTTGTGTCTGGGTGGGTGCAGAGAAAGTGCTTGTTTTAAACTGTCAGTCTTGAGGAGTTGTGTGCTGCCACTGAAGCTCGCGTTGTGCTCACCTCCATTTGTATTGCTGAAGTAGTAACAGCTGTGTGCAGGAAAGTGAGAAAACATGACAGAAAAGGGTGCCACAAGCCAAGCTGATGAGCAGAGCCAAGTCCAGGGGTGCAGCAGCATCAGGGCTATGCTGCCCTGGGAGTTCAGGGACTGCAGTGTGCTTGGGGGAGTCTTCTGCTTTTGCTCAGCTTTGTTCTTGCTGCAAGAGTTTTGCTGTAATATTCAAATTTTTTTTTGCTGACCCAGATTCTGTTTGGTAAAGAAAGAGAGAGGCCAGCAGCTCTGGGCTTTGTTGAGGAAAGAAACTAATATTGCCCTGTAAGATATGCAGGCAGGTGGCAGGGAAGGAAATGTTCTGTTTGCCGTTTGCCATGAGGCTACTGCCAACATTGAGATGCTTTTCCATGAGCAATGATCCCGTGTTGCGCTGGTTCTACTCTGACAGGAGTTTGTGTTGCTGTACTGGATTTCCCTGGGCAATCAGTCTCTCTAGAGACAGCTCAGACCATAGCACGATATAGCTGGGGATGCAGAGAGGGTCCAGTTCACAGGGAGTACATGTTCATGGAGCAAGAGTGAAACTGGAAACTCTCCTGGGCTGTGGCCAAGCCTTTCAGCTGACAAACGCCAGGTATCTCTGCTTAATATTAGTCTGATTCCTACTTCAGAAGAGCCTACAGAGATCTGAGAGCCATGGAACCAGGCAATGTGTTTCTGATTCTGTGTACATAGCATCAGCAATAGATGACGATGACTAACGAGTCCAGGCATTTGTGACAAACATGCAGTTTGCTTGGCTGCCCGTTTAGGGACATATTCTAAGAACTAATTAATTCTTTCAGTTTCTGGATTAAAGTATTCTGCAAAACATCCCATCAAACAGAGAATATTATATGGTATGTTACTGTAATTAAATAAAGAGATAACTGAGCTCGAGAGATGCCCGCAACACTTAATTAAGATTAATTAAGCAACATGATTTACAGCTGGAGAAGATAAAACTGAGCAATTCAAAACTGGCTAGGCAAAGCGACAGTGATGGGCTGAATTTGTGATGGCACATACTGGCAACATGTTCAATAACACTGCTATGGTAGCCTCACTAACCAAATGTATTTAATAGGGTTGTATTTTAGCCCCTGAAACACACCCCCCTTTTTTTTTTCAAAACACAGGCATGCCTATTACCCAGCTAGGAATTAAGATCTTGGCAGCTGGTGGCTTGGTAGCACAGATAAAGCACTGCCAAAATATGCACAGGATTTCCTTTACAAGCTCTGCCTGAGACAGCAGCTAGATCGGTGTGTTCTTAATTTCTCTGATCTTTTACTCTGATAGCAGCACAGTTTATCTGTGTAACAGAATTATTACACTCCAGGTACACCAGCTGTATGAAGTGGTTGGAAGAAATTAGCATTTCTTAGCCTATTCAGAATGAAAGGATAATACCAGTAATCAGTGTCATCAGTTCTTACTTTAGGAGAGAAATCCTAAGTTGTCTCTTCCACAAAAAGAAAGCAAGAAGCTTACTTGTTCTGAGTCAAAATAATAATTTTTTAAAAAAGGTAAAAGCAAGATAGAGGTTGGGTTTTTTTTAACAAGGACTGGGGAACCCCTGCCCAGAAACCCCCATTTTACCTATGACAGTGTCACACCTTTTGTGCCTCAGCTGTGAAGTTCTCTTGCTATACATGTGCTGTGGGCCCGTGTCCCAGGCAGAAATCTGCAGCTATTCTTGGGTTTCCCAATACATTTTTTTCCCTCAGCTTCTGGTTTTGCAAACCTGATGTCTATATGATAATGTCGATTGATAGCCTCTCTCTATTGTTTATTTCTCATCCATGACAGCCTCATTTTTTAAAAAAAAATAGTTGTTTGCTTAAGCCATGCATCCTCCTAAATATTGTGAGGTCTCAGTACCACCGTGTCCTGGTTTTGTGTCCTCATGGCATGTTCACAGGCAGTTTGGGAATTCCCAAAGAAGTTAAGTGGCAGTATATTACCAAGTTTTGTAGCTGGAACCGTGTTTTTCAAACTGTTGTTATTCACTGTGAGATCTTGCTTAGTGCTTTTCAAGCTCAGCAAGAAAAACATTCTTTGCACCAATATAGTCAGCTGAAATTACTTCTATGTCAGTAGCTGCATTGCTTTTTGGATGGTATATGAGGTGATGAGTCTATATGAAGCCACCAGATCTTGTGATCCTCTTTGAATGTGATTTCCTGACTGCATTAGGAACACTGGGACAGTAGAATCACCATCTGCTCCTGCTAAATAAGGTCTATTTTTCAGATAACCTGTGCTAGACACCTCTGCTACGCTCTTAGGGAAGGCACTGAGAGATTTGGCTGCAAGCAGCCAGGCAGCTCTGGGTGGAGATGGTGGTGTGTAAACCCATGCAATTGCAAATGGTCAGGTGATGACCACGCAGGTCATTTCTAAGGTGTCCTGGACGCTAGTTGTTCCTTGGCTTCCAGAGAAAGCAAGAGAGCCAGCATTGGCTGCTTTGTCATGGTGGTGGGGATGCTGCCACCTTGGGTCAGTGTCTTCAGCATCACAAGTCCTTCGCATTCTCCTGTCTTTCCATATTAGTGAATTCTGAGAGAGGGACAACAGTGAGCTCCTAAGGCTCTTTTACTTGGTGTTCTACCCTTGCTTTACAGTGGTGTGCTCAGCCAGAGTAGGGTAGGGTAAGATAGGATAGGATAACTTTCCTTTCAACTATGCAGAAACTCAGAGCTCTCAGGGTCAAGTCTAGCTTTGAAAGAGTAACATTTAACCAGGAACGGATATTTGCAAGAAGGTATTTGGAACCTTTTAATTTAATTACTACCTATGATTGAAATGACACTTGTCAAATATGCCCATTAGCCAAGGGTGTGACAATATCCTCCCCAGATAACAATACTATTCTCAGGTATTAGTTTTAAGATAGCACATTTCTGGATGGAAAACAGTGCTGCAATTTAGACACCCAAAGGTAACCTTTTGGGTTTGCTCACTTATAAATAACAAGTGATTACAAGCACAAGCAAAGGGCTTAGAGACACTGTGTGTGAAAAGCTTTGGCCAAATTAGGTATCTCTGCTCTACAATAAATCATTTCACTTTTAAATTGATTAGTACTGTCAGACTGTTCTTAGAAGCAGCAGAAGTGCAAGCCAAGGTCTTAGGATGAGATTTGATATAATGAAGAACAAATGTTTGCAAAGTCCAGCACACTTATTATTTCTCCCATAAGGGCTAATACACCTCCACATTCATATAGAAACAGTGATGAGTTTACATAAAAAGAGGGCAAAAACCTTGTTTTATTTTATATAGAGAGAGCAAGTATCATGCTACTCATGCAGGGGTGTGATCTTTTGCTAAATTATTGGGCAATGCACATCTTAGATTGCCTCAATGTAACACAAAGAATTGTAGATACAAAATGGGGTTTTACTGTTGGGTGATTGTTGTAGTTGAGCCAAAACTTGTCAGCTGTATTTGAAACCTGCTGGCTAAAATGCAGTTTCCTGCTCCATTTGCTGCATGTATCATTGCTTCACTTTTCCTCAAGAAGGGGAACAAACATAAATCTAAGCAACATTTATTCACCAAAGGAGAAGCTAAGGCAGAGATTTATAGACTGTTGTCTATGTTCTGAAGCAGAAAATACAGAGGCCCAAGAGCAACCAAGGAAAGAGATATCATAGTCTTCAGAAGTTTGAACTTGTTTGCTTTTGCAGTTTAAATTTGAAGGCAATACATAAAGCAGTGGATGGGTAGGGGCTGCTGGTTTTGTGAGCCCTGAAAGAATTCTCACATTTGCAGAGAGACTGAAACAAATCAAGTAGCCTTGTGTTAACAGCGGGTGTGTGCAAATTAAGTCTTTACACACATAAGTACAAAAATAAAGACAGACAGGGGTGATATTCCACCAGCTAAAGCCAAACCTCAGAAAAGCTGCAATATGGTGGGTTCAGCGATCCATCTGGGTTACAGTAGAGCATAAGGCTGCTGTGCTGTGGACATCAGCTCCATAGGATGAAGGGCTGAAGCCACCAGTAAGAAATCTGTTATTTGAGAGGAGTAAGAAATTGCTTCTGTGGCTAGTGTGGCTTTGGAAAAACAGCTCTGTCTGAGGGAATCAACCTCCAAGGCAGCACATGCAGATATTCTCACTGTGGTGACAAACTGCACAAAGCAGCACGATCTGATCTCTCAAAAAAGTTTAAGTAAGTCCTTATCTGAAGGTCCCCAGCGTGTTTTCATAGCCATGTTTGACTGCCATAGCGGCATTTTCTCTTAAACATCCTCTTTTGGTCTGGGAATCCCTCAGGCAGCAGCAGCTTCTGCAATCCCATTAGTTACAAAGACTGGGCAGAACTCAGGCACATAAGCAGGGATCTTCAGGGAAACTGTTGTAAGGATGTGGTCAAGGTCCCGTCCTGTAAAGCAAACCCGACCAATACAATGTCATTGGCCCAGGCTAAAGGATCTAAACCAGCATAAACTGAGGAAGAACACAAATGGGGTTTTGCCAACCTTATGTCTGTTTTCAGCTTTACTTTTTAAGCATTCTTTGTGTAAGTAGGATACTGATATTTCTTGTGCTGGATAGACTGTAAAGAAGTTCCTTAAGTAAGCTAATAGCAATTCTAATGTAAAGAGACATTTCATTTGTGAATTTAGGGGAGATTTTGTACCTGAGGTGTGCTGGTATTTCCACTCTTGTTCCCAGGTGCTTGTGCTTGTGTTCTTATGCTTTCTGAACTACTTCTGCTGTGGAGAATGGTTGTACCTGTGCTAAAAAGTGATGAGACTGAAAAAAACCGATCATGTGGAACAGCATTTGCCAGTTGCAAGAGCTGATGACTTTGGGCTTATTTGTGCCATCTGAAGCAAATCAGTCTCTTGATTCTGAATCTGCATGATATTTAAAACACGGAGTGACTATGGCCACAGCACAAATGACAAGCGTATTTATTATCTATCTTGACATTCAGCATTCAGATTTAGGTACCATATACTGTTGTGGTTGCTCTCTGTCATTTGCAGGTGTAACTATGACTGAATGCCAGTGAAAATGTGTATTCCACAGGCCTACTTCAGCAAACTCCAGAGCTTCACATATGCTTAAAGGAGTCAAAATTGGCTGAGTCAATCCAAAGACTAAATATTCATAAAATATTTTTGGATTGTTTTCTGCCAGCATTTCATTTTATGTCAAGTAGAACAAATGACTCGTTTCACCTGAAACTTAATTTCCCCACCTTGTATCTGCAAGAAAACTGAAAATTTAATTATGTCAGCAGGGGAAGGAATATGACTTTATCAGCGATTATTAGATGCATTTCTCCCAGCAGATTGTCAGGTATTTTGATTGCACTGGTTACCTCCTCCTATGATCAAAATCAATGCACTGATCAATACAGTTAAGTGTCATGCTCCGGTGCACAAGGAATTTGTGTAACAGAGGATCTCAAAAGTGATTGCCTAGGGTTCTTTTTACTTCCTGAAACCCAACAGAGAATAAATATCTCTTTTTGGTTATACTCCCTAGTTTCTTGGATTCTTCCCACCCTCACAACAATTAGAAGTCTTTTGCAGCTGTGCTCTTTCTTCTTCAGATTTTTGCTTCTACTGACACTTGGAGAAGCATCCTTGGACACTGGGAACACAAATGTTCAGACTGAGCTTGACATTTTTCTTTTAGACACCTCAGAAGAGATGAGGTTCTGCTTGCTGTGATTCTCAAGTTAGATAATATTTTCCTGAGGTCCTTCTTGCATACAGAAGTTCAGAGGGCCCCTGAACCTGGAGGGGAGCAGTAGCTGGCATCACTCATGAGATCCTCACTAGCAGATGTCCAGGAACTACTCCCATTGAGATTGGAAAGGCTGAGGTCAGATAACAGGCGACCATCACAGGATGTTTGGGCATATAGCTAACAGAAAATGGGGGCTTAGCAACCTCTGAATCATATTGAGATGAAGAAGCCGTCAAAGGCACCTCCTGTCCTCCCCAGCACACTCCTGAAGATGATCTAACCTCACTGTGAATTAGCTCTTGGCAGGGAAGGCAGATGAGCAAATGAAGCATCATTCTTCCTGAAGAACAACAGGGGAATGAAAACACAGCCAGCGAGCAATATGTACTTATTGGCTTATTTTGGTATCGGTTTAACCAAGCTAAAAATGAGGAGCAACTGTCTATGAAAGTAATGCAGGGAATTAATATTTGTAAGTGGGGCACATATAAGAGGACAGAATAGAAGGGGGATCATGGAGGGTCTGCTGCTGCCCTAAGTGCACTGAGGGAAAAATGCAGTGTGCATTTATCAAACCAAGGCTGTACAGAGGAGAATATGGAGATTTTACTCAAATTAAGCCCCCACTTCCAGTGTCACCATCTGTGGTGTGACATTTAATCCTAATAAAATGCTTACAAAATAAGAGTAGTTATGAGCACAGCTCAGAAGTTTGCCATGCTAATATTTTTCATAGTATGACGTATGAAGTTTTACAAATTCATCCCAGTGGGCGGTAAGAGGCAAGTGGCCTAAAGTCAGGAATGTGCTAGTTAATGCATCTCATAGAAATATTAATTGAAAAAAGAGAAAGAAGGAGAGAGGAATGGCAGCTCCTATTCAGCACAACATGGTGAAACATGGTGCTTGCTATCTGTCCTGTCCTTGCTCAGGAGCAGGACGAGGAGAAGACAGCAGCAGCTACTCTAGCCAAAGAAACTTTTCCTTAAGTTAGTAAGGCTTACTACAACTTACTATAAAGAGAAGCAGATAATAGTTGAGATGTCAAAGGCACCAACAAGGATCTTCCTTGTTAATTTTGACCTTAATACTTTTTTTTTGTCATATAATTTTTGTGTCATTGTTCCATTACTAGAAAATGTAATTTTCAGATCTTATCATCAGTTGCTTTACGGTATGGCCAGCTTCCCAGCACCACTTTCAGGATATTCAGAAGTTACCAGGACAAAACTATAGACACTGTATAGCCACATGTGTGAACTGACCCTGCCAAAGGCAGGAAAGAATGATTTGTACCCTGGGGACATAAAACCAACTGGCAGGCTGTAGAGTAGGAGGGAACATGCCTGAACCCCAGATGCTGTGAGGGAGTTTGTGATAGTTTGTTATTCAGAAAGGAATTTAAAGTAATGACTGACATTAACAATATGGATATAGTAGACTTTTGTTATAAAACACATAATTCTTTAGAGAAAGTCTTATTTTGACACCAAAAAGTTCTGCTATTGCACACACAAATTAGATGTATGAAATGATGAAGAATATTTTGCCAGAAGATTTCAATGAACTGCAGTTGTCATTTTTCACTGGACATTTCACTGCAGAAAAGCCTCCCTTTTCCCAGATAGCTGCAGTTCTAACACTGTGGCACATGTTAGAATCCTGACAAATAAAAGTCAGTCTTGCAGCTCATGGCTGCTGGTCTGCAATACATTTGGGAACTGTGGTGTCTCCATTGCAGAAGGAAACAGCTCCAAGAGGTTTTGCCACTATTTCATTCCACAGCTTTGATAAATGGCTTGTGTTTTTTTCCTAGTAGATGAAAGACCTAATTATGCCAGTTGAGAGATCTCCATTTATAAAGAAACTTTCATTATCTTCCATTTGAATATTCTTAATTGATCCTGCTTGTACTTCAGTAATTGAAACACCTTACTTAAAAAACACAAGCCTATTATGAGCTATCCCATCTGCAGGTTTAACCACTCTTAATGTGATGGCTGTGTATTTCTAATATAAGTGAGCATTTCCAAGTACTCTCCTAATTATCAGATTTGGGACTTTTTTGAATGTTGCATTAATTATGGTGCAAAGATGAACTGTAGGCCAAAATTTGCAGGTAATTAGAGCATATAATGTAGTTCCAAACTTAACATTAATGAGAGAAAAATGGAAATACAGAGTTAATGTGAGAAAAAGGAGAAAGTGTCAATTTTCTGCAGCATGGCATTGAATCAACTCACTCATTTGCTTACTTGTTTAGCCTGGCATTTATAATTAGAAAATGGGCTTAGATCACTGAACACAGATAGGTCCTTCATTGATTTTGCAGGTAGCTTTGTTTCTATCCTTCAGTGCCCAAGTTTCTCCAAGTTTGTGGAAACATCATCTATTATAACATTAACTAGTTGCAAATATGTGATAGAAGAAGTCGGCATCTCTGGACTGAGTCCATCACCTTAATTGCTATGTGGATCCCATATTTTTCATCACTAGTAGTTGTCACATTTACATTCATAATATCCAAAGTCGAAGGCCTTTTGCTAAAGTTGAACAGAACGTCCTGCAATGAAAAATAAGGAAACTGGTAAACATCATTCAGATCAAGCATCTGAAAGAAGGAGGCATAAAGAGGCTGGGAAAAGAGAAAATTCCAAGTTAGGAGATAAGAAGTATAATTCAGATGACTATCAGCAAAGCCAGTCAATGATGACGTCCATTAGCATATGGAGTAGTCTCCTGAGGGAGCCACTGTAGAAACATCCTTTGGATGACCAAAAGCAAGCTGGACAAAGTAATAGCAAGAGGTACAGCCCTGTATCAGCAGAGGGGTGTCATAGGGTAGCTCATAATCTCTGTCATATCTCTAATGCCTCCACTGGACCTGTTAGAATAAGGAAAAAGTACCTTTCAGCCCAGGTGCCTGTGTACCTTCCTGGTGAGGCTTTCTTCATCCTTTGGTTAACTCTGACATGAGATCCAAGGCTGCTTCTCCAGACATTGTCTCAGCAGCGTTAAATAAAAAGCAAAGCAGGTTTATTTTTAAACTGTGAGCCATATGCTGATACTAGTCAAGCTCAGCCAGGAAGGAGAGGGGGGTCTCCAACCCCTTCAGTGGAGTCAGGAAAGGCATTAGCTATAGCATCATCCTTCTGCTTAAGAGCCATGGCACCGCTCAGCACCCAGAGCTGTGCAGAAGAGAGCTGGGGTTGCCAGAGCCACAGCAGGTGTCCATGAACAGGGCAAAGATGGGCAGAGAGGTGGCACCCACTCACCTATCCCGAGTCAGGTGTTTTTCAGCATTAGGGTCCCTACAATTCTCATCGTTACACCCAGGAAGAGGTGAGATGATACAAACTGCTAATCTTTCTAGTGAGGAAAGTGTGAGATACATTTGGGATGTGCTGGGGAAAGGTGGCAGCTATTGTTCTGACAGGATCAAAATTGCTAACAGTATAATGTGACTGATTATTTTTAAAGTGAGTTTTGCTGTTTGAAAGCTGCCACATTTGACAGCTCTGGGAGGCACAGGCACCTGCTTGAGCATGAAAAGGAAAATGCAATTAGGCTATGAGAGGAAGGGCAACAGCAGCAAGAGTTTATCAGCTCCCTGAGAAACAGAAACTTTGTTCCCAGTTGAGAATTATTTCTTGGGTCAGGCTGGCAGCAGAGGACAACTTGGACAACAGCGATGATGTGTTTTCAGTATGTGGTTATTTCGTTTATTGAAGGTCCAGCTGAGCCCTGGTGGTTCATTTCTGAAAAGCCAGCAAGCCATCAGCAGCTCAGTGATTCTGATCCACAGAGGAGATCAGGTAACCATCTCCCAAGCTATTAACTTTCTCAATGGTGACACTGCTTTATGCTGAAAAATTTAACCCGATCCACAATGAAAGAAAGTTTGCCCACAATCAAACAGGAATTGTTGGAAAAGCCACCTCTGCAGCCTAGAGGGGTCCAGGGTCCCTGGTAATCGTCTGTCAACAACTTCTTAAAATACCTCACTGAAGAACTCAGCTGATCTTTGCTCTACTAGCACACGTTTAGCATTTGTCTGTTTGCTTAGCATTAAAGTATCTGTAGTCATGTTCCTGGTTTTAACTTCTGATGTCTTTCAAGAATGTAAATATCATCTTAAGAGGTTATTATTCAATACAAGACCTTATAACATCATGCAGAAAGTTTTAGCCAGTACCAAGAGATAATGACATACGAGAATGTATTCCTTCAGCCCTATTTTTTATTGAATTAGACTCTTTTGCTTCTTTGCTGATCTATGTGAAATGCCTTGGCTGAGTCAGGCCAGACTCCTAATTAGTTATCTTCATTAATCAATTTCTGTCCAGTCTGTTTCCTATTCCAAGTGAAGGGTTGTGTTCAGCACTCTACCAGAGTGACCAATATGATTTTCCTCCATTCATGGAACAAGAGCCTTCTGAGCAAACGAGCAGTGTGCTGGGATTAGCTCATGAAATAAAAGTAGCTTAAATGGGTTTCTATAATTTTTCTTATACCAAGTTCATTAATAGAGCCTGGCAATAAAAAGAATAAAAAAAAGGAGGACATAATAAGCACTTGCAGTTCCAGGGAAACAAAGTGATTGGGTCAAATCCAGCAAGTGTTTTCAGCAGGAGAAAACAAAAAGGAAACTGATGCTGAAGTGTTTTGACATTTTATTTCAAAAATCATATTTCAGTTTATTCTATTTGCCTGCACTTTTAAAAGGAGTTAAATATAATCCTTAAAAAAGATATACATCTACTATAAAAACAAAAATAAATTAACTGGAAGGGATTTTGGTCTTCATTTGCCAGAAAAAGATATGAATCATTGCTAATGTACATCAGCCTAAAGCAGTCGTGCCTGTGTGTCGGTGTGGTCACACACTCCCTTGGCATTATCTGCACATCTCCACTTCTGGAGATGAAGACATCCCTTGCGTAGCTACAGTGACTTTCCTGGTTCTGTATGGGAATGTCTTGGCCCATGTCTGACTGAGGTGGTCTGGGAACTGTCCTGGAGCTGCAGGTCATTATAGCAAGCAGCAGCTAGAGCTGGCTTCTAAGAGTGAGAAAAACCCTTCAGGAATAATGGAACAAAGGAAAAAGGACAGAAACAAACATATTTATAGATGCTTTCTTTGTTTTCTGTGACTTGTCAGATACATAGAAAGTAATTTTTTTCCAGCGGTATTGTTCTCTCACGCGAGGGCTTTGCTTACTTGGAGAGCTCTGCTAATTTTATTTCTGAGGAGGCATGCAGAAGTCTTACAAAATGTACTGAAGGCTGGATTATGTGGGATGGAGACAGCTGTTTTTAAAACCTCTAGCTGAAATTTAGTAAAGAACGATGAGCTTAATTCCAGCTCACAAGGTCTGAACAGCATTACCTGATTTAAGGATAATTAAGATTTTCAGCATAACTGCACAAAAGTGGAAAAAATGAACACTTGTCATGAGGTAGAGGCAAATTTGTATTTACATTTGACTACAAAGGACTTTAAAATCAACATTTCTGTCATATCCATATAAATAATTTAAGAATCCAAATATTTGCCTGAGATCTGGATTTTCGCCATTCAGCTGCAATGGGAAAATTGAACTTTTGATGATATTTCTGTGATTTTTACCCATATTTTTCCAAAAGATTGCATCATCCCTAAGGAGATAGTCCACTGATATTTGGTCTTCTTTATTTAAGAAAAAAAATAAATAGTAAGACTAAAACAGAATTCAAACTTGGCTTGGACATTTTAAGAATTTAGGAATATTTTCTCTTTGTTGCTTATGCTGCATGAGACATCGAGTCCACCTATGGTGGGTTTTATGCACAGATAAATGATGATCCTGAGACTGGAATAAAAGGCAGTGAAGGAAGGTCCCCGTTGTAAGGCTCATTACAGAGGATGGATTTCATTTTTTCTGACACGTTATTGTGCCTTCCTGGGCCAGGCTGCAAAGGGACAGACAGACACCGACCATGTATGGTCAGCTGTTCTCCAGCAGAGCTCCAACAGGTGATTTAGCAAATCATCTACCCAGCCACTTTACTCAGATAATCATACCATATCTTCATGGGCTCTGCAAGCTGTCAGCTTGCAATGAAGAGAAATAGTCCAAGGAGGAGGGACTGAGACGTTCGCCTGCCAGACTAACCCAGCTCCCAAGCAGCAGCAGCCAACAGCCATAATGACACCTTCATCATCCCCAGGCCTGGGTTTGTCTGGTTTGAAATCCAGCTTCCTCCAGCCCACTTGGGTGGGAGCCCTGCACTTGAAAGTGCACGAGAGATAAACATTAAGTGTATCTTTACAGAGTTAAAGGAACATATCTGATATTTGAGGGAGTTGTGTTAGAGCAGTTCTCATTGTGTTTTCTCAGTTCATGCACTCTTTTTATGTTAATTGGTTTTGCATACATTTAGGAGATATGTTCTCTCTGAATTGGCTTCTCTTGGACAAAGCAGATTGCAGGTAGTCACACGCAGGTGCAGAGTTTACCATTGGTAAACTCACCTTTGATAATGTGCTGCTCTCCTCTGGGTTCAGGTCAATCAGTCAGATGAAGCAGTACAATACACAATAAGCTTCAACTTTATTGCCAGGAAATCTTGCAAGTACCTTGCTCATCACAGAAGCAGGAAGAAATGAGAAACCCATAGAGAAATAACAGGAGCTCTTCATCTTAGAATTATTAAATATACTGCTAGTTCTTCACATTGAACATAAAATCATTTTATGTTATTCTGCAATGTTGATACATATCAACAGAAAGACAGAACAAGCTTGTAATTTCTGGCTTCCTTTTGCCTTGGGAATTGTGCTGAGTAGGTATGTGGAAGGTATTCTTCTTTTGCTATAAAGATTTTCCACTCATGGCCAGATGTGGAAGTTCACTTCAGTGGCTGGAAGCATGAGTCATCCAGCCCAGAGATTACAGAGTTACTAGAAAGCTTTTAGTTTTATGGAGTCTATAAACCTGATAATTGTGAGAGAGGAACAATTCTGCATTGACCTTTTGAAAATTAAATATGCAGCTGTATTTAAATCAAATGTTTTACGAAAATACATTTAATTTGGAGTATTTTTTTCAACAGGAAATGGGAACGAACCAACATATTTTGTTCACATTTCATTTTGACGTTTTGTGTTTCAAATTCAAAAAAACTTTTTTGCCTCTTTCAAAATGAAATTGGCACAAACTAAAATAGTGAATTCCAGAAATACTTGGATTTTATGTTGATACTAATCTCAACTTTCTGATTGTTTCCCAAGATTTCCCAGTTTTCCAAAATATCTTTTTAAGGGAGAAAATAGCACTGTCATCTGTACCCTTAGCTCCTGTAACCCTGGAGGGAACTCCAACACCACCGGCTGTTTCCTGCTGTTCTAAATTACATGCTCAAAGTTTATTCCTGGCCCACTGGGATTCAGGATGGTTTGTGATCTGTCATGGGCACTTCCACACTTCCATCGTAGAGATGGCTAAATAATGATGGCAACCAGAAAGAGTACTGCACTTAACAACGTCTCTGTCATCTACAGGCAATCATTTACTGTGGGTTAGTGACTGCCATAAACCACAGAATTAGAAGATTGTTTTCTACCTGTTCCTGAAACAGGAATAAAGTAAACAGGTGCATCACTGCCAGGAATAACTAACAAAAAGTCATCTTAAGCTGTTCTCTCTTTCCCTCTCTTTTATAGCGCATTTATGAATTATGTTGTTTGCATTTATAATTAGGGGACTGAACAGATGGTGGAAGCTTATTTCAGAATGATGTGTTCATTAAAATAACTTACTCTCATCTGCCAAGTGATTGTTAACTGCAATCACAATTTGATATTGAGGAGAGATACTTATGCCTTCTCTGTAAGTCCATCTGAACATCTGTAAGTCCATCTGAGGCACAGACATGCTATAGAGTATGAAGTTACAACAATGATGCTGCATATATTCCAGGTGGGAAGGCTCTGAAGAGTTCTGCATCTGTGACATAAAGAAAAATGCAGGGAGATAAATTGGGGAGCAACACAATTTTCAAACCTAAGAAAATTTCCGATTCTTTATTCAATTTCAAAGCTCAATTCCACTTAAAATGTGGTTCCAACCAGCTTCTGCCTATGTGCAGACTCTTCCTACAGTCTATAACTCCTTATGTACTCCAGATCAATAATAGTAGTTTCCATTATTAAAAATAGGGATCTCTGCTCAAGCAAAACATAGATCTTTACAGTTTATCACACCTTACGTAGTAACATTTTGTCTGCCTTTAGTCTCAAAAATATTTACTTTTGCTGTTGCTTCTGCAAATAAGAAGTTTTGTGACGTAACTGGGAGCAATCAACACCTGTTTGTCTTCCTTCTTGGAAATCTTAGTTTACCATCTTCGCTTTACCAGATTCGTCATCTTGCAAGGTCTTTGATGGACCTGGAGACAGCTCTTTGCACTTCAACTCCTCTGCAGTATTTTATTTCTGAGATGTCCTGCCTCACTATTCTTACATTGAGACTTCAGGATCTGATTTGAACATGGATGAAAGCAGAGACATAAGTTTTCTTTGTTGAGCTTGGAGGATTCTCTAGTTCTGCAACCCTGACCATTGTCCACGTCCCGTTTCCTGGCCCACATACCTCCTTGTGCGTATGTCCTACCCAGGCTACCTCAAGACACCACCTGTTTCAGATGGTGTCAGGGAGCAGTCTGAGAGCTGTGCTACTGGGGAGCTGCTCAGAAACATAGTTAACAGCTCTCCTATGGCTGAAAGCTTTGCTCTTCTGCACCACAGCAGCTGCCATCACTTGTACCCCACAGCTGTGGCACAACCCTGGGGTACTTCAGAATTTACCAGTGAAACTAAGAGGAAATAATGGAGGATGAGGTGCAAGGATGCCGAGCTCCTGACTGCGTGACTGAGCCCGCTGGGAGGAAAACCAAAGGTGGGAGCAATGGGAGACCTGTAGGAAAGTTGATTACATTCATTAAGAATAACCAGAAATGTTTGTTTTACGAGTTGCCTCTGCAAACAGTGTAACAACCTTCAAGATGCAAACTGGTTGTGCAAAAGCTATTACTGAGAAGTTTTCTGGGGTCCTGGAAGTAGTTTCTAATTGCATGTGGAGGAAGAAAGGTATTTTGGAAGGTTTCATTTGCAGTGCTGGCAATCAACAACTGGAAAAATGAGAAAATCAAGAGAGGCAGAGGAGTGCTCAGTCACACACAATTGCCAGTATCACAGCGGTGAGATCAGTCACCTTGATAAAAAGCAGAAAAAGGCCTTGAACATCAATTGAATTCTGCTCTTTTTTGCCGTTTTGTTTTCTGTCCCCTGAGAAGTTGCAGACTTGCTCCAGATCAGAAATGGGGAAAACAGTTCAAACTGTGAAAACTTTTGGAGAATGGGCAAAGCATTTTCTGTACCTCTCTGATTTTAGCATAAAACTCATTATTTTTGACCTAGCAAGTAAGTCTTTATAATTGCATGTTTCTCAGGTACTCTGACCTCTCTTAAACATCCACTCCAGCCTATGAAGTCTCCTCATTGTAAAATAAATTAGCCTGTACATTTTTTCAGGGCATGCATTGTCTTCAAAAGGAGCTACTGAGAGCTCAGCACAACAGATTTCTGCTTTAATTTGTGCTATAGTGTCAGGAAAACATGAATAGATTTAAACTTCTTAGAGTTCTGTTTTGGTTGAAATTTAATGCTTGGTTTAATTTGAAATTTTTCATTTGGAAGGCAAGCAGTGGACAAGAGAGAAAAGGTTAAAATAAAAATATTAATTAAAGACACCTTCCAAAACCACCACCAAATTGCAGTGCCTTTAAATGAAAAATTTAATTTGTTGTTCTTACTGAATTATTGCTTTTATTTTTTTTAAAGATAAATACATAGAAAATGGCAGGAACTCAGAAGAACTTTCAGTGTCAAAAAACCTGCAGATTTATTGCTTTTCTTCTTATTTAAAATTTTTAAGAACGTCACAGATAAAACTTGCTTCTTACCTGACTCTGCCACATGGAGTTCCTTCCGCCAGTCCAGCAGGGAATTACTAATGAACCATCAGCAGCAAATCCCAAATCACAGCACAGGGTTGTTCGAGGACCACAATTCTGTTTCAGTTAGGAGTAATTTCCCTGAATTGTGTGAGCATGGGGGCCAGCAGGAGACTGTCACAGGCTACAGCATCTGTAAGGTCGTTGATGCAGCCGGTGTTGGAGAACATTACAGGCTTTGAACAATTTAATGTGAACAGTTAAAACCAGCACTTATTTCAAAGAATTTGAAACTACAAGGTTTTTATCTTCTAGTCTTGCATTAGCAGGGGGCAGTTAGAAACTCTGGCAGTGACTATTCTGCATTTACAATATAAAGATTATGAAAAAGATTTGTAAATAAAATGAAACTTGCTGCTTATCAGCTCTTTGTATAGTTCATGTCTGACCTTTCCCAGACTTTGTGGCCATTTGTGTCTCTGCTGAGACCTGAGCTATCCTGGCAGTACCAGTCACAGGTATATCTATACAATACATGCACCCGTCCACCTGCTTCCACAGCAATATTGACCTCTTAGTGTCTGAATGTGTGTGCAAAATCTCTTCTCTACCTGGTGATGTGTCTTTTGTTTTCCGGCCAGAGTGAAGAGCAGTGGATTTAGGTGGCAAATGTCCCGGGGAGCAGAGAGTTAACAGCTCCTGATATCCCCACCCTGCAAAAAAGCAAACCCTTCCTAACCCAGCCCAGGGACAGCTGCAAAACTCACCTCAGTCTCTGGTGAATATCAGGACAACAGGAAGCACCTTCTGCCAGTTCAAAAATGGAAGTAATTAATAATGTAAGCAGGTGCATTGGGGAAGGATTGTTATCAGAGAGCAAAGACAGCTGTGCTCCTACAGCAGGTTTGGGATGGCTGCGGTTTCCTCCATTAATCTGCCTTCAGCCCAGCTGAAAGCTTCACAGTCCTTCAATAGTTGTAGGCATTTCTTTTCTTCTTCTTTTTTCTTTGCTGTTATTATGATTCTCCAGGTAAAATTATTTCACATGCCAGGGTTAAAGGGCCAGAGGCTGCTCAGGGAACACTAAGCCTGTGTTTGTCCAGGGGCTTTGGAAAGTACAGGAGATGGTGCCACACGAGTTCTTTAGCCCATTAGTGATTCAGCTGTAGCTGGGAAAGGCTGTCTTTGCTCTCTCTGTGTCAGTTTGTTATTAATGACCAGTATCTGCTAACGTGATCCAAACCTTGCAGAGTTTCCATACCTGCGAGAGGCCCCTTGCCCTTTGCAGTGGCCACCAGGGTTAACTGCCTGCAGGCTGATGCATTTGAGTTTGCAGAGAGCTCAGGGAAGAACGGTGACTATGACTACAGTTAAAAAACAGGGCAGTAATTCATGGGTAAAACAGCTGCGTAACTGCAAGCTGTGCTTCCCAGGCACTCCTGCTGGTGCAGAGGAGCTGTGGGTATGTGGAACCAGCATAGGCAGCTTTACATAGATAACTGCAATGTGAAGAGTTGGTAGAAGGCATTTTTAGGAAAGACCAGATACCTTCCAATTCCTGTCCATTCCATCTCCAGGCAGAGGCTCCCTTCTGGAAACTGGACCAGTGGCTGCGAGCTCTGATAGAGGGGTGGCACTCACATCATCAGGTATTGCTTCCCCTCTTCCTGGGTCATGCTCTACCAAAGAAATGGATGCAGTTAGCTTTTGGTTTTGGAGCCAGGAGCCCTGCCCCAGAATTGCACTGCTTTCTGCTTTTCAGCAGACTGGCATGATCCTGGGGGAAAGAGACGGACACCAGGGGTTTGCTCATCAGGAGGAGAGGGCTAAGTAGGAACCTCAGGCTCCAAGGAAATGGTGACTGTTTCTCTTTACAGTTGGGAGAGCCAAAGACCAGCAATTCTTTTGACTTTACTTCCTTAATGCATCGTACAAGTTGGTGTGGGGGAGAGCTCTGCAGGGAATGAAAGTGGGAAGATTACAAACAGCCACTGCATCCCCTTGGTGTTTTCTCCCTGCCTCTTGCTGAGTTCCCAGAATAATGCTTCTTATTCTGGTTGTGGGCCTACATAGGGAAACTATACAGCTCCCCTCTGCTGTGCTGAGAGCTAATCCAACCAGTTAATTAAAGAGTCCATTGGACTGTCAGAAACAGCAGGAGATGCAGATGCAATTATCTCCAAATTGGTCATCATCACAATTAAAGTACCATTTGGCAAGTATGTGAATAGCCTGCAGCAGGGTCCCTTTATAGGGAGTGATGCCTTTTTGCTATTGGGCTTTATTGCTGGGTGATGGTGTTTATGAGCTGAGTAAAGCTGTCAGGTGAAATGACAGTAACGCTTGCCCCCAGTTCTGGGAGGAGTCGGATGCAGAAGGCAGAGGCAGCCTGGGATGCTTTTTGTAATTGAGCTGGTAGCTTAATGTGCCTGTGTGTACAAATCCCATTGAAGGAACTCATTATAGGCAGGAAAGCTGAGCAACTACTTTGGTGCAGATAATTTATTTAATGCATTTGAACCTTTTAATTTTTTTTCCTGCTCATCTATTATGGCTTTCTCAGATGTATTCATTACTCAACCCTACTTGACAAATGTTTCTTGAAACATTCAGCCCACACATGCAGGGTCTGAGTGGTGTTTTCTGCTTGCGGTCAGTAAGATAAATCCCGTGGTGCTTGGCTTCTCAGCTTGGTGAGAGCTGAGGCACATTCCTGGTGATGTTGGTAAGATTTTTAGGAATGATGTGCCAGTATCGAGCGAGTCATCACCCCTGCAGTGCAGCTTTCACACCCTGCATACAATGCTTTTTCCTCCTCTCCTACCAGTCCTCTTTCCCCACAGGGTAAACAGCTGGAAGTGCTGAGCTCACTGCCAGAGGCTTCAGACAGACATTTTGTGCCACAAGAGATCCTGGGACACCTTAATGGCTTCTCTTTAGCTTAATGCATCTTTGTACCAAACGGCATCACCTGCTAAATTGCTGATCTTGCACAACTTTTTTCTGACTACTGCAGAAGAAGAAGAAGAAAGGTTTGGCTCTGTGAATATCCTGTATGCAGTCAGCTTTCAATGCCTGTCTGTTGTGCTTCTGAGCAAGTCTTGAGTTGCTCTGAAGTATGTCTGTTCACTGAGCAGGAGATCTCCTGGCTCTCATCCTCTGTATCACTATTTGTCGCAGAGATTTTGCCATGCTAGAGGTCTCTGCTGGATCGCCTCACACAATGTGCTGTGTCTGACTTGGTATATAAAATAACATGATGGTTTGTATGCTTCATGGTCATCTAATTGGAGTGTCTGTTCAGTGTTAGATGCAAAATGTCTTGTTTCTTGCATCAAGTCTGCATCTTGTTGGTAGAACTAGAACATTTTTCGAAATACATGGTTGTTATTTAAAGTACTGAGGGAGGATGTTTAATGTCTCTGCGTGTACATTGACCCACAATAAGGCAACCAAGCCTGACCACGTTGAGAAACAGTATCGAGTACAGCAGAGGATAAATTCCTGCAGGAATGTTCTTTAGGAGAAATTCAGACAGACAGTACAGGTTCTATCCTGGCTTTTGTTCTGAGTCCATGGCTGATCTGCTGGAACTACTGGATACATCATATTCAAATCATCTACTTCAGACATTTTGGTGGCACTGTAAGCATCTTAATTAGGAGCCTAAGTCTCAGGTATACTCAACAGAGAGATGCATCCAGATTAATAATGCCAAGTAAATTGATGTCATAGTATTGGTTTTTTAATATGTAAATTATGAAGAGCTCCTGACCTTTTTTCCTAATGATTATTCAAACAAATGCTCTGGCTGATGCTACTTCATTCCCCTCTGCTAACAGCAGGAAAACTCATATATTCTTCTATTTTCTTAGGCTTTTTTTTTTAATCTTTACTGGGATGCAGATATTGCCAGTATGTCTTGAATTTTTGTTACAAAGAGAAATAATACATCTCCATCTCTAAACACTTGGGCGAGGAAAGTCTCAACAGACACCTGATTCCTCTGATATGCACTTGGACTAGGTAAAAATATGTTTTTACAGTTATTTTTGCTGCTGGCCACTCCTGGACCTACTCAAAGGATGGTTTGGTTCAGCTTTAGTTTAAATGAAATGGACTGCAAAGGGAAGATACCTGGTTTGCTCTGTAGCTTTCAGGGGGGTTGCAAGCAAAAATTATTAGACATGAAATTCTAGAAAGATGTGCTAAATCAGTTTTACTCCAGTTAGCCAACATTTTTGCTATCACCTCGGATCTCCTTACTCCTACTAAGCATTGCACACCATCCAGGGAAAAGAGCTGTACGTCATTCATTAGCAAACTAAATAAACAATTCTGTTCAGAAAGCCATGTTGAGATGGGCAGCAGGAAATGGGCTGGTAGGTGAGACACAGGGCAAGAGTGGAATTCCTTACAACTGAATTCTGCTTTTCCATTTCTGGCCCAAATCCTGGAAAAATATCAGAAAATTGTAGGCATGACATGATACCTCCAAAGGACAAAAAAAACCAGAACAACATTGGTTTGATAAGACATCCTAGAATTGGCACTAACCCCAGCTCTACAATGGACAGAGACTACTTTATTTTGTAAGTGGAAAAGCTTTGAAATGTTGGTCTCAATCTCATCTTAAACAGCATTCACTCCCCAGGATAAGTCTCAACTGATTCTTTAAATCCTCGCATTGAAGACATTAACTGAAGGGCCTTCAGCTAAGTTCACCCACAGATGACCAGTATTTCTTAGTTCTTTGTCTGGTTTCCTCTCATTACCAGCTGCACCTTAGACACATGAAAAACAACAGGTTCTTGGTTTTCAGGGACTGCCTTGACTGCACCAAACTGAAGATCTGGGTTTCTGCCATGGACCAAAGTAGGGATTCGCATTTGCTTAATGTGGGATCTGGATATTTGGAGGATGTACTGTCTTTAAGATTTACTTCTGGGTTTACAAGAACTCATTCTATGTAAGCCTGTCCTTTTAACTAGCACTAACAAATCTTTATGTTTTTCTACCTCCAGGTACACTGTTTTACGTAATGGGCATCATCAAGAACACGAGAAGCTTCCCATCCACAATGACCCTGAATCCCAAGAGTCCTGTTTCTAGTTATGGATCTAGAAGAGGAATGGCCCAGCTGAAGGAACAGATTCCCTTTAGGAATTTCTCAAAGAATTCCTGGACCGCAGGACTTTGTGAAAACTCACTCATCTGCATTGTCATGGTGTGTCCTGCACTGAGTTCATACGAATGTCCAGCTGCACACGGGTAGATCGGTGGGGGCGTGGGAAGGAACACGAGCTGGATGGCTGAGAAGACCTTCCTGTACCTGCAAGGATGGCTGGGCTGTACGACTGTTTCAGAGCCTTCCTCCAGGAGTGAGCAGATTTCTGTCAATGTAAGGAAACAACACAGACACCAACCACCCAGTGCACCACTGATGCCCTTCCCAGCTGCCATCCACCAAGCCACTGCTCTGCCCGGTGATATCAAGATCTTAAAGATTACAAGTTCTGGCTAAAGCCCTGACATGGTGTAAGACTAAATGCTTTACCTGCACAAGATCCTGCCCACCGGTGACCAGATGCTGTCAGGAGAGAAACAGCAGTGTTTGCTTTTTGATTATAGTTACTGGTGAAAGGTCGGCGTGAGCTGCTGATTCACCGTACCCTGCGGAGCTTTCTTTGTAAATGCTTTTATTGTGTTGCCTGGCCAAGTTCATTGGTGGAAGATTCACAGGTGTACATAGTGCTTGACAAGCACTACGAGAGGGACCTACACAGGCATTTCACTGCTGACAGCAGGCCCTACAAGCACTGCTTCAATCCAGCCTGATTGCTAAAAGACAGTGGCCATCCTCTGCCATTCGGGAGCCAATGGACGAGATGTGGCCCTCAAACTCCAGGCAAGCTGCCAGTGCTGCCCTCATCTGAGCAATCTTTGGGCATTCTTACCAAGAAGAATGGTTGGCCAAGAGACAAAGCCATTCTGTAATAGATCACTAAGTGCCATCTTGAACAATATACCATCTAAAAAACTTTTCTAGCCACATTCAAAAGACAGACTTCTACTTAGGTTTTTCCATCTTTATTTTTCTATTTGTTTCTGTTCTCTTTCAGGTCAAGTAAGAAGTTTCAATACTTTCAAATACCACCACGTGCACATGTCTGTCTGCGAAGATCTCAGTCCTTAGCTGGTTCCTGCATGTAGATGTTGCTGTGTTCCTTGTGAGCTGCTTCCACATTTGCATGGGAAGGGTAGGCAAGGCTGTAGACTTCTCAACTTTGGGAAAATGATT
This sequence comes from Dromococcyx pavoninus, assembly GCA_033558185.1. Taxonomy (NCBI): domain Eukaryota; kingdom Metazoa; phylum Chordata; class Aves; order Cuculiformes; family Neomorphidae; genus Dromococcyx; species Dromococcyx pavoninus. Next base: position 303,442 of record JAUMJL010001001.1, on the reverse strand, counting down.
TTCATATGGGGGAGATATGCAGGATCAAGACTACAAGCCTCTACCCTTTTAGGTGAAGATCTTACCTAGACATGCCACCCTGAGCCTAGAAAATAAAATTGTACTTTGTTATTTTGTGTAATCATGTACAGATATTTTTAATGTAAAAAGAAAAGGTGACATTATTTATTATTTTTTATCAGGAATGTGTGGGTTTTTCATTAAAAGCTTCTAGACCCAGGAGCTTAACATTATATGTATTATTATTTAGTAATGTTTCTGTTGCTATGTGACAGGTATTTACTCTAAACAAATAAACAAATCCTGCTTTGAACAAACAAAAATGTTACTCAGTAGGAAAAAAAATTGTGCATGATAAAAACAACTGGCTTCCTTGCCATGGTGTCTGACTTGTTTAAATACTTCTTCCATGTAAAACAGTCACTGATAAAGCTTCACATCATTTTCCCTTTAGGATTCAAAAGGACACAGGGCAGAAACAGCCCTATTTAGAAGCAGTCACTTACCAGTGTAGAAAGTGCTAGCAGTTAGAAAGAGGCAAACTATTGGTGTTTGTAGTGATAAGTGCTGATGGGAAGAACATGAGCTGTTTAAGAGAGGGTGAGACAGTTTGAGCCAATTCCTGGTTCATCATTAGGAACAGTTTGGCAATGACGTGTTTTGTACAAGGCTGTGTTTCCAAAAGAACTTGTTATCAGTTCAACTCTATTGTTAGCACCAAAACAGAGCAGTGGGTGAGAAAAAACAGGCTGTTATTGAAAGTTTTGAAAAAAAGCCATCCAGAGCCACGTAAGTCCTATGTATGATCCACACCTCCGTGGAACTGCTCACGTGGGGTTTTGTTTGGATTTGGATTTGGGTGTGCAAGACTAAAGAATAGGTTGGTTTGGTTTTCCCTTCAAGTATCAAATTTCTTAAAGAAATTCTAGAAAAGCTTTTCTCTGTTCCCATTAGAAGGCATCAAAATACTGGTAGAAATATGGATATAAATATGTGATATGGAACCAGCAGCATGGGGATGCAATAGGGAGGGTGTTTCTGCTGTTGTCCCTGAAGTGTTTCTTTTCTCCTTTATTTTTATGTGCTTTAGTAATATAGCCTTCTTAATTTAAAATTAGCTTCTCAACACTGAATTTTTCTCATGTACAATGTTCAGAGGCTTTATCAGCAGGATCAGCAGCACACTAGCCAAAATGATCAACAGCTCTGACTAAAAAAAAGGCTCCAATTCTAAACACCAATATTTGAATGAAATACCAACCATGAAATGTCCATGTTCTATATTGTGCCTGGCTTGCTCGTTGGACTCAGTAAACCTGTCACGAACCACCTGGCAACTCCTGCTTAATAAGTCAATAATCTCAGCAATGCTTCTGTGAACCCAGTAAATGACATTGTCCATCATCAGTAAAGTTATAATTTGCATTTAAAAGAAGCGGTTTCATGGAAAGGACCCGTACTTGATTTCTTTTGCTAAACTCAGCTGCTCCTGTGCCTCTGAGTTCATCTTCCCATTGACCATTTTGGCTAGCAGTGTCAGTCTTTGCCTGTGCTGAATAATGTGTAATGCATTGGCTGTTTCTAAAAAATAAAAAAATCTCTATATACAGTGCAGTAAACTTTAGCTCATGCTCATTTCTTGTACTATTTTCACTCAAAACATAACATATTACCAAGTAATAATTTACACCTGCCTCATAATACACTCAAACAGTGGTAACAGCAAGGGAGAATCTGGCCCTTTTGCTTTGAAAATACAGATGAGCTCTTGGGTTATAATACAAGCTCCCGGTGTTTCTCTACCAGACCAGTCCTGCCTCCTGCACCAAGTTCTCATGCCCCAGCTCTCTTTCTCCTTTTCCTTAGATTGTTACTGAGATCTCTTTCTCCCTTACCAGTGTCCACCTTGCCTCTCACCGTCTGCACTGAGAATTGTCACTGCTATGGGCATAACCCTCAAGACAGGCATTTACAAATGGGGAGTCTAGTTTTGTGCAGTTGTGTTTCTCTGAGTTTCACAGTGAATTTAACTGAAATAAAAAAGGATGGTACTTTCTTCCTTCTTTTCCATCATCTCTCACAGATTCACTTTAATAACCATATACGTATTTCTTCACATATATAGTGCTCATCAGCAAATTCTCATACCACCACATTTATGGTCTGGGATCATTTTACATTATTTGAATGCAGTAATCCTCAGAAGCGTTAAGCATGATATCTCCCGTAGCTGTTTGCTTGGATTACAGCTGATGATTACACTTCTTGCCAGTGATAATGTGGTAGCAAAGCAGTTCACTAATACAAAATTGGATGGCTGGGCCTTTGCTAAACTGTATTCACGAGGCTGATCTGTCAAGGCAGTTGTATTTCCACATTCCTGTCTTTTTCTAAGCTCCAGAAGGATTTCTAAGATCTTGCATGACATTTGTTAGCAGGGCATATGCCCAGACAAGCAAATCCAAAGACGCGCTGAGGTTACTTGTGCTGAAAGAAGGAAGCAGAGCAACAGGTTAGTTCCAGAGGCAGAGTGAAAACCTAGTCTAACACTAAATCTGTGGGCCATCTGACTTCAGGTGGGCCCTAGAAAACATCGAAGTGCACATCATTAGGTGATCCATCCTTTCTACTGAGCAGCTTTCTATGTCTCGTTTACTCAGATAGAGACAAAGTCACAGTCAGGCTGCAAACAACATTCAGACATAACGCGTCACCAATGGGAAGCTACGTTCACCAACCAGAAGCTCCAAGGAAGACTGTAGAAGAGGCCAAAGACTTTAATTAGCTGATGATCAAGGCTGTCTGGAGGGATGTGAAGCAATAACTGGATGATACACACTCTGTAAATGTCAATGCTTGAGGCAGCCAGCAGCTGTGTTGCTTAGTGAGATGTATGGAGATATGGCTACAGCCCAAGTGTAGTAACAGGTCATGCTCATAAACACCATGCAGACAGATGAATTTTTACAGGGAAATGTCCCTTCCACATTTATCCTTCCCAGTTCTTTCACCACTGATAATATTTTCAATTTTTAGGCTTGAAAAAAAGGAGAAACTATCTCAGCAGAACAATTAGAAAAATGCTTTCAATAAATTCTCAAAACCATTTTCAAGTAGTTCAGAAATATATGATCTGCTCCTATTGCAGGATCTGGTACCTGTCTAAGCACAATAAGAAATGAAATAAGTTACCACATTGGCTTAAAAATGAAGGCAATAGCCTTTGTTTGCATTACAGCACAGCACACTGCCTTTGTGCCTCCCCTCCAGTGATGGTGTGTTGGCAGAGCTGAGAAGGGGCTCATAGTGGAAACAAAGAGACTGGCAATATTTGAGCTGAAGGCTAGTTGTAGAGATGCATGGGAAGCCTTTACTTGCTTCTCACCCACCTAACGCCTGGCTCCAACCTACACTTTCCACATTCAGCTTGTTTGAAGGCTAAATCTCCTGATCTCTACATGCTTCAAAGAGAGGCTGTACGCAGCGTGCACATGCAGAGGACTTGAGTGGGAAGAACATATTCAACACACTGAAAACCTCATTCTCAATGCTCTTTTCTGTGCATACTTTTTAGTAACAAGCAGGTAGTGGGACACATGCAACCACTGTTTGCTTCCAGAGATAGTCATATTAATAAGCTTAATTCATTACTGGTTATGATTTATTTGCAAGCATTGGAGCCCATGCCTTGGCTTAAGACGTCTACCTGAAGGAGTCCCAGGTGATGGTGGCCTAGCTCTCAGAATGACTACAGTCAAAATGGACTCATATGAGCAATGAGAGGTGTTATTAGAGTTGTCTTTATTTTGAGCAGTATGAATCTGTAGCTCCAAAGTGTCTTTTTTTCTTTTTTGTAAATTCTGATCCTCCGTAAGTCTTTGTTATAAAAAAGAACATTTCAGGGACAATGTACGTTGGAAATGTATTAGGTAAAACTTGAATATGAGTCAGAGCTGAGAGGGCTAAACAATACTCACCTTGCCTTTAACTTCAGCACACTTTGATATGCCTTCTCCTACTGTCCCCTAAATGGGATCAGGAACTCTGCGAATAATCAGCAACAGTGTATTAGTTGTGCTTAAATGCTTTTGTATCTCAAAATACCTCTCAATTTAGGTATTACTAACAAGTATCTTCAACCTAAAGATCATCTGAACAAAGGATCATGGCTTTTAGAATGCAATACACTCAAAAAGGGCTCTGCTCAGCAAAGATGAGGAATAATCAAGAGTTATTTCAGGCATTTATTGGCGTCAGCCTGACTTAATAGCGTGTAACAGAACTAACCAATTGGGACCAAATCGTGTCCATTTAGTTCCTAGCAAAGATGAAAAATATATAACAATGCCAGTGAAATCATGGCTTTTTGGAGTAGGCAGCCCACATATGGCAGACTCTGAGTCATTCTGAAGAGTTTTTCTCACCCATCTTCATAAATGCTAAACCCAAGGAGAGCATTTTCATTCTGTAACTGGCAACTGTAAATCCTTCACTAGTTTAGGATACAATCTTTTTCTCTGCATTAGATTTCCTCAGACATCTCTGAGTACTATCATGCCAAAAGGCAATAAATCTTTTGTTTTTTCTACTAATATAACCTCAATAAAAGTATACAAACGCTCTCAGTGCTTTCAATTTTTATGTAGCTTAAATCTTTCTGAACCCAAAATAATCACATATAAACTCAGCTTCTTATAAAGACTTACCTTATCACAGGAATTTTCTCACCTAATTAAAAAAACTAGATCTAATTTAACTAGAATCTACCCAATATCTGAGTTCCACTACTTCTTCTTAAATTGAACTGAAATTGCTGGTGCTATTAGGAAATATTGTAGATTCGCTGTCAAACATATACTTCTTACTTAAAGAATTTCAAAGATTTGGCAGAAAAGCTTAACATATATTATTTGACAATTTGGGGAATTCTGACATTTTTTTAAATGATTTTCATTGATCTTCTAAAGTTCTTGAAATCAATCATTTAAAAAAAAAGAGAGAAACCCTAAATATCTTTCCTGGACCACAACAGAATGGGAAGGCAATGCTGGTTGATGATCCTTACCCAACAACTGTAGCACCAAGGTCTGTACTCTTTCAGAGACAAAGTGAAGGGGGCTTCTCCGTCCTCTGGGACAAGAGGAAAATTTATTTCCTTACTGAGTAAGTAGCACACTTGACTTCCTTGAAGATTTCTTCCAAGTCAAGATTAGGGAGACCCCAAATGAGAACCTCCAGTTGCCATGGGGTGTGTTTCAGTCAGGCAATGATCCAGAAAGAAGAACTAAATCCTTTTCCAGCAGCCTCAGTAATGAATCTGTTTTCATATTCCTGACAGCTGAATCCCACCCACCAAACAGGGCTCTTGGCATAATGAGCTTCTGAAAGGGCTGTCAGATCACATCAGTGGTTATGTCCCTATCATTAATCTCTAAATCCAACCCTATTCAAGGCCATCCCTCTATTTGTAAAACCAGAAAACATAAAGAAGGGTCTAGAGTATTATTACTGCAATAGCTCCTGTCAGTAACTGAACAACGGATACTAATTCAGGAGTTACTTTAAGCACTACATAGATTAACAAGATATGTGTGCTCCGTGCCAGTTTCCACAACTACGTCCCATTATTACACTCTATCATTACTCTATTTGAAAGAGTCAATTCACTTGCTACCACCTTTACAGCCCTCAATGGCAGTCCCAAGATTATTACTGGTAATAATCTTCATACAGAAATTCAAGCTGTGCTCCTTTTGCATAAGCTCAGAGCAGCCAGGAGAGAAGTCATCTACCCCTGAGGGTCTACAACAAGTTCTGCGTCACCAGCACTGGCTCCCTGTGGACACTCTCACCTGAGAGCACAACTCATTTCCCATTTCAAACTGCTGGATTTTTCCCTTTTTGCTTGACCCAGCATGTTTAAACTGATAATCTCCACTTGCTTCCTTGTTAAAGTCCAACTTTAACATAAAATCTGTGATTTTTGTCTCTCTCCACTCCTGGAGGAGGAAGAGATTGAGAGATAAGGAGATTAAACTACATTAGGAAATATTCCCAAGCAGAAATCCACCTTAGTCACAGAGCTGGCCACAGAGAAACATGACCGTATGTTTTGAAAACTGAGTGGAAATATTGCTGCTCATTTTTAAGGCAGAAGTGTGGCCCTCAGCTAATAAACCCTAAAAGATGACCCCTTTCCTCTCTCCGCAAACAAACAGGAGCTGCCAAAGTGGGATTGATATTCTCTCACTGCTACCCTCAGACTCTGGCCTGCAGACATCCAGTTCAGCTACAGATTTGGCAGCTTCTCCAAAGATCATAGCCACATGCAGCAGATAAACCCTGCCACCTCCCTCCTCTACACCAGAGCTTCAATGTGCAGTTTTTCTTATGTCCTTTACAGCTCTATTTGTAAGGGCTCATACGTGAACTGCAGACCATCATGGGAGACATTTGCTGAAAGAGAAAGCCGGCCTATCCTCTGCATCTGGTTTTGATCCATCTGTCCTGTGGAAACAAGGACATTTTAACAGCCCACTCTGTCATAATCCTGAATATTTTCTTGCAAATGAGTGTTCGGAAAAGTGGCAAACATGTTCCTTACCAAAAATATTTCCATTTCTCGGGTAGCTCTTCTTTAGAATGATCTGTCCCTAAAAGCTGGAGGTTGCTGTGGATCTTCATAAATGAAGCATTTCAAAAAAATGAGTCGTCGTACTGAAAGGTCCCAGTCAAACTTTTTCTTCTGGGGTGAAGCCAGGTTTTGGGGTGATACCTCCAGAAAAGTTAAGCTCTTCTGTTGCTTTGCTGATGTGTTTCATCTTCCTGCCTCCCTTTTCTCTGGAAATGTGTGATATAGCTGGAATGGCTAAACCAAGGTGAGCACCCACAGCTCAGGCTGGGTATCTCCCAACACTGAAATGTCTCCTTACCCTTAGTGACAAACAACGAATGCCCACGCATTCATAGGTATCTCATGCCCTCATTCTAAATGGCGTGTGTGCAGCTTAGATAATTCCCTTGGAGACATCACACCATAGAAGTTGCTCTTCCCTGCAAACACAAAGCTGGTTGTTTTGCTCCGTATCAAGTCTGCAATGGAGAAAGATTATCTCGTCTCAACGTCTAATGACTGTTAATGAGCTAATGGAAGCTCTCCAGTTGCTAGGGCACTAGTTTTGGCTATCCTGTTATCACACGTAGTGCACATATGTACATACAAATGCTCTGTCACCCCCCCGACAAAGGATTAAACTTGAATTGCTTGAACTAGTGACTTGGAGCAGAAATGATGGGCAAGGGCAAGAGCCTGCGGCTGCTCCTAGCACGCTTAGAGACTAGAGTGAGGATAAAGGCAAAATTCCTAAATCCATCAACTCCTTATAGCTTTTCCTCAAAATAAACTCCCCAAACCCAACCTTCAAAATCTTTTTCTTTTCAAAACGCAAGCACTGATTTTTGTCTTTCTCCTGAATCAGAGAAAAAAGCAAGAGCTGGCTTATTGCCCATCTCTGAGACAGGATGTTTTGTGTTCTCCTCTCCCCAGTGTCCACATCCCAAGCACACTTTCTGCCTTACCTATTTACTTTATGTAGTCTCCGTTGGGATCAAATTTCTTAGGCACTGAAGCAATCCACAGCCACGATCACCATATCCTCTTTCAGGAAGTGCTGTTACCCCTACTTGCCATGGGGAAGGAGAGAAACTAAGCACTTGCCTGCAGTGACACAAGTCATCTTAGACTCAGTGACCAGTCAGTGGAGAGTTAGCTAGTCCATACCTGGCCAGCTGAATTAGGCCCTGCAAGCACTTGTTTCTTGTCACTGACTGTAAGAGGAGACCCCTCTCACCACTGCATCAGCACTATAGGCATATAAACCTAATAAAGGTATAACCTACCCAGGAAGTGAATTGTTGAGCAAGGACTGTTAAGTCAGAGCCAACCTGAGGAGATAATCCTTCCTGTTAATAATTCTTTCTCTGTAGACACATGTACGCAAAGCATATGAAGGAAGCAAGGGTCAGAAATTACACAATCATATCAGAGTTTTCTTTGCCATTTTCCTTACCTATCAGATTTAATGTTTGAAAAGCTGCCTTTGAACTCCAGCAAACAGCTTGCTTTGATATCCAGATGCAAATATCAGTGTTTGTGAAGCAGGCTGTAAATGGATGTTATAGTTCATTCCAAAGCTGCCACACATAAGCACAGTAAAGCTAAAAGCCCCAGCTGGAGTTTTCTCTATCGTAGCAAGATGAACAGAGCAGGATCACTCAGCCGTCTTATTTGCAGTGGCAGCAGCCTACTATTCCTGCCAAAGACCAAAAGAGAGGTGTCAGCCCGGACTTCAGAGTGAAGAGGGAAGCCTGTCAGGTACAGACAGAAGTCCTCAGGAAGCAGCCCATATGCAAGTTTAACAAGTAGGCAGAAAAACAGAAACCCCTTCTTGCCTTCTGGGGCTTGACATGGCAATTGATTAACAGACTGCCCAAAAAGGAAACAAAATTAAGACACAGGGGGAAGCTCAGACTCAAAAGATCATATCCCTTTACAACCTGGATGCTGCAAGCAGAATTTTTCAAACCTAGTGTCTGTACATCTGCCTCTATAAACACAGTGACAGTTTTCCAAGTTGTACAGGATCTGTTAGAGATATACATAGGACTTCTACATCAAACTCTTTTAAGAGATTGTTGAAACACTCTGTGGCATGCAGGAAATTTGGCATGGTATAATGCATAGCACTTTTAAATCATAGAATCATAGAATATTATCTGAACTGTTTGGGAAGACTGCAGTTTTGAAGGATTTGATAGAATCATAGAATAGTCTGGGTTGGAAGGGACCTTTAAGATCAAGCAGTCCCAACCCCTCTGCCATAGGCAGGGGACACCTCCCACTGGATCAGGGTGCTTCAAAGCCCTTTCCAACCCTGCCTTGAACATCTCCAGGGGTGGGGCATCCATGACTTCCCTGGGCAACCTGTACCAGTTCCTCACCACCCTCACAGCAACAAATTTCCAAAGGCCTAAGTATTCTCTGTTGTACCATTTGCGACCTCTGGCACTCAAGTTGCTTAAGCACCAAAAGAAGCAAAGAAAGTGACTGATTTCTCCTTAGTTTATCCAGGGCTCTAATAGAAGAGTATTTATTTATTCATATCAGCTGCTCTTTGCTGATCTGAGCTCAAGAGGTTATGAACCTGTGTCATAAAGGACTTGCATCTCACACAAGGAAGTGAAAACTGTGAAGGAAAGAAAAGTCAAGTTACATTTAAAGCAAAATCAAGAGAACAACTCTTGATTGTAAATGATTTAATTCTAAGCCTTACTTTCTCGTAAGGGGTCAAAAAACTTATACCAGAATTCCATAAAACTGAAGTACATGAAACTTCGGAAAAGAGTTGGAAAAAAGACTCTGGTGAAGGGGCTGGAGAACAAATCTTATAAAAGGTGGCTGAGGGAATAGGGTTGTTTAGCCTGGAGAAGACTGAGGGGAGACCTCATCACTGTCTACAACTGCCTGAAAGGAGGTTGTAGAGAGGTGGGTGTTGGTCTCTTCTCCCAGATAACAAGTGATGGGACAGAGGAGATTCAGATTAGGCATCAGGAAAAATTTCTTCACCAAAAGGGTGGTCAGGCACTGGAAAAGGCTGCCCAGGGAGGTGGTGGAGTCAGCACCCCTGGAGGTGTTAGATGGTTAGATGAAGTGCTCAGGGAGCTGGTTTTGCAGTGGGCAGGTGCAGCCGGACTCGATGATCTCAAAGGTGTTTTCCAACCAAGTGATTCTATGATACTGCCTTATACAGAGAGAGCTCCTGGAAGACACTTTGCGCATGAACTCACCTCCCAGGAAACTGCATTTAAGCAGACAGGAGGCAGCACGGCAAGGGCAGCTTTACACCGAGAGGAGGGGAAGGAGGAGGAGGCGTCCCGGGCACGGAGCCCCGCGCCGCAGCCCGGCCGGGCAGCGCCCCCTGCCGGCAGCACCCGGCACTGGAGCCCCGCCTTGCCAGCCGGGTAACGATGGGCTGCAGGGCCCCCCGCCTGACACCGACCCCCCCGCGGCTGGATTAGGTGAACAAACTACCTTACACATTCAAACTAGAGCTCAAATACAGCACTGCTCCAGGGTCAGGTCCTGCACGGCCCTCGTGCGAAAAGATTCCGTGTAACTTAAAATCTCAGACCACGTAGGACGTGAACGAAGGGGCTAAGAACCAAGTCCATGATGTAACCAGGTTTCCCCTTGCTCTTGCCAACAGTTGTTGATTGAGTTGACCCTCTCCCAGCTGACAAAATGCAAAACAGCTTGCAACAGACAGCAACCAATTACTGCTCATGCCCCTCCCAGCAAACTTGGGCTGGTATCAGAGCAATTGTCACTGTGAACACACATCCCTAGTGCAGTGACTCAAGGACCCACAAAAAGAAGAAATCAGAAACCCAAATGACAACTCCAACTTCACAGCGGAAAGCAAAACAAGACATTTTCAGTCCTTAGAACTGGAAGAGCATTCCAGCTGGAACTGACACAGTGCTGAGCACGTATGCCTGCCACCAGCAGACACCACTGAAACCCAGGCAAGCAAACCAGTTTGTATTGCAGCTCCTGCTGACACAAACTATATCCCTTCAGATACTAGTAATATTTTATTTATTTAGCTAATGAAGGTTGAGTTGGAAAAGAATTATTTTCATCTGCTTTGCTCCTTTCCTCGATTTCAGACACTGAACTTAATGAAGAAAGTAGGTTCCCACGCCAGATCCCAGACACAACCTCAACCGCCCAGAGCTCTCCTAGACAAACACAATGAATTTACTCACTACGTTACCACTGTGTGTGAAATAAGTGTAATATTTAAGAGGTTAAAGGTATTGCAAGGTTTCATTACTTACAGAAAGAAATATTGAATATAAATAAGTACATTATTTGTATCAATACTTCTTCAAAAGGCTGGAGTTAGGGATACCAGATGGAGATCTGATGCAATGTTCCAGAAACGCAGTAACATTTTCCTGTATGTGCTGTATAAAATGGTAAACATGACCGAATCAATGACTCAGATTACTTGAAACACTCCCAGGAAGGGTCACAATTATGTTCTGTCTGAATATCACTGAATATATTACCTATGGTTAAATATATTTGTTACAACTAAGCCACTGACTTTTACCCTGCATTAAAGCAAATTTAACAGCGTTCACCTCGCTATATGGTATTTAATGTGCCCCCTCCACTTAGAGTATATGAGAAAATACTACTGTACCAGCTCTGCTGCCGCTTCCATCAGGCACCTCTGCCTTCTTCTCATCTATTTGTAGGTTCCACGTTACCTCAAAAACATCCAGAGGGACAGCTGAAGTTCAACACTGGCTTTGCTGTGTTGAACAATTCTACAGAGCTAACAGCATAGAAATCCCCATTAATCACATTTATACTAAAGTTCAAAGAATTAAAATTGTTAATGTGAAAAATTGTATAATGGTATAATAAACTCATCTGCTTTTACTACAGTAATTTAGTGAACCATCATTTGTTTGGCTGGTAACTGCAGCTCCAAAAAAGGCATAAGAAGCAGATCAGGCCAGAGCTAATTGTATGGCACACTGAAAGCTGCATTTGTGCAGTCACAGATGTGTGCGCACACAGACACTGCTTCAGAGCACAGCAAACCAGCCTTAAGGGGTCTCCTGTCCCTGCAGAGCACATCACTAACAGCACACAAGGCAGCCAGTTTAACACTAACCTGTGCATTTTTATCCCTGTAACTTGCAGCAACTTCCAGACACGCAAAACACCCACGGATACTGTGGCAACCAGGGGCATTTTCTACATGCAATAAAAACAAGTATTCAGGGGCAACGAGCAGCAGCATTTACTGGCTGTATGGAAAATCTGCATTCATGAGTAAGCATGAATTAGCCTGAAAGCTTACTGTTTGAGTCAGATGGATACTGTACTGACATAGCTATAACTAAGCAATTACACATCCCTTTTCCCACCTGTCTTCAGGGAAAATTCAGCTTTCAGCCAGTTACTATGTGCAGATTTATGCTAAAGAGAGCGGAACCAACAATTAGCAACTTGTTTTTCATATTACAGAATACACTCTTATAATGGTACAAAATACTTCAGAACATATCTTCTGTCTTCCAGGTGCTAAATGTGGAGGGTTTTTTTTCCCACGGAACGTTTTTAATGACCTCTAGAAACTACCACAGATCACCAACTTTGCTACTTTCGGCCTTCTTTGCACCAGCTGTAGAATAATTCTCTCTCTTTGAAAAATGCACACAAGACACAAAGATTGTGCTCAACAGCTTTACTCAGACTGGACTCTTAGATGCTGAAGAAAAAGGCACAGATTAAAAGAGACTCTGATGACTCTTTTGAACATAGCAAATGGGATTTTGTTTATAAGAAAAAAAAATACCGCTATGAATTGTATGGGCTGAAAAATTAAAATACTCTTCCCTGCTCCTAATTATTGGCCTTCATTACAATGGAATTTAAATTAAATTGTATAAACATATGAAATAAAGTCTCAGTATTAGGAAGATTTTCTTTTGTTTCCTCTATGTACAAATCTTAGTATACAATTTTTACTTTTCATTATACATTTACTACACAATCTTTTCCAAACTGTGTGAGAGCAACTGCAAAGTGTGTGTTTCAAGAAAATGCTTTGCATTCAGAAAGAATCCACCTGCTTTCTTGGCTGCCAACGCCAATCAGAATTTTGGAAGAGATGATAGGTCAGGGAAGGCATCTGCTCAAATGTAATCATCCTCTACTGGTTCACCGTTGACATCACAGTAATGGATGAAGATGGCCACCACACGTTGGAATACACCTTTTTTCATCTGGCGCAGCTCAGAGATCTCTTCTCCTATTGTTTCCATACAGATGTCTGCAGACAACTGTCCTTTCCTTCGGGGTGCATAAATAGTAGCTGTAGAAAGAAAGTAAGAACAGAAACTAGAATCCTTCCTGTGAAGAAATTCACAAGTGAATCTGTTCTGCATTACATGAGAAAGACTTGGAAAAAAAAGTAAACAGAAAAATCTTCCATTGAGCAACCATGTTTAGGAATGTTATTCAAGCAGAAAAGGTATTCTGTCTTCTTCGTATTTAAACATTTTGACAGTTCCAATGCTCATTTAATGTACACAAAAGTCCATATGTCTGCGAGTGAAGGGAATCCCAGTGCATAACAAAGCCTTCCCCCTGAGACTCACCTGACATGTTTTCACATTATCCATTTCAGATCACTTAGATGTTTATAAAACAAGAGCAATTCAGGATAAAGCAGCAGTCTTGCCTTTACTTCTTATTGTTTTCCTATCATGTTTATCGAATTACTCGTTTAATTAAATACATATCCTTTTTTATAATTCAGACTACACACAGAACCACAAGCTTTAAGTCTATGAATCTGTTTTGAATAAAATAAAAATAAAAATTAAAAAAAAAACAGAGAAAGGTATAGCTGAAAAAGATTTCTTCCTCATTCTCCTCTAGAGCTTCATCCCCTTAAACTGAAGCAAGATAAGAATATCCCAAATGACATAAATTAAAAATACCTCTAAGGAAGGAGACCCCAAGATTTTCCTAATTAAGTAGTGGAAGAACATATTTTTCCTGCTACCAAGCAAGGTTATTAAGTAAGTCCTAGGAACCACCCCCTATAATATTCTACAAGACAAGCTCCTAAGTAGAAAGAGGCATATCTATTCTAAACTCTAACCCACAACATCTTTGTTTCAGAGTTTTCAGGTCTGGTTCTTTCCTCTTTTCTCCCAAGTTTCTGCAAGTCTCGCTTCTCTTTGCTGGACTCTCCTCAATTGACTTTAACAACCTTTCATACAGCAAAGCTGGAGGCAGTAGTCCAGTTGAGCTTTCAGCAGTAATGCTAGAACAGGAATTGCTGGGACCACACATCACAACATTAGTTTTGCATGTGTTTTAAATGCACTCATTCTTCTGGCTACAAGCCCATCACATTTTTAGGCTAAGCACCAGATTGACTCTCTGATTTTGTCAGTATTAGGGGTCTCAAGTTGGCTGATACACTGTTGTAGTACTATAGCTGCTGGACCCTCTTTCTCATCCAGTCCCCAACACTGTCACAAGCAGTTATTTATAGTCTACTAAAAATACCATCAGAATTAGAAAACTGAAAAATAAAGGAATGCCTTTTCAGCTTGTGAGCAACGAACAAACTGAAGTTCTTTGAATACATTAAAAATATTACTCACTTCTCTCATCATCCTCAAAGTCATATCTAGCATAGCTGTTCGGTTCTGCTGTTCTCAGTGATCTCAACCATGGGAAGTCAGTAATCATGGAGTAAGGGGCGCCATCCACAATGCCTAGAAGACAGGATGAGGATACAAAGAGGACAATGTCATTCCTCCAGCATCAGCACTCTTCATGAAGTAAATTTGACTGGTATCACATGGATTAGTTACTCTAATGCAAGAAAAGCACCTCCCCATTTCAATTCCCCTACTCTTTGCCAAACGCTCTCCACTCCCACACAAGAATTACTATTCATGTTTCTTGTAACTTGATGCAAAGTTATTTATCTTAGCAAAAGACTGATAATCAGCTTTCAGCTCTCTATAAACACTCACCTTCTAGAGTGTAAATATCTCGTCCCCAAGGGTACTTAGTGTATTTCTTCAGGTCGTCTTCAGTTCGTGTAGCTTCAGGGAAGAACTCATATTTAATAAGCTCTCTAGAGAGAAGGAGGAAGAGATTACAGCCAGTAGTGATAGGAAGTGTGAAGGTGAGAGGGAGAAAAAACATGGGAAATCCTATCACTCAAGCCTTCCTTTAATGAGCCTGAATCCATAGAAACATTCCTCCAAGGCCCTCACACAAACTCACTATGCAATCCTTTTGGCTTTTGAGAGTAACCACAGAGAGTATGTACCATTTAGATGAGAAACCAATTAAACTACCTTTTAAGCTGAGCTTTTTATCTGTTAGGAATAATCCAACTAACTGCAAAGAAACAAAATTTCAAAAGTAAATTTGTTCCCTTAAGACAAGAAAACCACTGGTTTTAAAAGCTGGCTAAGAGCCACTGTATACAATTCCCTGTTGCTGGGAATTTTTGCACCTCAGTAAGGAGCACATACTGATTGCACATCATCTTCCCCAGAAACTAACATTACTTCTTGGAGTAAATCAGTCTTCTTTTATTAAACAAGAAACTTGTTTTCAGATTCAAAGATATTCTTCAGCCATCCTGACTACTTCAATATTCAACTGCATTACTGCTGGGTGGAACAGAACTGGAGAATTCTACAGCATTTTTCATGTGGTTAGGTTTATTTAATCTATGTTCTGTATTAGATACAGCCTGACACTGACATTCTACAAAGCACAATCTATATTTCAACCTTCGCTAGTCAACAAACCACTTCCTTTTCATCTAGTGAACAGAATGCAGCAGGTCTACAGCTTGACCAAAGCTGTAACTGCTGAATCAGGACTGAATACCTTTTCTGTGAAGTTACCAAAGGGCAGGTACTCACTGGTTGATATTTGCTATTGTGTCCATCCAGCTCCGAACGCGCACCTTATTGCGGACATTAGGTGGGTTGCTGAATTCGTGAATTATACATATGTGGTATGGATAAGGGCCACTAAATACCTTTTGCTCAAGAGTCAACGTGTCAACCTGTGAAAGGCAACAAAGACTTGTAAACAAAAGAAACGGAGAGATATGATTTTAGAATTAAGAGCAGACAACTAGCAAATCCCCTAAATTCTTGGAGAACGAGTCCAACAAAGAGAAATTTTAACAGCATACGTAATCAAATACATGATTAAGTGAAGTAAAACTTTCTAGTGAAGCATTGCCAATGAGTCTTCTTGGGTAGTGGAATTTGACAGGAAATGTCTATTTTCTGATGTGTTCCGCAACTCTAAGATGTAAGCAAACTTTCATAAAATTAAATAATGGTCTAAACTACATTCACTTTCTCAGAATTTGTCTCTGACTTGGGGTTGTTTTTATGGATCTTTTTTTTCTAATAGTCTTACCACTGTTCCCTAAGAGCCAAAGCAAGAGATCCAGTTTCAAAGATAAGCTGGCTTTTATATGAAATCAGTCTCCCCTCGTTGGTCAGGCAAACAGAACCAGAAAGAGCATTACTTTGTATGAGAGAAGGAGCTTTGCAATGTAATACAGAATGGTCTGGTTTGAGTGATACAGCTGGAAAAACATTCCAGATCTTAAACTAAGCTCTCTTATTTACTTGTCAAATGACCTCAACAAGTCATTAAATGTCAGTGCTTACATCTCCTACGTGTAATCTCAGAGAGGAAAGGGTGGCTCCCAGAACTGTCTTGCAACACTGTTTAGCATTGAAAGAGGATGCAGCTTTCAGCAAAGTAGTATTCAAAACACTAACTGCTGTTACTAACTCTAATAGGACACGTGCTAAAGATTTCAAATACCTATGCCATGCTTTTGCTTATACAAAACTACAAGTTGACTTAGTAGCACCTGATTTCTTACTTTTAGCTATTCAATTTAGAATTAATTTATTGCATCATGATTTTTTACAGTATTTTCTAATGCAATGAATATTGAAGATGGTAACATTAAGTCTTAAAATCCAGTATCATCCAAGTTCCACATGCTGGAATAAAAGCCTTGATGGGATAAACTTTCAATAAACTAGCAGCTCAGAGTTGTGTTATTCTAATTTTTACATTTCCTGCATTAATTGAAAAACCCATGAAGCCAAGGGTGATGAAAGAATACAGGCAGAACTTCATGACTAAATGAAAGCTGGTTGTCTACCTGCTGCATTGGACGAAGATAAATGATCCGGTTTCTTTCTGGTGGCATTCTGAGAATTTGATCCAAAATCTGATCCATGTTTAACTTCTTGCACTGGGCATAGTCAAACCGATTGACAACTGGTGCATTTTCTACTTTTAAGTGTTTCAATACACGACATCTTGTAGCTATAAATCAGCAAACAAAATTATTAAAAGAAAAGAAATAACACTGAAAAGACCTTAGAAGGCTTCTGCCAGAGACTTTCAAAGCTGACTGTTTAAAAATGCAACAAACAAGTAATGTAAGTAACAGATAATTACTGAAGCAGCTGGGACAGTTGGCAACTTAAGAAATACACTAGCTGTTTACTTCTTCCACATCATGATCCAACTTTCAATTTGTGAACTTGTAAGAAGAGTCCTTTTAAAAGGCCATGTCAAATTTAATCTAACAATAACCTTCCTCTCTCTGTTTCCTTTCACAAAGCCCCCTGAAACAGTCTGTGGACTGCCACAATTGAAAACCACGGACTTCAAAATCAGATAAAACAGAGTATTGTGAAATTGCATTATTTCCTTTCTAGTAACCTTGCTCATTTAATAAAAAATTAGTTAAGAATTAATGTATGTTCTGAGAAGTATTCCAGAATAAGTAAATAAATAATTTCTCCATTCTCTTCTAAGTAGAGATAACTCGTTTCAGGAGAAAACACGTTATTTAGGGTTAAGATTGCAGAAAACAATAAACGACCCAATGCTTCAACACAGGACTAGTCACACACCACGGCATGTGAATCTAATGCAGCTTAAGTGCTATAATTTATAAAAGATTTTTCTCATGTCAAGGAGGAAAGTATCATCATCATGTCAGTTAAACAACCTATGGAAGCAGGAAGAAATGAGAGCAAAAACAAGGTACTCTGAAACTCATTTCATCAACTTCTAATTATTGTATTATCGCTCTTCAATAACCATCTCATCTTCTTAACTGCCATATAATTTCATCTGTTGATTTTCAGATATTAATCTTTATTAAACTTTTTATGAGGAAAGAGGCATTCAAACTGAGAAGCAGCAATATTTGCTGTTCCAAGCATTAGTCTGACTTGTGGCAAAGCAGCTGCTGAATACAAAAATAAGTAATGAACTGACTTTAATTGTATTAGAAAATTCTAATAATGCCAGATGGAGGAGGCACACATGACATTAACTACATACCATGGATGAACATCATTTTGGGGCAGTCTTTCAGTACCAAATCTGTTATTCCACAATTAGTCAAGGTGATTCCAACAAGATTTTTGGATTTCAAAGTCAATACCTGGTGAAAATTAAAAAAAATAAAAAAAGAAATAACACATGACAAAGTAAAATCAAAGAAAAAATAAAAGAAACTGAATTCTATAATACACTGCCAGATACAGAAGGATATTAACTGGATACTAATCAATATAATAAAGCTTCCATTCACACCAGGTATTTGAGATAACTAGGCTGCTGATGGCAATGAGAAAAAAAGAGATCTCTGCTGATCAGCAACATCACAAAACGCAAAAGAACAACTTCACAAGTTTAAGAGGAGTCATATCAGGAAGCATATTTTTATCAGAAAATATAGGTATCACCTCTCAGGAACTTCAAAACCTCTACTGTTCAACTGCTGTATTTTAACCACAATGACAAAAATGGCAATTCTGGACAGTAACTCTGGTTTAAACACAGAAAGAAGGTATGGCAGAGAACTTATGGCTTGAACTTACCATACAAACGTGCTTTACCAGTGCTATCTCAATAGGAAAATCTCACTCACGTGGAGTGTTGAAAATTATGTATGTAACTTATTTAATCCCCTATGTCCACTATCAGTGTTAGAAAAATAAAGCAAAGATCAAGCTCAAGAAACACATGAAATAAGAAAGAGTAATTTGGGGGTTTTTACCTGAACTTTTCAAAGTTTTATCACTAAAGATTGTAGCAAAATTTAGCAGTCCAAGGGTGAAGGTGACAAATAAAACAAAGAAGACTGAGTTCTTTTAAAACAAAATAAACATATGTAAAGAGAAAAAAGAAGCATTCTGCAATGGTTACTTTCAGTTGCAGCAATTTCAGCTGTTTCTTGTAACCACAGATAGTTAAAAAAAAATTACAATACGGTTCTTTTGAAATGGTGCATTTTAGGAAGAAAAATCACACACCCCAAAATATCTTTTAAGCTAATCAGAAAAACTGTAATGCATCCTAGTAGCCAGAAAAATATTATTGGACACATTCACAAAAGCAATCTTAAATCAGTGAGGCTAAGTTCTTCCCTGGACAAGGAGGGGAAAATAAATGCAGGCAGCTTCCTCTGCAGCAGAACTTGGAAGAGAATCTTAAGTTAGCTGTTCAGAGTTACCCTCTAAAGCAATCTCATGCTCGGCTAGAATACGAGCTTTGGGTAAATAACCCCAAAACAGTAAGTCAGACCTTACGATTTCCCCTTCCACAACTGATTAATAGAAGAATTAACTTACATCTACCCTGCAAAGTAACAGCTGAGTTGCTATGCCCAGAGATAATTACGTATCCCATGATTCTTTTAATAGCAATAGCCTATGCTGTTGTTTCAAAAATAAATGCTTAGGGAATAATTTTTTTCCCTGTACATCAAGAAGGACACTGTGGGAAGGCAGGACTTCATGCAGCACTGTAGCCATGAGCATGTGACAAACTTCAAGCTTAGCTTTAGCTTATACTTTGCTCTTCTCAGACTATCCCTGCACCTAACACAGAAATTTCTTCTATATGGTTAGGAAGCCAAAAAGAGCAGCAACATCAGTGATAACTCATCCAGTTCTACATGGAGGACAAGCTTGTATAATTCCATCATTGTTCATGAGCATCCCCAGCTGAACCATCTACAGCAGGTGAGGAAAAAGACCTTACTTGAACATGATCATCTTCAATAACCGGGTCACTTGTACTGGTGGACTTGTCAGCTGTTCTTTTTCGCTTTGTGGTTTGCCGTGCCTTTGGCTTGGCCACCTCTGGAAATAGAAAACCAGAAAAATCTTTCCTCTGCTTATGCTTCAGGAGAACAACAAAGGCATTCCCTAGCTGAAAATGTCCAATAAGAACATATATTTCTGACATAAGGGATGATCACAGAGGAAAACACAGGAATGCTGAGCCTACAAATTCAACATCACAGAAAGATGTGAAAATAAAGAACATAAGATGAATTGTTAGGTTACACCTGGTTCTCTGCAGCAAAGAGAACATTCCTGACAAACAGAAGAACCAAAATAGCTTTAATGTTTTAAACAGTAGAAATAATCTCTAACTACTTGATAGTCCGCTCTTTATAACTGTCACTAAGTTTTTCCTAATATTGCAAATGATGTCCAGGTATAAAATACTTTGATGTTCCCAAGCTGCTTCTTACTCCAGTTCATGCACCAGTGACACCAAATTTTTGCCTGATTGGAAAGACGAGGCTTTGAAAAGAAATAAAGACAGATGACCACACTTACTTCCTATAGTAAGGGAAAAAATATGCCCTAGAATTAATTTTCTGTGATCAGCCAATCTAAATGAGAAATTATTTTACTAAAATTAAGGTTCCTTTGACTTTTTTGTTAAAACAGTTGGCATATTCACAAAGATTCACAATCAAGATAGAAATAAAAAATATCAGAAACTATATAAGAATTACTCCATGTTATACTACCATGAACATTAAAAATATGTTTCCCTACTTAACATCACCAATACATGTAAACTGTTCACACGTGACACCCAGTAGGCCTATGAGCTCCAGAACTTAGGCTGCTGCTTTAGAGGATCCACAGGCTGAAAGATCTAATGTCAAGTACTCAGTTTGTGGCAGTCATGAACCATCATCCCCAGGGATTTTTTTTGACAGTTGCTACAGTATCTGCAGGTACCGACATACTTCCTAGCTATATTATAGGAAAAACTTTCCAATTTTGTGTTGAATTGTTCAAGGTGCAGCCCAAGGCCAAGAAAACTTTACAGATGGCTTAACATAACATGCATTTGAAAATGTGCAAAGCTTGCTTCACTACAAATGAAAACTAAACCAAGTTTTAAACCCCCCGTTTATTACAGGAAGAAGTAATGTTTGACCTGTTCCACTGTTTAACGCAAGTAAATAATTAAGAAGAAAAAAAATCACTTCTGCTGTCAACCATAGGTTTGTTACAGAAGCTGAAAACCATAATGTCATTTATGCTAGAATAATAGTGAGTAGTCATATTGATAGCACACTTTTAAACTATTTATGGAAAAACATTTCCAACTCTGTAACAAAGTATTTTCAGGTTATAATCTAATGACTTGTATATCCTACTCCAGCAAAGAAAAGCCCTGCAACAGCCAGGCAGAAGCAGCCTCACTGTCCTATGCATTAAACACAGATTTTAAAGATAAAAATGACAAATCGTCTCATATTCTGCCTCAAGCATCAGCTAATATTTGACGTTTCAAAGACAAAAATAAGTGCATAAAGACATACACGTAACTGTACAGAGCCGGGAAAAGAGTTTTAACTTGCTTTGTGCAGGCTAAAAATAGGAAATACTGAGACATTTTTTTCTACAAGCAGCACAGAACTTTTTCCTGACTAACTACAGACACATGAAAACAGAGATACTTTCAGAAAGATAACCTAATTTAATACTTAGATCTGACTTCACTTCATGTTTTGATAATCAATGAGGATACAGCAAAAATATTTTCTTTTGATTTCTGTGGACTAATTACTAGTCATAATAGAGCAAGGTAGAAAACAGACATTTTAAACTGAATAGCAAGATCATTTCTTCAATGCAGCTACCCACAGAAAAATAACCTAGGTGATTTGGATTTCGTTAGCACTTTGGAACATTAAGATAAACTGGAAAGATGCTAAGAAGTACTGTGTTTGAATCATTCCATGTTAGCAGATACAAATTTGCTATCAATCCTTTCTACCTCCAACGCATAGGTTTCAGTTTCATTTCACTTGCCAGATATTTTCAACAAAGAATGCTGGATATTATGCAATAACTATAAAGTGTGCTATGCCAGACTAAGATGATTATTTTGGAAATCAAGTATATTTGGAAGAAACAGCAAGTTCCCCTCTCACATCTATTCTTTTCTCTCAACACTTCTGGCATCAATGCCAGCCCTTCAGGATTCTGGTTTTATTTTATTGGTTTTGGGGCTTTTTTACATGATGTGAAGCATGGATCTATTTAATAAAAAACAATTTTAAACAAGTTTGGTAACCGCGCCTTATACACTTGGAAGTAGAATCCAATATGCAGGTGCACAAGCTTGGTTCGGCTCAATTATAATTATGGCTTTCTTTATTGTTTGATAAAGTATCAGTTATTAACTTTTGCCTTCTTGCTAAGATCTGAGCATACCTGCTGTCTTCTTCCTTTTAAAGGGAGAATTTTAATGGGGAAGGCAGTCATGTTTCAATGAACAACAGCCTTCACAGGAAGAGAGAAGCTGTCAAAAGAAGTTGCATTTGGTTTTCAAATGAGTAAATCAAACACCATTCAGTATGTACGGATAACACATACAGAAATATTTGCACGGAGAAACAAGTCACTGACACTCTTTCAGAAAGATCTGTTATTTACCTAGCTATGGCAGTGAAGTCAGCCATTTCTGTTCCATTAATATTCTGCCCCTTTGACAAACCACTCATTTTTAAATTATTAACCAACAGATCTCATGTTTAACTTCAGTATTATCGGTCATGTTGCTGTTGTTCAATACGGTCTCTGGCCAGCATGGTAGTTTACTCAGAAATTAACATGCCTATAGGTCATACCTGACTCTGACACCAGAGGGACATGGGACAGCTTGCTTCTAGCTCTCGTTAGTGGTCGTCGAGGATACTCTTCTTTGGACTCCACCTCACAGCTCCTTAGCTGGGAGCCCGTGCTCTCCTCACAGGCAGGCCCACGGGCACGCCCACTAGTCCTCTCATTGCTTGTCTCTCTTGGAGGCCCACAGTTTGGTAGAGTTTTAAGTGCAAAATCTGACCCAGCGCTGTTTGGTCCATTCCTGCAGGTTCCACTCGTGGATGGGCAATCCCCATCGCAACACCCACTAGTCCTCTGCTGTGTGTCCTGCGGCTTGCAGCGGGAACACCTGGAACAAACAGAGCTCTCCTCGGTCTCTCTCTTGCTGGAACCTTCACTTTTACAAGTTGAGCAGACACACTGCCTGGATTCATCTCCAGCTGCTGGACTGGTGCCAGCAGAGTGGCTATTAGCTGTCTGTGCGCAATCACGGCTAGGAGAAGCAGCACTGCAGGAGCTGGAGGTTCCTGTTGATCCTGTAGCATTACTGCAACCTGGGTAAGAATCTTTGCTTTTGTTCCTTTCAGGCATGTCACTTGCTGCTTTCATGTCTGCTTTAATCTGCTCACTTGTTACTTGACAACCTTTCTCACAGCTGCTTTCCTCGGTATGGAACCGCTTTGTCTGGCCCACCTGGCTGGCAGTACATCTCTTCCGCAGTGGTGTCTTGCCTTTACCACTCACTGTAGGAGTCAAGTGAGAGAGAACAATGAGACCAGCACAGTTCAAATAAATGCTGGGTGCTACTTTGTTAGAGACTGCTTTAAACAGAAGGCAGTCTAGAGGCCAATGAGAAACCTTGTCAGGACCACGCTGCTATTCACGTTACGGGAATTAACAATATTGCCAGCTGTCACTGAATCTCTTGCAGTAATGTCTTGCAGCTGTTTTTGTAGTAATGTGCTGGGTTGTCTGTATGTAAAAGATATGCATATTTGCCAGACAGACTAATATTTTCACAAAGCAGCTAACTGGTTAAAAAGGCTAAAGCACAAAATTACAAAAAAACCACTGATAACAGGCTTCTGTTTTCTTAAACTTGAGGAATAAATCTGAGGAATTAAATAGTAACATAAATAGGACTAAAGTTGATGCTTTCAACAGCAATCCTGAGCTCCCCCTCCTGGGTATGGAAAGAGGTGTCAACAGGCAACAGATGAATAAAAAAACACAGTAAAGTGTACAAATCACAACTGGAACTTAATGCCTACTGTCTTAATCCCTTGGCTAATCAGCTAACTAAACCAAGCCTGAAAAACATTATCAGCACTACAAAAGTTTATGCAAATTGTCTCCAAACACAGGTTATTTCAGCCCTCAAACCAGAACTGACAACTATGCAATAAGCACAACACCCTGCAGATTTCCAAGTTGAAACTACTGGTGGTGTTGAAATGTACTAAAATGACAGGGGGGCTGAAGTGTAAGGAGTACACTGGTTACCGAAGGAAGTCACTCGAGTCATTACAACTTTGATACATCCTAGGCTTTGCAGAAATTAAACCAGTACTAGACCAGGACATTTCTCAGCCCTTTACAACGCAGGATTTTTATGTTAACTGTTTAGCTAAATACTAAATCGGGCCTAATACCATATGTACTTCATCTGTCAATTACTTACAGATCACAATTCAACTTCCGCCTTTCTTGCATACATGTGAGACTATTTCACTTAGAATATACACTACAGGAAACAGCACGTTACCCCTGCTGCTAGAAAGGCTGTACACCACACAGCATCAGACACAGGACGCAGTGCCACAGATGCACAGCTTACAGCTCTAAATCAGAAGACAGGAAATGTCCTTTTCGATGTCTCCCTACAATTGTCATTGTACCATGAAGTTCTAGGCCTCTGACTCCAAATGAGTCGCAATGACACATACACTACTACTAATACCATATACACACACAGTATAATAGCAAGTGTGCTTCAGAAGTGAGACGACATCACTGAACGTCACCCCGAGAATTCTAACTAACCTCCAAAGCTCCCATCAAAGGAAAGCTGGTCCTAATGTGTCTCCTTCAGGATAATCCCACAGGGCCCCCATGAACAAAGAGACGGCTGCAAGTCTCATGCATTTGCCTCATCAGTCATATTTTGTTTCAGCAGTAATGCTTTGGCAGACAATGAAGCTGCAAATTTGGCTTCACAGACATGATAAATTCTGCACACTTGGAAATCCAAAACAGGAGCTGCAGGTTTCTACATGCAAAGCAGTGCAGCACCACTATTTCTGTGTTTGTACAGCAACTATGTGATTGGAGGTGAGATGCATCCTTACGCCTCCATTCTAGGCTTACAACAGGAGGAAAAGAGCAGGGGGCAAACAAACAAGCATGCCTCTTACAAAGCTAGAAATAAATCTGAACAAGATGCAAAGACTGAAGCTTAAGAATAAATTTTGCCTAACAGTGCACAGGAACCCATCTGTTTCACACCTGAAGGTTCTCTGGTTTCCACTGGATCTCTGTTTTTCTCTTCTCCATCTGAGTAACTCTGTGCAATGCTGTTAGAGATGAAGGC
Source organism: Dromococcyx pavoninus (assembly GCA_033558185.1). Classification (NCBI taxonomy): domain Eukaryota; kingdom Metazoa; phylum Chordata; class Aves; order Cuculiformes; family Neomorphidae; genus Dromococcyx; species Dromococcyx pavoninus. The sequence continues at coordinate 278,241 of JAUMJL010001001.1, read as the reverse complement.
TCTTGAAGTCCCAAGGTTTTCTTCCTCATCCTCGCTGTCTGAATCATGGACAGTAACCGGTGCTGCTTTTACAACAGGCTGAATGCCACTTGGTCCTGCAAACAGTAGAAAAATGACAACAATTTATGTAAAAATAAGCCAAGCATGAATTAAAGGGCTGAAGAACTTTTAGAACTGCTTGAAAAAATAACAGATTAATTTGGCTCAGTTAAGCCACCCATTCTGTGGCTCCCTCATTAAAATCCAAATACAAGAGCAAAATACTGCATCTCAGCATTAAAACATTCTAGTTTGGAAGATGAGTGTCACAACGTAAGATAAAACACAGGTTTTCTGTAATGTTTCTCTGCTTCAGATCTGCTTAAAGGTAGGAGTAAAGTAGTAGTAAAATAGTAGGAATAACTGCACAACTACGTATTATAAGCAGTCCCTGAAACCTCCGCCAGACAGAATTGCCAGTCAGAATATCTGCAATTATCCTTCTTGATCCTACCAGTAGAAGTGTGAAGGAGAAGCACGAATTATCAAACTTCAGTACATCTATGCTTTGTTAGTTACCTCTTGTGGCTACTAACCAGAGGAATTAGCCAATCATAATGACATATCTGCCTGTGAATAACACAAGAAATGAACATGAATTTAAATAACCTTTTCAGGAGTTATCTTGAAAAAGGGAACAGATCCGCCATACGTGCATGTTACTTCATGTTGTTGGCATATTTAGTAGAAAATTATGTTGTCCAGCAAATAGGGTCTATAAAAGAAATCAAGACTGCCTTATGTCACTCATGTGTGCTGATAATGATCACTTTAATTAAATTAACACTGGAACACGTTGTTCCAGCTTGGAAAAAAAAAGGCAAAAAGATTGCACATGCTGCAGTGAATAAAGTAAGGCCATTAACCACAACATCGGAACATGACAAGCTCATTCACGCCTTCCGAGTCTCTTACTATACTCAGCACAAATGTAAGGCTTTAAGATCGAGATATTTTACTCTATATGCAAAAAAAAAACTGGGGACTGTAAATCAGATTTTGAAACAGAATAAATTTGATCAGTATTCCAAACACATCAGTCAACCCAGCTGAAAAAAGACATCTAAAATCAGACTTATACTAAAAATATAACCCCTCAGGAAGGGGATTATAAAAGATAATTTCTTTCCAAAACTACAGTTACCTGCTTGCTCTTCGTCAACCTCCATAGGAACAACAGCCTGGCTATGAGCCGGAACATCATTCTGACCCTGCCCAGCCACCATCCCTTCTTCCTGTGGCACCTCCTCCATCTCATTCAGTGCTGAAAAGATTAAGATAAGGTTAAGAAGAAGAAACAGAGGGCACAGAGACCATAAACATAAGAGAAATTCAACCAGCATCAACAGAGTCAGGGAATCATCAAGAAATAAATAACAGTTGCCTCGATTCCTTCAGCAAGTCTCAAGGCTGCAGTCTCTCGTATTTTTTTTACATCTGTTTAGCCAAGGCCTCAGCCCAACTTTTAGGGTTTACTTCTCCCAGATCTTCTACTCCTCCTCAAAAGTCTTGTTCTACTGCAGTGAGCAGCATAATCAGGATTTATAATATTGTTCCTTCCAATAACTTTTGCCTTTGCTGGGAAAGTTTAAAAATACACCAATTGACACTGTGATGTACTCCCAACCCTGACCAGAGGAGCCTAGAAAACACTTCACACTTGCACAGATGAGTATCACACCGAAACTTGACATTGCTAACACATCTGTACCGACATAAATCATTGAATTGTAATGTGTTTTGTAACAGCTCTTAGATACACAATACAAAGATAGCTTTTATCACACAGGTATCAGAGATGTGCAGACAGCCCTCAGAAAAGATTAAAATAAAGTTGCACACCAGGAACTGGAAGAGCAACAAGCTTTATACATATATGAATATCTTCTCTAGGACCCCATGTAAGCGGCAATGCAAATAAAATCACTTCCTACAAAGGTTCACAAAGGTCAGAGATTACCCTCCGCTGCAATCTGCTGCTCTTCAGCTTGACCATCCTGCCGCAGCTCATTCTCCTCATTCTGGTCATTTGGGTGTTGGTGATTGTTGTGGTGGATGTTTGGATTATTGTTATTCTGGTGGTTATTGTTATTGTCATTGTCATTGTTAGAGTTCTGATTGCTGACTAGGGCAGATGAGACACCAATTCCTGTTCCTGCACTCAGGCCCACCCGAGCACAGCCCTGAGAAAGAAGAGCAACCATTAAGATTTGAAAACACAGACATCTTACCTTGCCAACATATCCTACTGCTCACAGAAAAAGCATTCTGTCAGCAGTATCCAGGACAGCAGAACAACACACGTGAAGAACAGGGAAACTGTCCCCAGCACTTCCCTAGGCTACACCCTGCAAAGGCCCATCTTAAGTGGCAACCCAGAAAACTTACACTCCTCATGAAAGGGAATTCTACAAAGCATATAATCTGACTTTATTAAATTATATTTAATTCGCTATGAGATCATATTACATCAACACAAAAAGCAGATTACATATTGTTCCCAGAACACAGTAGCCTCAAGACAGAATTAATGACCAAAGAAAGCAGTTTTGTAGGTAGCCAGCTTTCGTTATGTTACAACAGCTGTCACAAAGATATGTGTGACCGTGTGAGAGAGGGGACAACATGAACAAATAAAATCCCTAAGCTCTGAAACTACTTCAACAGGGGAGCAGTGCCCCCATTTCACCCAGTACAAAATCATAAAAACCCCTCAGCATTGCAAACAGATCCCTATGCGTGAAAAAAAATCACATAGAAAGCAGCAGCAAAATGAAGTAGCAGCAGAGACCTCAACAGAAACACAGAATAAATGTGGGTCTTACATCCTGGTCATATTCACACAAGCTCACACCTTGCCACTTCTCCCATCTGCAGAAGCAGCATCATTCTCCCTAACACATCATGATAATAGCAACTACAAACCAAAGTAATTTATTTACCAAGCTATTTAATTAATTACAGCTTTTAAAAGAATGCACAGCAGTTGGAGCTCACCACTATTCCAAGGAGCTGGCAACAATTAAAAGCAAAACTATTCCCTCAAAGACTCACCTTAGGAGGTTCACGGAACATCTGGTCCAGAGAAATAAATTCTAAGCTTGGCAATAACTCAATGAACTGACTAAAAGAATCCAGCTTTATCGCATGGCATCGCACCAGAGTAAGGTCAACCAGCCGGGTCCACCTTGAATGATCTGCAGAAGATAAGAGATGCATTTCCTGAAGGATTCCTATCTCATTTGATTTTCATTATACCCTTTCCAGATCTGAAAGTAGGCATCTTCTGTATCTTCACTCTGACTGCTATCAGCATCATTATGATTCCAAACCAAGCACCATCTACTGTACCTTACTAAGAAATAGAATAAGCAGTACTATGAACAGAAAATGTGTGGTTTAATATCACAGCTATTCACATAACACATCTAAATTTTCAAAGGTGTGCAATACCTGTGATCCAATTATTTGGGTTATGTAGATGTGGGCAATTGTAAATGACGAGATACTTGATGCAAGAAAAAACTTCATTTACAGCTTTCATACCAATATCTGTAATAATTCCTGGATTTTCAACCACATCAGCCAAGCCGTACTTCACCAAGTCTCCATTCGACATTTTACCTAAAAAAAATGGAGTAGCAAACACAGCAAATGTCAGAAACTTTTATAGTATGAATTACTAACTCCCTTTTTCGGTCTAACTTGGCAAAATGGATGAGACTAGTACTTCAGTTCAATAAGGCTGAGACTTTCCCGATTTCAGTTAAGAGTTTCAGGAAGTGAAGAAAAATATGGCTGCATGAAATCAGCAACCTCAATATGGGTTCATCAATATTCTTTTTAATCACTCTTAGAAAATGATTGAAAACACATAAACTTATTTAATCCTTGAACTTGTCAAATAATTTACATATATTAAAAAAATGTCATACACTGCAGTAAAAACTCATCAACATATCCTAGATGAAGAGTTTCAAACTGTGGAAATTCCAGTTCAGCCATCTTCAAAGCAGAAAAAACACCATCTTTGGTCAAGGAAGGCTGGATCCGCACTTCATGCAACCTGAATGCAATTAAGAATTGTTCCTATTAAAAGGCATGCTAAAACACAATTGTCATAGAAACCACTAAACAAGATCCCCCCGGTAATATAACGTCGTGCAACAACGACAGGACTAAGAGGGTATTTGTTGTACCTTTATGGTAATATTTGGCAGTTCCATAGCAATATAGGAGTTTTGAGACCAACAGCATCACACTTTTCAGATATAGGTCTAAGCACGTTTATGACAGAAGTAATTCAGAGCAGACATAACTTATTTCGAAAAAGGAGAAGAGGGAAAGAAAGCTCTAATGGCCCATACCTTCGTGCAGCAGTTATGATGAGGTAGCCAAGATCCACTTCAAGTGCATTCTTGCAAGCTCCCAAAACTATAGTGTGCAAATTCCTAAAACCACCTGACAAATAAAAACCATTCTTTCACTTCAGTCACAGATCACAAAGTTAAGCCTTGCACATTATTCCCCCAGTGTTGTCTTGACAAGTAAATCAACAAAAGACAACTTTTTAGCAAATCAATAAACCACATATTTGCTCCCAGCTCCCCTCCAATACTGCTAGTTCTACTCACCAACAAATGCAACTGGAAGGTTAGTTTATCAGTCAAAAGTTAATTGATCAAAAGATCAAAACGGTACTCAATACAGAACTATATTTAGCACCGTAACCATAGTTTCAAACTTGATACCTTTAAAATAATAATCAAGAAAGGATATGGTACAGATAAAAAAAGAATAAACTTCACATGCCTCCAGTACTTGCTGATATTTTTATTTATATGTTTGTTTGTTTGAAGATGAGGGATCAAAAGTTTCATACCTGATCTCCAGCTATCTTCTACCACATGCTGGATAAGTCCTCCCAGAAATGGAACACGAACCAGTTCTAAATGCTCCAAATTTCGAGCAGAGGCCAGGCCTGTTACTAGGGGAACATACTTCAAAGAATTTGTGGGTCCTACATAGAACAAACCAACAGAGACAAAGAAGGTTGTTTTCTTAACAACACTGAATGTACTACGTTAAAGAATTAAAAAATGGCAACCTATCTAGATCAGGAAGTCAGCAGAAGTACATCACACCAAATAATGTACAGGAGAGGGATACATTTCTATCCAACACCATGAATAAAACAATCGCTGTTTCCAGAATCTTGTATTCCAAGACCTCCATTTACAGTTGGTGCCTGTGCAGCTTTAAGATAATTAGTAGCCTTCCTTCATGCTAAAACACCCCTCCATATACAAATCCCTCTTACCGGCACAGTTCCTCATGACAAAAGTGCGTAAGCTGATACAAAGGAAATCTTTAAAAGGCTGTGGTTTGGTGAGTCTCACCCACTTCAAATAAAGGTGCCTCAGCATTGGGATACAAGGAATCTCAGGGACATTCACCCCTAATAATACATAAACAAAACAAACATTTTAAACAAGCTTTAAACTATAAACTGCAGAATAAATATCTTTGGATTAACATTCTGGCTTTAAAAAGGAAGTCTTCTTTTTGCTATGTAGCATGTGAGAAAAGCTGTAAATGTTTTAAACACAAAGTCTTCATCTCAGTCTGTCAGCACTGTTTTTAGAATTTGTCCTTTGGAGCTGATATCATACATTTATAGCAACTATTATTTAAAAAATGCCACGTGCCAAATTCCCTCTTAAAAAGAATCACAAGCTTGCAAAGTTCTAAAGCCTTTAAATTCATCTGTGTTGAAGTCAACTGCTACATCATTAAACACTTACCTACTAAGTGCAAAGTCTGGATTTTAGCTCCTATAGGAATTTTCAGCTTGTTCTCAGGAGGAATTGGAAAAGCACCATTACGATTACGAAACTTCCCTAGAATATGAACTTGTGGCATGTATGTCCAAATCGCTTCCACCAGCTCTAAATGAGAGGTTTCAACACCCTGGATAAAAAGAAGTAAAACAAATGCTCCAACACCAGTCCAAGCAACAATATCCTCTTAACCATGTAAACTACTCAATAACACACTATACATAATGCAACGTTGTTATTTCACTTTAAATCTGTAGCAAGACTTGCCTTTCTTTTTTTTTTTTACAAGCAGAGGGATCAGTTTTAATTCATTTCTGGACTTAAGAGCACCTGTGGTTCCCATTGGTGCAACTAAGAATAGCAGTCATTTGCAAACTAGCTGCAGATTTGCGGATATGTTCACAATTAACTGCTATTCCACACAGCCAGATCTGAATGCAAAGCCCAGCACTGAACATGAAGCCCTGTAAACAAGGAGTCCCTAACAGATTTCTTCTGCTCTGTTAACATGCATCACCTCAGTTGCTGAAGGAGGTTCTCTCTTGAGTCTAACCACTCACCAACAAATTTGGACAGGCCTGCAAAGCCTCTAAAACTCCAGGAATGCTGAAAGCTTCATGGCCACGGACTCTGCGTCTTTCAAGATACCTGGGATGAAGACCATAAAGCTGTTCAATGTCTGGCATCTTCCTCAGCAGCGTTAGGAAACTGGAATCAGTGAAACCTAAGATGACAACAACAGATTGTGTGACAGCAGACACCCAACTGTATAGGGAAAGCCAATACATTGTTCTCTTTGTATGGTAGCATAAATTCTACAACGTTGAAAGATTTACTTAGTGAGGCAGTAGCTTGTCTCTTAGTTCCAGATTCTAGAAATCATGACCTACACATTCTTCTATCCTGAATTTTGCAGGCTTGCTATAGGTTTCCTCCAGCAGAGTTCCACGGCTACAGGGTTAACTACACTTCCTCCCTTCTCAGATGAAGTACCTCTGCAAACTGTCAGGCTTTGTGTCTATACCTTTCCTGGAATTCCATTTATCAACTACATGGCTCAGAAATGCCCAGCTGGATCACTTATCTGCAGCTCATCACTATTCAAATCTCACAATTCTCAAAGAAACAAGACAGCTCCTTAAGGCAAAAGATTATTTTATTCCACTATAAGACAACACATAAAAAGGATTTTAAACTAGTAAGTTACCTGTATGTACATCTATCTTAGGTTAGGTCTAACCATCTGCCCGATATCAGCCCTAATAAATCTAACACTGCAGATCCTCTGACTTCTAGAATTCACTCATTTTAGGTCTCTCCCCCAACAAATCCCAGCAATGTAATTTAAATCCAACAGAAATCCTAATACTCACAGAGTTGACCTAGGTTGCCCAATTTATCTATTGATCTGAAGATGGCTTGAGGTGTGACATCAAAACTTATTTATTCTTATATTGTTAAGTGCTGGCAGATGAGTTGCTCTCTCATTCCATTGTATTTTTTGCTGCCTGCATGCAAACAGCCTCTTCTTGGATTAACCCTTGGATTAACTCCCTTACAATAATCAGACAAACACAGATTGTATTTACAGATTGCTCCAGAGAATCCCCATTCCTGCTACAGTAATACCCAATATACACAAACATACATACAGACAAATTTTCCAAACCACGCAGTCAAGGATGTCACCCAAATCTCACAAAAGTCAAAAGGAATTAAACACCTAATTCCTTTCACTGCTTTTGAAAATTTACCCTTTATGTCTCATTATAAATACCAGTTTTGCTCAATACCACTTTAAACCCACATCTTAAGTGAGTGCATTACTCACCAGTGGGCATGTACTCCCACCAACGGCCTGCACATAGATCCACAACCTTCACTACTCGCAGATAAAGAGTGACTGCTTCCTTCAGCTTCCGGGACAGGCATTCCATACACATGATATCCTGCAACGGAAGGTACCTTTGGGAAAGGAAAAAACACCCCTCTGATTCATCAAAGGTGGACCTTTATCAACTTTTTCCAAACTAAAGTACGACTACACAAACTCACATGCTTCTAACATGTAATAACATTAATTGAAACAGAATTTTCAGACCGTACTCTCAATAAAGTGTGAAATTTTGCTAAGTAGAATGACTCATCGGCATTTTTGATACTGAATATATTATATTTAAGGTACAAATATTGTATTAAAATAGAGAGATGCTTTAGTTCTCTAATAAATACTGCTGACCAAACCATTTGCCACGACAGTTTCTATATGATTTAAAATTGAAGGTATTTTCATTTTCTAGTACATACTAGCACACTCAACTTGCCAACATTTCAGAGAGCTACTATTTTTAAAGAACTCGTAAGACATTATGTTTTAAATACAATAAGCAAGAGTGATCATCTTAGGGAAGGACTGTGCTGTAGGAAAGATTATCTACTCATTCAAGTTCCCTTCCGCATGCTATGAAGTGGATGTAACAATTGGAAAACATGCAACTCAACTATGTAATAGCTGAGACACATTTCTGCACTGAAATCAATATTTAAGCATTTGTTACAACACAACTGGTGAACAGAATTAAGCACTTCTTTATATCTTCTTCATTTTACAATTCATGACATTCACATAAATTAATTTTCTAACTACCCAAATGAATTCAGAGACTGAAAAAACATTTCTCGCCCCTTTTTATGCAGTTTTTAGCCATCAGTTCACTCATGGAACATCTACTCTTTCTGAATATTATGTGACACAAGCATCAATGCAGGTAAGATTGAGAAAAAAACCAATATAATAATAAACAATAAATTGATGTCTGACAAGCTGCTCACCTAAAGATGTGGCAAAGCACTTCATGAGAGAATTGGTTCATGTAATCTTTAGGCTCATCAGCTTTGGTAGAGTCAGAGCCTTCCCTGTCCACTGAACACGGTTTCACACTTTTCCGCCGGGGGCCCATATTTGCAATGATTTCTGATTAAAGGAAATGTTCACAATGTTATGCAAATTCAGTGCAACTGAAAGAGAAAAGGGACAGAAAGTAGAGGAGGACACATCAGTTAAACCTCATTTACTGAAAAAAACACAGCAAAATCTGCCAACAAAAGAAAACCTCCAGTACAGCTGAATTGGGTTAACTCAGAAATAGAAAAAATCTTCCAACAAGTTATACTTTGCATAGTACAAGAGGTCTCAGATATAACCTGACAATTATTACATAAATAGAAGGTCCCTTTGAGCAAAGAGAAACTGACAAAGAGGAAAATCACAGCAGGTTTGAAAAGATTCTTTTGTGTAAATGAAATGCCATCAGAGACAACATCCACACAAGAGCTGATCAAGAGAAACCACAGCACCAGTGCACCAGTGAAACAGAAAACCCAAAGCCTGTGTCTAGCCAAAAAATAAGTAATTTTCCTTTTATAAAACAGGAAGTCCTAATTGATCATTCCCAAAAACGCCTGATTAAAGGTCCTCAAATTAGCTCTTCTTAGACATTAGAACACCAAATGAAGCATTCAGGTTACTTAGTTAAAGATCAAAGCCCCAGAAAAACTGAAAGACCTTGCCTGAACAGCAATATGCAGGATATCCTCTCCTCTTTCCCTTTACTGAATTAAGACGTTCATGTCTACATTGTTCCTGCAGCACACATACAGGCATAGAAGAATTCAAATAACAGTAATACACGTTTCATTTAAAAACATTCAAATTGATTACAAGAAGTAATAACAACTAAAATAAATATGAACTAAAAGTTAACATTGGAACAACTGAGTTAGCACCTCATGCAAATGAACGGCATGAGAACTGTCTTCACTACTGCTGTTTCACTGAGGAGTGCTTACTGGTAAGTAGGGTAAAGCACCATAAACTCAGTAAACCTGTTTAACTGGTTGAGAACCAAAATTCAGTGGACCAGGAGAAACTACTTTAGAAAAAAACAGCTTTTGGAAAACTTCTCAGAGATGCGTCTGTTACAGCATTCACTGTGATATAAATATAGCACAGTGTTTGCTTCACTTTATGTGGAAGTGGCAACTGAGAAGAAAAACAAAGTATTTCAAAAGAAAAAATTTGCCTTCTTCAACACAAGTTATTTATATGCTGGCACAGAATTTGAAATATTGATAGCTTCACTGTGTCCTAATTATTGAAAAACATGTGCTTTCACACATTTTTGTATGTGTTTTAAATTAACAAACGTATGCTGTCATAATTAATTTTATTTAAAATGGTGATACTAAAATAACTAAATTAGCACCTTCTGCCAGTGAACAGCATGAAGCATATCACTACTCCTTTGGACTGGCTAACTAAACATACCGCGTTTGTGCACATACCACCCTTCTTCTTGGAGCACCCTGTAAAGGTTTAGTATTTTTATGACACTGCATTGTAACGTTGTTCTACTTTATTGAATGGTCTCTACTTCATATGAGTTCCAACTACTGCATGTAGGGCATGCAGCAGTAGGACAAGAGGGAAGGGCTTTAAACTAGAATGGGGAAGATTTAGATTAGACATTAGGAAGAAATTCTTCACAATGAGGGTGGTGAAATACTGGCACACATTGCGCAGAGAAGTAGTGGCTTCCCCGTTCCTGGAGGTGTTCAAAGCCAGGTTGGATGGGGCTTTCAGCAGCCTGGTCTGGTGGGAGGTGTCCTGCCCATGGCAATGGGGTTGGAACTGGATGACTTGTAAGGTCCCTTCCAAAACATTCTATTGATTCTAATGAGATTGGATTCCAATGAAAACAATTATTACATGGATTCTCAATGAATGTCACCTGATCACTCCATTTGAATAGAGGGCAATTTTCTACAACATAAAAAAATTCTGGATTGCTGCAGACACAATGGAGTACAACACAGCAGAATTTAAAGCACAGATTAAAAGGACTGTAATATAAGGTAAGAGAAAAGAAGGATTAACAAACAGACTGGAATGAAAAGCAAAAGACTGTAAGAGCCCTGCAAGATTTAAGTGCAAGGAGCACGAACTGCCCTCTCAGCTTTGCTTTGGCTCATTAAGTCAAGGGGAAAAAGAATGACCTAGTCTCTTATGAGGCAGCAGTTTTTGCAAAATACAGGCTCCTCCTGACACTACTTCTAAGCAGCTTTTACATCTCATTCTACATTAGGAAGCTGACCCCATTTTGAAAAAATAATCCCCTTAGATATTTAATGACACTGATAAAGCCAGTTGGGGACAGAAAAACTAATTAACTCATGGGAGTCTTTGTGCGAAACAACAGCTCGATTCGTTACCTTTGCGATTAGTAACTACTGCACTGAACCTAAAGAGCTTAAGGAGCTTAAAAAGGCACAGGGAGACCCTACAGGAATGACCCCTTTAGAGAAAAATGCGGGGAGAACAGCTCAACCACCTGGAAAGGGCGAATTAAAGAAAGGTATTTCCTTATAGGGAGAATGGAAAAAATAAGAACAGGTTTATTTTTGCTTGGATAAGCAATATAAAAGCAGGTCTCCCCACAGCCCTCCTCCCCGCCGCTCTCTCAGCCGTGTGGGGGGGCGGGGGTTGAGAGTGGACAAAACCGCGTCTCGGGGCTCCTCTCTTTCCCCCACGGCAGCGGGGCGAGGAGCAGGCCCTTTCTCAGGGCCTGTCACACGGGAATGGCCGCCCCGCCCCGGCCCCCCCCAAGGCCCGCTGCGGGACGACAGCGGCAGCACCGCCTCGCCGCTCCACAAGAGGACGGGAGGCGACTGCCTCCGGTCCCCCGAAGCCCCGCGCGACTCCCGCCAGCTCAGCCCCCGCCGCCGGCCCGCAACTCCTTACCTGCCCCGCAGCGCCGACCTGTTATTGTGGCCGCAGGGGGAGGGTTAACCCCGGCAGCCGCTTCCTGTGCGGCCCCTTCCGCCAGCGCTGACGCACTTCCGGCGCCGCTTCCGGCGCCGCTTCCGGCCCCAGCGCACCGCCATTTTGGGGTGGGGCTTTACCTTGAGTGCGGCGTCACGGCCGCCACCTTTAGTGCGTCCCCAAGGGGGCGCCATATTGGTGGTGGCTACAGTGCAGCTGTACTGGCTGGGACTGGGTACCCTGCGGTGATAGAAGAAGTGGTGTTTATTGCAGAGTGGAATATTTCGACTCAAGCAGAGTTGCTTTTCTGTAGAACTGGTTTTCTAACTAACTTCAATAAAGCGATATCTAGGTGGCAGCATTTTTGAAAGTCAGACAGACAAGGCTGTTCTGACAGTCTGTTTCTTTAAATAGTGCTGTTCCCAGTCACTACTGGAATTAAACTGGAGTCCTGGTAGATGGGTGAGGGCTGAGATCACGGTGAGCTGTAATGCAATGCTTGTTAGGAACAGGGAGGGAACTTCCTTGTTTCATCATTCCTCTGTTCAGAAGGGTGTGAGTGCTTTCCTCTCAAACTCTCCAAGCCCTCCTGCGAAGTCGCACTGAAGGGTAGTCTGTGGGAGTAAATGCTGCTTCGGTCTTGGCAATGATGGGCTCTCTCACTGCACGAGTGGCAACCGGCCATGAGAGTGGACAGCAGCAGAGACAACCCTGTCCTTCTGTTATGCTCTGTGTCACGTGAAAACATCTTCCCCCAGGCTGTGCTCAGGAAAAAGAGAGGTGTGCTGGAGGGAGGCCAGCAGCTGCAGATGTGCTGTGCTTCTCCCAGGAGGTGGCACCTCAGTGGCGCAGGTGGAAAATCAGCCTTCCCCGTGCCCACATTCCGCTGCCTTCAGGTGCTGCTTCTGGCAGGTCTGAAGGAACACAGTCAGAGCTTGGTCAAATTAGCGTAGGGTTTATGTGACGTACTGCTCTGTCGAGGAGGCTGCTGTTCTTGAGGGCTCATTAACCTTTGGGAATGAGATACTAGAGCTGTGATGCTTGTAGCTGATACATTCTAATTTCCTGCTGTGTCTGAGAATATCTAGGCCTAACAGGGAAAGATTAATAAAGATTTATGATCCCTGTAAGCATCTTGTGCTGGAATTTTAAAGTCCAATTAAGAAGGGAAATAAAATTTTTTTAGATCTTTTCAGATTTTAGATGGCTGTGTCAGTGCTTGCTTGTGTCTCAATAGTTTAACCCCCCTCATGTCCCACAGAATAGGGAAAATAACCTTTTATGGATCGTTGACAAGGTAATTAATATAACTCATCATGTGTGTAACTTGCATACAAAGCTTTGCATTACAAGAAATTGTGTAAATTGTCACAGCATTTATATTCTGTAATATGGAAGTTGAAAATCTTGTCATATGCTTATGGGTTGTTCAAGAACAGATAGATGCGTGGTTTGGATTATGATTGCATTCGATCATACCTTTCTTCCCAAGGAATATTGTTACTGCCTAAGTTTCCCAGCTCCTCAAGGAAGCAAACTGTTATTTTGATTATGATATATTTATCTCCTGCTAAACAGAGAGCATATTTTGCTGCTTTATGATATTTGCAAGGAAATCTGTAATGTCTGAAACTGAAGAAAGGGGTAAAAAAACAGCTGAAAACCTGTATATGGAATTTTTTTAGGTGTTAGTCAAAAAAACCCCAGAAGATGAGGTACATTAGCATGAGTAAGGATGGTAAGTTTGAACAGTGTTCTCTGAAGAATATAGGAGTTCATTTCATTTCAGCTCACTCGATAAGTCTATTTTGTTTTACATGTGTCTGAGAATATCTAGGCCTAACATGGAAAGATTAATAAAGATTTATTTATTTATTTATTTATTTATTTGCCTTAGTTGAATTGGAGGGAAAAAAAAGTGAGACAGCGATCAGAGTTGTCATAGTGACAGATGAGATATGAAAGCCTAAACAGAACAGAAGAAAACTAGACATAATGAGCACCATGCCACAGAGAATGGTTGGAATAGCCTTTTTGGGAAAGATTCCTAAGCAAGTCTGTCTGTCTCATATCTCATGATCATCATGAGTTTTTGTTTTTCATGACAGATATGTATTTTTCTCCATGTGGTTTGTTAAACTCAGAGTAGGATCTTCTCTCTTGTAAGTGCATATATAGAATTCTTTTTAAAACAATCTCTATTTTCTCAATCACCAATTTCTTTTCCTACACTATATGTGTACTGATTGTTGCTCGTTACTGAAATAAATAGGTTTGGTTTTCTGATGGTCTGTATTGTAAGTTTTAAAGCTTTGGGGAGAGAGAGGGTAACGTACCTGTTTAAACAGAGCATGTGGGAGCCTGCATGTTTTGTGCAAAAGTAACGGGATAGCATTCCAATCTCCTTTACTCTTAAAAGTGTCAAATCTGGTAGGAAAAATTATTTTTTCTATTATTTGCCAAACTTACATACTAATGTGATCAGAGTTAACACCACCATTCCCTTTGCTCAAGGCTTGCTTTTAATTCTTTCCAATCTATTTTTTTTGTATTGGAGCCAGCTGAAGAAAATTGCTAAGCAAGAGATTGCCGTGAAAATGCAAATTCAATAAAAAAAACTTTTAAGATGCCACGTTCCCTACACATGGCTGAAATAAAGAGTGCTGTGTTGAGAACTTTACTGGTATTTTAGTGGTGACATTTTTTTACCATTTCTCTTTGCAGCCACCATTTACAGAATCTTATGGGGTGAAATCTTACGCTCTTCAGATCAAATAGTTGAAAATGTCTTCTGCTTACATCCGCTAAGTTGTGACACTAAGGGCCTGGTTTCTGTTCCAAATACTTAGCATTATTACAAGATTCAGAAACACCAAATAACTGTAGTAACTAGAAACACTCAACAAACATGAGACAATCTTGAGCTTTTTAAACAGCCTGATCAGTATCGCACTGGTTTTAGAGCTGGGTTAGAATGCAGCTCTCCAGGCTGACCAGACACTGATACACTATAATGAAGCCAGATGAACGTGACTTATATTCCATTATATTTCACCAGTCAGTTGCCCAGTGTTATCTTCAATCCAGAAATGCAGGATTCTGGTCTGATCGGAAGAATGATTTATGCAGTAGCAACCGTAGAGCACAGCAGGCAATTTTTCATCTTGCCCTTGATGCCTTTAAGAAGGTATTTACTAGGGTAGGAGTCTGGAGACCTGGATGTTGGGTCTGGCTCACCCATACATCTCTCATACATAAGAGGCTTTGATCAAAGTGGCTACATTCCTCCTCAAAAGTTTAATTTCCAGGTCATCCTCTAGGGTGTTAGGGCCAGGGACAATTTCTTATACTGAGCACCTGGAACACCAGTGCTTTTCATCTTATGTACTTCTGTGCTAGAACAATGGCAGTAACAACAGTATCAGAAAACGTCAGCAACAACGTCAGAAAATATGTAGTGGGGGCTTTATGGGCAAGGAAAGTAGCTTTATTATAGCACTGGCATTTTCTTTTTTGGGAATCCAACCCATCTGATTTTCAGGCCTGTATTTCATTACCCCTTGTCATAGAAATGAAAAAGAAAGTGTCACAAGATCTTACTGTGAGAGCCCTTCCTTCTCCTTCACATATAAATAGATACATCAACAATATATGAGTACCTTTTCAGTGCAGAGTTTTCAAAACTCTAATCCACAATGACTGCAAGAAGTTCTGTTCTATTTTTCCACTCAATGCCAATATTTGGCTCCCTTTATTTTATTTTCTAGTAAACAGGATTGGAGCATGTTTCATCAGCTCACTCAAGCTACATAAATTCTCCTTCCCCATATTTCTATGTCATTGCTCCATCACACAAACTTGACTGTCCAGATTGTCTGGCCACTTCAGCATTTTCTTTGGATATCAGTTACAGCAATTTGCAAATCATGTTCTTCACTCTGGTATGTGGAAAAAGCTGGTACACTTCTCAGTGTTATCCGCAGCGATGTGCCAGCACATGATGCTGGCAGGAGCTGATGAAAAGCACAAGCACTGTGTTGGAAAGTATTGCTCTCCAGTTGCCCTCATCTACTGTTTCATGTCAGAAATTACCAGCATCACATGAAGTCCATCAGCCTCTTCTCTTATGGGAAATCAGGGGGATATTCTCAGCTATGCCAGGAGAAAGTGCACATACTAACACCATGGACCAACATTGGTCCCTCTATTACAGAATGCAGTCTGCCTGATGCTACAGGGACATTCAGCTAATAGTGGAATGGCTAGGACTTTTGGTGTTTTGCCCTCAAAGGCAAGGACATAAGCTTCATTTCTCATTGTCCTTCTTTTGAAATATGAGTCTGACTCCAGCCCAACAAAAGTGATACTCACATTCTAATTCCAAAATTTTCCTCATTTATAGGACCAGTAAAATCAGTAATTCAGAAGTTTTAATTCTGGGAAAATATATTTCTTTGACTGGCTTCAAATGTAAAAGATATAAACTAGCTTAATAATGAAGAAAATAAGGATGTAGGAGCAAACCAGAAATTTCTTTAGGTCTGAAAGCAGCCAATTTATCAGAAGTGAACAGAATCATTGATGATCACTTTTAATCTACAGGGCTTAATGCTTATACAATCTTACAGTTAAACAGATTTGTTTAATTTGAAGGAAAAAAAAAGCAGCAGCTTGTAGAGTAAATTCCAGTAACATGAGGCCATCTAGTGCATATTATCAGTGTTAAAACTTTTGTCTTCCAGGCTTTGGGTTTTTTCACCTCTGCCCTAGTGCCTGCTCTATGATTATTTTCTGTAACTTGGGAACTATGTCAACTGTGAATAACGGATGCAACAAGCTTATTCTCTAGAACGGTCACCATGGACAAAAAAAAAGGGTCAACGTTTATTGTAATAACCATACAATCTAAGTATCTAAACACCATGGATGACTCAGAATTGTACAGAGTTAGAAGAAAAATGATAATTTAAAATTTAGCCACAAAAGTGGAAGAGTCAAAGTGCTGCCTGGGAAAGCAGAAGCCTTTGAAAAGAAGCATCTGCAAAAGTTTCTGGGTAGATAAAAGGAAACGCTTCACCAACAACAGAAGTGGAGGCAGTGCCTGCACTGACTTGGGTCCACTAAAATTGGGTGGCATTGTCAGAAGATTTGAACTTTAACCATGGAGACAAATATATAATAAAGGGCTCATGTGAAAACTTGCTACAGAAACAGGAATGCTCCTGAGAATCCCAAGGAAGTGCTCTGCAGAGAGAAGTGTCAGTCCCAACTCTCTGGAGCAGAGAGAGAAGTGGCCAGTGACAGAGCACAGCTGAAAAGCCTACTTTATGCTTTGTTTGCCATCACCAGAACAGGATGAATCACATTAAATGAAGAGATTGTGATAAGGCAGTGTAAATCTGTTCTTGGCACTCTTCTCCATCACACAGAATTCATTCAGCATACCCCTGCTTGCTTCATGTGTAAGGCACCTCTGCTTCTCCTGCAAAAGGAAGGACAGAGACATTGCAAATAGTAAGCTGGATATTACAAATTAAAATCTCTCTGACATCCTCAGCCAACAACTTGCTAACAGAGAAGACACTATACATATTTGTAGCAGACAAGAAGGCACTGATCTGTAAATAATATTCTTTTCAAAATTATGTATTTTATCCATAAAAAGCAAGGTATTTCCAGTAACATTTTTGAATTCTTACATGACCTGATTTGAGTCCAGGTGTGATGTTAGCCCTGTGTTGCTCATTGGACTCTGCTTTTTATTGTCCAGCTTCGACAGTTTTTGCTAGAATAGGAAGATGCTCACACAAATATCAAGGTCATTTGTTAGACCAATTGGGAGAAGCAATAGGTGTATAAAGATTAAGCAAAGAAACAGAGGAGTAGTGACTCTGAGAAAAAAGTGATAGCACTTAGGTTGAATGGAAATACCAGATAACTCAGCTAATCTCAGATTTTGGCTTACTCAGGAGTAATTACATAGTTTTGTACTTACAGGACTGCTTTGCAGAAAGAGCATTTGTTGTTATATGTTTTCCCATCAGAGCCACAGAAAGGTTGATAGAGTTTTTCACAGTAAATAGGTCTTCCTCTGTCTAACCTCTTGTATTCACTGCAGTCCACCTGCAAATACAGTATAATTTTTCTTTCAATTCATCTTTCTCACATTCTCCATTCACCTAAAGAAATAATGAATATTTGAAATGTTTGGGCAGGCTTGTCAGCTGCTCTAGAGCAGCACAGTCAGTGGGGCTCCACCATCTCTGTCAGCTGAGCCTAAGCCTCGCAACAGAAACATTCCTTATGACAGAGGTGTGTGTGATGATGCCCATGTCAGGTACCAAGCACCTTCAGGGGCTTCAATGTCTGAATAAGAATACAGTCACTGGAACAAAACCAGGCCTTTTCCATCTACAGAAAAGTTGAGTCTTAATATTTTTTCTAACTGATGACAATTGTCAGAAAATTCAGGTGAGATTAATTCTTAACAATGTGAAGGGTTTCTGTCTCTTAATTACACAAGTGTCAGCTCTTGACACTTTTTGTACTGGTGAAAGAATGTGCCTAGGCAGAATTAAGAAAAGTCCTATTTAGGTATTAGAATGAAAAGGAATTGTTGAAAGGCCCTCATTTACTGCTGGAACTGTATTCATTACAGGCTTATATATGAAAATGGAAATATAAACTAATAAAAGAAATTACTGAAAATGCTCCTGTCCTGGGTTTGGAACTCAGTCTTCTCCTGTCAAATGAATGTCATTCCTGGTATTTGACAAGCAAGGAGTTCCTTGTGCAGTGTACATATTCTCTTTAATGTGCTGTTTTCATCCTCAAAAGCCTAGGGTTTGCTAGGAAATTACTTGTCTTTATAATTGCTGTTATAACTAAAATTGGTTCAGCTCTTTTTGCTACTAGTCTAGTGAAAATTTGAAGCATATTAGTCTTTGGAGGGACACTATGACTAGAGCTTTTCCTCTCTGAAAATCTATCCAAAATATGTATTATAAATGCATATTAAAACAGAACCCAGCCTTGCTGTTCTGTTATGGCCTGATTTTTTCCCCCTTCATTCCAACTGTTACTGAAGGATGGGAGAATTATTTCAACCAAACCTTGGAATTTGTAACAGATTATACGATGAATTTTATGCTAGACATTGTCCAGGGTCTGTAGGTGGGTGAAGCGTGTGGAGCTTGTGTGGTGAGCCCCTTTGACAGCCCAGCTCCTGTGCACAGGCTGAGAGGTCTCTACTGGCAAAAAGAGTCATGAGCCAACCACTCTTCCAGATATTATTGGCTTACATCCTGTTTCCCAATTAAAAAAGCATGAGATCTTAGCTTACTTGGGTTTTTCCTTCATTTGGTCCTTTCCCTCTCCTCCAAAGCCCTGGCTGCTCACACAGTTCCAACTGTGTGGCTGGAAAGCAGGGGCAGCATTCCTAACCCAGCTGCAAAAGCAGGTCAGAGTCCTGACAGAGCTGGTGGGTTTCCACAACATCGCCCAGCAAAGACAGTGGCACGGAAGGGAGTCTCTATAGCTTTAACTTACCATTTTAAAACTGGCCAGCTAATAAAAAAGCTATAAACTAGGTGAATTTGTCCCAGATATATGTGTGTGTAACAGCTGGGAGAACGCAGGAGACTGTTTGGTGTGGAGAATGGAACAGGCTGTCTCTAGAGAGGTTTGTGTGTCTTGGTGTAGTTCTAGGCATCAGAGCCTTTATACAGAGAGCTAGTATGGGGTCAGCCCTGTGTCTGAGTGCATTTCCACTCCCTGCTACTCTTCTCTGAGTTCCCAAATGGCTTGTCTCTGCTCATCTGAGTAAGGATTTTTATTGCTTTGTGCCTCATTTCTTTTGGAATTTGACCCCAGGATGGACACTCCAGCACAGTCAGAGACAAAGTAAAATATCTAGGTGCATGATTTAGGCTATGAAAGTCACCAAGAAAGCCTTATAGTGTCATCAACAAATAAATATTTTTAGAAATCTTGATTTCTTTAACTTAAAATTTGGCCTTGCCCAATTTCTTGCCCAGACTGCATTACATGTAAAAACATCTGGAAGTTGTCAGGGCAACTGCATGACAACTACATAATTGAACTGATGGATTCTCTCTGAATTCTCAATACTTTGTCAATGTTTAATTAATGTTAAGTATGTTGTGAGTTTTTTTTTTTAATCTCATGTTGTTACAAGCTATATATTTTTACCCAGAAATAAAGGACACAATTACTCACATCACTCTCTCTGGCAGCATCTGCAATATAAACAGAATCACAAAAGATAAAATAAAAAACACTGTTAAACATTCAGTTTGCAACTAGAATAGTTTCATTAGTACCAACCCTCCCAGTAACACCAAGTCTCTCACCTCCCTGAAAGTAAATACTGACATAGCTTTTCAGGGTTTAGTAAGATACAGGTGCGAGGTTCAATTAAATGAGTGGACCTTGTTTTATCCTTTACCTTAGAAATCTGTGTCAGCAACAAGAACAGCCTTTGCTGTCAGAGGACATGGAGGTTATTGTTCCCCTCACCAGAGAAGGACTGAAGACCCAGGAGTCAATCTTACGTTCAATGGCCAATTTGTTCAGGATGAACTATTTGTTGAGCATTACTGGGGTTTGATTCCCAAGTTAAAAAAAAATATTTATATGTGGCTGTAAGCAAATCACATGGTCCTTTTATACTTTGATTTTCTGTGAATAGCCAGGTTAATAACTTCATTAAACTGGAATAGTAATAGATGATAATGCAATTTGGATCATAATATCGCTTCAAAAAATATTTTTGCCCTGCTGGTCAGTATGGATTCAAAGCTATTTGGCAGAAGGATTGGCTTGTATGTTGTATACACTTGACACCTGATGTAATGGAGTTCTATTCTCAGGTGGGGCTTTAAAAAGCTCCTTCAAAACAATGGTAATTACACCTCCCAGAAAGTAATCAAGTAATATTGGCATTTCTCCATTATGATGACACATTTGTTACTTTCTTTAGGAATGTATTTTGTTCACCTGTCCCGTAATCATCACTTTATGGCTTCCAAGGGATAAAAGCTATTGGGCAGAGTCTTCTGTACTGGAGCAGGAAGAAAATGTGTTGTGATCTAAAAGGCAATACTGTTCTAGCACTTGTCTATCAGACTAAATGTAGCTTTTAATGATCTCTAAAGCCCTTAAACTCTCCACTGACACTTCCTTTTCATGGAGCTGCTTACATCTTCTTATGAAATAAAGTTGTCCAACGTAAAGAAAACTAACATAAGTAATGCTCTATGACACATTTCAGCCTATGTCACCAGAAGTTTGACTGAGTTTTCATTATTTGGGAGTTGGATCTGGTTTAACCATTTTCACAAAAAACATTAAGATGTTATTTTTTTTCCTGTGGGGAACTTTGAGTATCTACTGTGTATTTGTGGCTGAATGCAAAAAAATATATGGCTCAAAAACCATTGATTTCCAAAGTTTTAGTGCAGAGAAGTTAAACTAGAGGGTTCAAGGAAGAAATTTACTGGAATTCTTATGAAAGCAATATTTATTTAATTTTATGCAGTTAATGAAACACTGAAAGAACAGTTTCCATGAAAACATGCCATTTAACTGAAATAGGAAACTTTCATAAGCATTTTGATTTTGAGACAGTTTTAAAAGCAAGATTTTCAGAGCTATTAAAAATGGAAGAAGATTATTTTGTTTCATATGTTTGATTTTAACACTTTGTTTTTCTTCTTTAACATTCATAATGCTATTGAAGTGCTGTGCTACTAGCTGAGAAGGTTTGGACTCCTCTTTCAGTTATTCTAAATGTACTTATTTTTCTATACTGTTATTTTTCATTGACACAACTTTTTTGTTAAAAAATCCAAACAAGTGAAGGCTCAAGAAATTCCTCCGAGCTCCCTATTTTACCTTAGAGCAACCTGCAACTCAGATCTCTCTCCAATCTGACAAACTAACATTATAAAGAGGTTGTTCACAGCCGTATTATGTGCCCTGAGCACAATCAACTGCCTCCTGCTTGCTCAGTTTGGCAGGAGAAAGACCTCATTGGCTCCAAGCTCTCTGCTGAGATGGAAAAAAAAATATGTGGGTAAACCCCTGCTTTAGCTCTGAGGCTTTGCAGTTCACTTTTTGGTTACGACACAGAACGCAGCTCTAATTCACACCACCATCAAGGAATAGGTTTCTTCTGTGGAAGTTCCAACTGTAAAGCTGGTTCACTATTGCTTGCTAAATAGTGCACAAGGATAAATTGTCCCTTGCTTTCTGCCACCCAAGTCCAGCAACCATTACTTACTGTCCCAGTAGACAGACAAGCTTCCAGTATTTAAATATTAGGATTGTAATATATAAGGAAGCAAAAAAGGTTACTCACTTGCTAAGCAAAGAACTGCCAGGGTGAGGAGCACAAAGACACCTGTTATCTTCATTGCAGACATGGGATCCTGACCTATTTCACAGCCAGTCTGTGTTGTAAATGTTCCAGTACACACAGCTTAAATGTATATTCTCGTATCTGAGAGCAACTATATATACATGCACGAGCCCTGATGATGAAATCCCCCGTATAGAGAAGGTAATTAGAAGAAGGTGTTGCCCATGGGTAGTGTCAATAAGAATGTCTTCTGTACAACATGAAGGTCATAAGTACAGGGCAAAGATGAGCGTCACAGCATGGATTGTGTTGATAAAGGAGAAGTATTGTCTTTTGGCTAATCCCTTGCCTAATTAACTGTTCCCATCTCCATTAGCATGCTCAAGGAGTGACTCAGTAAGGTGGTTACTTATTCCTGTTCTGTTATTGTCATATTGACCCTTAGAGCTGACCATAATTCCCAATGAAAAAAATAATTCTTCCTGGTGTATTCCAAAAGATTGATACCAGCCGAGCCAAAATGCTTAATTCCTCTTCTCTTGAAATTTTGGTGACCCTTTTCACTAGCTGTGTGTAGAGATAATGCTGGTTAATAGGGCCATGCACTCAGCCCTGTCAGACTGTTCTGTGGGAGTAGCTGCTGCTTAGAAAAGTCTGTGCTTCACATGAACACCATCACCTTCAGACACAGCCCCAAAAATCCCCCAGTCTTTCAACGTTATTCTGCCTTTAAAGTTGCACCAGATCAGAAACAATGCTTTGTGACAGAAGGAGCAAAGACGCCACATTGCACTGCCTGGCACAAAGAAATGAGTTCACAGCCATTGTGCATCCTGCTGAGTTACTGCCTGGTTTGTTGTCATGGAGATATGGAGAAGATCCCCCTGCCTTCTCCTTTGTCGGTATTTCCAGCACAATAGGTGTCGTTTCATGTGGGATTCTTTAAACAAATCCAACATAGCAATATGTTAGCAGCTTCATCAATAGGCATGGGTTTCTGGCTTTTATAATACAGACCAGAGTCTGCAGAGTCACAATAGGAAACTCAGATCTCAGTCTTAATGTTTATAAAGTTGAAAGAAATGTGGAGTTTTGAGCTCACAGTTTTGTTTGAACCCATCCTTCCATAAGTGCCTTTTCTTTAGTGATTTGCAATGTAGATGTGCAAACTGACTCAATATGAAAGATCCCTGCACACCATTAGAATTCACAGTATTTCAGTGATCCTGTTCCTGACATGGCAAGATAGCCTGGGGCTTTTTCCCCATTCAGGAGTTAGGATTGCATCTGCTAATTTCATTAAGAGAGTGGGACTGAAAGTTCTTACAGCAAAGACTGTAATAGGTCAAGCAGACCTTGGGCCCCACTAACTCATCCCAAAAGGGACACGGATCGTCTTGTCTTTAAAGAATGAATAACTGGTTAATTTCTCATTTCTCACTTAATGGGACAAATAGATATCAGCAAACTCCAGTTCCAGGTTATGTAAAGATCTGGTTTGAGGTGGAGGCCTGTAGGTTTTTTAAAATGCCCTTACTTTTGTGATTTCTTTTCAAAGAAGAAATTGTTGTTCTTAACTTGGACATCTGTGCATATTCCTGTGAGGCAGAAATCACAAAAGACAGGCTGTGATTTAAATTGGGGCTGATCTCAATTCTGCTGCTTTGGAATGTCAGTGAAATTTTTGTTCTGAAAAGCCCAAAATTTTTCTGAAAAGCCTGGCACGGAGCATGTATGAGCTCACGGAGAGTGTTCAGTACATGTGCGTTGGTTGATGGACAATTAGCAACATCAGGCAACAAGAGCAAAAGCCAGAACAAACAACCCAGAAGGTGCTCCTAGTCTGAGTAGTTTTGAGCAAACAAGACTCTTAAAGCTATCTTGAATCTGTAAAACTGCAGCTTGACAGAACATGCAGGTTCCTTGACACTGGTATGAGGAAATTTGCCACTTTGGTTACGCTCTCTTGCCTAATATGGTTCTGGAGAGTAGTCTGATGCAACCTCCATATCCATCCCATCCCTGTAGTGGAAGGATATAGACATCTGTTTGCAGCTTTTCAGGCTGATGTACGAAGATTTTCTGAGGACTAGTGTAGAAAGGAAGACAGGACTTTTGAAGGTTGAAGGGGGCTAATGAGGGAGGGATGTTTTGGGTTAGATTTTTCTTAGCACTTGAAAATTGCCTTGTTATCGAAGGGATACCTGATGTTTATTCTTTGCCCGTGGCAGGAAAGTCTTGTTGGGAATGTTCTCTTTCTGGTAATGTTTAGGTGGTTTGATTAGGGCTTTTGAATCAAATTAAGATTCATTTTCTAAGCAGTGAACCTTAAGCTTCGTAGGACTTGCTCAGAGCACTCAGATAAGAGGGATACAGTTCTGATGAGCAGCTGTGACATGTTGCAGGGTGTGCAAACAGCAGCTCACTACAAGCAGGACACAGCAGCGAGTCAGCCAGTGTTCTGGAGGTTTTTGGATTTTGAAATATCAAAGCTGTTTTGAAGCTTTGAGAAGAAAAATGCCATACACAGAAAGCAACAGCTCACTTTTTTCAATGAGGTATTACTCATATGCAACATCTCAAAATGAAATTTGGTAAAAATTAGTGCCACAAAGCATTTATTACAACTACAGTTTAAAAGGATACTGAAGTATCTCAGTATCTATATGCCTGGCTTCAAGAATGGGCAGAATTCATATTAGCCAACTGGAGAAAATAGTCACTGTTTGACTGAAAAAAATACTTCATCTGAAGTGCCTTTCTGTCCAAACTTGCAGCAGCTTGTTGTTTGCCCTGGTAGTCTTCATACGAAGCTGGTCTGACAACCTGAGACCTGTCATCCTCACATAGGTCAAAGATTCATCTAGGTCAGATTGCTGTCTTTGAGAACATTCAGTGGGAGATTGGGAGGGGAATAGAGAGGATCATCTCTTGGTGGACAAGCTGAATGTGAGCCAATGGTTTGCCCCTATAGTGAGCGAGTCCACTCTGCATACCAGCGGTTTTAATAAGAATGATATTATCAAGTCAAAAAAAGTAGTCTCCCCTTTTTCAGCACTTATGAGGCTGCATCTGGAGTTCTGTGTACAATTCTGGACTCCCCAGCACAAGAAAGACACTGAAATACTGGAGTAAATCCAGTGAAGGACTTCCATGACGTTTAGGGGATTAAGCACTTGTATTACTAGGGAAGACTGAGAGAAGTGGTTTGTTCGGTTTCAAGAAAGAAGGCAAAGTCTCATTGATGGCTTTATTTACTTTATAGAGCTGTACAGAGAAGGCAAGAGCCAGACTCTTCTTGGAGGTGCACAGCGAAAGGGAGAGAGAGGATAGTACAAATTGCAGCAAGAGAAATTCCAATTAGATGTGAGGAGAACACATTTCACAATGAGAGTAGTGAAGTATTGGAACAGCTTTCCCAGAAATGTTATTGAAGATATTAAAGAATAGATCTGTTCTAAGCTGCCCATAGTCTGGTGGGGTGGGGAAATGGGGAACCAGATGGCTTCCAGTGATCTATTCCAACCTGAACTGATTCTGTGATCTCCTAGGTGAATGTTAACTGCTGCTGGCAGCCAGCTGCTTAGGACTTTATGGAATATTATATTTTCCCTTATGAGTTAACATTTCTAGATTTGACAAAGCAGACATGGACAGTACAGTAGCACATTGGACTGATTTTAGCTACTCAAAAGAAATGTTGTTTCTTGGAAAACAAGCATTCAGATCAGTTTAGTAATAGGTGCTTCTCAGAGCTGGATAACTAAGGCTTCTTTACCGTACCTAAAACTAATTCTTAAATTTATGGTAAATACTCCAGATTGAAAAATTCTGAGTGAAATTTTGGTCTCATCAGCAAACTCATACTGGTTTCCATTGAGCTGGGAGGTAATGTTTGAATACACGTGTTAATTGTGGGCCTCTGATAGTTTCTACTTTTACGATTGTATCTTGTCTTTTCCCAACTTCTTACCTCTCCAAGTTGTTATATTGAAGAAGGAAAAGCAATTACTTGGTGAATGAATGTTTATTCACTTTAATAGGCCTGTTACATCGGATAAAATATTAGTGCATATTAGTCACAGTTATTGATATATTGCTTTTATTTTTGGAGCCCTAAATGGAACACAAATGTGATGCCAAATATGCTGCTGCAGCATGTCATTAGTTAAATGCCGGCTTTATTCCGCATGGGAGGATGTTATCTGGCTGCATTCCAGAAAGCATTGATGCGCATTAGCTGGTTCCCATTCATATGATGGAGTGCCTCACATTGAGGACATCAATAGTGCTGAAAAAATGGCACATGGAATAACTAAAAACATATTCTCATGCACCACATCTACCAAGATATTGTTGTAGTCAGACCTCTTGGTGATTCCAGCGCAGGTTTATACACAACCCAGTGCAGAGGCTCCATCAGTTTTGTCGTGTGGGGGTGGTTGCTGTTGTCCGCCCATGTGCAATTACTGTATCAGACTTTGAAGTCTTACTCAGTGGAAGATTTGAGAACCAAGTGATGCGTTTCTTAAGGCATCAAACTGTGCCAGAACATTTGGGTATTTGCCTGAATGAAGGTGAGTTTCCCATTTTTCGCACCTTAAGAAAGCTCTTTAAAATGGCAGGTATCAAGCTGGGACAGATCCCAGCTGAATGCTTCATATGTTATTTTAGAAAGCAAAAAAAACCCCTCCAGAACCACCACCACGACTCCCTGCAAAGACTGGAGCTGATCTTCAGTCTTTTTCATTGTCTCTTTAATATAAATTACAAGGCTGTGATACATACTACGGTGCAACAAGCTGGTGAATCCTTTGAGTTTCTTACTGTCGTACCAGTGAAGCTTCTGAATGACTTCAGTCTTCACAACTACATGCAGAACAGGCATTCACAGCCTAACACTTAGAACTGAATGAACTGGACAGTGAGCTTTGAACAGGATGTATTTAAAATTGCTTTCTATTTTGCATTTTAAGATGTAATTTCCAGTCATTTAGCATTTTGAAGTTCTGTCGTGCTCATGTCAGTCAAACTGGACTATTTGAGGAAAGGTTTCTTTTCAGGTTTTTCCAGATCTCAGAACAGAGTTAGAGGACATACATTGGTTTTTCCTCTATTAAAAATGCTTCTTTTATAAAAAAGAAGCTACAACTTATGGAGAACTGGGAACAGATGAAGGTCAGTATAGAAGGAGGCGTGGATAAGAAGCATTTGGACCTGAAATCTAATACGTGTTCTCTCACAGAAGCCCTAATTAGACATAAGCCTTTTTTCTTTTCCTTTTGCAAGTCTTTTTTTTCCCCATTTTTGCTGTTAGCAAAGTGCCTGCTCACCCAGCTCTAATGGCTGAACCACTTAGAGGATTGCAAACTCCTACTGCAACTTATTAGTGCTTCATTAAGTACACAAACTATTTGTAAAGCATTCTTTAAGATAAGGAGCACCCACAAAAAGCCCTGGAGGGAATTAGTCAGTCTCTGTTCAGTACAGGTTTAGTGAGGTGTGGTAGCAAAACCTAAAGCCACATGTTGAATGATGAGTAGGGATAGAAAGCTGGAGGAGGTGCCCTCTCCCAGAGAATGGTGGCTCAGGGTAACACAGGGGTCCTCAGAAGAACCTATTGTGTACCTGGATGATTAAGGACTCTCATACCAGAGAAGCCTCATGAATAAACTTAGCTCTGCCATCATTATACTCAGAAGGTTCGATTTTGCAATCTGAAGGTTTCTGAGGGGAGTCTATGCATTGTGACATTTATAAGAAGGTTTCCAGATTATTTGCAGTGCAACAAGGAGAGGAATTAAGAAAGAGAAATATAAAGATTAACTGGCACGTCATTGTCTTGACTGGATGGAGTGTGTTAGGAAACAATCTCCAGTGTATGGAGCCACCCTAGTGAATATTTATGCTGTGATATTAACAGCTTTTTATACAATCTAGAGAGTTCCTCAGAGGTGGGAGACTGTTCAACAGTTTCTAGAGCAGATATTCTAAGGCATTTGAATCCATATAAGGCCCAGGAAATGGATAATCAAGGACTGAAGCCAACTTTATGTCTTAGAGAGCAGCCACCTCACAATTAACTTGATTTCTGGAGGAAGGAGGGCAGTTTCAAGCTGTGCTTTGTTATTGTTCTGAAGAATCTTAGACAACAGTTTTCCTCACTACTGGCTCTTCATTACTTCATGATCTATCTCACATCATGAGATCACGGCACAGAAAGGCATTTTCCTCTAAAGGTAACAATCAATACAGCCTTTGTCAGGATACTGGTAAATTCAGCCTGCGGATTTCTGAGTGAACTGGGCTGAACCACAGTCACGGAGAGGTTTCAGTGATTGGTTTCAATGGTACCAGTGTTCCATCCCAGATATTTGAAGAACAGGAAGGCCCTACTAATTCTGAACACTGTACCAACAATCCTAGAGAGAAACCTCAAAGACCTCAAGACCTATGTCAGCCTGGTTTCAGTTGCAAACCTCTTGACCACAAAGCCCAGCAAACCTCAACATACGCTCGGACTGCAAAAGGAACACTCACTTCTTAGCTGACAGAAGAGGGTTTAGAAGAGACTGCTGACTAAAGACTTCACTTTTCTGTGTTGTCTGGGCAGTTTTACAGGCCATGAATTTGGCAACATTAATCAGTAATATTACATCTTCCTACAGACATTGCCTCAGAAGTCATGTATAATATTCCGTTAGGAAAGTGAAGAGTGATATTAACCATTTTTCTTAGAAGATCACAAGTAAAGCAAATGTTCTTGTTTTCAAATGTATTTATTATTAACTCCTTTGTAAAACAAGCACAGTAAATTGCATTATAGCAGAAACAAGATGCATACTCTTAATATTAATAAATACTAATAGCAGTTGTAGATAAATTATCCGCAGTTTTCTGAAATATCAGATACTTCCCAGATTTCAATGTTTAACTATCTTAAATTACCATCCATTTCTAAGATTGGAAAAAAAATGGAAGTCTTTCATTAACCTCAGTGATCCTGTACCAGGCATTAAGGCCTAAATCCTCAGAGATATTTTAATATATTTTGTCTTCCAGAAAGTTAGGACTTCTATAGTTTCAATAAATGCACAGCCTTCCACACAGGCTGCTGCTTCTTTCTAGATCTGGGTACTTACACTGTAAGCAGTTCAGAACTAGGACTTGAGGTTTTTTTCCTAAGTTCTGTGAAGATTTCTAGCACATCTTGCAGTACTAGGGAATTACTTTCAAAATGAACTCTAAAAATCTGTATTCTAAAACTCTAGCTTTAATTAGATCCTTTATGTCCACATATAAAACCAGTTACCAATTGCTCTCTGAAGTATCAGATACACTGCAGCTAAACTGCTAAATAATTTAAGATGCCTTGGTTTCAGTTGCAGATTCCTGACTCCTTGTGCCCTGTGCTTTTGCCTGTGGCACAGCAGGTCTGAAATTATTTTTATGGTCAGAAAACTCCACTGCAAGTGATGCACTGGGTACACACAGGCAACTGAATAAAAGGCCTCTAATGATCACAGTCATGAAAGAAAAGGAGCTTTGTTTAGGAGCTGTTCCCATTTCCTTTCATGTTCATGAGAGGTGGCAACAGGACTCTTTCAACCACAGCCCCTCAAAGCTGCCTCCAAACCAGCACTCCCATTGCTTCCACTGCAGCTTGGGTTCAGCTGCAAACGTGGGGCTCTGAGAGTGACTGATCTCTCAATACAACAACCATCTGCAGTGTTCACCAGCTGGGCATCAACATGATGTAAGCACAGACAGCCGACAAAACGCAGCTGCTAACATTTCAAGGACTCTGAACTTGCAATTCCTTCTATAACTAAAACATCTGCATCAGATTGGAAGATGAGGACGGTAAATAGCTGCCTCATGCAGCCAAGGTTTTCTAGGCTGGCACATTTCAACACAATAAATATAAATAAATACATAAATAATCAGATAATTAAAAAATTAAATAATGGAATACTAAACAAGTTCCTTCAGGAAGTTACTTTCCAAATAAATTAGCACATTAGTGTATGTGCTAAGTGTTTCACAATAGTGAACATTTGAATAGCAGTTGCTATCATCTGACATTGCAATTCAGATCAAGTAAATAAATAAATAAATAAATAAAATTAATTAATGAATAAATAAATAACTGGATAAATAAATAAATGCAAGGCAATGATAGGCAGAACCTACAATAACAGCTGACAGTAATGTATCAAAATGCTATACATGTTAATATAACATGAAGTATGCTAAAGGTGCTACTCATATCCGGGAAAGTTAAATGAACTGCTGAATCAGGACAGTATTAATCTATTACAAAAAAGACATGTTATGGCTTCTTAATAATCTCAAATGCAGATTTTTCTTCTAATTATGCTTACGTTCTTGTGCCAGTTCATTCCTTGCGTTCTTTAGGAACACTGTGCCATGCTCCTAGGATCTCTTACGGGTTATCTGTAAAAGAAAAGAAAGGACATATACATAAGAATTATCTTGATTTTCCTCACACCTAGATTTTTAGTCCATCGCTCAATAAAGCTTTACTGATCTGAGCCATCCAGTGAAACATCACCACTCAATTTCTGTAAAGGACTCAGGATGACAGAATGCAAAGCTGAGAAGTTCCTGTGTCTGACGGGTATGAGGAATTCAGGTTCAATTGATGAGAGTCAGGCACCTGTCCACCTATGGCCCTTTCAAAAATCTCCTCCAGTTCCTATTGGTATCTATAAATACCCCTGTGCCAATGAAATTGGATCTACAGAACAGTGTCATCTCATTTCAACTGTTTCAACTGGGCTACAGGTTTACACTTTTCAACAGTGTGACTCAGAAAACCTGGAGGTTTGCATCTACATCTAACTGAAAAAACCCATCCCAAAATTACAAAAAAGGAGAGAGGAAGAAGAGAAAAAAATCTGCATAATTAGTTTTGATGTTCATCTGAAGGATGCTATTTCCATATTTAAAAATATGTTCTGACCTGGAAGGCTAGGCTGAGCGTAATTTAGAGCTGTCAGAGAATGCTGATCAATTCATAGAACAAGAAAACAGCCATTCCTAGGACTGGCAGAAGCTGTTAATAGCTTTTCTTTCTAATAACAAATCTCTCTCCTCTCTCTCTCACACTCCCTTTCTCATTTTACTGGTAAAATGTGTCTGTATATGGATTGTCTGCTGTATTTGGACACTCAACTTTGATTCATAAGCTATCAATGAACAGAAAGGGTAAAAATCAGCATGGGTTCCACTAGTGATGGGCAAATGCTCGTGTATTTCTTTAAAAATACTATATAGTTGCTTAGTTAGGTATAACATTACCCATATCCATGAACCTGCATCCATTGTTTCCTCTCTAATTTAAATGGACTTTGCTTATTCAATTTTTATAAGAGAATCATCATTTAGACAGCCCGATACACTTACATGTTTATTCTCTTAAACATAGTTCATGCAAAAATGTTTAGGAGACAAAAATGGTTAAGAGGAAATGTGAAATAAATGAGTATTTAAGAAGCAGGACTTCATAGACTCCTTACTCTCCTAGGTAAGGAATCATCCTTGCTCCTCCAGTAGAAGCTTTAAGTCTTACCTACAAAGTGAAGACCACTCACTCCACGATGAGTTGTAGTAACGATCCCTGGCCTGCACAGAGATCTTGTCTTTTGGCCCAGTCACTGGAATCTGAATAGACTGCTCATCAGTATCATAGACCTATGAGCAGGGAACAGCTCCATCAGTGCATTGTAAAGGTCAAGCAGAACACACAATAAAGTCCCAGACAGATTGCAACAAGCACATGTAACTCAAAAAACCACTGCTGGTCTGTAGTTTCAAAGGCCCCAGTCTTCACCCACAGATACCAAAGTCATGAGGAATTGTGAGACCTTGAGCCTCGGTAGAAACAAACTAAAAAGCCCACTTTCCACTGAAGTCAGTGTTGTAAAGTGATCCAAACGCCAAAACTGAAACTGTCATTAAAAAAAATTATCTGAGCTTTTCTCTTTTTCCTTCCTCTCCCAGAGTAGGAACCCTAAAAGACAGAAGTTTCAGATTTTCAGTATCGTTGAAATTTCCACTGAGGGCTTGTGACTGACCAGTTTCTCTAACTAAGGGATTGTACAAGACAACTCTACTGAAATCAAGGAGTCAGTTCTAAGGGAATGGCCCCATCTGCTGGTACAAACCTGCTTGTTTATTTTTCTTTTTTAACATAGAAAAAGAATGAGCTTTAGTGTCTTTGGTTTTATGAGTTGACAGAGTGGAATGACCATTACATTTGTTTACATTTCTGATTGCTGGACCAAGGAAGAGCAGCACTGCAGTTATGGACCTGCACTGTGGTCAACCGCTTTGCGTATTTCTTTCCAGTTCTGCTGTTGATTTCTTTGCTAACCTAGGCAAATCACCATACTGTTGTGTACCCTTTGGTGTTGCTATGAGCATTAGCAAAGGAAGCAAAATCATTTTGTGATTTAAAGCTAATACAGAGTAGCAATGTTTAGTTAGCCATTATCTAATCACTGTAAAGTGAGTGGCAAAGACTGTAGTCTTCTCCAGTCTGCACAGAAACGCTGCCAAATGAGTCACCGAATACTTATTTGCCATACACCTGTAAAGAAAGCCTGAGCTACCCAGGTACAAACAACATACAAGGAAATTAGTGCAACAGATGCTGAACTTCTTGATTTGGAAATTGGGGTTTTCCCACATCAGGACCCACACAACCTACTAATGAATTAGTAAATACTTTTCTTATGCTAGCACAGCTACGCAATGCTGGGCACCACTTTATCTCATTTACATCAGGGTTGCATCCACTGCAGAGTGTGTTGTTTGGATCTTATTGCTCATAGAACTGGGAAGAAAGTCTATTTCTTCCAAGATAGAACCTTGTCTCCTCTCCTACCCTTTTTAAAATTTTAATTCTAGTCTGTGTTTCTTGCATACTAAGCTTATATTATTTATATGGTCTGTTCAAGCAAGACAATTGTCCTTCAAATGTTGTATCCCTACCTGGCTTTCAACTTTGATCCTGAAAGTCAAGGGGAAGTAGGACTTTGGTGTGCTCCATGTGCTGGGATATGCCCAGGTCACTGTTCTGTTTGCAGCCACATACTGACATTGGGGTGGGTCAGGTTTTACTGCAAGAGAAAATACAGAAGGGATGAATTCACATTAGCACCATAATATCAGATGTTGGTGTACTGCTGGTGATAGTTTTATAAGAATCTATATACACAGGCTTTGGGAGCCTCCATGAGATTAAGAGAGGAGTAGGCATGATGTATAAGAACTGTCTTGTATAGTTCTTATGGAAAACTAAGCACAGCCCCAGAGTCTCTCTGGGTAAAAACCTTATTTTTTTTGTCTGAATTATAGCAGAGGGCTCTGCTGGACACCAAAGAATATCTTCAACCCCTGGTGACCATTAGGGCATTTAGCAAAACATCTGTTTCTTTAGAATGCTGCTTCATTTTCCTGTGCCCTGTGGCACCACGGTCGCAACTGGCCCTTATTTCCTGCCAGTTTCTATTAACCTACCCTGGATGCCCCTTTTTAAGAATGGATAAGTTGTAAAAAAATACTCAGCATTAACCATTATCTGAGTAAATCTGCAGTTCTTGGAGCATTTTGAGTTAAAAGATATTCTCTGGTTTCTCCCACATACCCTTTCCAAAACATGTTCATCCAATAAACAAGGCTACAGAAACTTCTAGGAGATGTAGGGTTGAGAGGGTTGGAGGTCACAAGCTAGGGAGATGTTGCTTCTCCACTTCCTCATCCTCTTCCACACTACTGCTAAGATCTGTTTTTCCCTGTTCCAGTAACTGGAGGCTTGACACAGATTTACGGTAGAACAGGGCAGGGATTCCCAAGCTTGGTTTGATCAGCGACTGTTGTTATTTCCACTATCAGCATCAAGAATAAAGGAATTAATCATGATTCCTGGTCTACTCACTGATATCTCTGATGAAGAAGCTGCTCGTGTAGTTCTCATACTCCACCTCATCAATGACCTCCAGGAACATCTCAACTGGCTGGTGTTCTTCAGCAAATGGACAGTAGTTTTCTTTCTGGCACTGGGCAGTGTATTCAGTCACAGATTGATCAGTGCGAGCTACAGGGCTGCTGCAGGTTATGTCACCTTGAGAGCTGAATATAGAACAGAGAAACACACTGGAAATGCTGGTTTGTTCTGAGAATTCGTTGCCACAGTTGATGTAGTTGGTAAGGTATCATTTTACAGCTGCAGGAACAGTTCTGTCAGAGTTCTTACATTTTCAGTGCTGTATTACATATTAATGTAAAATCACAAAAGCCGCCCTGCCCTAGCAGAAGGAATTAGTGTTTGAACCTAAAACGACATCTCATTTCTTATTACAACCCTCCCATGACATGCTCTAGTATCTTACTTCGCTCCTTAGCTATTTCCAAAACCTTGCTGGAAGAAATAAGGGAAGTTTAAAATGTATCCATTGGGAAAAAAAAGTATTATAAATAAATATTATTATAAAGTATTGCCTGAATCTGGTTCTATTTTACCATTCAGCAATATAAACCATTTTTGCTGTAATGATCTGAAGTGACTTTGGCTCAAGCACTCCATGTTTTGGAGAAACCCTCAAGAGTAGTGGGAGGTAGGAAATCCCCATCAAGGTTCCCCTCACAGATTTCCCTCGCAGGTTTCTGCAGTGTTCTCCAACAGAGACTTGTTGGTGGACATGTGGCTTTTGCAATGGGTGCAGCCTCCCACTCCCTTAATTCCACTGGATCTGCTGCAAAGGGACTCAGTGATATTATTGTTTCTGCTTTTGGCTTTACTTCCTCTCTCTCCCCTGCATGAACTGTTTTTGCTATTGCTTAAGCCATTCTGTGGCTGCACTGTAGCAGCCGTAACAGTCCAGTGGGGGTTGTTCCATTTTCAAGTCTTAATTTCTGAGCAACTTCCATGCCCTTATTAGTTAAGTTAGTCCCAGTGATGGCTCAGAATATTTTGCAGATGTTCAGACCCTGGACATGGGATTTCTCACCTTCTACGTGTCATCAATGGCCTAAAATCCAGGATCTCCTACAGAGAGTAACACAAAGGGCTGTTCTGGCCTTACTATGAGGTTGTTAAGGAAAGTACAAGCTTTTACCCTTTTAGACTTCTGATCGTGAACTTCACATTTGGACTCTCATTTTCTGTCATCCATGAACATACGAAAATTCCAGAGTAGTTCTTTGCTTCACATTTTAGAAATGTCCTGTTTGGCTCTGGATGGAAAAAGAAAGAAAACATGATTTATTTACTCTTTTGCCAAAATGGTCAAAGCAGAGAGAAAACAGTAACTCAATAGATTCCCTACTCTGCCAGATGGTGGGTACACAGGCACGGTCTAATGCTGCCCACTGGGCACCACCTGTAGATCGAAAGCCCTGTAGCCAGTTGGTGGCTGAAGGCTGGTTTACACAGCATCACATTGACCACATCTAGGTGGTCAGGAGCTAGAGCAGAGCTAAGCTGTTGCAAATAGCTGTCAGTAAGAGACTTACATAGGCAAATCCATGCTCCTTTCGCTATGAAACATTGCAGCTGTTCAGCTGACAAACCTCTGTATTTGTTACTCTGCACAGTGGATAATCTCACACCTTCACAGGCCAGGGCACCTTGATGGGGAATGTTTCCAGTGTGAGCAGTGAACGAGGCCTCGGCTGTGCTGTATTTCATCTCTGCTGCTCAGCAGTGCAAACTCTGAACAACTCTATATTGTGCCCTGGATGTTGCAGACTAGCAGACCATCCTACTGCAACTGATATGTGGGAACAAGAGCCAGGATAAAAGCCTTGGAAATTCTTAAGTTCCTGGCACTACAGTGAGGGACTGCAATGTGAGACATAGATGAGTGAGGTTCATGCAGAAAACGCAAAACATTACAGGCTTGTCCTGGTGGGTTAATTATGAATGGAGAAGCCCAAATGACAGCACTGCACTTAAAATCGGGGTCAGTTCCTCTTTCTATCAAATCATGTAGCCCTGGTTTTGTAAACTCTGGTTTGGGTGCTTGGTCTGTGAGATGGAAGCAAAGCAAGTCAAGTGCACCCCCACCACAAAAGCAGTGGTGTGGTATTTATATTATATTGTATCTATTCCTACCATCTCTCCATCCAATGGGTCTAGAGAGTCCTAAATTAATCCCACGGAAACTGATTCTTATCCAGCTGCACCGAATACACACAGAAAAAGTAATCGTTTGTCCTTCACTGTCAGTAAAGCATTTGAAGAAGACCCATTTTAAAGTGGATATTTCTCCTGTGTTTCCCCAGAGAGCTCCCTCTGGTCCTCACAAAGCTGAGCGAGATACATCACATCATCTTATGACCGTACCGTCAAAGCTTTTCAGAATTGATCTTATCATTTGCCCATTGGAGTCTATTTTAGTAATGAGGAAGAACTCATAGCTGATGATTTCATGGGTATTAGCTGTCAGACAGGTATAGTTGCCAGCATCTGGAAATTCTTTCACTTCAGCAATCAGAGTCTTTCCAGTTCCTTTCAGTGCAGTGTCCTTTTTCCAGTAAACTGGCAGTGCTTCATCAGATGTGTTACAGGTGAGCTCCACTCTTTTAGCTGGTGTCTCATCATTCCACTCTGATTCTATGACGTACACTAGACATTGCAGAGAAGGACATGTTAGCAGCTGCTCATACTTAACAGTGTGAAGTTTGAACTAAACCCTTTTTTTTCAGTTACACTCTCCAGGAAAATTGCTGACAACTTTCTAGCTTTCTTGCCCAATGCCTTACCATCACCTGGAAATCTTTACTACAAGAAGAGGTTTGACTTAGAAATTTACTGTGTCTCTAGAACCTGCTGATCAATAGGGATGACATTTTAATGGAAGACATGATTTTTTTTTCCCATGTTCCCAGAGATTCTCACAGTGGTTCATAACCTGGGGAAGTAGGCAGGCACCTTTCAAAGGTGCAGATGCCAAGACACGCTGAGCCCAAGTATTCCTCCTGCATGTGGCTCGTTACCTTTGACCACAGGATGAATGGCATCTATAGCCCCTCCATACTATGGTGCTTTGCTATGGTGCAAAGCTGAGGCACTGCTCTTTCAGTGCCAAAGGTCCATGAGTGAGCAATGGGAAGGATGGGAGCTCTGGGTAAGTGGTTTGTATTTGTCTGTAGCTGATGCTGTCTTCCATTTTCTACAGGGAGTAATCTGTACTCCATCACCCTGGTCCAAATGGAGCAATTACTAAGAGACAGGGGATCTCTGAGCTACTGCAGAGGTGAGTGGACTCCAACAGGGACATGTGGTCTTCTAAACG
Organism: Dromococcyx pavoninus; assembly: GCA_033558185.1. Taxonomy (NCBI): domain Eukaryota; kingdom Metazoa; phylum Chordata; class Aves; order Cuculiformes; family Neomorphidae; genus Dromococcyx; species Dromococcyx pavoninus. The sequence goes on along the minus strand of JAUMJL010001001.1, from coordinate 240,834 downwards.
CCGTCTTGTAACTCTGAAATGCCCTGCTGGTCTTTCTAAATTAGAAGACATCAGATAACAAAATAATTTGGAACAATTCCTTTAAAGAAGTATTATCTTACGTTATCTCTTTGCTGAAGAACTTCACCTACACTTCCGTGTGGCAACAGTTCTCAAATGTAACTGTGACTGCTCAGGTATGCTACTACTGTCAGGAGCTCCCCAACCACATCCAGTGCCCTCAGAGACTCTTTACATGCAAAAAGTTGAGAAAATCTATTTCTTGGTGAGTTGACACCACAGGAAGCACTCAGTTCAGGCAATCAGAGTTCCAGTGAGATCTCAGACCTTTTAGCCAGAGCACTGCACTGCCAGAATAAGAGCTGTACCGCAAAGAAGAAACACCAAGAAAGAGATCTCAAATGCTGAACCCAAACTGGCAGAGAAAATGTGGCTGTAGGAAGCCTGGAAGCCTACCAAACAGCTTATGGATATTTGAAGCACATGCAAGGTAAATCTCACCAACTTCAAACACAAAGATTATTCTCAATACTAGCAAACATATTTGCAGTTTTCAGCACTGTGGTATTGCTCACAGGACCCACAAGATAAATATCTTTTTCATGTAAGGTATGGGGAGAAGTAATTTGATTACTTTCTACAAATAAAACACAATCAGTTGAGAATGTTTTTCTTATTTTGATTAGAGTCCTTTTTGGAAAACTGCACTGAAGACAGCCCAGATTATCGAGCTACACTGGGTGAATAAGAATAGCAGATTTGATTATCTGAATTTAGCCCAAATTCCTGGTAAGTTATTCAAAAGATTTCCTTATTACTGACACTGGATTTTCACAAATGTATTTGCAATTAAGTTATTTACCAGAAAAGTTGCATAAACTACTGCTAGGGTTTAGGTTTTACTGTGAAATATTCTTTTTGACAATTCTTCGCTTGCTTGTTTGTGGGCTGTTACCTCAGTCACAAGATACTGCTTCTGCTTCCAGACTGCATGATTGAAACTTTTGAAACAACAGAACAGGGAATAGGAAATAAGAGTTTCTAACGCCAATATTCAGAATGGTGGTTGTACAACATTTTAGGACTTATATTTCTTCAATTAATACAAACTAGTTGGATAGTTATTCACAGATAAATAGGAAGAATTTTGGCCTAAGACATGACAGTTAACAAATTCTCTGCTTGTGGACACAAGTAGAATTCTTCTCAGTAAGAGAAGGCTGCTTACCATTTTCTCTCAGTTTCCACTGTGCTTCCAGAAGTGCAGCAAAGGAAAATAATGAAAATAAGGCAAATAGTAGGTGAGACATCTGTAGGGGGGGAAAAAAAAATACTAAACTTCATTGAGGATTATTGAGTGTAGTGAAATTGAGCTCAGTGCTAGACATGGTAAGAAGAAGACCGAGTCAGTTCCAGTGAACTAAGAAACATTCTGCCATTCTAAGAACATTTACACAACACAAAAATCGTGTGTCAGGTTTGTACTGGAGCTCAAGCCAAGATTTTGTTATTCACACCACAAAGCAGTTTAGAGAAGACATCACAGAACTTAGAGGAAATTGTTTTGTGCATAGGTCTTGACCCTTATGTGGTCAGGAGTTCAGAAACATTCTTAAGTCCCTCACTTAAATATTCCTCAAGCAAGAAAAGCCCTGCTGATGTCAGTGAGGCTGATTGCATGAATGAGGCATTCGAATAAAGGATCAATGGATATTAAATCCCATTCACACAAAGCTTATAAGTATACTCCTTGGTTTAAGCACGTCACCAGTCCTATAAAACAAAGAATTGTGAACAAAATGGAGGACTTGCTGAAATATTTTGCTGGTCTTCATCATCTCTGTGAGAACAATTCTAGTATCTACCTGAGGCTACGAAGTCTAATCAATTTTGCAAGCTATTTCAGGCAAAATTCCTACTGGATTCAGTGCCACAGAAGTGGCTGGATACGTATATAATTGTTGCTGTGTTCATTTGGAACATATACATATATCCCACTTGAGAATATACAAGCATACGGCTGTATATACAATCTATAAATGTATATTTGTCCTGAATTCAAAACACAGCTAGAGCTCCTCATGAAACACAAAACACATTTGCCACTACATATTGTAGTAACCACTGGGTGCATAAAAAGACTTTGATAGTTACTTAGATACACTTTCAGACCTTTTTCAACTAGAGAGTAAGCCAAAAGAAGAGTATTATTTAGAAAAAAAGATTGGTGGATATATCTTTCATAGTCTATTCTATCAGTGGGAGTCTGAATGCACAAGAAAAACACAAAATTAAGGTTTTTTTTCCTCTCGAATCAGTCTTTTTCAGTGAAAGGGGAGTAGCCCTCCTGATTTCTTCTCGTGTGCTATGAAATATTTTCATTTGGATTCATGGAGAAATAGTACACGTGTATTTGTATGTGCACTAAATCTGTTACTCATTGGCAGCTCCTGCTATTATTAGCAGTCCTTAATCTTGATCAGAAGTCAGCTGTCTCTGGACTAATGCCAAGAAGGGGTGCCATCTGATTTTGTACACTGCACAGCACAGCTATTAATGGGACCAGAAGCAACAAGTGTAGTATCTGGAGAAAGTATCGAGCAGAGGAACCAGCTCACATTGCATCTGTACTCAGAGAGAGGCATGAGCCTCAGTGGAAGGTCGGATGCTCTCAGGCAGCCTGTCAGCAGTATATTGCTCCACTAAAAGGCAAACGTTGTTAGCTCCTGCTGATTTTCTACTGCAGGCAGTATTATCTGTAATTCATGAATGAAAAATGCATTCTTCACCTTCCTGCAAGATGCTCTTTAATTCACTGTAACATGGCATTCATCACTATGCTTCATAATATCTGAAATATCAACTAAAACTTGAAGGAGGAGAAGGGTGCAAAGCATGCCTTCTTTTCCGTGTCAAATTTCATCGAAATTGAAACTTCGAAAACAGAAAAGTTTCTCCTGATTTTAGGGAGAAGCCTCATGATTCAGGTTTTTGATGAAAAAAGTTAATAATTTTAATGGAAAGTTACCGAATTTTTGAGACAGGGAGAGAAAACTCTCCCCCATCTCAAAATTTTATTGAAAAATCAATCAGAAATAAACTCAGTTTCTGAACATCACTCATCAGTGCAGTTGCCCGAGCACTTCACAGATGAGCACTGCATACCAGCATCATGTGTTCCCTGTGCTGTGCAGCAAGAGTTGCTGTAAATCAGCACAGATCCCTTCACTGAAAACCACAGAATGATTTATGTCAGGAAAGACCTCCTGGCATCTGGACCAGCCTCAAGTCAAGGTGTTGAGTTTTTTAAAAAATAATGAATGGTCTGACCATAAATACATACTTGTCAATGCACACACCCCAACAATGTGAATATTGACAAAATACACAAGATTACTACCTTACAACATTAGCTGTTCTGTTAGTTAGATAACAATTCGATGAGATATACATACAGACACTATGTGCTTAACTTCAGGCACACAGGTGGATACATGCTCTTCTGAGAAAATTGTCTTGACAACCTTTTAAATACACTTTAAAATAAATAATTTTAAGTTTTCATTAGTTTCATCTGAAGCAGCTGGTACCAGACTTGCCTTGCCCCAGTGTCAGAGAAGAAAGGAATTCTCACCTTTTCCTGTGATGCCTGTTAGCTGAAGCTGTCAGACAGGTCGGTTTTGTGATCTGAAGGAAGCGAAGTGCTGGCTCCCTTATAAATACTTGTAAACTCTGAAAGGAAAGGGATGCTCCGTTTCACCGCAATACCACAGAATTGCAACACGTGGCTGGAGTTCCTTTTTTACATAGTGGCAGAGCTAAAGCAAAAAAAAAAAAAGTTTGGGACTCCCAGGTAAACTTTAAAGAGGAAATGAGATTATGAGATTGTTACAATGACCTTTATGGTATGCCAGAGGCATTTCCTTTCCTGCCTGGTTTTCTTTCTCTCTCATACTGCCTGTTCATCACCTAAGGAAGAGTAAGCATAGACTAAATAAACTTCCAAAACTGTCTGATGAGAAATAGATTATGAAGACAGAAAGATAAGGTTAAATAAACTAAACCTATTTCTGTCTGGTAAGCATGAAAAAGGTAATTACATGAAATAAAATCCCAGCTACTGCATCAATCAGAAGTAGAGCTAGGGGAAAACTGATTTTTAATTGCTGTTTTAGAATTGTATTTAATCTAATAATTGAGACTTAAGTCAACCAAAAACCAAACAATTAGTTCTGGCTCAGAGATAAAACTCTGAGATTGTCACATTATTTATGTTGCAGTTTTTAAATATAACCTAATGTTTTTCTTTATAAACTCATGTTCCTTTTAGACCTGTACTCAAACATAAGAAAAACTCCATCCATAACATATACTTTGAAAATGAGGAATAAGTTTCTACTTGTTTTTTAATTATTTGTGAAACAGAAAACACATATGTCAGGCAAACTAAAATCGAGCTGCTCATCTAGCCCTGTTCCAAACCTGAATAAGATGACTGAAAAGTTATTATCAAGAAGAAAGACATTGATTATAAACACAAAAACAAAAGGTTTGAAATTCCATCTGACATGCTTTAGGAATTCATAGACACAGCCCTATCCTATGTCACAGCAGCATCCCCAAAGCCCAGAAATAGAGCTATAAAGTAGTAATCTAGCAATGAAAAGATGGTGCCTGTTCCTTTTGCTATAGTCAATGGTCTGTCAAAAGTCCTTCGCACAGGTGAAGCATTACAAGCATCTCCAACAGGTAACATATTTGGTGCGCCCAAATATAGCAAGAACATGAAATAAAAGGAGGAACAACCCAAATTAGCAGTGGGACAAACTTTTTAAGAATCCCAGTTCCCATTGCATGGGTGTCCTGCTCATTGGCACACATCTGGGAGGCAAACAGCAGAGAGAGTGGCAAATTTGAAGGACGGTCATTTCAGGGCTCTGGATTAACTGTGCTGAGAACTTTACACAAATGTACAGTATTACCAGCAGAGTCTTTTTAACTGGTCATCCTGTTCAAAGAAACTGCTCGAGTAGGATCACATACTCTTGTGGCAGCTGAGCTTTAACTCCCTCCTATCTGACAAATCACAAAACTAGAGCACTGCAGTCTCAGGTGGGCCTAACACCTTCCCTGCTGAGTCCAGCGTTCCCAGCCTGTTACTGGAATGTGTGCCCCAGACTTCCCTTTGCTAGATCCCACAGCCAGGGCTGGGCAGGAGCAAGGGAGAGGGCTTTCTGAAGCAAGTTTGAAAGGGCAGCTCTGTCACAGAGAAAACTGCTCCCTTCACATACTGTATACTGAATTTGGATCAAAGGGCTTTATTCAAGACACAGAACTGACCAGCAACCAGTGAACTATTCATTAAAGATCCACATCAATAATATAACAGAGTACTAGACACTGTCAAAATGTTGATCAGTACCTCCACTTAACCCCAAAAGCTCTGATCTCCCCTCCCCACACACACACATGCTTTTACACACACTCCTTGGCAGAACACGTGCATTATGAGCACACGTACTGACTTTCCATCTGGCTGATGCCTGTCTGCCTCCCTTACATGATCATTTGGGACAAATGTCTTCTCAGACAATTTCACCCCCTCCATTCACATACACTTTTTATACTCCTGTCTCAACTGCTGTTATCCAGGCTATTTTGCCAAAGGTGGGCTGTGCAGACACTGACGCTCCTTCTGCCGTTGTTTCACTGTTCAGAAAGACAGAACAGCAATCTGAGAAAGCACGTTGAGGAAGATGTGGCAGAAGCAGCTGGGGTACAGACAAGTGAAAGGTATTCAGACTGTTCCAGGTGACAAAACTGTCTCCTTCTGATCCTGGTCCCTGACTGCCTTTGAGGAAGGAGGCTGGGCTGTGCACCGTATTCCGCTTCATCTGCTTCTCCTCTCAGGGAAAACCTTGTAACAAGGGCAGGGAGGAAGCCTCAGTGAAGTGACCTCCTTTCCCCTTGTAGTCTCAGCCTGTTCTAATCGCTGCCTCTGGGAAACCCTCAGGGCAGCTCTGCCTTCAAAAGTGAGAAAGAGCTCAGGCTGAATCAAGATCAAGCAACACTTTGTTCCCATTTAAGACCATTTCCAAAACTCCTGCGATAACACGTTTAACAGCAAGCTAGGGATGACCAGGAAAACCTTAGAGCTGCATTGTCACTGAGAAGACAAATGGGACAAGTAACTTTACATCCATGTTTCTTAGTTCTTTCTCGACCTATCTTAGCTTATCTGTTTGCTTATATCAACCATGTCTAAAGGCTTTTCTTTTTTGACTGTAATGTCACTGAAGCATAGCTTAATCATCTGCCCAACCTGGTGGTTGTCATTAAATGTCTGCTCAGTTCTGAAACACAAATAGTTAATGATTAATATAAATAAATACACATTTCCATGGTGTATGTTTGCACACACATGCACACAGCCCACATAACTGCCTTATCCTGGTTATTGTTACAGGACAAATGGAGTAATACAGTACCAAGGCTTTATGTCAAGAATCCCAGATGCCAGCTATGGAGCACAAACACATCTGAGCGGAACTTCCATGATGGGATAGTTCGCTATGATCCATCAGAGGAATTTTTAAATATTAAAACATAGAGATTGTGAAAATATCTTTTGATGACAGTCTGGTTTTCCATTATGAGCTCATATAGTCATAAGGGGAAATTTGGAGCAGAGCAGCTTCTCTCCCATCATTTTATCCTACTTCCCCTATGACACTGAAAGAGAATGGTGGAAACTCTATGTCCATGTTTTGCTTTCTTCTAATGCAATGGCAACACTCCTTTTTCTTTGGAAGAAATGTCCCATTTGAAAATAGTTCTCCTTTCTTTTGAAGGACAGATGATTTCTGCTTTGTGGAATGACACAGTTGTTTCACCATAATCCAGGAAAAAAACTTTGTAACGTTAGTAAAAGGAAAACTTTATATATAAACTGTATAATTAGTATGATTCCTCTATATTTAATTTCTTTCAGCATCTGGCTAATTTTGTGTGGATACTGATTTGGAGATCAATGCCAAAGATGAAGTTTTATTACTGTTACTATTAATGCAGTAGCAGTGAAAAGGGAACCCTGTTCATATATATAGATAACTCAATAAACAGTGACTCGTGACTTCATCAGAAAACACTGTATAATATTAGCATTCCAATGAACTTTCCTTAAAAAATTCCAGTCGTGAGCTACTATGTGGAATCACTGAACCAAGATCAAAGCTTGAGAGAAATGCAAAACAGAGGGGAAAAATACATCCCCCTTCTACTAAAAGTTTAAAAAATTGAAGCTTTATACAACAGTGATTCACTTGCATTATGACAGAACTAGAGCAGCCACCCAAGATGGGGGTCTTTGGGTATCTCTCCTTAGGTGAAGAGGACAGTAAGATGTTTACCTCCTTTGTGCTCCTAGCTGGTAGGCCACCCACTGTCATCAGAGTAGAAATTGCACAACAGGGTTACTATGGCCTGAGCTAATTAATTGGCCAGTATCGTGCTAATGTAGCTAATCAACTTTGAGATTAGGGCTAAGTGTTGTTCAGTGTAGGGCTGAATGCAGGTATAAAATACATGTAGGTGCAGAGCACTAACTGGTGCTAAGATGAGAAGGGGAAAAAAGGAGTTATCATCTCTTAGTCTGTCCTTCTTCCTTCTCTCCCAGTAAGGCCACATCTACCCAGTCAACTTACAACTCACAATATTGGGTTGTCTCTACATAGACTGTTATACATGCAGTCTATATTTAGAAACAATATTAGAAGTAAAAAAAGAATACAATGAAGGAGACAAAAGAAGAATAAAAAAAGGCAAAAAGAAGTACAACATGTCTAAAGTGATTTAAAAACCTGATCACTATTTCTACAGTAAATGATTCCAGAGAGTCAATGGGATTTGGGTGCCTAAGACTATGATATGCTTTTGGAAGCCTTTATAGCCATCGCAGTACCATAGAAATATGAGTCCTCTTTAACACAGGAAAGCACAAAAACTCCTCCCTTAGAGCACGCATATGGTGATGGCCGATTGCCTTTTTAGGTGCAGTGCAATACTTCCTATTACGTCAGTCTATTTCCATCCTAAATCTGTTGTTCATACTTGATATGCTACATCCAACTTAGGCTACATAAACTTAGGGTTTAGATGCAAGTTGCTCACTTGACGTGAGGTTCACTCATTTCTTGAGTGTGATGTTGCAACCATTTGAAATCCACTGTCGCTATTACTTAGGCCAGGATATAGTGCTGGGGGGTGGGGAAAATAACATATCAAACTGAAAGTAAAGGGAAAAACCCAGCAGTAACTTACTGACTTAAATTCAAGCACCATTTTCTTGTTTGTCAGGCAACTTCCATACAAAGGAGGTAGGACGCTTGATTTCTTTGCAATTCTAAAATTGTATATAGCTATTTTTTCAGATAGTCACAATAAGTTATCAAAAGGCAAGGATAAAAATCCTTGCATAACAAAGTCAGCAGCTGATTATATGTGCAGAGAACCTGACAACATACTTATGATTTGTATTACACTAATAGGAATTGGGTTTTAGAGCTTTTAGAGCCAGTGATTGTTAGCAATGGATGTGTGAAGGGGGAAGACAGTCTTTAAAACCCTGACCTGGGATCAACAAATCTAGAGGAAACAATGGAAGCCTTTCTCGATAAACTTGAAGGTGACAAAGGAGGCAACAAGCGATGTAGTCCATCACAGTACTTCAGGCCCTAAGAATACCCCTGTAAAGGCGTATTTACTTTACAAGAGCCACTTAACAATAATTAAGATTTCTGTGTTGGTGTTAGAATCAAGCAAAGTAGGAAAATAATTCCAATGTGGATAATTACTAGACAGCATCTATTATACGGCCTGGAAAATGTTTTGATGCTCTCATACTGCCCTTCAATTATTCCTTGGCTGCAGTTGAAGAAAGACCAATGCAGGAGAAAGATAAAGTGGAGAACTATGGCATAACACTGAAGAGGAGAAAAAACATCTACCCTAACATTCAGTTGAAGAAGTTAATGAGAAATAACTCTCAGGTTTTGGAATTGTATTAATAATCTAAAGGTAATCAAACACCTTCCTCAGATGTTAACTGTTTTTCTCATATACAATACATGTATTTGATTAGATTCATTACAAAAGATGTTTGTTGACAGGTGATAGGTGGGAATTAACTTTGTGATACGCCAGTTTTGTACAGCAAGTGGCATGGTTTTAATGTACACACTTCAAGATTTCAGTGAGTGACTTTAAGCAAAAGAAAAGCAGAGCAGAAAAGAATTGCAAAAGCTAGACATACCTCAGAGAGAAACAGAAATTGCTTATAACAACATCTTTTTTATATTTCAGGAGTCGTTATGTTGTCATTTTTGTAGAGTTACATGGAATATTGTATTTTTAACCACTCAATTTTCACTTAATAGCACAGCATTTGAAGGATAGTTTACCTTTTTTTGATTATTCAATTTCAGCAACCGTAAGAATTCATTTTGGTGCTTGGATTTGCATGCTCAGAGGTGAAGAAAATAATGTGTTGGCAACATGAGACATTGCTCTCCTTTAACACAGTGTGAGATTGTTACATCCCTATGGCCACGTGCAGTATCAAACATCCTTATGAGGAACGGGCTATCCATGAGCCATAGCTGAAGGCCTGCTGCTTTTGCTCTGGCAAGCATAGCCCATGCCAAGAGATTGGCAGCTCTGGTGAAGGAAAGAACTGGGGAAAAACACTGCTGTTCATTTCCTCCTGTTCTGGGGGAAAGGGAAAACCATTGAAGGCACTGAAAGACATTACAAACCACTCCAGCCTTTTGACGGGGTATTACAAAAACTCATATAGGTTTCCAGCTTTATCTCAGAACCTCATGGCCATTCTTTTCCAGCTGCACCATAGCTAGGCTCATGAAATCTGAAACAACACCTGGAATGTTAAGAGGATGACAGTGATTAAAAATTCTCACTTTTTTCAGTAGTAAGGTAATGCTCCTTTAGGGAAGAAGAAGGAAAACAGGTCTTTCTCCAGAAACGGCCCAAGACTTCCAAACGAAATGTTTCAGCGATCAGAAATCATCATTGCCATCTGCTCCAAATGCACTTATTCCCCCCCACACACCTGCAAGGTGTTCACAAAGAACGAACAAATCCTCCTTCTTGCCCTTCTAATCTGCACACGCTTCCTCCTCTGGGCAAAATGATCTGTTATACACAAGCTCAGGAACCAGGCTGTTACCGTAGCATTAATGAGAGGAAAGCAAAGTAGAGCAGAGTAGAGGAGTTATTTTTACTAGGAGTTCTACTGACTGAGCCTACATTTACATGGGATTTCACAAGCAGATCTTAACCTTTCTCAAGAGGGCACGTAGTTCAGGCTTGGCACTGTGCTAACTACTGCCACGCAACTGCTGCTCAAGCTCAGGATCCCAGCAGAACAGCTGACAGCTGTGTATGAAATACTTCATGGACAGAACTTCAATCACACTCATAGTGCATATATGTCAGTATAAACTGTAATCATGAGAAAAATATCAGATTTTATTGCTATTTTGCAGGGGAAGATGGGCATAAATTAAAGTACTTGGGGCTATATCTAGAAGAAAAGGGAAGTCATGACAACTTCCTATCTTGCTATGTAATTATTAACGTGTATATATTATACTAAAGCCTAGAGGCTCAAACTAAGAATGGAACCCATCTTACAAAGGGATACCAGAGCTCATAGTGAGATTCAGTGCCCAGTCATGATCTAGGCATCTCGTTGCGTCATTTTTTTTATCTGTCAGAAAATTCCAGGTTCCTGGAGGTGGTGAAAAGATATTTTAAATCATGTAATAAGAACTTAACTCCTCCTATGACTGTTAATGATTGAGGTCATACAAGGCCTATTTGGAAAGCAAAGATGTTTCACAAATGAACCACTGAAGCACTCCTGAACTTCTGCAAGTCAAAGGAAATTTCTAAAATGACTCCAGTGGTTGCTTTGCGATACGACATTCGCTTCTGTAACTTCTGTGAATGTCAGATTTGCTGAAGTCATGTTGTAATATGTGGGACTACAGTATTGCCAACCCAGAGTGCTAAAAATTCAGGAGCTTTGACGTGATGGTTTCTAGCAACCACAGTAGAATGGGGAAAAGAGAGGGTCTGTACACTGGCAAATCCTCCCTGCTGTTATGTACCAGATAACATTTGGAATAAATCTGCCCAGGAGGGGCTGCAGCTCTGCTGTCCCTCCACCATCCCTAGATATTATGATTCAGAGGGGAGCCAAGTTACTCTCCTCAGCTGTTCTTTGCAGCCACAATAGGTAAAGCTGATTTTAGTAGAAAAGCGTAAGCTGAGAATTCAATCTTACAAGTTATGATGTAAATCTAAGGCTTAATCTTAACTGTCATGTTAAGAAAAGATGAGTCACTGTAAAATTGTGAGAGTTGTCAATACTATAATTGAAGAAACAATAAGATTGTTTCATACTAGTCTAGGCCTAATTAAAACTATGTAGTTCAAAGATTTACATAGCTTTTGTGTTAATAGAGTGCAAAAGATAAGGTAATCAGTGAGCAGTTTTTGGAACTTTGCAGCACTCTTAAGAAAAAGCTTTTTGGGGCTTTTATTTTCTGTTCCTGTTAGAAAACAAATTCGGCTTCATGCGAATTAGACAAGAGTTTGTACAGTGGAAAAAAGAACATTTCATGTTTAAAGAGAAAACAGTACAGGCTTAATCCTTCTCTTTCTAACGTAATGGTGCTTCAGCAAAGACATCAGTGAAAAAAGCTTTTCCGTCAGTCTTCACAAAAAAACCTCTTGTGAGCTAAAGCTACAATGCTTACACAGAAAAGCTTATTTCAGATTTCTATGCACATGACCAAGGTCCCTGCAGAAAGGTTGCCCCATGTGTGCAGGGTTTGGCTGAAACAACCTGGAACCGTTGGACTCAAAGAGAGGAAAAACTTCCACTGTTTTTAAATGGATCTTCTTCGGTCGTGAAGTGCTCTGCCTGCCTTCTCAAAGAGAGAATCAGGAGACTTAGGTCTATTCTCTGGCCTACTCAGGGAATGAATGCATGTGTTAGGCTTTTTGAATATATTCTGTGCAACAAAGCTTTGTAAACTGGCCCACAGTCTGTCCCAAGATGCTTATAAATGAGCTTTTCCAAGAATAAGGTCATCACAGGAGTCTAAAATTCTCATTAGGCATTTAAAATTCCACTGGAAAATTTGAAGAAGCATGAAACCCCAATTTTCAATATCCACTTGAGTCATATACCATGGAATTTCAAAGACAGAAAGCTAATATATTCTGTTGTCTCTGTGTATTTAGTTTCATATAATTAATCATGTAGCAAACCACGAGGGAGACCAAAAACACACAAGTTTAAGTTGGAATTGTGCAACAGAATTCATGGTGCTTAGCTTAGTCCATTAAAAAGTTGTTCACAGTAGATCTGAACAAAGGAATCATACAAATATTTCAATAACTTCTCAGTGTATTTCTGCGTAAATTAAAAGAATGGAAGCCCAAAAAGTTATTTTTACAGTGCCACTTCTTGAGTGCAGAAACACATTTTATGTAGTGCTGCATTGTTCTGTAATTTTTTGCTACACTCTACTTTTTTAGATTATCATCCCTGAAAAATTGTCCTTTATTAGAGATATTAATCATAGTCATAAAACAGATCTTTTTATTTCTTCTTGACTATATCAGCTTTCTGCCTCAATTTTTAAACTGCTGAACAGTCCTTGTTGATACAATGCTTATGATATGAATCAGTTAACTGAATTTATGTTGTTTGTATTTGAAAGGAGGGAGTCTTAAAAAATTCTTTTAGTACTAATCTGATGTCTCTGAGCCAAAAGTAATTAAACAGAGGAAAGAGATGCAAGAAAGAATCTTTGCTTTTTAACTACATTTTGTCTGTCTCATTCCCAGCTGCATCTATATACAGACTGTTACAAGATTAATGGGAATTGGGTTGTTTCATACTTAACCACAGCGACTGCATTTCTCGCCACCACGTATTTCCAAGTGAAATCTTTGCAGAAGGCTTCTTGTTCAAGCTACAGGGGCAGGTGTGGGTGCTGATATGCCAGATATAAGAATAGAATAATGATGACAATCTGAAGTCGCAACACTTTCTGGTTCCTGCCCTGAGCTCTCCCAGTGTTTGCCACTGGCATTCTGCATCAGGAATATGTCTTTCTTGTTCATGCCCAGTGAACAGCAGTTTTGTACTGGGTGCAGGCAGCTCAGTTGCTGGTTGTAGCCCACTGCTCTGCTTCTTTTCCCTGTTATGTACTGTATGTCCTACAGCTTTCAAAAAATTCACTGCTTTGATTGCAGATCACTTACACAAACCGCAGCCACACGGACAGTCTTTGTAATCATGAGACTCAAGCAATGGCAGGGTTTTGAGCCCATATTCACAGAACCTTGACCTCTGACTCAGTTCTGTATTTTGTAGAAGTTACTCTTTTGCTGGTAAATTTTGTTATACCATGAAGCATTTTTACAGCTGGTTCGTGGTTTAAACTTTCTGCTGTCTCCTCAGGTTTCTAATTAAAGAAAAAAAGTAAAATAGGAAGCAAAGAATAAGAATGCATGGCCCAGATAAAACCAAAGGCGAGTTGAACTAAATATCCTGGCTTAAACAGTAGCAGAGACCACAGGGAAGACTTAAACTAATTAAGACCAAGCACACACTGGCACCTAAATAGAGCTTTTTTCATATTTAGTTGCTGACTGATCCATATGCTGGCCAGAGTCAAATTCAACAGTGTAACACGTAGATGCTAGAATGACATAAATTATAGAAATGTGACTGGAAATACAGAAATAAAACAATTATTTTTTTCAAGCATTGCTCCTAAAAATTCTGAGAAATCCTGGGGTTTATTTCTGATTTCAACCTTGAAAGATCTGAACATCTACTTGATCCCAAACACAATGGTAGGGGAAAATCCAAGAGGATAGCTCCACTGAAGCTTTCTGTGTCTTTGTGACTACACATGGCACAAGACACATTAAACCACATTGCAATGACTTGTCTCAAGACTTAACAGCCATGGCACTAACAGACATTGTCACATATTCCAGTATAGTTGTTATTGCTATTGTTTTGCATTTTCTTAAGAAAGCTACTTTCAGGGGATACATCAACCAACCAGCTGGTATAACCCTTGCCATCAGATCTAAGGAAGAGAGTAGGAGGATGAAGTAGTGAGCTTCATCCAAGGAGCTGGTCTCTACTGCCTGTGCTGCACGGATGCAGAAAGGTGAGGAGGAAAAAGAGTGATCTCTTCCCTTCAGTTCTTACTGTCAGTGAGCACCGTAATTGGACTAGGGCACAGTGGAAACAGAACAGCAAAAGAGATAGTTGCTTGCATTTCTTTGAGCAAGGCAAAATCAGGCTCACAGCTTTTCATATCATTATGGGGTGTCTTTTAATATTTTGGGTGTGAACCTACCTACTGTTCCTTGTTTAGGGGAGATTACTGGTTGGTCAATAACTGTCATTCAGCAAACAGTTTAGGTGTCAAAGTCAGGTGAAAGCCTTGCAGGAGGAAACTTTTGCTAAGTACTTTCCCAAAAGAATGATGAAACTGCTTGCATGGAGTGAACACATTTGTTTCTGCTTACCATCATGCCATGGAGAACGAGGATGTGCCTGGAGTTGCTCATATTGGGAATTGTGCTCTCTTGATCCTCCCTTGGCTCTGACATCATCCTGAGTAAAAGCACTATAACAGGTCTGTAGAAAAAGCATCTGTCACACAGAGGAAATTGTTGATCAATGTCAGTAAATTCCTGGACTTGAGCAGGAATGAGATCTCTCTTAAATCTGTCTGAGGAAATGGAGAGGAAAAAAAGGAAAAGGAAGTGTTTAACGTATAAAATGTTCATGAATTTGTACTTTGAGTTGGTTTTTGCCAAAAAAGGTAACCGAGTGCCTTCTCTTTGGTAATCCTATGTATAGGGTTCTTCAGAGATGCAAGCGGTTGACCGGTGCTCAATTCAACTCAGAACTGATTGCATTTGCACGAGAGCTCATGTGATCCTGTGCCAGAAGAAGAGTCTTTGCTGTGTTTGGCTGCCATTATACGCAGAAAGCTAATGAAACCAGGACCTTCTAGAACACAGGTAGAAGAGGATGCTATCCTGTTAAGTAAGTAAATAACCCCCTGCAGCTAACACACAGTGATTGCTAACCCTCCTGTGTCACTTTATAACTCTGTACTTCCCTGAAGCATAACTGTGTTTTTCTGAGGGGGGACAATTCCTACTCTATCCGGCTGGAGAATGAATTAACAGGATGGAAATGTAACTCAGTCTCCAACCCCACAATGCAGAGCTGCAAACCACAGAGATTCATTGACCCCCAAATTCCACTTGACTTTATAAGCTATTTAACCCAGAAGTGCAACACTTTTTTTAACTTTACGTATTTAATTGGCTTTTTTTGCTGCCTTTTTCTATAGGTAAAATCCCCTAGAACACCCCTCCGAGTACTCAACACAAAAATTAAATTCCGCTGCAAAGCTAAATAAAGTTACACAACAGGTACTGACGTAATGAACGCACCATGGAGTTTCTTTGTACCTCCACCAAACCTTTCCCCAGCACTAGAAAGTCAATCAAATGTGGGTTCCAGCCACAAATGACATTACTTCCTTTCCGCGGTAATAGCAACTGCAAGGAACACCATATGAAAACCCTACACCTAATATTCAGTTTATTTCTCTGACTTCTATTGACTGATCAAAGTGTTTGCATTTGTGGTTTTCCACAATGTAAATTCCTCCAGTATTGTGAGGCAAAGCTGTACTATCTTCCAATTAGTTACGGATTTTCTAAGGCAAGTGAGAAACAGCAGGAGAAAGCCCTGCATTGCAGAATCTCTTCCATAAGCACACATCTGACAACCTCAGAAGTTAAACATTAATATTCCTATGCAATGCTTGTTTGTAGATGTAATAATATCAGTTTCAAATATCCTGTTTCAATTCCCTCCACCTCTAAGTAACACCTAAGAGTAAGAATCATTTCAGAGAGTTTTAGTCTGAGAATGCTAACAATAAATCACTTTGTCAAAAGAACTGCTGTTTGCCCAAAGTGAACAAGATGTCAATCATATTTAGAGTTCAGCAGAAAACAACTTTTCTCACAGAATACAGCGCAGTATAGATAGTTTAATGTTGTAAATTGATTGGATGCAATAGAAATATCAAATAGTATCATTCATGTGTGAATTGCTACCTTCAGCTTGGTTTCTTTTCTCAACCAGCTGAACTGGATGAATATACTACTGCAAGCATCCATGTGGAAGGACACTTCCCTGTGAATCTGCAGGGAACTTCATGTCAGCAGACAGGGCCAGTCACGTTGCAGGCTGTGGTCAGCGTCATGAGCCTGGCACTGATCCACGAGCCAGCTGGCAGAAACACCACAGACACAGGATGTGGTGTGAAGACAGCCATATTCCTGGAGTCACCACACAGCTTTCCACAGAAGTCAACTCTGCAACAAACTGTGTCGTTTTAAGAAAACAGGAACTTTCCAATCTGTAGTAGAGTTATAAATAACTGAGGGCAAAATTTATTCGCAGTTGCTAGATGGGAGGTGACTGGGTACAGCCACGGGTTTGAGAGCAGTCTTCAGAGCTAAAATCACCAGCAGTCATGAATTTCCATTGTGACAATACTACAATCACCATTTCATTATGAGGGATTACACTTACACTACCCTTTTGTTACAATGAATTGTTCATGAAAAAGAAAAAAATAGATATGAGGAGGGAAAAAAACCCCAGAAACATTATACTATCTTACACACAAATGTGTGTCATGAACGGCTGTGACTGAGCAGGTGAGAGAATTTCATTTATGCTGCAGCTTTATTTATGTATAACAAATCTATAGAAAATGAAAGATGGGGAGAGAAACAGATTTCATTGAATAGCTTTGATTTTTGTCAAGACATCAAAGGTCACATTATCTCACACCACACTGCTGTTGTACATTGTGTCTGCATTCGTAAGTCCCACTTGGTCCTGTTTGACATGTTCAGTAGAGCTCAGGTTTTTGCTGTGATTCAATTCAGAATTCCTAGCAGGCAAAGCAAAAATGTGATAGAAAAGGCACAGGTACCTTTCCACTAACAGTAGATATAAAACCATGTGATGCAGACTAGGCATGAGTAGATAACGTTGTATGCAGCTATATATAGGTTATGTCTGTTACCACTATTCATTGTTTAAATACTTAGCCATGAGAGTTAACAAATACTTGGCTAAAGAGTCCTAGGGACTCTTTACCTCCATTTCTCATTTTTATATATATATATATATATATATATATATATAAAAACTCCTGTTGAAATCCAGCAGAATGCAAATAAGTTTAATATTCCTTACAAAAAACTTGAGCATATCTGCACGTGGGAAGGAAATTTTAAAGCCATTCCTCTTAAGAACCAACTTTCTCAGTTGGAAGGGGAATCCTGGTCAAAGTTAAAGGAAAAAAAAAAATTCCTTCTGCTTAAACTTAGGAAACTGTGATAAGAGATCCTCTCTATAAGAGAATGCCCTGTCTCCATGACTGGATGGCCCCATTGCCCCTGGCCCCTGCAAGGCACCTGCGTGGGGTCTGTGTGATGCACAGCAGTGTGGATTTGTTCACGTGAGACCCCCTCATCAGCGCTGCTCTCCCAGGCACCACCCCACATCACTCCAGCAGGAATCCGTCCTCCCCATTTTTGATCTCTCAGTGCAGAATGTGAGAGTCCCTGGCACAGATGCAATCACATAAAGGCAGAGGCTTGTCTTCCCATCTGTATCACAAGAGATTTAATAATGGCTTTGGGATTTCTTAACAGGAAGCATCAAAAAAATAGTTCCAGGAGCAGCCACTGCTCCTCTCACTGGGCCTATTGATTTAGTTTGAGCAAATACAGATTTTATCTTTTCTCTGGTCTATTTTTGCATAGGCTAATGATGACTTTGGCTGACATATTTTAATGAATGCCCAAGGATAAAAAAAAAAGGCGGTATTTGGAAATCACATTCAGTACATTGCATCTCTGTCCACTGAGACCACTGTGAATATTCACTGCAAATTCCTCCAGAAGCATAGTATAGGTTTGTGCTGCTCATGTCCACATTCCCACAAGATAGAAGAATAAGAAAAGTTTAACTTAAACCCAGGCATTCAGGACTACCTGGGTGTTATTTGAAGTCACTGCAATGTACTGAACATTATTTCAAAATAGTGACTTTTTTTCCTCATGCAGTCACAATTACTCCCCCCCCAGCAGTTTGGTTTTGAAATACTAAGACAGTTTTGTTACGTTAAAAACTTTGCTGTTTCCTTCCGAGAGCAGCCAGAGGTGGAGTACACAGTCACTGATTTGCATAGCCTCCTCCTTGACTTCAGCAAACCTTCTAGTTGCTAACTGGTTATCTAGGGACATAATAACCAGCGCCAGTCAAAACAACTCTGTGGTTTCATTTACATATTAGGGGAAATAAAACAATATGATGAGTCAGAAGTGGAGCTCTCTATTATGTAATAAAATAGTAAGCCTTTCAAAGAAGATGTAAGTCTGTATTCGCTGTAGTACTTCCCCCAGAACTGTCTGTAAGAGCTAACTTGACCTCAAAACCCAGAAGCCTGAAACCAGCTCCTTATTGTCACAGGAAAGTGAGCTGTCCCAGCAGTCATATGAGAATCGAGCAGCACAGTTGTTACACTTACCAGCAGAGGTGGGTTCACATATATATAAACAAACACAGACGTGTGTGTGCAAACAAATTTTCCCCTCACCTCCAATACCTCTGATAAAGTTCACGAAATGCAAACTCTCAAAGTAAAGGAAGAGCTCAAAGAAACTTGGAAATTCTCACCCTGAACTGTTCCTCCTCCAATATACCTGTGATATCTTTCTCAAAGACAGACAGAAACCGTTAGTGGGGAAAAGCATGAGAAATTTACCAGGTTTTCTTACTTGAGTCAACAGTGTTTCTACTTCCATGTCCAGAGCCAAAAACAAGTGGTCTGTAGAAGATCATAAACCAAGAGCATGAAAACTGCTGTCACAATTGGCCAGCTGATGGGAAAAAAAGGGCATCTCCATGTAACTGTCAGCTGGAGGAGGGAGACAAAGAAATTTCGAGACCTATATATCCAATGAATGAGGGGATGAAAACACATTCCCTGGGGGCAGGACAGTAATTTAATCCAATGAAATATAAAGAACACCTGTGATTTCAGTGATTAGTATCTGCAAAAGTCACCTGGCAGGGAAAGTGTGCCCACCTGCAAACTGGTGGAGAAGCGTTTCACTTGTCTCTGTAAGCACATCTCTGTGAACTTTAAGCTCTCATGCAAACTTACATGCTGAAACCCAACAGTGATACCATATTGTCATTATATCCTAACAGTGCAATAAGGTTGTGTGGCATCGGTTTTGTATTTTTTTTAGCGGGCCTGAAGGCCAGACTCAAAATTCAGTGGAAAAAAAATTGTGTAAGAAAAAAACCTTAGGTATTATTTAAAACCAACACTGAAACCCAAGAACATCGTGACGATGTAAATAGATTTAGAGATAGCATACTTAAAGCATAGAATATTTTGTACATATCTTGTCCTGCTGACCAGTTGGTCAGTTGCTCTTTAGAGTTTTAATTACCATACTCTACATAGAAAAACCTCTCACACTGAAAAAATGTGTCATCTATTAAAAATATTGACAAAGCACATGATTTCCTTCATTTCCTGAAGAGAACTTTCCAAATATCAATTTCTAATAATTCAAATATGAATTTTCTTGACATAAAATTCTACCACATTATACTGGTAGAATCAACCAATTGATTCTTGTGTCACGTATTTTTCTTGTCAATACATAGTCCTGTAAACATGAACGGTGAATTTACACTGGCTGTTTTGTTGTCAGGATTTGGCTGATGGTTTCTAGGTCCTTAACAACTGAAGTTAAATCTTTGCTCCATTTAAATAACAGAAAAATTAACTCTGAATGAAAAAAAAACAAACCTGTGTTCATTTCACTGGATGAGGATTTCACTCCTGTCATTTACAGATGTGACTTGTGAAATGGCAGTAGGAATTAAGGAATTTCTGATTGTTCAGTGGAGATTAAATACAAACAAGTAGGACTTTAATTTCATACTCCAGGTACTGCCAAATAACAAGAAAACCTAAAGGGACAAAGTGCTTAGCTATTGGCAAAACAAAACATTGGAAATAACTATGAAGTCACAAATGTTCTCCAGGGCTCAGTGTTCGGGCCAGTTCTGCTTAATATCTTTATCAATGATCTGGATGAAGGGATTGAGAGCACCCTCAGTAAATTTGCAGATGACATCAAATTGAGTGGGAGTGTCGATCTGCTCGAGGGCAGGAAGGCTCTGCAGAGGGATCTGGACAGGCTGGATCAGTGGACCCAGGTAAATCACATGAGATTCACCAAGGCCAAGTACCAGGGCCTGCACTTTGATCACAACAACCCCATGCAGTGGTCCAGGCTTGGGAATAAAAGGCTGGAAAACTGCCTGGCAGAAAAGCACCTGCGGGTCGTGGTCAACAGCAGCTGAACAGGAGCCAGCAGTGGCCCAGTGGCCAAGGCAGCCAACAGCATCCTGGCTTGTATCAGAAATGGTGTGGCCAGCAGGAGTAGGGAAGCAATTGGCCTCCTGCACTCAATGCTGGGGAGGTCTCACCTCGAATCCTGTGTTCAGTTTTGGGCCCCTCACTACAGGAAGGATGTTGAGGTGCTGGAGTGTGTCCAGAGGAGGGCAACAGAGCCAGTGAAGGGTCTGGAGCACAAGGGTAATGGGATGCAGCTGAGGGAACTGGGGTTGTTTAGTCTGGAAAACAGGAGGCTGAGAGGAGACCTCAATGATTCTATGATTATTTTTTCAATAGATATTCTGATTTGACAGAACAGCACAGATGCTCTGATACCAAGTTTCTTATGCAGCACTTCTATCAGCTGTGGAGGTGTTTGATTTTCATCCCCTCCCATACCCACACCACCACACTTCCATTAGACATTATTCTTTTCAGCTTTAACACATATCTTAGTAATTTACTTGGGATTTTTTTGTGGCTATTCTGTTAGTACTTTTAGTTCTTACAAAAAAAAAACAAACCAGAAAAACAGAAGTCCCGTCGTGCCATGTCACATTGCTCCTGTCATCAGAGCCTTTGGACACCCACAAACGAGGTGAAGACAGAAAAGGTGAGAGCTAGGGAGGGCCATCACCTGTGCAAGCAGAATGAGACATGACAAAATTTGAGCAATTGGTTTTGTCCCTGTTTGCTGGCAATGGAGTCATGTTGACCGCCAGAAACCTCAAGTCCCTTGTTTATTTCTGCCAAGAATCAGCTCTAACATCTGTGAACCACAGCTGGCATCATTACTTCTTAGCCTTCTGCCCCACTCTCTCCACCCTGTCCCTGTGCTCTCTCCTCCATTGTGCTGAGCCACGTTCTTTACCTGCTATTTCTGTTGCTCATTCTCCTTTAAATCCTCCTCAAACTGAATTGCATTTTCCAGACATACAGCTGAATTTCTGAAATTCCCAACCACAGTGAGTCTCTTATCCCTTTTCACTCCCTTCATGCTCACTTCCCTCAAGTGCACTCCAGCAGAACCTCCTCTGCTTTGAGGGTAATAAGAGTTCCATGAAATTCTTGACTTGTATAATGTATGTCGACTACAGTTTATACATTCCAGTTTGCATTTTATACCCAACTTATAACCTTTCCCTGTGTTTAATTATAGGCCTTGGTTCATGCCTTTTTTCTGAAGGAGTCATTTGCAGTGTTTAAACCAAATCCAGAATTCTGAAAGCTCAGTGACTTCCAAAAAAGCTCAACAGAAACTGCAGTTTATTTAAACTTTCTGAACGTTTACACTTAACCTAGACCTCATTAACATTGAGACTGCTCTGGCATCAGACTGGTGGCATCAGAGACTTCAAATGTATTTGTGACATTTAAATTGGGCAACTAACGTGTTTTCCAGTGTGACTACAAGTCTCACTTCTGGTGTGCCAGCAAAGTCTGTGTGACCAATGCAAGTATGCAATGACATAAGATGATATCAAAACCAAATCTTACCAATGGGTTTTACAAAAAGGCCTGATTATGGGAAATGAAGAATTGTTCAAGCTGAAGGCTTTGCCAGCTTCAGAATAAGAGAACTAACACAAATTGAACCAGAAAAACAAAAATCAGGAACCTGTCCTGAACAAGTGAATTGGCCATGCAGAACCCTGCAAAGGGCACACAGTAGCCTGTACTAAGAGTTCTAATTGTCTCTGCATCGTGATGCTTTTTCTACTACTCAGTGACATAATGTTACCTGTTACGCAAATTAAATGTGAAGAACAGAGTCTATTATTAGTGAACATCAGTTTCCCAGAAACAAACTACCACAATGTGAAAACTCAATTAGATTTTACCTTGTATATGGGGTTTTTGGAAGAAAAGGCAAAAGTGATATGAGAAATGGAGAGCAGAGGAAAGGAGAAGGAAAAGGAAAAAGTAAGGAAAAGGATCATCTTACACGAGAACCATGTGGCAGGTGGTTTTAAGTAGAAAAAATACAATACAAGTTGATTTTGAAATGTATTAGGTAATGTGAAAGCAAATGACAATATGAAAGGTGGTTTTTTTGGAGTGACATACAGTGCTGTAAGCCATATTCTTCAACAACAGACTATGATACTGGGGTTTGCCCAAAGCAACTGAACTGTCAAAGTTCAGTCCACCATGAACAGTGCCACTAGTTCACAGCAGAAAACGTTACCTGGTACAATATCCCCTTTCAACTTAATATTTTGCAACTGCCTCCATTATTTTAACACTATTATTATTTAAGCATTTGTACCTTCCCTCCAGTAATTTCACATTGATAATCTTGACTCTTCCTGTGGAACTCAAAAGGTCTCAGTGTGGATTACCACGATGTTTAATACTGAGACATTAATACATTGAAAGATTAATTTACCTGACTAAAGTAACACAAATGCACATGATTTGCTTCTGCATATGTTTTAATTACAGTCAGTCCTCTTCTCTGTTTAGGCAAATGGCTTAAAAATGGGAAAGAAACAGTGTAAAGAATTTCCAGCACAAAGGGATGACAATGAGTCTTCTACCTATGAATCAGAAATTCACTTCCAATCTTAATCTACAATGACTAAAAGCCACTGATCTTTAATGGGTAGCTTTATAGAAAATTCAAAGAGTTTCAGTCCACTTTTTGATAGATAAATCCCCATTAAAGACTCATCAAGGGTGATCTCACTTGCAAGACTGATGCTCACAATCTCAGAATGAACAAACTCCAAAACAATTCCTAAAAAAATTCACAGTCAATTCTTTTTTTTGGTCCACTTCCCTTTTGTTATTTCTCCCTATACCCACTTCATGTTTTTCGCTGAATCAGACACCTCTGGCCAGCTGTGCCCATTCCCAAGGCGCATGTCCCCAAGGCAGTGCTGCACTACCACCCTAGAGCTCCTCCAAGGGCCAGGCAATTTCCCATAGCCAAAGGGCTCCAGGACCCAGAGGCAAAACATGAGAGACTTTACTTTTCTCCAAGTGTACTTACAAGTGCTGGCTGCTGGAATATTGTTCATCCTTGCTCATCAGCCAGCTCCTTTACTTTCATCAGAGGCTGCTTATCTCCATGGCCCAGGACATGGTTATGAACCAGTGGCAAACATGGAGAGAAGCAGCACTGCTGTTTCACAGTGGTGCCTGCTAGGAGAGCTGAACTGAGGTTGCAGCAGGAGACAACGTGGCTCTCAAGCAGAGCCTGGATAGCAAACAGCTTGTAGCCATCCAGATTCCTCACAGCCATTCTGCTACAGAGGTGGCTCCCACTCTGTAGTGGAGAGGACTCTCCACTCCACATCTCAGGGTCCCTCCAGCCCTCTGCAGCCTGTTACTGTGTCCCAGCAAACAGAATTTGCGGCAATGAAGCTGATGCCAGAATAACTACGGATATGAGCTCCCCTCCTCTTAGGCATGGCAAAAAGCACAGTGTTTGGAGACACACAGTGATGTGAAATGCCATAGCTTCTTCAGTGCCTGTGACCATTTATTCTGTGCTGGTTGTCTCTCTCCATAATCATTCAAGGCTCTGGCTTCAATAAGAACAAAAACATAAAGTAATTCATGTAGTATTTAAGAAAGCAACGCAATTTTTTCAACTGAACTTCCTATCCCATGGGTGCGTGGAAAATGTCCCCAGTAGCTTCATTTGTGTGACATCAAGAGACCTCTTACAAGACTAATAGTGGTATGAAATGGGGAAACTCACTGGGGCAATTATCTTTTCTTCCTCTTTCATTTTCCATGTGTGTGAATATAATGCCTTTAACTGGTAGATTCAAGTTTAAAAAAAAACAGTTTACACTTTGAAAAGAAAGCCTGCCTGTTTCAGTAACAGTCAAAGAGTTCATATATCCATATTTTTTGCCCTGAGGAAGAATGAAAAAAAACCTCAAAGAAATTTATTCCCTTCGAGACATCTCTATGAGACATCTTTTCTTTAAAAAGAAATGTCCACTGTAAAAAAAAAGATATTGGAAAAGTCACCTGGTGACTCTTCTCTATCATCAAAACTACACAAAACGTTTACTCCAAAGCATACCCTGAACAGCGCCTTCCCAAGCCATGAAATGCTCCTCTAAATACCTTTAAAACTGAAGAATAGAAAACCAGTGTCTCATGGTAACACAACAGGAAAGACCGAGGACAATATATTGAGTGTAATGAGTCTATCTACTTCCAAGGAATTTTTGAGCAAAACACCTGAAAAAAGGACCACAGAAGAGGGCAAAAGAAACTCCCCAAATCCTTTATAGAATCTCACCAAAAAGTCCTCTCTGATCCTCATCCATTAATTGGGTTAACACTACATATGTGAGCAAAATACATTCTTATCTTAGGTTCTCTAAGCTGTGCTTTACAGGGAACAAATCAAAAGGTTGGCAAAAACAGTTTCTCCTCATTCTTCCAGAAGTTCTTCTCATTAACTGGGATAGTACCTGGACAGAACAAGTACTACGCTCTCTCCTCTGAACACAGACCTTGGAGGCAGGGGGGTGGCTGAAAGCAGGACAGAAATTTTGAGGTCAGAAGTAAACTGGTAGGAGCACTCTGTGTGTGGCTGCACCCAGTGAGGCTGTGAGCAGCTGGATGGGTTGGATGGAAGACTGCTCCTACAGCAGGTCAGATGTGCCCCCAGGTAGCTCAGGTCCTGGACAGAAAACCTGCAGCATCAGACCTTTGAGTTACATCTTAGTGGTGCAAAACTGTAATATCCTGACATTAAACTGTGCCCCATGAATGCGAGTCTTCCCATAATCTTAGATTTTGTTATTTTTGATCAGTGAGGGCTTGTTCTGAAAATGCTTGAGTACCTTGTAGCAGGGGGTGGGTCTCCCTGCATTTCTGCTACCGCTCACAGACAATTTCCAAAAAGAAAAATCCAACCTTATTTGCTTTCCAAACCACTATGTTGCACTGTGTTAGAAGTTGTTTGATCTTTTTAATCACTCAAGCAGCAATAGCAGTGTATCACAAACAAACACACCACAAGCATATTACAAACTCTGCAGTCTTCTTATTATGAATCTCAACCTTTATCTCTCATCTTGGCAAACACATAGCCACAAGCATCCCTGGAGGTTTCACTGCTGCTAGAAAAGAGCTGTTTTGTGGATCCCCTTGTTGAAACACTGTCAGAACACCACTGACATAGTATTCCCAAACCAGATTCTCAGTTCTGCAATATTGTCTCTGTAGTCTTTCAGTTAGACAGTTTTGACAACAGCAGTGCGGTCTGAGGAAAAACATCAAACAAAAACACACATGCAATCCCATGTTTAGAATTGAGGAATGGTATCATCTTTGAGGTGAGCAAAAATTCCACATTTTCTTTTAAGTATTATGATAAAGGCACGCTTTTCACTGAAAAAGGCTTCTTCATTTTTGTGGAGTCTTGTTTCAAATACAGATAATGACATAAGCTCTCAGCTTCTTAACCCTCAGAAGCCAGATTTTGTGCCATAAAATTTCCCACCTTAGAAGTGATTCTCTAGTGCACAGTGTGTCCCAAACCAGTCTCAATATTGATTTCTTTGTGGGTCCCACAGGGTTCAGGCACTGGCATTATGCATCCTCCCTGCCCTTAGCACCCTTTGATTGGTAGATGTGATGAGCCAAACAAGCTTTAAGATATCACAACTTTTTATCTAAAAGCATATTTTGTTAAAGCCTAGCTGACTTCACATTATTGGCATGACTGTCCTCCCATGAAATGGATAAGGGAAGCAAGAGAGCATTGTCAATGTGTAAATCTTTTCTTGCTTCTTACCATGTTTAAATCCAGCCAGGCTTACCTGTTTGCATACATCCAGTTTGGAAGTACAATGTAAATTCCAGCCAATACACTTCCCCAGGGCTGAACAAAACCATGAAAGAAATACTACTATTGCCTCTGTTTCTTAAGGATTTCCCAAAGAGTTGAGGGATATTCCAGTCTGTAGGCAATACCTTAATTTCTTTTATTTATTTTTGCAGTAACTCTAACAATTTTCTTAAGCAGAAATCAAAGTACTATGTTCAAACTCCAAATCTGCCCAACCACCAACTGAGCTATAAGGTTTAACATTTTTTCTAACTTACTAACATGTTGCTAAGGACTGAACTCCAGAAGGATTTGTACTGTGGTTATATTTCATTAGGCACTCAGATACAGCAGCTGGCACAGGAGAAACTCTGCAGCTTGTACAAGCACTGAATTTTGATCGAGGTGTCAGGCAGGTGTGGATGCTTGAATCTGACTTCTAATTCTCTTCACACAACGTTGTTTCTGCAGATGCTAAGCAGCAAAAGAATCATCCACAGGTAAATGCCTTTGTACCCAAAACAAAAAAAAATACTTGTACAGCATCCATCTTTCTGAAATTAAGGCTCTGGCTCTCCTGTGTGAAGAAAAAAATACCTTCTTCCACCATTCACAGGCTACATTTTAATGGTTTTTAGACTTCTTATCAATACATGTGAGTCAAAGCCTAACCTTTCCATTTTGACCCATGTCCTAGTTTATCTTTCTTGGTTGGCTTAACATCCAGCAACAACTTCTATGTTGTGTTTAGCAAAGCAGAAGAGGGGCAAAACCAACATCATGTTCTGGTATTAGAGCATGTTGTGAACAGCTGCCTACAGAAATAAGGTCTAAGTAAGATGGTGTCATCTTGTGAGCCGAAGAAGCTGTAGACCTGGCACAATCACAGCCTCTCTAGTATGGATACAGTTATACCAATATAAGTTCCTTTCTGTCTGGAAACAGCTGAGCTATCAGCTAGACCAGGAGTTCCCTAGATTATTTTAATACATTTTGTGGCCAAGCAATTTGTCAAGAAACATTCATTTCAGTAATAGAACCATTTTTTTCTTTGAGAAATCCAAGGTTTCCTTCTTTTTACCATATAGATTGGTAATAAATACAGAGTGGTGGTCAAACAAGGGTCTTTCTTCATGAAAAAAAACAAGGTTATATCCAATAGGAAGACCTAATCATACATAGAGTGGCAGACACAGCCACTCTTTTGTGGGGCTGTCTTCATGGAGATCAACAACCAGTCCACACAGCCTTGTAAGGACACAGTAGCCTAGAAACAGTGTTTCCAAAACAGCCCGGTCCCCTTGCTCTGTAGCAGCTCAGAGCTAAGGGAAAATGTCTAGAAATAAAGTGAGTTCTATTTGGTAACAGTGATGAAGGGTAAAGATTTTCACCATTTTGATGGTGAAAGAAAAGCTGCAGGTTTACCTTGCTTTCTGATACTCTCCCTGTGAGCCCAAACTTCTTAAATTCTCGTCTTCCTTTCAATAATCTGATTTTTCTTCATTTTGAATGGTGGTCACCACTCCAAAGTTGTTAATCTTGATGTATTCATATTAAAAAGAGGAAAGAGCAGAGATGACGTTGTGGGTCTCTCTCACTCAGCATTACAGGGCTTCAGCCACTCACCACATCACTGCTACCTGACACCTGGGATACCGGAGCAGCAACGTGCTTTGACTGACATTCTGTTCACAAAGAGTCTTGAACCACTCTTGAACCACATTTTTACCACTCTGATTCTTTAGCTTTTTAGAGGCTGGATAAGAACAGCAATTACTGTACATATTCACAGTGGATGCACGAGATAGTGTCTTTCATAAATGAAGCGATCAAATTTAGAAAGAAAAATATCACTTCTGTTAACCCACCCAAATCTGGCTGCAGCTGACAAGCCATTAAAGCAGAAACCTACTTGCATTTGATCCATGTTTCGCTAATCAAGGTTATCAGAAGGCCACAAAGTCCATAAAGCTTTACGCAAGTGTTTTTGAAATCTCATCTGAAAGAGATTTTGCAGCACTCAGTCAAATGCTGGGCCCCAAAAGTGTGAATTCGGGTCTCAATAATACAGTAACACCTCAGGAAACAGACTAGAACATTCACATTTCCCCTTAGGATCCCAAAGGATTCTCTCCCCTTATCATTGACTGAATTCTGCAGTTTTTAATTATTGAAATTGTGCCTTTGAAATCCACTGGAGTTTGTAATTAAAGATTACAGAATTTGGGACCTTGCAGGAGCATTTTCAAGGGAACAGAAATCAGGGTTTGTTCAGAAACTTCCTAAGTCTAATTATTTCTAGGCTCAAGGAGCAATCTTTTACTTAACAATTTTTAATTTGGGAGAGTCACAAACTTAGTTAAATATTAATATACCCACTAGAGATTGCAAAAGAAGGTAGGTTGCCAAGAAACAAACACCTATTTCTTTAATTAGCTCAGAAAATTAAAGGGAAGTATAATAACTTCACAATATCAAAATGCAGTGTGTTGAGGAATAATAATCTGTGGAAACAAGCAAATTGTTTAAAAAGATGTAGGAACTACTATCAGTACTCAGTCAGAATCAAATTCACGTGGACATTACTGAAGTCTATACAACTTTTATCAAATTGACTTCAAATAATTAGTCCTCCATTTCCCTCATCTCCTAATTCATGAGCCCCTTGCAAAAGCAAGGCATTGATGAACTGAAATAAAGGTAATTCTCTGTACATCAAATACAACTTTAGCTTCAGAGTTGAAAGGACCATGAGAAAGCACTTCCTCCAAGGATTTCTGTCACAAGGAACTATAGATTTCTAGATCTGATACTTCATCATATTTAATTGCTATATTTTTGTAGGTTCCTACTGCATAAGCATTCGCAGAGTACAAAGAGAGCCAAGGAGAAAGCCCTGGCTAGAAAGCGGTAGTTTTGAATACGAATCTAAGGAATTCCTCATAGTCTTGTCATACCAGAGAGCATCAGAGCAATAACATACCTGGGTCTGTGCACATCGTTTTGAGAGCAGCAAAAAACCAAAAATTCAAAAAACTTGATGTGTAGGACCCTTTCCATATACCAGGCCTGAGTGGTGTTGGGGCAAACATTCTGTACATTTTGTTTCAGTCACAAACAAATGTCACTCTGATCATCTTTTGGGGATGTTTACTTGAAAAGTCTTCATCAAGAATGCCCGCTGAGTTTGCTTTGCTATGCAATTCTTACAGAAAGATTTACTAGAGGAAAACAGTGCCATTAAATACATCACATGGAATGTCTAACTATTGGGCAGTTATGCAAATTTGATTTAATCGTTTCTGTTAGTTACAATAAACACTAGAATCACACTCAAACAACGCAATTTCAAACTGAATGTTCTGTTCTTATACTCATAACTAGAATCAGGTTGGTTATTTAGGCAAGTCATTCTGCCAGAACAGAGCTAATATCACATAACTCATTATCATGACAGTTCAAGCAGCACATCATGAGTACTTGCTGAACATTCCTAATGTAATATGAAATGTATTGTAAGGAAACATGCAACTGAATCTCTCTATTCCTCTGAAAATAACAGAAGTGTGAAAAGTTACCTGATTGCCCTGAGATTTTATTGCTTTTACTGGAATTAAGCTAAACAGAACCTGTTAATTTGTTAATTAACAATAGACACACTGTCCTGATTCTTTGATACATTTAGAATAGTAACTGAGAATGAAAAACTGAACAATGCAAAATATTTCAGTGATTACATTGCCTAATCCCTTGGGGTAAACGTATTGATCAATTTATGTTATATAAGTCCCCCAAACCCTTAAAAGACTTTGAAATTAGAAGTAGAATCTGAAATGTAATTTATTCCCTATGAGCCTTGAACGATTGTTCCTCTATGACAACCACAAGTAAAAAAGGAAGTTTTTAATATACTCGTCTTCCCTGAGTATTTAATATTTAAACTCACTGCATTTTGCCTTTCTGCCTTTCCCATTCCTTACTCAAACCAGAAACATGCTAGGGAATATAAAAATAGACCATTATCCATTTTAGAGTCTATTTTTATCCTCCTACTGTGGTTCTCCATGGTTCAGTTTTGAAGACAGTTTTTTCTCCTTTGGCTAGAAGATACGGCTTCCCACATTCAATTCCTTCAAAGATAAATTGATTTGGGATTGGTTTTGCAAGTTTTCTATTATCTTGAAGAAAGTCTTTTGAAAAAAAAAAGGTAAAACATATTGAAAATTTAGAGGTCTTCTATGGTCAGATTAAAAAACAATGCATGAAAACCTTCAGATAACTTCTTGTCTTTACTTCAGATGCTGACTCTCAAGGACTCAGCCACTAGAGGGTAATAGAAGATAAGGGAAAAGAGAACTAAATGCCCTCCCACTTGAGCTGTGGCTTGCTTCCACAACTCAGAAGTTCAGATTTTAGTGACAATGTTTATTCAGTTATTTTCTAAGACTGCTTGGTCATGGTGAAGTGCTGTGTCTGCCTAGACTAAGGTGACATAGAGGAGCCACAGCTAAGGACAAGGACACCCTTGTATAAAGGGAGGTGTACTTGGGAGAAGTATGGTCTGGCACTTTCTCTATTTAAAACGCAAGTCAAAAAAACCAATTTCAATGTTGCTGTCAGGCAGGTGAACTCAAATCCTCCAAAGTTGATGTTTTCCAAAAGTGAAGGGAAATTTGGCCGAATGGAAATTTGGCCTTATGAATAAGAAATGAGATTTTCTGAGGAATCACAGAAAGCAGAGTTAGAAAATACCATCCTATTTAGGCCGAAATAAATGCAATCAAAAGCCCTGGGAACTTTTCAGAGAACTTTACAGACTGGATGGAAGGGCCACTGAATTATTCCCAGACACCAAAGACTAGTTCACGGCTGAAGACCATGCTACAGGGCATACTTACAAAGTTTATAATCTGAAGTGCATCGTCCTCTCTACTGTCAAGTGACTTGTGCACTAAGGTTTTTACAAGTTTCTTGGGGACAAATATCTCTGCATTGACTCATACAGGAAATTGCAGAATGAACTGTAATAGCTGTTAGGCTCTCAAATCTTTATGCACAAGACCAACACAAAATGTCCCAGGCACCATACTACATAAGCTCTTTGATTTTGCCAGTATTTAATTTCCCCAACCTCTCCTTCTTTTCATTTATGCAGTGCAAATGATTTTACAGATATGGCTTATGTCAATATGTTAGCATTAAAAGCAGTGAGCAGATCAAAAATGGCTATGAATACCACACCTGACTGACCTGTACTGGTTTAAGATCAAAGACGCTGGCAAGAAAAGAGATCCATATATTGCGGAAATACTTTGAGACACTATGAAAAGAAGTTCTATGATCACAATTACAGATGAGCTACCTTTGCTTTTTTTTCCGAAAGAAGGAAATTGAGATAGCATTTTTAGTGAACATTGCCTGAGTGTGTAGGTAGGCTTGGGTCTGGAGTAAGCAGGTCTGTAGCCCTATTAACAAACATAAGCTTGTCATCCAGAGATTTGCCTTCTGTCCTTGGGAGTCCATGAACTAATTCTCATGTTCAAAAAAATCCTCGGACTACCGGGTGACGGGTTTGTGGTGAGGAGGGGAAGAGGTGTGCACACAAAGGGAGGAAAAAGGTATTTCATACTACCCATCTCTAGGACCCTAACAGCTTGATCTCTGTTTGGGGTCTATACAGGCAGTGTAGTGAGAGTGGGAGAGAAAGTCTGCTCCAGGTGCAGCCAAATCTGATGCTTGCTTTGAACATTCCCTTATATTCTGTCTCTGTTTGTACTCTGAAGTTTGGCACACAGTTTTTTATTCCACAATGACCAGTTCCCACTAAACAGCCTCCAAGCCTCAAGCTGTGCACATGCCGCCTTATCTTGTCATCCCCTGAGGTCCAAGAAAAAAATCCACAGTTGGATTTCCGGAGTCTGGTACGTGAAAGGTGTCCAAGATTTTGCAGTAAAGCTCCTATACAAGGTCTGACACAAAACCCCCTGAGACTGCGTCTATTACTCTTTTTATTTAACAAATCAAGAAAATCAACTATGATCACCTTCAAAGCAGTTCCCTTCTGAGCTGACACACAGCTGCATGTGATGCTGCCAACGTTCAAAGCAATTCCGCAGATCATTTTCTGAAAGCCTGTTGAGGATCTCGGTTGATTTTGCTTTCACATCTTCTACCAATGAAAATGGGTTCCTTTGAGCACCAACATGATTTTTGGGATCTCTTCACCATAAGCCCCAGTCGATAATTGAAAAGTTTCCATTGTGGATTTCTTCAGTTTCACAAGAAATGAAGCTGACTGGCTGTTCACTCTTGCACACTGACATTTTCCAGTCCAGGGTAAGAAGATGTCTCCATTTGAACAGGCGACCACTCATACTGAGTGACGAGATTGAGTCGAGCATCATCTCACTGTGACAGGTTAGAACATGTTCTGTAACCATCTCTTTGTCTCTCCCCTGCCACTCTTGGTTCCTGAGCTATAGGATTATTCTCAGGGGGGGTTGGGTCAGACCATTTTACCACATCAAGTGGTGAAGGTCAAATGCATACTTTTAATTTTTTTTTCCTGATTCCACTCTACTTTGTCCACTAAACAACAAAGTCATTGTGGGGAAAAGATCCTCAAAGGTAATGAAGTTGAAATAGGAGTTAACTTGTCCTCAAGCAGCTGGTTAGAAAACTTGCAAAATGTTGCTGCTGTCTATCTGGGATGATTTAGGGAATGTAATAAACATATTGCTGATCTCATTTTCAGTGCAAGCAAGAAGCAAAATAGATGTATTAACTCTTCAGGGCCTAGATATTTCTCTTTCATAAACACTGAAAATTAAACAATTTTCTGCTGCTTTAGACTCCAGAATCCAAATTTAGATACACACTTGGCATAAATGTGTCCTTAAACATCAATAAGTTAATATTGCTGAGATTAATCATAGAATGAGTCACAGAGGCTCAGCTGAGGTCATCTGAGTCAGTTTACATACTTAAATTTAAGCATATACTTAAGTATCTTGTTAAACTGAGACCCAGACAACTACACTACTTGTCCTTTTTGATTAACTCGTAAGTTGTGAGCCAGACACATCACTGAACAGATTTTTCCCCCTTCTCTGTTGTGATTGTCTGTCTCCACTGATTCTCTTCAGCTGATTATTTCCTAATTCTGCCAAGAAAATTAACTTATTAGATCCTCTAAAGGGTTTTTCTTTTACCAGTACAACTGTCTTTGCAATTATTTTAAGTCTTATCAGAATTTGGCAAGATCAATCTAATACAAGTCCTTTCTCTTTCTCTAAAAAAAGCAAAATTTAAATATAAACTGCACTGACTATACTACCTCTTTCTCTCTAGCTTTTCCTTTCTTCCCTATTTCCAGTTTTGAAGTGACTTTTCCAAGACTGTCTTGTCTTGATTTTGCTAGTCTCTGCAAATCAAAGGGACTGTCTTTCCATTTATTTCACAAATTTAGTGAAGGCCTCTTATAGCTGTACTGGGGTTTAAGGGGAAAACACAACAAATATTAAATTAAACACACAATCTTCTCTTGAAGGCCAGAACCACAAACCCTTATGAATGCCTAAAAATTAAATATTTTTAAAAAAGGAGCAGGATCTTTATTCATAAGAGAGCTGACACACCAAAGCACTTCTATTGCATTTGAAAATCAAAGAACTCTTATCTAGGATAGGATAGGATAGGATAGGATAGGATAGGATAGGATAGGATAGGATAGGATAGGATAGGATAGGATAGAATATTTTCAATTGGAAGGAACCAACAACCATCTTCTAGTCCAACTGCCTGACCAACTCTGATATTTGTATTCATCCCATTAATCATTGCTCAATGCTCCAATCTATCCAGATCACTCTGTGAGGCATCTAGACTCAGTAAGATGAAGGTCATATGGGGAATAGAGCCAGGGCACACAAGGCTGGAGAACTGCAAAGACCAGATCAAATCCTGTGCTCAGCAGGATCAACACAGTTGGCCTTAGAAGTATGGAACAACCCTGTTCTGTCATATCAGCACATGAATTCCCACTTATGCTCTCATGACTGTAGGGTCCTTTGCATGGACAGAATTACTCACTAGTAACAAGTCTCCTGGGGAGCTGTGATATAAATCCCATACCTCCTTTCTGTGTCAGGCACGTTGCAGATTCCCACCTCCTCCTGACAGTAGACTTAGCAGAAATTGTTCAGCCTCCTAGCTGGTGCCTTCACTTGATTGCCTTAGTCTCCTCAACTTTGTGAGGCAAAGGAAGCAACTGGACAGGCTTAGGCCCAAAATACCCTACTGGTTCAGCTCCCTGAAGATGACAATGAAATGTAATACCTGTTCTGTATATCTTTGTAATAAAAATAACAAACTGGATCGCCTTTTCCCCAAGCTATTCACACGGGAGGAACAATGCTAAATCAAACTCTAAGGGACTTACTTCCTCTCTGTGGTATGATTCAATAACTATAACATGTAGCTTTTAATAACTCTTTTTTTAATGTCACTAATAATACTGATCTGGGAGCCTCACATAACTCATGTTTATTTGTGTAACAGCCTTCCAGTTGAATTTGGCACAATCCATACTGCTCAGAAAACAAACAAACAAACAAAAACACAACCAAAAAAAGTGTGTGCTGTTCAATTTTTGCGATGCCTTCGGCACAATTTTCTCCTATACTCACCACTGTTATCAATAAGACTTCAGTGTTCATGGCATAAAACTAATTAGCATTCTCTGCAGTTGTACTTTGCCAGTACTGCTACAAAACATGTCCTGGTGCCATATATTAGAATATTACAAAAGTAGTGACACAATTAGCAACAACCTCTGGGGACTTTGATTTCAGGTGACTTGCTCAGCAGCTGTCCCTTCTATTTCTTCAGGCAGATCACTGACTCACTCAGCCCATGACTTTCCTTGCCTCCAAGAAGGCAGTGTCTCACACACAGCAGTGCTAAGCTATGCAGCTGATTGATCCCACAAAGTTCACCCTGGGCAGTGGTTGAGACAGGTCTTCCATCAACATAGTATGTAATCAAGTAATTAAGTAATTGTAATGCATAAACATAAGATGGCTGACAATCTCCATCACACAACAGGAGCTATGGTATTGCCTTGCTTTTGTCATCTTTATGAATAAACTGGTAACATTGCTTCCTGTAGTTTAATATAAAACATATACACCCACCACAACCATTGTGATCCAGGGTTCCTGCAGATCATCTCCAGAAGCTGTCTTCCATCACAGTTCTCTGAGGGTGCCCCATGGCACCAGTTTCAGCCCTAAGTTTCTGATGGATCGTTGATGACTGCTCCTCCATCTGTTGCACTTCCACAAAGGACAGGATGACATAGTGATTCACCAGTCCTGTGTAAAGAGATTGCAAAAGATGTGTTTTAAAAGCCACAAAAATGTTATTTTTATTTTTAGTCAGGTTTGTGTGCTATGTGTATGTTTATTAATGCTGCCAGAGGGAGGTTATTAGCTATTCCCATAGTTCCCCTTACTGGAGAACAGGTTTGGGTCTAATTTGGATTCCCATAAGTATCAGCCACAGAGGAACATCAGTTTTATGCTGGTCTCTATATATAGTCCCTAAATGCCGTCATACCAGGACCTTCGAAGCTCATTGTGTTTTCTCTATTCCCTTCTATACATGTCACATTCATATGCTGGAGCCAATAATACACAGGAAGGATATGTGGAGCTCCTCCTTTCTGTGTCAGAAACAGCAGTGATTCATCATCTTACTGCAGGAAGCTGCTTTCGGTAGTGAAGGGTTTGTAAGCAGTTTACAGGTTCTCATACACTGATGAGAAGTTTCACTGCCTAATTTCCTCCACAAAGTCACATTTCCCCCAAACCATCTCTCCTCTCCTGTGATCTCATTTCTCCCCCACTTCTGCAATTTAACTATGTTTGTCTTCTTCATGGGACAGGACCAACTCCAGCTCCTCATTCATTAAATGATATCATATATCTATTTTAAAGAGTTAGGTATATCGTCCTGCCAGTTAAGGAGGTGATAATGCCACGTTATTTAGGTAACACCTGCAACTATGATCAACAAGGATGTAATGGAAACACAGCATGTCCACCCAGTCAACACATGCTTCTTTTGGTCTACAGCTTTCATTTACATTTCACATAATTTAGAGAAAGCAATATACTGGTAAATGAGCAGCTATATTATCAGTGCAATTGAATATTTTGACTGGGAGGTGTTCTTTTGTGCGGCAGATCAACTTGCTTTTGCTTTGACATTTATTTTCTCTAGAAGACTGCAAACCAGTGATTGTTCAATTGCACTGAATTAGATATGTGACATTTTTCAATATCTTGAAAATATGCAGCTTTCTCAAGTCTCCTCTTTTTCATTATGCCAATCTATGTGCCATTTCTGCCCGATTAAGCCTTTTTCAGATGTATTCCCGTTATTTTGCTCTTGGGTTGTAAGAATTTGAGGTTGGTGGCTTATTGTAATTACCAGCAATACTGTTCCCCTCTGAAGTGCCTGCTTCCTACATTGTGTTCTTTCTGATCCCTGTTAGAAAAACAACCCCTGAAACTGTGAATGGTTCTGCACTCTGTGAGGGAGGGCAGAGCTGGTGTCCCCAGTCACTGCAGCAGTCCCAGGGACCAAGGAGCACTCAGGGTTTGGGAGGAGCTCTGAGGTAGCTTTTCACCTACAGCATCCTCTGGGCTGCTCTCCCTTGGTGATGGACGAGTCAACAGAAATGGTGGGTGTAAGAAACAGGAGCAAGAGGCCAGCTTAGGCTCTCCAACTTGTCTTTCAGAGGACCTTTCTCCTACCACAGCCTGAGGAAAACACGGAAGATAGTCACCATAACTCAGTCATTTAAAGCTTTTAGCTCCCCAAAGTACCTTCCACATAAAATCAATATAGCAAAGTCCCCATTGAATGGCATAAAGTTTCCACTTGTTCTTCCTTTTACAATTAAATTTCTGCTCAGGATTGCATTGTATTGTTGATCAAATTTAGCTTTTCTCCTGAAGGCTGCAAAAGAGAAACAAGGGACAAGATCTTCCACTGAGAGTGTTTGTAGGGATCTCTGATGAAGGTACAATGCCAGAATTCCCCAGATGGGCAGAATGTGGGCTCACAGGATCTCCCCAGGAAGACTGCTCTGAAGGTACCATCCCGAAAACGAGTACAAGAAAAACCCCTATGGCAAATTACAGATTTCTACTTATGTGATTAGCGTATGTACCCAAACCTAATGAGAACCCATCTTTAATACCATATTAATTAAAATTCTAAATAGGCACACTCTTACCGATACGGCTCAGCTCTCAACATTCCCATATAAGTATTCCAGAATGGGAAATGCACGATATCAGCTCTCCCTTAGTTTCAGCGACGATGAAAGTCCTGATGGAAACTTAGATCTTGGTGTGTTTGTCGGTTGGTGCCAGACTGAGGCTCACCAGAAGTTCAGAGGCTGTCACACCCGATCACAGCCCGCCCAGACGCCAGCTGCTGCAGCTCACTCCATCGCCAATACAACTGGAAGGGGAAGGAAGCTGGTATTTTTAGACTTTTAATCTGATACAAGCAATTGCCTCTTGCTCAGAGTAACTGGAAAGGTCTGAAAACATTGAAGAGATCAAGGATTCAATGCATGCCAGGAAAGGCTCAGAGGGTGCTGTTTTACAAGAGTCCATCTCCGGCAGCGAATGGAGGTGTGATACTTCAGAGTGCTTCTCTCTGGACAGCACTTATCTCTCTGGATAAGAGCATACACTGCTACTAAGGCAGAACAGCTCTGAACATCCCTGTGGACAGCTGCTTAAGGTCAGTATTTTCCCAGATGTCTGTTTTCCAGTCAATAAGTTTCAGTCTTCCCATCAAGGCAGTTTCATCCCATGACACATTGTGTGTACTTTAATCTTCTGCAGGTAAAACTTAGTTGTGAACTCCCTGCACATACTCACACTTAATAAAATTTATCCCACTGCCTGCAGATGCTCTGTGCTGTATTTTTGCTCTTAAAAAAACCCTATTACTCAGGTTTCCGGGCAGGCAGAGTCTATTTCTTCAAACAAATTCATAGCCTGAAGTATAGAAGTCTGGACAAATTAAACGCTCAGAAATGGCTTCAAACAGTACATTATTTCTAGGATCATTTAATCATTTTAGAGGAAAAACAAGAGAAAAGCCGATGGCATTAAAGCTGTGAATGGGCCATGAAGCTTCACCCCATGGAAACAGGTTCTTTGCTAGCGCAGGCCAGGAATAACCTCTGCTACCCTATGGTGTTGCCACAGACAGCTTCAGCAGCCCCAGGTGGTCGTGCCCACCAGGGCCCAAAGCTAAAGCCATGCAAGGGGGGCTGAAGCCATTAGGAGTGTATTGAGACAGATAAGAACTCATTTCCATATCTGTGCAATCCAGTCATATACTGCTGCTAGCAGAAAATTCAGCTTAATAAACCTAAAAATATTATTTCTTTCCTCAAAAATGTTCAGTCAGAACATGAAAGTAGGGACTGTAACTGATGACATTGTTTTCTTTAATGGGCAGTTCTGAGCTTGTTTTGTCTCTCTACAAATCCTGGCCTCAAAGTGCTACAAGAGGTTTGCAATGAGTGAGATCCCTCAGAACTTCTGCCCCAAAAGCCTCTCTGCCAATTCATAGCTGGAAGCGCTGTTTAATGTATAATCCTGCTTGCCAGTGTCAATTAGGAATTTCTTGACCTCTGGGACAAACTCCATTAAGAGAATTAAAAATACCTATATCTTCAGCAAGAAACTGAAGGCCTGGGGAAATGGTCCATGCTGGATTGCTATTAAGACTCTCTTCCTCTCAGTTGTTCCTCAGTAATCTCAGAGAAGAGCTGCAATAAGACATGCTACCTCAGTTTCATGTCCCAGCAATTAACTTCCTAACAGCAAGTCCTGTTCCAGCTGAAATGGCTGCAACTGGCAAAGCACAAACAAGACCTTCAAACTGCGCAGACTGTTCCTCATCCCGTTGCTTCCTGAGCCAAACTGTAATAACTTGCACTTTACACAGTAAGTTTCTAAAATGTAATAACCACTAGAACTAGAAGGGAAGCAGCCATCTGGGGAGAAATCTGGATCATTTATTTTGAAAATATGATCTCACTAGCCATTTTTTTCCCAAATCGTAAAAATGATCTGTTAGAAGGCTGGAAGTTGGGTTAAGATGTTAAACAATTCTCACAAAAGGAAACATAACTTGTCAGTGAATGCAGGTATGTTGGGTGCAGAAAGGGAGAAATCACAATACTCTGTTTATACGTTTTGGGCCATGCTACCAAGCAGAAAAGGCCATTACATTACTGAAGAGTCAAGTAAGCTTCCACATTCAAGTCTGCACCTTCACCCCTTCTCCATACGTGGTACCTTGCTACTGTGTTTTTAATGGACTTTCCCTGGACTACCAATTGCTTAAGTTGAATAACACATTCTTGTGGACCTGTTCTTCCTCCGAAGAGACAGGTCCTTCCATTTAACTATGACAATGACAGCTATGTACTATTTTTATGACGGGTATGACGCCTTTTTTAGCTGACACTGGAAAACCGTTTTTGGCTGAAGAAGTGTTTGAAGCTTTAGTGCCTGTTTCTGCCTAGAAGGCCAAAGTAACATATGAACCTCTGGAATAATTTGTCTCCATTGGTTAAAAGGGAGTAGGGTATAAATGCTGAGTGTATTTCCCCCATCGAGGTCAGAAGAAAGGAGAAGTTTCTGCACTAAGCTCAAGATGCTTCAAGCCCATCCTTAGCAGGGGGACCAGAAGGACTACCCAGCAAAAGAGCATCCAAAATGATGCTACTTTCTCCATGACAGTTTCATTTTTGAAAGGAACTCTTTGGTCAAACTGTGAATGATCCATGACTTAGCAGTGTGGAATGAATGCCCTGTTTCCTCCTGCTCCCCAGAGATGCTCTTTTCAAATAAATTTCTGTCAAAATCTCACAGCCAACTGCTTTGTCTGTACATCCATTGCCGTATTCTTTTAAGCCCTAGGAGTGGGGTGGAACGTTACAGTTAGTTTCAGTGCTGCCAATGGGAATACCAAGGAATCCTATGCTGCTCCACCTGTCTGAATTTCAAAGGGAACAGATATAAAATTCCCTCGGGTACAATTAAAACATCAGCTTCAATAATGCAGAACTGGTTCTCTCACTTAATGACACTTCATGTGTTGGCACTGTCCCACAAAGCTTTTCAGAGGTAGCCTGTCTCATTTTCCTTTCCATTCTTCTTCAGAAAGGTAGGAATAAAAAATTATGATTGTGCTTCTCTGTGTTCTTGTTGCTCTTCCTCACCCTGGAAAGAGATAGGAGCAAGGATGTTTCTTCACATGGATCTTTGCGTAGGACAGAGTAGCCATAAAGCTGTCTAGTTAGCACAGAGCTGGCCAAGTACAGGTAAAACATGGTCTCAGCCTCGGCACTGAAACACCCTGGAGAAGCAAAAATGTTGCAGGGAAGATTAACTGGCATTATTGTGATGAGTAGAAAGTTATCTTGTGCTGGGGCATTCCCTGGGAGTAATTTCCACCAGGTTAGATGTCTTTTTTATGCAAATGAAGTGGTATAAAGGAATCAGAGTTCTATAATATTTCCTCATTACTCTTTTGACAAATGCACAAAGCTATGAAGACACATCTGAAAGCGTGTGTTTTCTCACTTGCAATAATGCTCAGTGATTAATTCCTCTGTCGGAAAGAAGTAATGGTCTGTTTCCCTAGGAAGCATTACAAGCCCCAGAGAAAATCCTTATCTGGTTAAATAGCTCCCCATGAGTCAAGTACTCTCTATTCTTGAAAATAAGGAGAACTAGTTTAGAATTGCTAGCTAGTTCTGTAGGAAAATGTGGGACCTACAGCAGGAAAGAAGTGGTTTCCATTATCTGGACTAGAGCAATAATCTCAGATGATTAGTAAAATCCAGCAGTTGCTATTCCCAGAGGACAGAATTGCTGAAATGTCTCTCTCCTGCTGGTCCTGTGCCAAGGAAGAAAACTGCTTTTCATGCAGTGCAGTTCAGCAAAACTGACACTGTAGTGTGGGAGAAGGCCGAAGATGAATGATAATATCACAAGATCTAAAATCCACTTGGAGCTGTTGAATTCCCCCCAAGGAAACAGTGAAAAGCTGTTTCTGTTTATTCCAGTTGATTTGGTTCTGTTCCTCATCTTTTTTTCCTCAAAAGCTGCATTTTACTTTAAGGCAAAATTGCAGGAATTGAAAGTGGTGATAAGAAATGCCTCTGCACTCCTTCTGCTTGGGCTCATTTCACTTATTTATTTTTATCCCCCTTAGCCTGCGTCGGTTGCAAAAGGAGCAAAGATATTGTCATTTTTTAATTTCCTCATGTGTATACAGACACATACATACACTGTTCAAAAACAACAAAAGCAGCTTGGGATTTTAGTGACAGAAATTGCAATGAATTTAAAATGGCAGAAACTGGCTTTCTTTTTGGTTAGTTAGGGTGGCTTGCCAGAGCCCCAGCATGTTGTGGGGTTCTGCTTCTGTACCAACTCTCTGGTGAGCTATTTCTGATTGACAGCAGTTATTACATGTAGTAACAGTCTCCCTCATAGTCCCCTTATTCTTCAGTAGCTCACAGAGACTATTTTTCTTCATCTTATTTTATCAGAAAGTCTTTATACTATTCCTAGTCACTTGAGAAAACACTTGTCTATGTATTTTGGGCATCGGAGAAAAAGTGATCTGCATTTTCCATCTCTTCGTTAACCTATACTCTCATCTTAGGTTCATACAAGTATTGCTGGCTCTGTCCTTTCTTCCTCTGCCCTTTATGGGTTTCCTGAAACTGCTGTTTCAGTGAAGGCTGGTAATATAGCTTGGAAAGCATAACTAATACTTCCCTGGTAGCAGATCTTGAACTGGTCTGCCATAGCCCCCGTGACACTTGTGCAGATTTGCCCCCTTGAAGCCTTTGTACAGCCTTTTGTAAGGGCAGACTGTACTCAGTTTTACACGTTTGCTTGAGGAGGATCATGAAACTCAAACCTATTGGGCTTTTATGTATGGTAAAGGAGAGGAGCGTGTGTCTTGTCACATCCAAGAAATGGTCCACATAAAGGTTTGAGGTGATAGGGGGGATTTTATCTACCTCTGTGACTTTAATCTATAAAGACCACTTCCATATTAGATGCCAGTGAAACAATACTAGCAGAGATCTTGTCAACACATGGCAAATTGTTAACATCTTCCTATGGAGCCCCATTGCTTCTTTGTTTCATTTACTCATCATAACCTCTTTACTGACTACAAATGTCCAGGCACATCACTGTACAAGAGAAACAGGTTTTGTCAAAGCAGAAGATAGGAAATTTTAAAAATGTGAAGTCCTGGGATTCAGTGCTTAGCACAGCTGACCAAAGAACCAAAGGAAGGTAGAGATGGAAACTGAAGTTCTGATCAATGCCTGAAAGTGAAGAAGGAACAGGCAGCAGTTGGCTGCACCAGTGTGAACTGATGGGAAGCATATGCAAAGAGGACAATGACAGGAGATACTGTACATTGAGCATACTTGCCAGCAACAGTCAGTACTGGAAGCATTCACATACCAAGAATCAGTTGCCATGCTTTGCAGCAGGGGCAGAGCATACAGCCAGGTAATTTCTGAACAGACATATAGAGCTAAATTAGTTTAGCATTAGCTAAACTAATGCTAATGGGTTTGAATGATGGCTTTCTTCATAGTTGCAACAAGGTTTTGCAGTCACATTGCTTAAGTCCATTATTAACTGTTCCTCTTCCCCAGAGCCTCTCCTCTTCTGTCTTCTGCTGATAGCTAACATTTTGCTGCAAAGCTTTATGAAGCAAATGCCACTTTGGTCTGACAATATGATTTATTTGCTCTGCTCATCCACAGCAAACATAAGCAGTACTTGACCCTCTACAAGAGATGTTTTTTCAAGGTATCCGTCGACTCTCTCACTGATTAACCATACGTTACTAAATACTTCACATCCGGGAAACCTTCTGGTTGGTGGAATCCCAGCTTCATGTAGCTTTCTTGTGTCATCACCTCCACACAGAAAGGACCACAGTTCGGCAAAAACTAAGAAGTGAGTTTCTATCAAGAAATGATACAGAATTGTAGTTTTTCCAAGTTTACTCAGAACTAAAACATT
Organism: Dromococcyx pavoninus; assembly: GCA_033558185.1. Classification (NCBI taxonomy): domain Eukaryota; kingdom Metazoa; phylum Chordata; class Aves; order Cuculiformes; family Neomorphidae; genus Dromococcyx; species Dromococcyx pavoninus. The sequence goes on along the minus strand of JAUMJL010001001.1, from coordinate 197,209 downwards.
TTATTCTACTAAATAAAATTGTTTATAAATGATATTAGAATAATTCATGTTCATCATTAATGTCCTATAAATAAAAAGATCTGTACCCGTGGCTCTGGCCAAGTGACATGGCTCTGCTAATGTTGTTACAGTTCCTTCCTGTCATCTGACTGGAGTGGCTGGGATTGCACCAACTGGGACAGAGACCATGGTTCAGTACAAATACAGACCACCTATCGACATCAAAAGGTCACGATTAGGCCTGCTTAGCAGCTTCTCTTTACTGAACAATTCCTGTGGGCTGAGTCATATTCACAGCCACTCAGAAAATGAGGGGTAACCACCACAATCAAAGCTTTTACAAAAGAGTAAAGAAAGAAAAAATTTTGCCTAACATTTTCCCACCAAAACACTGATTTCTCTCAAGCTCAAAAATAATGGAATATTTTGTTAAAACCTGCAGGGTTTGTTCTTGCTGCCAGAAATGTTGCTGGGTACCTCCTGAATGTGGCACACTTCTACACAGCTGCAGAAATCAGCTTGCAGAGCAGTGATCTCCCACCTTGGCTCAGCACAGCCACCCTCGGGAACAGGAGGAACATCCTACCTCAAGAGGGCCTGATCACACTTCCAGCCTGACTTTCCACACCTGAAGTAACTCCACTTCAATACAGAAACATCACCTTTCCCCCTTAAAACCTGCTTTTGTTTTCCTCAAACCAGAACTAAAAGCTACAATCAACTACACATGTAAATAAATATATATGCCCTCAAATGAGTACGAATTAACATTCCACTCATATTGCTTGAATCCTATTACTGCGATCACCACAAAAGCACTGCTACTAAAGCACTTCTGATAAAACACACAGAGGTCAGAAGCCAGTGTCAATTCAATGTTACACATTGTTTTACTGGTGTAAAAGTTGTCTGCACTGAAACACGATTTGGAGCTCTGCTGTCACTGCCCTCTGCTGATCTGAAGGTTTGAGGCAGTGAAAAACATCCTGCTGCTGTCAGCTGCCGTTACGTTGTGTGAGGAATAATCTCACGCTTCATTACTCTGTCCTACATGGGTGCAGTACTGGCAAAAGCTGAAAGATGTGATTAAAAGTGCTGGCTGAGAAATCTGGTGCAGTCTGGCGAGTCCTGTAGTCCTCATTTAAGAGATAACTATTCTAGCATCCTCACTGGGATCTAGCAAGAGTGCCTGTTGCTGTTCTGATCAAGTGAGCTATAATTATTGAAATAAAGAGAGAGAGGGATTTTAAAAACAGTGTATTTTCTTTGCACCCTTAGATGCAAACCCCACAGTTAAGAATAGAACACTCTGCTAATGTATGCATTTTGTAGCTCCAGCTACTGTCATTCTTCTTTCTCAATGACAGTTAGCAAGGTAAGAAAAATCAAGTTGAACTTACTGCTACAAATTCACCAACAAACTATTTCCAATGGATGCTGTACTCTTTCTGTCTGCCTAATTGTGGATATTAAATTTCCACTCTGACCACGATTTATGCAAGTTGGTCCACTACGGGATCCGAGTTTCAACGTAGAAAGTAGGGAAAGTATCTGCATTTTTTCCACTGTGAAGTATCTTGTCAAATCCAGTGTTATTTCTATGGAAAGGAACTTCCTAGAGTGAAAGTAGTACTTCCCCCTTCCCTCAAATTTTCTTATTCAGTTTTCTCCTCTCTCATGAAACACTCATTCACAAAGTGTGGAGAAGATGAAAAATGCTTTAAAATCTGAAAAATGCTATGCATTTTAAATGTTTTCTTTAAATCTGCTGAATGCTGAGCTCTCATAGTCCCAATGATTTTCAACCTGCTCTGAAAATTAAGTCCATTAATGTCCCATTTGTTTCTTCTAGCTTGTCCTTCAACTCAGAAACAAAAAAAAGGTTGAAAATCTATAATTATCAGTAGAATGGAAATTTCCCATTTCAACCAATTTTAAATATGTTTAACTTAATTCAGTCTGTTCATAGAGGTCAGAGACTTTCACGAAGGTCATAAGGCCCAAACTCTGCTGAAAGCAGGCCAGCTGATGGATTTGTCCATTTGAGATCTGAGTATCTTCAAGGACAGAGATCACAGTGTCTCTGCAGAGAACCTGTTCCAGTGTTTAACCACCCTGTTAAAGGATGTTGTCCTTACATCTATCTGGACTACACCTTCCTGCAACTTGTGTCTGTTGGCTCTTGTTCTTTCACTGTGCACCTTTGAGGAGAGTCTTGCTCTGTCTTCTCTAACACCTCCCTGAGGTTAGCAGGGGTGTGGGGACAGTTGACTAAATGGTTGCTAAACATCTGAAGACTGACATGAAACCATGGTCATTAGAGGCATTCTGTATTCTAGAATTCATCCTCTCCAACAACCCAAAAGCTGAGGCTGTAGTTGCAACACAAAACTTTGTGTTCTCAGGGATTTCAGCAGACAGTGGAGTGTGCAGTGATGATTTGTCAGGAAGCTGTCATTTGTGCCAGCATGAGGCCTGTGCCTGACTGCTGGATGGAGATCATATCAGGGAGGACTTATCACTTCAACATCATTTCTGAAAAGTACAACCTATCCTTTCCCTAAGAGTCTATTCTCCACATATCTGATAACAAAAAATGAATTGTGAAAATAATGAGCAAGAACCAGATTTATCTTTACAGATTTGTCTTGAGTAAAGCCAATACATCGAGCCTTAAAAGGTCTGGGACCATCTGCTACGCATTTTGGTTAACCTATGGCATGACTTACCCTCCCATGCAGTGCAATGCCAACTCAGAGACACTTTTGATGTCTGCACAGCACATCATATATGTACAGATACCAGTTTGGGGCCCCAAAACAGTGTCACAACAGAGTGTTGCAACACATTACACAGCCAAATGCCCTACCTGATGAGCTCATGTGCCACAACTCTGCCACTTCCAGTTCTGGACCGTATTAATACTGCCATTTAAGAAATGCCATAAAACAGCCAGTGAAGACTTGTAATGCCAAATCTTACTCATTAAAGAATTCCCCCCCCCCCCCAAAAAAAAAAGGGTAACATGTCAAATCACAAAGGAACCTTTTCATTACAGGTGATATATATCCTGCTTCATCTCTTTTTTTTTTACTTGATTGACAGCATTCATAATTTCTGCAAAGAAAAGACTTACTGTTTTTCATTTTAAAATAGAGGGCAATTTCACAGAGGTCTGGCTACAAGTAAGATTACATCTGAAGATCCTCGAAATGGCTTATGCACCAGACTGGAAATCAGAAATAGCTCTGAGGTGTTTGTAATATCAAGTAGGGAACTCTGGATCATTAAAAACATTGGGACTTCAAAAAACGGCAGAGGAATTCTCCTCTGCCTTCTCCTCGTGCTGTAAGTTGAAGATTTATTTGGTGGCATTGCCCCTTCCATTAGCTTTGCCTGTTTGCAGGCAGCAATTTTGTCAAAGGAGGCCTCCAGAGAATATTTCAGCCAGATTGTTTTAGCACAGAAAAAATGTGCTTCAGAGGGAGAGAATGCTGGAAAAAACTTGGGTCTAGTAGAAAGCTATGGGAAGTGCAAGAATGTATTTGCCAGCTTTGGCGAACTCACCAGGAAATAGTGTTAACACCAAACTTCTTAATTCTTCACTAATACAGGACAAAAGATAAGGTACTGAAAAATCTGAGTATCTGAATTCCGAGGTTACTGAGTAGCTTACCTACAATGCCACCCCAAAAAACTGAACCAAAGGCATCTCAAAAAGAAAAGAAAAAAATCATTAAAGAGGAAAACCATGATTAGCTATAAGAAAGGGGGTTTGATGGTATTCAGTCCTCCTGTGGTGTCCTCCCAAGTTTATCACATAGGCTCCCAGCTACCTGCCCTCAGCCTGTGTTAGTCACTGACACACATCCAGCTGAGGAAGGCACATTACAATGCAGCAGCACTGTGATAAACTTACAGGAGCAAAAGAACAGCTGCAGCAATCCCTCAGCTCACTGTCTTGCCCCAGCAGTGGACAATATCAAATAACTAGAGGAGAGAATACAAGCAATTTGCAAGCTCATTTTTGCACCTTGCCATCTCCTTAGATGTTGCAGATCATTCTTTGAAAGTAGGCATCTTCATTTGGAGCTTTGAGATACTTAATCCCTCCTCTTTACCTTAGGAACTATCTGTACTTGCAACACATTGACCATTAGCCCTCTTTGAAGGTCATTTCCAGACTCTCTGTTGTGCTGCACAAAATTACAGACCATTCTTAATAAGTCTGAAATATAATATTAAGGCATCCTAACTCTTTAGTCCCATTGTTGTATTCTATTCACTGTAATAAAAATGCTGTAATTTAGTCCTTTTCTCTAGGGAGAAGAGATGCCAACACAGAGAAGGTGATTTATAGAAGACAAATGAGAAAGGTTGAACAAATACCTCATTTAGAGCCTGATTGTGCTATTGTTATTCATGAAGAATAGTTACTTACTCCCATCAGGACCTGTTCTTGGATTGGCATTGACGTAGTTCCTGGCTTTAGCAAAGGCTGCAAATAAAGGCCTTAAAAAGTCATGGATTTTTGGAAACATATGTTTCAAGCAAAACAGTAAAACAGCTGACCTTAGCACAATGGCCCCTTCTGCAGTGCGGCAGAGCGAGCTTCCCTTGGCACAGCCAGCAGCTGCTGCACAGGGCACAGGACAAGTTCTAACTGTCTGTCTTAGTTCAACTACCTCCTGGCATAACGGTATGCTACATGGCCTGGCATCTTAAGCAGCAATATAACAATTAAAAAGTCAAAAGGAAAAAGCGATGAGTTGATCAACATAACATTTTTTCTAATGCAACCTGAGTCATTACTGCAGTTAGCAAGCCATATCCTACTGCTTTAGTCAAATGATTCCTACTACTGTATATTACCTTAAAATTTGTCACTATTAGGGGATGAATGATGGAAGTTCAAGCTCCTCATTATCCTCAAATGCCTCTGCATTAAGTCAAAAGAGAAACATTTATTTTTTTCTGTGAAACTGAAAATACTTTATCAAATAGCAAAGACTGCTGCAGCAGCTCTCATAGCATCCAGCCAGATGTCCATTCCATGGTTTTCCTGAAGGCAATGAAGCTGTGAAATACTCAGGGAAATGCAAAGCCCACCTTGCAAGATGAAACTAGCACATCAACCCCAGTGTTAACAGAGCTCAAGCACTTCTGCAAAGATGGAGAGCTGTCTATACCGAGCAAAAGACCCTGGGCACATGGCCTAGAAAATGTATGGGTATGTCATACTGTGTCGTGTCCCTCACTGGGGGTACACACTCATCATTGACTCCTCTCCAGTAACACTTTACTGGTACATCCTGGTTTAGCTGTAAGACGTATTAGCTGTGGATAGTCTTTGATAGCCGTAAAATTTTGGTGAGCAATTTGGAAGGGATGCCCCCAGGAATTTACACCCCTTTCACAGAACTTAATCTGCTGTATAAGCCTTATTTAGGGAATCCCCATTAATTTCCTGGCACATCACTGTGTTTCTTAAAACCTATATCTACTTTTCTCATTGAGATCATCTCTCTCTTTAAACTACCTTCACCATTATTTAGGACTACACCTTTTACTGTTTTTCATTTCTCAGTCTTCCTACCATGCCTTACAAGTCCACTCAGAGAATTATAACATCTGTCAGAAGTCCAACAATTCACCTCCTTGCCCACCACAACACAGACAAAACAATTTACTGTAAATGAGGCAAGCTAAGACATGAACGTACATCTGCCAATGGCAGACTCTTGGTCATAGCAAATGCAAAAGGGTTTAGCTATCTTATGCTTATTGTGGGATAGTATACGACATGATTCTGAATTCGAACAATTACTTACAGCTGCTCAGTGGGGATATCTTTATTTATGCACAAGAAATCATTGGCATGTCCATATCCACAGTCCCTCTATCTATGCTATGGGAATAACCCCACTGACCCTCCTAGTATAGTGCTGCAGCTGTAAAACTCAAAACTACCATGCTAAAATACACTGTGATTTTCCCAGCCTTGCTGGTTACTTAATGCTATTTATGAATGTTTGTGCCTGCATTTAATTTCCTGTGGTGCTTTAAGTCCTTCACTGAGACTTGCAAAACTGCCATCATACATTTCCCAGAGAATCTTTTGTTCAGCGTAAGTAAATCTTGATGCACAGCTTCAATTTCCCAATAATTAAACATAAAACTTTTCTAAAATGCTGGATCCAGGGCAGTTATAGGAACAAACCATTGGGTTGCTGAGGAGACTTCAGAGTCAGATTTGTGCACCAAGTTCACTTAAACACCTTGATGCTCACACGCTTCTTAAAGCCGCACATTTAAGCACAACGTTAGGAAGCTGAGAAGGTATGTAAAGAAACATTAGGAAGGAAAACAATCAGATCAGTGGAATTTTGTATGGATGGGGGGAAGCAGACAATGTAAGTGCTAGAAAGGAAAGACAGCAGGAAGCAGCCAAGATGTCATAAGTGTCCTGCCTGCTTGGGTAGAGAGAAACATAGAGATCTGCAAGATGTTTTGGGGAAGATTCAAGCAGGTATTTGACAGGGACCGAAGACTGAGTCAACAGAGTGTTGAAAGGTTTTTCAATTTACCATAGACTTAAAATAAACAAAACCAAAGCTGTTTTTAATAGTATGATTTCTTTGTTTTGTCTGCTACTGCTGTACTGTGACCAAAGAAGTTTTTCATTTCATCTTTTCAGTCTTCTTAGAGCTGCAGCTGTGGCCTATGATAAAAACAGTCTGTTCTCATGAAAACACCTGTGACTGGAATGAGGCGTTAGTACAACCACAGCAGGAGAAAGGAAGGATTCACAAAGATTGTGAGAGAAAGCCCTGGTTAATGTAATTGCTAATTCATTGCACATTCATTTGCTAATTAGCAAGCATGATGTAAAGAAGAAAAACCAACTGTACAGGCCACATCCTTGGCTACTGCAGACACCAATTCACACCAGCTAAGATTCTGGTCCCTTGATACTTCAAGGGGAGAGGTACTTGTTTGTTGTTTGGTTTGATATCAATAGTAATTACTCTATGGTTGCTGAGATGAATTTTAGAGTTATGGGCCAAATCATTTGAGGAAGCACGTTCTGAGTTATCCATCATGCAAAATCCTTTGTGCAGAGTCGCCAAGTTATCACTAACTGTGTATTAAAACAATCTCTTTTCATTTTACTCATGCAGTACTGGCTACATATATAGTCTCTTCTTACGAAGCAATTCAGCTTTCCTGTGAGATGGGCTGCACAAGAAACCAGTCACCTAAATAGCAACAGCCCTGGTGGGCCAACGAGGACCATAAATCATTCTTTAAGGAGAAAAAATATGCTCATTTGCAGATCAAAAAAGAGAACGCTTGTCACAACTAATAATCTCTGTATATTAATAAGGACATTTTAGTCCTGTTGGCATTAAGAGCTGAGGTAACTGGCTCCAAACGAACTCAGTTCCTTCCAAGCAGAGCGTATGCTTAGTTGGACAAAATAAGCATGATACTAATCCTTTTTTCCCCCATAACTCTTCAGTGCTTCATGCAGTAGCTGTGGAAACCCACTGTAAGCCATATGGACATGTGTTTTAAAACCATCACTTCAGAGAAACAACCATAAAGGTTTTGTTTTTCCAAATTTATCTAGAGCTCATCCAAACAGACAAGCTTTGTGCAAGGGAGAAAGCTGGATTGCACATCAGAGCATCCTTGTTTACTGGTAAATCCCACATGAGGACCACTGCAGGAATACCTCTTTGAAGTATAAAAGCATTAATCTTTCTCAGTACTCCTTGCCAATAAAATTAGGCATAAGCTACTTATTGACACAGTCACTGAGCGGACTGCTTGAAATACTTTCCTATTCTTAGACAGAAGCTACTTTGTAAACTCAAACCACTTTTTACTTAGGTGACAAAAAATATTGTCATAATAATTAGTTCAATAGAAATATCCTTATGCTATCACTCAGTGAAAAATTATGATGATCAGTGGCTTGAACTTTTCTTTAAAATCACTATGTCTAGAACAGGAGAACATTTAAAAAGCTAGAAATTACACGTGATGAACTACATAACTCTGGCTGTTTCATGGAAACAAAAATACAGGGCCACATCTTGACACTGATGGAACTACGCTGATGATCCATGGCAGAACATTATTCATGGTTGCAGTTTTATGCTTGTGTTCTCACTGTGTTTGTTTATTCACATCAAAACATGGAGTAGCTTAGATAAAAATACACCTAATGGGGGCAGCGGCCATTTTCTTAAATTCATCAGAAAAGTTATTCCTGAATGAGCTCTGTGGAGCTGAAAGTCCTGCCTGGCACTAAAGATATGACACAAGTCATCAGAAAAGCAATTTTGTTCTTTGGCTGGCGTCATAAATTGAAACACAGGGTATTGTGACTGAATGTAAAGGTGAAAAAAAAAGTAACAGAACAATTAAGCACTTGATCATATTGCCCAGAGAGGCTGTAGAGTGTCTGTCCTCAGAAGCTGATTTGTCTTGTCTGAACAAAACTCATAGCAACCTGATCTTCAGTCAGTATTGAACCCACAATAAGCAAGAGGCTGGACATGAGACCTTATGTGGTCCCTTCCCACCACAACGATTCTCAAATGCTATAACAAGCATGAACAATCTTTGCTGTTTATATTTGTGTTTAAAAATAAAAACAGAGAAAATATTAATAATAGTTCTTCAAATTTGTATTCAACAGTTCCGACATTTTATCTAGATGAAAGCAAGCATGGTGAGGATATCCTGTCATGAACCATTTAAGGTTGTGGGGTTTTTTCCCCATAGGCTTTTGCTTTGAGGAAGGAAAAGGAACATCTGTTCTTTTGGCTCCAGTTAAGGGTTTAAAGTCTTCCCAGTCTTGAGGACTGTTTCATAAACAAAGTCTGAGATCACTGGATGTTCTCTCACAACACTGTTTGTGTAATCAGGCTAAGACGGTTGCAAAAGCAGCAGCGCTGAGGTTGCCATGTGGTAGTAAGAAAACCTGCAGCAGCATGAAGTCAGTGGCTTCAGACATTTGCTTGCTAGAGGTCCGAGGACATTCAGGACTATAAACCAGCCCTAGATTAATTTTTTTTTGTTCTAAAAGTAGATTCCAAATTTGAAGCACACGCACAAATACACAAGAATTGTCACTCTCCAGCCAGCAGTTAGCTGGGTAAGAAATGGGAACACAGACTGTTTGCCATTTGTACCTCATCCATCTTCCGAGCCTTTCAGGACCATCTTTGTTACTCTGATGAAGATGAGTGACTGCAAAGCTGGATAACATCCCCTCTCCTGCCCTGTGAGATACGATACGATACGATGCTGATTGTACACAGGGGCAAGAAATCATTGCCCCATCCATTCCCTCCCCATCTCCTGCTATGTCCCAGGCAGAGCTGCCCCAACTCATGGCTCCCATCGCAGGCTGCATCTACTATTTTGGGACAGTGGGATTTAAAGTAATGGAAGCAGTGTCAACAAATTTACGTATTTCCTTCAAATACTGGACATAAAATTCCAAAAATGTTTTCTGGATTCCCAATTCTGAAAATGAGTATTGAAACAAAATGAAGTTAACATCTGTTGTGTCAGAACAGTTGTATTTTCTCATCTTCTCAGGGTTCAGTGAGAGGATGGGACTACTTTTTCATCATGGTTTAAGAAGACAGTGTGTCAGTGCAGAAGAAATAAATTGCCTCTGGAGCTTTGGAGGCTTTGCGTTCACCCAGGAAGCAGCCTCAGTCCCCTCCATAAGCAACTCAGGACAAAAACACTCAGAAGTTTCCTGGATTTCAAGGAATGATTATTTAATGTCTCCAGGTTCCTGACAGGACCACTGTTTGTTTCTGTGCAATTGAACACTTCACACCTCAGTATGTCTGGCAGAGAGTTCCTGAGGAGCCCAGCACCAGTGGTTCAGAACCAGTCACTCCCGGACTGGGGACACCATTTCTGTCCCCTGAGATTTTAGACACTGTGAGTATGTTTAAGGAACAAAACCACATTTGACCACAGAGGCACAACCCATGAAATGGTATGAAATTCCCAGCTTTATTTTATGGCCACACTGTCTTTGTCACCAGAAACCTCTCTCACATGACTGTCCCAAATGTGCCCATTCTATTAATGCCATTTCTATCACTAATTGCTTAGCACCAGCTTTTGTAATCTGTATTTTAATGGCTAACTGAGTATCCTTTGTAAACTCAGAGTTAGAAAGACTGTTAAAGACAGGGTAGACAAGACCCAACCTCTATATATGCTTTCATTACCCACTGGCTCCAATGAGGCCAGGATGTCACCTTTGGTGTCTGAGAATTAAGTACCCAAAAGGCATTTTAAAAATCTGTGTCATTGATCCTCAGTGCAGTAAATCTTTTGGTATACAAAAGAGATGATGTTTGGACTGAAAATTCACAAAAACAGTCACACTTGGAATACTCTTCCTCATTAAAAAGAATATGACATGTTCTTCTAGCCCTAGCCAGGCGAGTTCCACTATGTCGAATCAATGTGGTATACATTCAGTTTAACCAGCTGGTTTGGGATGACTCATTCTGTGTGTTCACTCCAGAGCCACCACAGTGCTGTTATTCTTTCCTCAGCTACCAAGCAGAAACCACTGTCAGGGTTGACAGTGTCTGGAAAACCTGAATGAAGTTTCTGATATGCAAAATTAAAGCCAGAGGTGTTTTTCTCATCAGGGAGCTATCTGGTGCATCATGAATGTCAGGTAGGTGCAACTCTGATCAGTTATCAGGAGACAGGATTGAGTCTGGAAATTAAAAAGCTGTCTTTCTTTGCTTCAAGGCTGGCAGAAACAAAAACTTAAAGGATGAAGAGAGTAATGAATCCTGGGAATGTGCTGTGTGGACTTGGGAGAAGTGAGAGTAATTATAGTCTCTAATTTCTCCCCAAAGCCTTTAGCAGCATGCGGCCAGATATTAAATGAGTAATTCAGGAAGGGGGAATATAAAGTAACCATATACACAAATACTAGGTTTAGCTAGTTCTTCTTTTAAAGAACTAGCTATGGAGCTAGCTACAAACCTTCAAATCAGCATTGCCTAAGGCCTTGTTTTGCCCAACACTGAAATTCTCAAAGGGGATTTTAAGTCCTAGCCTTCACCGTTGATGCAAGTGTAGCTGCCACTGCTGCTGTCCTGCAGAGCTTGTGGACCCTCATTTAGACCTTCAGGGATGAACACTGGCACAGGCTGCCCATAGGATGACCTCTCCCTGGAAGTGTTCAAGGCCAGGCTGGATCGGGCCTTGAGCAGCCTGGTCTGGTGGGAGGTGTCCCTTCCCATGGCAGGGGGGATGGAACTGGACGGGCTACTATTCTACTATTCTATGATTCCATGACTACAATGAGTGAAGCTGGGGCCCACAGAGGGTCCTGGGTACCGGCACTGCAGGTACTGATGCCTCTGTGTTTGCATTTGCTCCAGGCTGGGGATGGCCAGGCTGTGAGCCTGGGTGCACTGAGCACACCACACAGGGTCTGAGAAATGGCCTGGACATCTTCACTTGCAGTTCTAATCAAGACAGAGAGCCTAAATATGCCTTTTACAGACTGAGTTACTTTTCCAGCAGCACTGACCTCAGTGTTTACATTTTTGAACAAAACTCTAAATCTCTTTTATTGTCTCCTGAGAGACAGAAAAAAGCATCTGTGATTATTGCACATATATTTTAAAAGACGATCACTACCATTCACACAGTCCAAGGGCTTTGCCATGCATGCTGCTACAAGCATTTTCCCCTCAGCTCACACATATTTTCGGGCAGCAGAGAAGGAAGAACTCTGTCTTTCCTTTAGCACTTTTCACAGTTCCTCTTGCTTTTGTTTTCCTGCTCCTCTTAAAAGGGAAGATTCTTTCTTTTTCACACAACTTATCCTTCAGCAGTCAAAAAGTCTCACTAGCACAGATCCTCCCATGTTTCCATTTGTTCCTCTGTAGAATAACTCATGTCTGAAACAAATGAGAAATGCTCAGGGTGTTCTATGGCATAGACATGGTAAAAACCCCAATTCATAACCTTGAGAAAGAATCTGATTATAACATGTCATCTAAGACATGAAAGATAAATATTTGTACACTAATAAGATAAAATGAATTATTTAAATGAAAGCACAGTTGGCTTGGGGAAAGCTGAGGGGTCTCTGATAAACCCACTAACTAGCTCCAGTTAGACCTTGGAGTTTCACAGTGGAAATCGTTTCATCAGAAAAGATAACTATTTCAAAACCAAAACGTAACACACACACAAAAAAGAGAAAACTGAGACTAATTTTGTTTACTTAGAAAAAAAAATATTGAAAAATGTTTTAAAAATATTAAAAGTGAAATTTTTCTACCTGTAAAAATTTTGCTTGCAAATTTTTGCTTGCAAAGAAACCTGGACTAACAGTAATACTGAAAATATTAAAATTTAAGAAAAGAGGAACTGGAAGATAAAAGCTTTCTAATATTCCAAAAGAAAATAATAGTTTTACTTCTATTTGGGCATTGGACTTGTTTTTCTCCACATTACATTTCAATTGCAGCTAAGACAATTTTTTTGCAAGTTTTCAAAGGCTAGGAAAATCCACAGCTAGAAGCCAATTATGAATTGATCCTTTCCAAGTGAACACCCAAGTGCAAGTTCAAGTAACCAAAGAAAATTATTTCCTTAGCGTGTGCCAAGTAACACTCCTAGACTTTTCACCTAAAAGACTACCCAAACTTTCTGAAAAAGTAAAAAAAAACAAAAGGTCATTATATTTCTCACTATGAGTTGGCAGCTGGGGAAGGAGATGATCATTACAGGCTTCTATATATCAATAACAACAATTTTACTGTTTGTAACTTCAGTCATTTTCATGGAGGATACTGATGACACAAGCCAGGTCCCCCCTGACCCTGGGGACCAGCGTGAGCTGGAGTCACCACCTTTTGCTGTCTTTCAGGTGGCTGGTGGTGCATAGACTGTAGATGAAGTTCTTACTTCTGTTTTTACTCCTTTATCACAGTTTCCCCCTCCTCTGATACAGGATGAACAGACTCACCCATTGCTGCTGAGTTATTGCTCCAAAGAGTGATCTTTCCCTTCCCAGAAGACTCATGCATCATTTTGGCTGTTGCAGGAGAAAGTCCCTCTTTTGGTGAAGACTGCAAGCAACCATGAGCCATATCCTTTACTTCCCCAGGGGAGCCAGCAAACCCTCCACTGTGAGATGAGCCTGATCTATAGATGCAAGGATAACACAGAGTTCCTCTGATGTACTTCCAAAGACAGCTACTGCCCTTGCATTAAATTTGAAGATAAAACCAAGCTGAGTTCACAGGTCTGGTGCCAAGCAAAGAAAAATCTGTGTTTCAGTTAAAGAAGAAAGAGAGGGGAGCAGATTCAGTGGAATACTGTTAACATTTTGGGTTTTGGGTTTTTTATCCAGAAATGTTTGAAATTGAGTTAATGATTCTCCTGCTGTTCTAATTTTAAATATTTCCTTTACATCACTGAAAAGAATTCAAAACTTGTATTTAGTAAATGCAGTATGTGAAAGGTCCTCTAGGCTGCTAAATAAGACTTTTGAAGTTACAGGAATCAGTCTATGAAAAGACATTCATTTAGTCCATTAACGTGGAGCATATCTTCAAAAGAAAGGCTGATTTACTGGAAGGTAATTCCTTCTCTTGCTCAGATGAGACTTTGATCGTTTTTAATCCAAACATGAACCTTACAAAGCCATTTGTAGTAATTGCAATCCTTGAATAGTACACTGACCTTTCATATTTTAAAGGCCTTGCCCTAAAAATAACTTCATTTTGAGAAGCAGACTTAGCATTTGCAGTGCTGTGGACCTATCAGTGCGTTCTGTAACTTCTTAGTTCAAAAAGTTTTCAAGATGAAGGTGGCATCACTGAGTATGATGAGTAAAGGGCTGTTTATTTTTCATCTACGTAACTATTTCTGCGTACTGCTCTGTAACTTTCTTCTCTATCAAACTATCAAAACTACCATCATCGTTTCCTATCTTTGAAGATACCCTGCACTTGGAATTTGGGATAAGCATTAAGTGAAGGCTTTGAGAGCTGCTATTTTAGAAGAAAAAACAATACATGAAAAAAATTACTTAAAAAGCTCAAAGGCAATAGGATTCTTCTTGTCTAATCTGGAAAGTTATGTCCTTGCTATTGTTAGTAACGGTGGAAGCTCTGCTTGTTCAAAGAGGTCTCAGATGAGCCTGAGGGACGTCCGGAGGGATGCTGCTCTAGTGCTGCCAGTTTCACTGCACGAAAGTCCCCTTTGCCAGCAAAAGTCTGGTCATAGAGGAGTTGATCTCCTCTGAAGCTCCATCTCCCAATGTGACCTGGGTGGTAAAGACTGATGTCAAGGCAGTGTCAGCTACTGTACACCCTCTATTTTTATATATTTTCCACCATACCCTTCAATATCCTATTCCAAGAGAACATCCCTACCATTGGGTCATCTTCCTCTCTCCAGTCTAGAAGCTGACAGCTTTCCTACCAAATTTCCAAGCCTCCCTGCTATATTGATGGTTGAGATGAAAACGGGCTAGTACAGAAATATAAGGCTTTGTTCGCAACTCCGATTTTACTCTGCGTAGTGTGGCTTAGTTTTTGGAAAATGAAAAAAAAAACCCACAATTTCAAAGGCCAGATCACTTGTAAAATTGTAACAACTTCAATAGTCATTAAAAACTTGCAAGCTATGCAGATCCTGTTTGGACAGATATGATCAGTAAATGAGTTTTCAAGTATGAATAATGTTAATTGTAAATACTTTACAGTAATGGCAATTGACAAGTAGTGTTGCATAAAAAAGTACACTTCTGGAAGGATTCATAGATCTTTTTGTAGCGACAAACATTTACACAGCTGATGAAACGAAGTAGTTATGTACAGGGAAAATGAAGAGATACGGTTTCATGTCCCGTGTAACCCTGAGTTTGCTAATGCAAAGCCAAGAGATATTTTGGGAAAAAAAGCCAAAAAAGCCCATGTATTTGTGTGGAAAAATCTTTCAGAAAGAAAGTTTATATCAAATTCTCAGGACTTTTTGCCTAGAGCTGTTGCATCTATGGCTATTACTGTCAAGAAAGCTGCTTTCAAATCAAAATCATTTGAATATAAGGAGAAGAAGCTGAACTGAGTCCAGATGAAAGCGAAGTGTTTTGAGCAACAAGGTACAGCCGGTATCTGCGTTGGGAGACTGATGGCCCGACGGGATAGGAAGTCTGCACAGACCTAATAGAGACAAACAAATGCTGAATGGAGATTTATTTCTCTCAGGTGCTTCCAGAAGGAAAAGCTTCACATCACTTGCCACACATCCTACACGTCAGAGCTATTAGTGACCTCCAGCTGTAGTTAGTTAGGGAGGGATGAATATCTTATGGTGTTGCTGGATCTCCGCCATTGCACACAGCCCATCTTTTCTCACCCACTCCCCATGAAACCTACTACTTGTCCTCAGCTTGCTGCTCCTTTTCCTCTCTATAGCACCCTTTGCTGAGGGCTAGATAATAAATACTTGACATGGGTACAACTAGCAGAAATCAACTACTACATTTCCGAAAGCAATAAAAGGACGCTTTGGGGATGAGAGGACAGGAGAGAAAGCAGAAATATTTAACCCACCAGGCCACCTCTTGACTCATAGAACTTCTTGATCCAGGCCTCTGGTGCTCCTTACACCAGGCTTCTCCAACACTCTGGCAGAGGAAGGTGAGCAGAGGAAACAGCATAATGGTTTATCATTGCATCCCCGAAGCAGAGGTCCTGTCTGGAGGGCCTGTGGCAGGATATGTCCTTTGCAGGCTGTATTCAGTCCTGCCAGCTGCCTGGCCCTGGCCTCAGTCTCCCACCTCTCTGTCTGAGGCCCCCAGCTATAAATAACACTGCTGCTTCTGGAAGGGATTTAGCAAGACAGACATAGGTCACTCTAACCAAAAAGCCACCTCAGTGAGACCCTGTGATCAGAAAAGGAGGGCATGAAAGAGAGAAACAGCACAAGCAAAGCCTCAGTGTCAGGTTTGTCCTCTGCATCAGGAATAGAAGACAACTGTATTACCCTGTTTCAAGTATTTTCCAGTGGCTTAGGTGGTTTAAACAACCTCCTCCCAGAAAGAGAAACATAAAGTGGTCCAAAACCCTATGGCGTTGTTGAAAATCTTCCTTTTACTTGGCCTCTTTGGGTCTTCTGCTGTTTTGTAGAGATGCCCATGCGATTGATTAAGAAAAGATGCAAACACATCTGAAACAATCTCTTTTTCTCCAGACTAACTAGATTCACTCGCTGTCTCGTAAAACAGCCTTTAATAATGACACTTGAACCACACCTTTATCAGAATGGCCATTTATGACTTTTCCAGATGTGTCTTGATATCCTCATATGAAATCTACCTAAGCGTTGGTGTTGCATGATTAAGCCATTTCTTCTATGTGAAATTATCTGCCTACCTTCAGGTTAGTTTATGCACTGACTCTGTTGCCAAGATTCAAGCTAGGCACAGCTGAGCAATGCCTCTATAGAAGTAGTAATTATAATTTGCATCATTAGATGTTTGTTATAACTGAGTCTGAGTTGAACCACAGCCAAAATATCCCCTGTATTTGCCAAGAAACATCCTTTGCTTCACACAGCTTTTCTCTTATCACAGTGGAAACAATCACCGTTGAATTAATTGCCATTGATAATGTAGAATAAAGGCTGAGCTGATTGTTCAGTGTAGAAAACCAAAATTTCATTTTCTATGTTCACTTTCACCAAGTTTTTTCTTTTTCTTTATTTGAACCAATTAACAATCAACAGTTCAGTGACATTTTATAATCCCCTGCTTTCATTCTACCTCCAGCGTTAGACAGCTCTGAAGGCTGTGATTCTAGCATATGAATAGTCACCTTAAAGCAAAAAAATCTATGAGTTTAAAGAATGCGTAGGATTCAGAAAAAAAGTTGCCTTTGAAAAAAGCTGTGGACTAAACTGATTCTATGCAAAATTAAAACAGCCCTTCCCCATGACTACAGCAAAAAGAAAATGCCACGCATGAAAAACAAGTCAAAGAAAGACAGAAAAACATGTCACCATGTGGCTGACAGCAATATATATTATCCCTAAGAGTGATAATTCAGATGGAGACAGCAGCCTGTATGAGTCAGAAGAGTATTATCTGAATATATCTAAAATAAGAAAAAAACAATTAAATACAAATAACAGGGAACTTAACAGATAGAACAAAATTGTCTGATCACATCCAAACTTCGGGGATATTTACACCAGTTATGAATCTCTGGTCTGAATTCAGTTTCATAGTTAAATCATGTATCTTTACAGGTCTAGAGAAGAAGAAAATTAAGACATTCTGAAATTCTGGGATAGTAAATACAGAAAGAAATGTATCTGACTCTTAAGGAAAGTTCAAACCCCAAATCTAAACTGGCAGCCAGACAAGAAAATGATTATAGGTTAGCAGGTAACCAGAAAAGATCAGAACTATAGAAACGCCATTTTCTTAACAGATCTGCAGACACAATCCTTTACCCTTGCACCAGAAGAGCTGGACAAATATTGCCACAGCAGAAGACGATCTCCTTAATCCTTTAGAGGCAAGATATTTTAGTTCAAAGGCCCCTACTACTGTGGGTATTGCTGTTTTGCTGGAAAAGGCCATGGATGTCCTCAGTGAAACATCCACACATATGTGCATTATGCCAAGCTGGTTTGCATAATGTAAGAGACAAAAACGTTTTGCCTAAACCTCAAATCTTCTGAGGCTTGTTTTTACTATATTTTTCTGAAAGCAAAAATGAAATTAATTGATTTCAGCTGGATCTCAAAAAGGAACATATCAGAATCCTATTAAAAACAGGTCTTTTAACAAAACTAACCCAGGCTCAATCACAAAAGAGGACGAGCCTCAAAGAGATTTATGGCTTTATTGGCAGTGGATCAGGGCTGGCCCTGTGACCTTCTCCAGACAGCTGGAAGTGAGAGAGAAGGGTATCAGGCCATGAGTTGCATTATCCTCTGATCCCACTACTGGAAAAAACAATAGTGATACTAAGTTGTGTCCATAACCCTCCACTTTGGTTGTCAAAGACGGAAACAGTTATCTTAAAAGTTGCACAAGGAGCTCAGTATAAGAGACCTCAGTGGTTATTTGCTTTGGAGTTATTCACACACAATATTTAAATATTGCTGCAACAGGAAATATTCAATTTCCCCACTGCTGATTTTTGCAGGTTTTTGAAGAAGACGGTGACACTAAGCAAATGCAGAAGGTTGGAACTACTCAGGAGAAAAACAAAAGCACAGACTGAAGCTATTTGGCCTTGAGAAGCCGCTCCGTCCACTCTTATCCCAGCATATTCTCCTGCTTATGTTACTTGCATCTTTCTGGTCATTTTTTGCATGGCTTTCTGTCCTCTACATCCCTGGCCTTCATTCACACTTCTTTAGCTCAATGGTGCTGGTAGAAAACTGAATCTTCCTTGTGAGCTGGCTCCTTTCTCCAAAATTCTCCCAAAAAGAAGAACTACTCAATCAGCCTTTGCTTATTTCTGAGGTGTCACAGTTGCTACCTGTAATTTCTTCCTGGGTTCTATCTGTGTATATCTGTAATAGTCATCTAGTCCAAAAAGTATGAAACTAATTTTATAAAGAACATTTTTTTTCCTATATAGGTGACTTTTATTTTATTGGGTTGGGTCTTTTTTTTGCCAAAGTAATTTATTGATATAAACACAACCCGTTGCATTCGGAGATATCCTGATAACAGCTCATGAAAATGAAACTTTTTACCAGTGAGTGTTGCTGAATAAATATGGTGAACTATCTCATAACTTCTAAGATCTCTGATTTTTTATAATCCTTGCTATGACATATATTGATATCAGTAATTTTATACATTGTGACAAATAAAAACCAGATGAAATCTTGCAGTTGTGATTTGCCTCTCCAAATGCAATCTCATTGAGAACATGCTAGCGTTTGATCACAAAATACGAACCACACAACGTGACCACAATTCTAGCTATGAAGATCTTGAAATATCCAATGGGTCTTTCAGGATTCTTTGGTTTTCCTGCTTGGATAAAAAAATGAAAATCTAAGAATGACATGGCAGCTGTCACAGATCCCGGCCCAAAGAGTGTATTTGTAACCTGGCTACTTTGCCTTGCTCCTAACCCTAGCAAAAAATCCTAGGAGGAAATCAGCCCTATGACCTTTGGGAATCCAAGCCATTTGGAGCTCTGAGCAGTTTCAGACCAATAAATAACTTTTATAGAAAATTATCAAGTTTGTTCTCTGATGAACAAACTCTGTCTTAAGACTCATCAGTTACTGCCGCCTTTCATGCTGTATCAGTTCACAGTGGCTGATAACAGAAGAAACATTTGCCTGAACTCCCCACTCAAGACTATAAATCTCAATCCACTTTCACAAATAAACCCATGCTTTTTCCAGCAGGGAGCGTAGGGGAACCTAGTGAGAAATGGCAACCTCATCTCAGTGAACAGTTTCCACTCAAAACTACTACTCTCTCTGTTAATGCTCCTATTAGAGCCTGATCGCCTTGTTTGTCCCTAGAGGTCACTGCAAAGCAGAATTAAAGTGCAGCCGTGCTAAGGCAGTGTGGGGAGCTGAGCAGTACCCTCAGCTCTGTCTTTGTCCCTATTCTTCCATTTACCTGCTTTCTCTAATGATATTGTGCTTATAATAGTCATAAATGGTCTGTTTTTATTTTATCCAGTGGAACTCTCCTTTATACTGTGTTTATTACAGGCAATATAAATAAAAAAATATATGTATGGCCATATGCTTATATGTAGCATGGATTCATCCATACTCCTTTCATGGCTATCATAAGACATACTTTGTTTGGAAGGGGCTAATTTCTATTCCCTGGGTAAGCTCCTCAAAGTTAGTATCACTGTAGGGCTGGGATGCCTTAGGTCACAGTACAGGAGTAGAAAAATTGCATGGGTCCGTTTTAATTAATTTTAAGCTATTTGTATGAATGAATCCATCTGCAGGAGAATCATACTCACAAGTTACAGACATATCAACAGAGAACTGTATTCGGCCCCACACTTCCAACAAGCTCTTATTGGATGACAGTTATAACAGATCTTTAAAACCTAATAAATATTAACCACTTAGCCCCAAACATTTAGGATTCTTCCAGGATTAGTGGCAGCTTAAAGCATGACAGCGAAGCTGCCTAGAAGCTGATCTCTTCTAGGACAGCAGATCTGCATTAATGCAGCTAACTATCCTCATCTGTTTTCATTTCAATTTTTTTTACCTGCTTTTGCTACCCTCTCCTCATTTTTTGGCCCGATGTCTGCGGCAGCTGGTTCTCATGAGCACAAGGTGGTGACATCACTTCCCATCTTTGACACGAGTTGTTCACAGAGCAGCTAAATCAAAGCAGCCAGAGTCTCTGCTTAGTCCATCAGCGATGGATATAACTGCTAGGTTTCTATCTAAGGCATATGGGACATTGAGCTGGAGATGCAGAAAGCAACTAGAAGACAAGAACTTCTGACAGCTTTTGAGAAGGAACCAAGTTCTCAGTGAAATGGCAATTCATGTACATTTTAAACATTTGCTCAGCAGAACCCTGTTTTCTAATGCTGCTTTCTTCAGGAAAGTGAGTATTTCCCCCTGCATTGCTGGAAGATGTTAATTTTTGTCCACCAAAGACAGCTGCTAAAATTATACATGTTCCAGATAGAATACAGACACCACTTCTTCAACAAATAGGGTGGCTTGTTATCATAAACTGTAAGATAACCTTGCCATGAGGTTTTATATCCATGTTATGTTGACCAAAGGAAAGGGTCTGCTTCTTCTTTCAGCTGTAGTGGACTTCACTGACACATGGAAACATCAGTGAAAAGAAAATAAACAGAAGAAAGAAACATGAGTATTAGATGTTAGGAGATAAAGAAGAATCTAACATTGGACCCAGGAGTCTTCTATGGCATCAGAAGCCAGGTTATGAGAGCGAAATGGGAGGAAATTCGTGAAATACTTTTTGTATGCAATAGCAGCCAATATGAGAAAAGATGACTGGGGAAAGGGAGCACCAGTGGCACTCAGTAAATACCACCCCAATTCAGGATTGGCTAAGTGATGACTGAGAGATGAGTCAGATGTACTTTTTTTCCCCTATTTCTCCTCTGCCTTATTCTACTTGTAGGAGATCATTAAATCGGGTAACATAAAGTCTTCACAGTCTCTCTCATCTCTGCTCACCCTGCTATGTGTCCTACTAATGAAAGAGATGAGATTGTTTCAAATTCGAACACACAGGTATGAAAACACCATTGAGAACTTCTGAAACATTACTTACTGCGATGTCTGCCCTTTAGGGATGGGGCCAGCTGACCAGGTCGTTACACTTTTTAATTACTAAATAAAGAATAGAATTTCCAGATATTTTGTTCCACTATGGTGTGGTTCAAGATTCTTTTAAACAGACAATTATTACCACACTGAAAAAAAACAGTAAGAAGAGGCTAGTGGTTACAATGTGAGTTTTAATCTCTAATTAGAGACATAATTTCTTGCTGTAAAAGATGCCTTCTCTGACCTTCAGCAAGTAACTTCTAATTTCTTTGTTCCCATTTGCAAGAATACAATAGCACTTCTCTACCTCAGAGGGGTGCTATAAGTATCCAAAGATCAAATTTGAGATACATGGTATATATCTTTAAGTAAATACCATCCACTTTACATTCCCATCAGTTATAAATATGGTAGCTGCTATAAATTATAAAGATATAAAGTTATAAATTCTATCTGCAGAGAGTATTACGCATTTTTCTGCCAATTATGTAGATTTAGTTTAGTGTTTCCTGCTCTTCTAATATTGGAGGTTTTTTCTAGCAGACCACACTGAAAAGAAAAAAAAAAGAAGATATTTGACTATGAGATCTCTCTGTGGTTTAAGACCACATGACAGATAAAAATAGAGCAATTTCCTAAAAGTGCTAAAAGAATTTTTCATCTTCATTTTCTAAAGAAAAGGACAAATTAAATACTATCACTTTCTCTATAAAAATCTCAGTTACATTCAGTGAAAATTATTTCAAGGGAACAGAGTAAAAGAAACCAAAACAATATAAGTTTTCATTTGGGTGCAGTGTAGGCAGTATTTCAGTATATTTACTCAGCTCTAAGATTACATTATCTGTCCTGTAAATTAGTAGAGAAAAAGTGCTTTAAAAATGTAAGGGATAATACAGAGAAAATGCAACCTCAGAGACAATAACTACTTTTCCAGCCTATAAAAGCAGGCTGAAAGTCATGGCTTTCTGCAGTCAAGTTGCCAAGAAGACAGTAAAGCTCAGCAGCGGCCAAAGGCAGTTCCTTACCTCAAGCCACAGGCCTGCCCAAAATTTTGTTTTAAAGCAGAGATCTGCAGGAGTCCCCTCTGTGTATTTGCTACATCCACCTTACTTTTTAACTCTTTTGCCTTTTGCATCTTAAAAACTAGAGGTCTGCCCGGACAATGAATCCTAAAACCAAGGACAGTGAAGTCAACACAGACAAAACCAGTCAAGCCAAAAAAAAAAGCCCCATTACAATGCCACAACACTGTCATTCAGTAACAGCCCAGGTATCCTGTGTTTAGTAAAAATGATTCTTTATTAACACGAATAAAAGTGTAGGATCAGTGAGATGTCATGCATGAAGATTTAACAATCAAAACTGAGTATACTTGGGTCAGAAGAGTCTCCCCAGTGAGCGCTTATTCATTATTGTTAAGTGAGCTGTCTGGTAGGGTAAAGGCACATACGTGTTAATGACAGTTAAGTAACCTCCTTGCTCTTTAAAACAAATTGTGTTGCAATACATGGTACATCTACACTTGAATAGATATAATATAACTTGACAACAGTGTCTTACATATTTACCTGCTGTACAAGAAAAGAACAAAATACCTTTTTGTAAATTTTATCAAGCTTTTAGTTTCTATCACATCGTTTGTGGAAAAGGAAGAAACAGTGGAAAACGGCCTCATGGAGAGACTTTGCTATTACTATTTTAGCACAAGCTGTTCAATTGCTGTTGAGAATGCATTCTAAAAGAAAACAGACTGAAAAATCATATCTATTTCCCAACTTTGCTTAACAAAGTGAATATTCTTGTAGATTTTTTTTTTTGCAATGTTTTAAGCAGAGATTTTTCTCTCTGTGCTTTGCTGTTGAAATCAGTTCTGAGCTATGAAATCCACGTAGGAGCTGCTGAACGGCCTGGAAATTTTACGTTCACTCAGTTTGGTGGTTTGATGTCTGTTTATTAAATAAACAGAGGTTTGTGTCCAAAATCTGTACTTGAACATAAGCAGGTTGAAGGAAGACTGCAAATTGAAATTAGAATACTTAGATCCAGGGTTTGCTCGTTACAAAGGACTAGAATTTTCTAGTTATCTGTTAAAACACACCAAAAAGGATTCACAGTTTGAGCGACAGAGGAAGGTTTATGTCCCACAGAGCAGGTGAGGAGGCCATGGGGCACATGTAACTCTATCCTGTCTGAGAACAGAGCTCCCTTGCGGGAGAAAGCAACTCTTGACATGGTAAGAAACTCTGTGTGCAGGGCCTTGATTCACTACAGTCTGATCCCAGGTGAAACCAAATGTGAAGGTACTGGCATGGAAAAACATATATCCTAAGCCTTCTTTAGGCCATCTTTGCATCTGACAGACACCTGAGGGTTTGTCCGAGGCAGTGCTGAGCCACTATTCTTCTAGCTGAAATATAACTTCAGTAGAAAATCAGCCCTGTATGAGGCAGAACACTGCAGAACACTTTAATTCTAAAACCAAGAAATGTTCAGTATAAACATACAAAAGCATATAAAACTTTTGTAGCTGTTTAGAGCATTATGAAAACAGAATAAAATTATTTCAAGATGTTCTTAAGATGTACTCATCTTCCGTTCTAACTCAGTAAAAATGTCTCAACAGATGAAAATTAAATACAGGTTACCGAAACAAGTCGGAGATAAGGAATGCTAGAGACAATATAGACATAAATATCTACTCATCTAGCCAGTAAGAATTTCCCTGGTTTAGTTTGATTGATTTGTTTTTTGTTTCTCTGATCACAATTAAAGTACAGAATATGTTAGACTGAAATTAGAATATATTAGCTTGCAACATCCATCAGTTCACTTGTCAGTGAATGAGATCGTTAGCCAATTATTCAGATGGATGCTTCTGCAGCAGTACCTACTGCAGGAAGGACAGAAAGAGGGAAATCAAAAAAACAATTTTAAGAGGAAAGCATTTCTTCCAAGAAGCACAGCAGACAATATAGAAATAATTTAAATTGTTCTATAATTTGGAATTTGTATTTCCTTGTACTAAGAAAAAAATGCCAAGAAGTGCTTAAATTGATTTTAATTCCTAAAGTTCCACTTTGAGGATGTGGCATTCATAAAGCATGCACTGAAGGCTCAGTTTACAGAAGTATTCAGACATTCAGGCATTGCCATGAGCCTTCTATGACTGACAGTCCTGAGATAAACAGTTTTTGGAAGTGGATTTTCTTGAACCACAACTTCTTCCACTGTCCCTCAGAATTTTTTTGTGCTTGTTTCTCATTCCAGTGGATACAAAAGAGCAATAAATTAAAAATAGAAATTAAAGAAATCATGACTGTTCTCACACTCCATGATTCCAGCAGGATTTGAACCAGGCATTGGCTCCATTTTATAGTGTTCAACAATGTGTGTCCTGTTAGGCTTCCACTTAGGTTTAGAAATTGATGCTTTAAAATATTTCCTTTTCCAAACCTACTGTATTCTGTTTTAAGTTCTTTCTTTGAAAGGTTCAATAGACCTATGCAAGTCTATTTTTTCTGCATCTAATAAAGCTATCATCAAAGCGTAACATTGTTCAACTAACACTTCCTAGTACTCCTTCTCCAGTATTTCTTCACACCTATGCTGTGAATGAAATTGCATTATCTGTCTTGCTTGTTCTTTTTCTCTTTCCTACATGTGGTACTAATTGGGCAACCATATGTTCATCAGTGGTTGAGCCAAGGGGAGCGAGCAGATCAAAAAGACCATCTTATTGTATCCCACAGTCCATATCCAGGGCAAGTATCACCCTGAAGGTTGTTAAGTGTTGCATGGGGTGCAAATAAGATCAGCTGAACTCAAGCTGTCCATCTGTTGTCCTTAGCTAGAAAAAAAGATTTGCTACAGCTTGAAAGTTCACTGAGTCATAATTTGATCGAGCTCGAAAAGTCAGTCTCTTGGAAATGAACTTGGTCAGTACTCAAGCAGCACATACTTGGATTTCACAGCACACAGAAATCAGTCTGGGTCTCAGAAGACAGCAGCATGCCTTAGAATCAGTGAAAATGGGAAATATTACTACTTCAAGAAGAGCAAGAGAGAAAACCTCCCAATAGTTGATCACTCACTCAAACTAATGCACTCTCCTGTTACGCCAGTGCTATTTTCAGATTGAAAGTTGTTTATCAGCAGTCAGACAAACTCTGTTCTTTAAGGAAAACAGAACTCCCCACATACATTTTTTTACACAGATTACAGCCAAAACCACCCAGTTACCACCCAGGTTTGCAAGTTGTCTTAATTAACAATAGTGTTGATATGTGAGAAATTGTATACTGTGTTTTTACCAAATATTTTGGCAGCATAGTGATATTGGTATTCTCTGTAGTCAGGGCGAGGCAGAGACATCTGCCTCTGTGTGTGTCTGTGTATGATACTTGCAGTATGGAAGCAGCACTAATATCCAGAAAGACTACACAGACGTGTTGTCAGCACATACAGCTTGAGGCCACTAATTCAACACCATCTATTTAAAGGCCAAATATTCTTTTCCATGCGTAAATAGTCTTGCGAATGTTAAATAGTATTTACATTATAATTCCAGACTCTCAAAATACATATTCTCTTTCCTTTCCACATCCTTCACAATGGAGCTGATAACAAAACCTAAGTAAATGATCAGGGAAGACAAGGAATTCACCTTAGCTTTAGTACCTGTAAAGCAGCAAAACCGAAACAATCTAAGGCAAAGGGTAGACTATGAGGATGCTGAAGGTTTCTGAGATGATTTCACAATCATTTCCCAATTTGCCCACCTGGGAAATCCTATGGCATCAAACATTACTGGACTCCTCACATGGTTTAGGCCTTTCAATTCCCAAGATACCTAAGGATTTTAAATCTGAAGTGTGCTTTCCAAGTCATCTTCATCGAGAGATCTCGAAGCACTTAAACAAACAGGATAGAATAAGCAGGGTCTAACCTCTGCAAAGGCAACATTTCAACTGCTTTTCAAGTTGTTGATTCAACCTAAGTCCATCTTGTATTTTCAATAACAGAAGAGCTGGTATAGCCTCTGGCGAAGAATAGCACATTTGTGTTAGTTTTCAATGCTGAAAGATGGCCAGTGGCAGCTAGAGGTGAGAGACCTGAACTCAAGTCTTCACATCATTTCTCAGTGTTTATCTGTGTATGTAATGAAGAGGGTTTTACAGCCCAGACAAATATTTGATGAATAAGCTGGCTGAGTGCAGAGCTAATGCATGACCTGGCCCTGAATTTGAATTCCCCTTTGTGAAAGGCCGCACACAACTATCACTGCTTGTAAAATGCCACAGAAAACTTCCAGTTTCAAGGAGTTTGGTTCAGCTAGTCAAATTATTCAGGTCACCAGAGTGTCATGTTTTGAAAGTACAATCTCCAAGCTACATACCTCTTGGAAAATGTTAAGAACTACAGTTTTCACTCTCTCACTCTGACTCAGTGTTTCACCACTGAGAATCTGTGTTCCTCTTGCAGTTGTTGTAATCTCACCTTATTTTGTTTTTTTCTTTTCCTGCAAGCAGCAAAGAGAACAACTTTCCATCCAGGAACCTACCTAAATAACATATTGCAAAGGAGAAGGGGGCATACATTATCTGGTGTGTGCCTTCCCTGTGTTTTCCTCCTCTCTCTGAAGAATCACTCCCACTGGCATTTGATACAGTTGCGCTAAGACATACTTTCAGCAACCAGGAAAAGCCCCAAACAACATCGGCTGCTGAGGTACATTAATTTCATATGTTATTCCAGCCTGATTCCTTAGCATGGAGAACTTTTGCTTTAGTGAAAAGGAACCCTGCTGCAAGTGGACTAGAACCATCTTTGGGCTGGCTCCTCCAAGAACTGTAAGCTCATCAACATTAAATAACTTGCCGTCATGGGAGAAGATCTTAGAATAAGTCCCAGTGGGCAGCTCAAAGAAGCATAAAAATGCCTCTGTCTCTTAAAGCAACAACAGCTTGGAGGGGCAGACATTTCCTTACTTCTAATTATTTTGTGTTCTTCTGGCATGAATTCTACAGTTTATGTTATTTTACATAACATATTTCTCTTATTAATGCAGCTTTTTTTTTTATTTATAGAACTGTACTTTACAGCGTGCTCCAATAAATATTTGTGGCAGTAAGTTCCCAGAGTTAATCAAATGTTGCACAACAAGCATTTATTTTTATGTTTTTATTTTAAATTCAGTTAACATTTAACTCCATTGACTGTCCAGTGACTGTCTGGCCATTCTTATGTTAATGCTTTCCGTAAAAAATGTACATTGCTATGGTTTTTAAACCTTTCTAAAAGAATTTGTTCTGTCCTCTCCTTCCAACTGCTACGAAGCTTAGATAAAGATGGGAAGAGGAATGGCCTGATTCCATATTATTCACACCACCAGGAAACCTGAATCCATTCTCATCCCATTCTTGATTATCTGTGCCACTGGGGACCATTGTGTCAACCTGTGGTTGCTTTATGAAAGTGCTATACAGATGTTAGTTCTCTTCAGTAAGCGGTCAGCCCCTCCAGCTTTTGGGGTTCAAAAAGCTGATCACGATTTTGTACACTATTTAGTGTGTAATTGATTGTGGAATTTTAAAAAAAACCCTAAAGCTGATGTTCCTTTGTGCTATTAATGAAAAACATATTTCCCTTGTTTTCTAATACAACCTATGACCTTAACATGTGGTTGGAATGGATATACTTAGCATCTTGCTTTTTCAAATTCTGATTTGATCCTTGACCAGAACAATTATCTGATGAAATTTTACAAGATACAACAAACGATGGTTTAGTGCAAGTTTTGATCACAATGGAAACAGTCGACATTACACCAGCAAGATGAGGATGAGTATCAACAATGGCACTCAGACTCCATACAGTTCTCAATACAAGCCCAGTGGGGGTGGTGGGATACTTAATACAAATTTTTATCCAGTTGACAGTTCACAGAGGAGAATAAATTCCTGCCAGTTCTGCCAAATTACTCATCCTGTTCTCAGTGAACCTGAATGCTACAGCAACAACCAACAGAAAGACAGACATCTGGAAACACAGGGCTCAATGCAAACCCCACTGTCAGCTGGTAAGAGTTCATTTATATCACACTAGGGTTCACCTCAACCATAACTGTCAAAGGAGTAAACCATAGTCAGTGACTGGCCTAGAAAAACACAGATGGAGTTCCAGCTCCGCGGGGCTAAGCAGCTTGCAGTATACTCTGGTATATAATCAATTCTCCTCACCATTACAAAAACATACTCAAGAGTTTTGAAAGAAGGTGGTGACATGGAACAGATATAAAGAATGAGGGATGGAACTCCATTCTCAGAAGTCAAATATGCTATTAAAAATTACACAAAGCGTGAAGTATTGGATCACATTTTGTGCTATTTCACTTCATTCTTTCAAGCTACTTTTAACAGATACAAATAAAATACTCTTGACTGAAGTAAAAAAGTGAGGACTGTTTCCATAGGGTGAATTTGTTACACTGATCTTGCCTCCTTTAAAAACTATCTGAAAAAGAGAATGAAACAAAACAAAAACCCCAAACCTGACTGAAAACCTTATCATACATTTTGCTTTTCCTTCTGCCCTTCTAGAGAAAGTTATTAGTATGCTTTCCAGCAAAAACCACATGCCTGAGTTACATTATACCAATGAAATTGCAAAACTATTGGCCCAAAACGATCAACATGCCAAGGCGTGATTGTCAAATACTGCACAGTTTCTACAGTCCTGCTGTATCTGATCCGAAGTATTTGTTGCTTTTCAACACAGAAGGCACTGCCATAGAACTGCTGCTGGCATCTAAATATGGCTTGAACTCTGCAAAACTCGAGCCTTACAGAAAAGCATGAGGGGGGACAGCTGACTATGGTACTTTAGTTCCCTCTCGCAGACTCAATGCACAAATGAATATTTCCATTCAGTTGTGAAACGCAGATAACATGAAATGGAAGTTAACCCACTGATTACAGCAACTGGAGGGCGAAGAACCACCAGGAACACAACACTGTGTGTGAAGTTACGCACAACTGCTCCAACCTGAGTTTTTCTAATTCAAGGCAGATCATCGATGACTCAGAATCTGGAGTTAAAAAGAAAACATCTGTTCCAGCCAAAGGACAAACCTCAGTATCAGTTTTGCTGTGAACTGCAGTGGAAACAGACCTGAGATCTTTTTGCAATGAGTAAGTGATATTAATGTTAGTGCATTAACAAAATTATAGTACGATTCATGTCCCTACTGTCCCACCCAATCCTGGTCATTGTTATCACTACAAGCATTAAACAAATTAGCACAAAAAATCTAATTCTCTAGGTTCCTAACCAACTTTGGCATAGCGTTGCTGATTTTTTTCACAAACGATAAATGCTTTTCCCTTAGATTTTGGTAATGGGAGGGGTAATCCCAGAACCATCTGGATCAATCTGGCAACATCTTTTGAAAACACTGATTTGGCTAAAAAACAAATATTTGGCTCCATCTATTGGATCAAAGAATGAATCTGGATTTATTTATATTTTTTTAAACCATTTATATGTAGGATCTGAAGATTTAGTCCTATGTATTTTGTAAGGAAACCCTCAACACTTTCGTAAAAGTTGGCAAATCTATACTTGCATGTAAGTACAGAAAATCCAACTGCAGATCTGGTTCAATGAAAAAGCAGACAGAGGCCTTCAAGAGCAGAACGAGTAGCTTTGCTTATGGGTAGACACTATATCAGAGGCTTGTACCTCCAGTTGTTCTCCCTAATTCCAGCCTCTCTAACCTTAGGAACCCACTCACTCATGTGATAATGAAAACCAGGAAGAAGTGAAAAAATTAGCCTTTTCCAAGGAGTAAGCATCTGGTTTCCTTACTGCCGTAGCAATTTTTACTAACATTATAAAATAACACAGTACCCAGGAGATGAAGATTTAACATGTTTTGCTTCCTAATAGTCTTTTATTTTCCACATAAACATTGTGGTAATGCATTAAAGCCTAATAAGTAAGTTCTTCCAAATGTGACGATTAATTAGTAACGAGTTACCTGGACCTTTTGGCTCAGCAACATTTGCTGAAGTGGAAGGTCATCAAAATCCTGTGCTGCCTTGTGCTGATCTCTGCTACAGGACCTGTGTTACAAGAGGCTCTTTTGGCGGAACTGACAGGAGCAGACTGCAATTTCAACACTGGCAAAGCTGCAAAGTTATCCCTAGCAAAGTCCAGTATTTTTCTTACTCCTCCTCTGCAGAGAGATTCAGCATCACCCTGAGTAAGCTGTGTTTATAACTTCTATTCATATTGTTATCACTTACCAATAGCTTTCCTTGTCTTTACCACGCTTGAGACGTGGTCATGAAAAAGAAAGCTACCACTAAGCAGGAATTGTAGTCTATGGTAGGAAAAGATGGGAATGAGCTTCTGGCACAGGTCCAGTCAGGGCAGCTAACTTGTGAAGAAACACTGGAGCCAGTACTGCTCGTGCTGTGGCTGGAGGCTGCACCAACTGCACTGGACCACTTCTCTTACTCTAGAATTGCCAGCACCATGTGACACATCTCTTCCACTCTGTCATGAGTCAAGCGTGTCTCCAAATCTGAATCAGTGCTGATCCTCCACTCGGCTGCCTCTAGCAGACTTTCTGTCTCTATCTCTTTGTGGCCATCTCTCAGCTTTCTCATGATGCTGCTGGTAAGAGCTGTCAGTGTTTTAGGCTGACAAAAATTTTAAGAGGATAGGCAGAATTCCCCCAAATGCATCAGAAAGCAAGTCATAAAACTCTGCTTTCAATGGTATAAGCTCTGAAAGAAGAGCATCACGCAATTTTTACAAGGCATGCATGGACAAAGGTACTCAGGGTCTGGGACCTCTCACAGAAAAGCCATTTGGATAGGTGAAGCACATGATTTAGTTTACATGTTAAGCCTTAGCCTACCCTGCTCATCTATCAGTTTACACATACCCTAAGTACTAGGAGAATTCCACAATCATTTGTCAAAAAAGAAAAAAGGCAATTTAGTTTTCTAAATTATTGCATTCCTCTTCTGATCAACAGTGAAAGGGATTGATTAAAGTAATTGAACAGAATATATCACATAAACGTACTAAGTTCTGCTGAAGGCAGAATGATTAACATGTTACACATGTTGGCTCATCCTTACAATGTTTATCTTGTTTTACAAGATAAACATCCATGCCTTGAGGAATTTACCCTGTTTATCATTCAGCAGAAAAGTCAGCACAGTTATGCATTTTCTATTGCTCATGGATGGTCTGCTACTATTCAGCTAAGCATATCCACGAAGTATTAAAATTACTTTCAACAACAGAAACATTTAATCACTAAAGACAATAAAAATGCAGTTTTCATGAAGTGTTATCTGTCATCATCTTTAGCGCAACAGAAATTAGAGTTGTAAAGAACTTCCAAGCCAACAAGCGTTTCTCCTTGACGTCAATGAATCTAGATTCTTGCCCCTGCAAGATTTTTTTTTACATTATATTTACTATAATTTTATCCAAAATGAGATAAAGACATCATAAATAACAAAGTTCTAGCACTTAGGCAGGCGAATAATTTCTTAAGTCTCCTATTGTCGGGAAGCTTTTCACAGATAATCAGCCAAAGTGTCTTGTGTTATTAATCATTAATCAAAATAACAACTATTAGAAACAGAAACATACCAAGCAAGGTTTTTTTCTTTTATCATTTTACCGCCAATGAACTGAGATCAAACTATTTTGCAGACACTGATTCTTCTGTAATCACTTGGGGGTTATTATGGATCACAGTGCTCCTAATCGATAGTTGTAAGACACATATGAAATCTGGATCTCTTAGTAAAGTTCTACAGTAGCTGGCTTTTCAGGTTGCTGGGACCTTTTATAGTTTTCTGATATTCATTATCCCGTTCATGCATTTACAGCACTGGCACCCTGGTGCATAGGATGGGGCAGGGCGATGTGATGGACAGGCAGCAGCATCTGGGACTGAATTTGTGCACACTTCAGCATGACAGTGCGTAAGAAGGGTAAGGGCTGCAGTGCTTGCAACACCACACTGCCCAGGGTACAGGATTCAGTGGAGCAGGTGCACACTATGAGGTCCTGGAGAGCAACAGATGACAAATATCAAGTGGCAGGCAGAGAACTGGCTGTCATGCTAGGAGTGTGTGACCAGACAGATCTGCATATGTACATTTGTCCTCTGAGTTAACCTCAGTAAGGATCACCTGCAATTGCCAAGCAAGGTAATGACATAACTTGGAGAAGAATACAGAGAGAAAATTTTAGATCAACAGGTAACAGTGGGATTTTGGGCCACCTGCTCCCATGGAATTGGGAAATTATCTGCATGGAATTTAAGCCTTGTCACCCTCTGATTCATCCACTACAATATGTTGCTGTTTCATCCCCTTCACCTTTTAATTTCTCCCATTCCCTTTAGCTGTTTCTCTTATTCAATTCTTCACTTAGGTTATGCACACAAGGATGTGCTTTGCAGATTCTCATAGATAATTCTACCTGAGAAACCCAAGAAGGACAAAAAATCGAGTTTATCCACTCTTAGGCACATGAGCCCTGTAACCACAGCAGGAGTACAAACCAAAACCCAACCTTCTTTTGGAGCTGAGAAAGCAGATCCAGATGCAAATACTAGCAAATCATTTGAGTGAAAAATTGCCATATTGGAATTCTTTCAAAGGCAGAATGGTCTTTGACATTTATTAGTTAATCTTGCACTTAGTTGTTTCACATTAGCCTGCACAGCTACTTCTGCAAACCCCTGGCTTTCACTGCATGTGCTTGGTCCTTCTTGTTGATAAATCCTCAGTCTGGTAACAATCATTCCCTATTCACATCAGCAGTAAATACATTAGATTTCCTTATTGCATGCTGGAAAGAAACAAGCCTGGGATTTTAAGAGATGATTTGATTTTTGTTTATGATCCTAACATCTGAACAGTCTACTGAAAACCTCAGTGTGCAAGGACTCCTTGCTGATTCAACCTAAAACGGAGGGGAGAGGAGAAATATTTAGCCAAAAATGGAAGTTAGAAACTGGTAGAAGACTCATTTGTGAAAATTCCAATGAAGTTTATTTCTCACTGTTCCGTTTACAATCTTTGCTTTTTACTAATAAAAGCTGGAAAAGTAAATTCTTTAGCAGAAAGCCAAATTATTTTTGTAGAAAAATCCAAGCACGCTGTTGTATCTTGTTGTCCATCTGAACTGTACTGACAAAGCCACATTATGGATTCCTTTTCATGCCTTTTACTGTCCTGTCAACCCTGTGCTGTGACTGTAATTGCATTTACTCAGAAACACAAAAATCTTACTACATAAATGACTTTCAGGGGTTTCCTCCAATCTGGCCCAAATCACTGAGCTTTTCCTGTCAGATCCTCAGCAGATTTGTGGTCTGAGGAATAAGAGAGCAGATCTTTATTGAAGACCTACTGTAACTTCAGGAGACTGCATTCAGCCTGAACTACTCAGCCAACCCTGTATTTCTGTTAGGTCAAAATGACGTTATTCCTACCCCCCTTGAACAGAGAAGGCTCCCTGTCACACGTGCACCCAAACTGTGCACATTTGGCCTAGCTTTACTCTTTGCCAAGCTGCCAAAACCACACGTTTCATTTCTTTCTATTAAAGTAGAAAGAGAGCCATAACACGGAGGGCAGTGACCGACAGAAAGCCAGAGCCTGAAAGAGGACTTTCTGATGGATACTGTTTACAGCTTCAATGCAGTTTGGTTTCATCTCACTGAAGCAGGAAACAACCTCTGAGACAAAGATCCTCACTGCTGTCCTGGCAACACGGTGACAGCAGCGGAGCACTAAATGGAGGCCCGTGGAAATGTAACTCTCAAGGAAAAGGCTCATCGTAACATATAATGTGTAATTACACCACTCTGGAAGAAAGCCGATTTCTATGTTTCAGTGAAATGCATAATCAATAACCAAAAGGTCCTTTTCAGCTCATAGTTCTCAGCCACACCTTGCTACTGAATAACAATGATGTTTCACTGCAACAGCTCCAGGCAACACTCTGAAATGCAGTTTGTTAACATAAATTCTTCTGTTAATCTTATTTTTCTGAGGATTAATACATTTGCAGGTTATCCTCAATATGAAATTAACTATACTTATGGTCTATACTTAGGTTTAATATGGAAGTCCTTCCCGAGCCTTAAATCTTGGAACATTTATGCATGTAAAAATAGCAAAAATAGGGTAAAAGTTCTAATAAGCACTTTTCCTCTTATGTACTAAGTGAGATTAGTTATTATTAATTCTTATAAGCCCAGGATTATTTCAAAGCTAGGAAATTTAAACCATCCTCTAGTTAATAAAAAACCATCAATCTGCTGATTTTTCAAAGTAGATCATATCTTTTGTTTTCACCTATAAAAGAATAAAAATTTACAATTTGGTCACTTAAAATCGTGACTATCAAAGCACAGCTAACACTGATTGACAGTGTCTGATGAACTGTTTGCACAGTCAAACTGATTAAATCCTGGACTCAGGACTGATATTAGAGAGCACCTTTTGAAATTCATATTTTGTAGTTTATATATTCATTTCTTCCAGGCACAAAAAGATCTATAAAACTGAAGATTTAACTCTCATATCACTCTTGCTTTTTTGTCATTTCTATATTTTTATCACTAATATCACACCAAATAACAATTTAGATAAATTAAGCACAGTAAATAGTTTAGAATTAGTTAGAAGTTGTTACACATTATCTTTCCTTAGCATAAAATGGAACCTCTTCTAGCATATGCATCCTACGTGCATAAAATGAATAACATAAAATAGATGCCTGAATAATACACTTGTTCAAATAAATACAAAACGTCCTCATTACTTCACAAATTTCTGTCAGGAACATACACTTCCTGACATTTCTCATTTTGTGTATGTTTGATGAGAACTCTTGACTTTGTGGTTCCACAACAGTTCATCTATCTTTTTCACTGAACTGCTTTAGAAAATGAATGGACCCACTGCATGAACGCTGTGTTACCTAGAAATTCTACAGAAGAAATCTTGCTTTGATTACAAAGCAAGAAGCCTTTATGGTTCATACAGCTTTTCTTAGCAAATGCATAGTCATTTCCATCTGCAGATCACCATTGAAATTAACAACTGATCCATATCAATTTTCTCCATCCAAGTATCCTCATGATTCGCTGCTTCTTAAGGAAGCTTCCTAACATTCGCTGCAATCACAATCCCAGATACCTGGTCCAGAGTCTTCCCTTGGAGCACACCTTCTGGTGCTGAGCAGTTCCTGCGTCAGCCCCTGAGATCAACATTCCCAGTACATCCGTCAGGTCCTCAGTGTTCAGAAACAGGACCTCACATGGGGCAGTGAAGTTCCCCAACACTGTCTGTATTGCCTGACTGACTGCCCCAAGTTTGATGAATGTGAATCTTCTTTGCTTTCTGTGCATAATTTATACATAGACATACTGCACTTGAAACAGAAAGAGCTCACCTGGGTGCCTATGCTCTCATTATTCATACTTGAATAATATTAGTGTCAGGTTCGCTTTTGTGAGCATTCATTCATCTAAGAAGCTCACTGGCAATGAAGAGGTCGGAACAACCAGAAAAAAGAACTGAATGCAATTATTTTTGTTGTATTGACTCAGTTTGTTGGACAGTTACCCACTTTTCCTTACAAAGACAGAGTTTATAGTCTCACTACCAGCAATTTTATTGCTACACTTGCAGCACAGATCCACAGAGGGAGTATTATCCCAGTCTGCTCCCACAGTCCCTTCTGTCTCATACACTAAAGCTTTAAAGTTTTAACATTATATTAAATATGCTACAAAATGTCACTGGCTGCAGAGTGCAGGTAATCCCACCCCACCACTAAGTCACGGTGACAGACCCCAGAGCTAGCTGGGCTCCCAGCAATGGAATCTCCTATAATGACCAAGAATAAAATCCGTATATATTATCTCATCTCTAGGCTGAAACAAAAATCTAATGCATGAAGAGAAATTACATCTTTTTTTTTAAAGTTGCATATTCATTCTGTGAATTGAAGAGCAGACACTGGAAATAATCAGGTAATTAGTCCTTGCTGTAAATGATTTATTGGGCATTGTAACAAATGTAACAGCTCTTTCTGCTCTCAGTCCACAGCTTTCCTCTTATAGCTGCTGCTGCTAGGCTAATTGACCTTGCTTGCAAATGTATTTGCATTATACCAGCCTTTCCATTAATGTTATGAGATTAAATGTCATAAGATTAGGTGTGTTTTTCAGTAACACTTCAAAATGTAGTACCTGAATTACAGCAATGGCTGCAATGGTGCAACTGTAAACATGCTATATTGCCCTGGAGAGAGTCTGGAATTTTTTATTGATCTTAAAAGCTTCCATGTGGTTTAAGGTTAGGGTTATGATAGCAATAGCAAATTTCAGCAAAGAATTTCACCCCAAATCACTTCAGCATCTACAGCTATTGCCAGAAAGTGACCAGAGTATATATGGTGACCTACCTAATGTGAACCGTAGTGCACTTATAAATATATACACATATGAACACACACACATAACAGCTTTCATTTTTATCAACTGCCGCTCTTTAACTGAGCTACTTTGTACTATCTTAAGAAAACAGATAGGAGAGATTGCACGATATTGTATCTCCAGGATGCATTTAGAAAATATCTTTACAGCTGTAAAAAAATGCAGTGTTACCTGCTAAATTAAGAGTGGTTCAGACAAGGAGACAGTTGACTTACAGCTGCTGGAGAAGAGGAACATTTATTTAGGAGAGAAAAGAACAGGTGAAAATATGCTGCTTGTACTTACCTAGGGCAATTTTAACTCATCTTTTCACGTATCTTCACATGTGTTTCCATGAGAGACTAGTGAACTATTAGGAACCAGGGCACAGGGTGAAATCAGGATCCCACCCAGCCCAGAACAAAGTGCCTCAGAGAAAAACATGAAAGAGGTGACTGACAATCTCCATTGGCCAATATTCCTTGCAGCACTTTGGTATTCAACCACGGTTTCTTTCTTGTTTCTCCTGTTGTATTGAGGGCTATGGATATCACCTGCAGCAGAAACCATAGTGCCTGTCATGAACTGCAGGACCTCAGGCCCTCACCATAGTCTCAGAGGCTGTCTGAACCTCCCCCGCTATACGGTGCCTCCCTCACCAGGCTCCCCTACTCCCTTGCTGACCACAGCTCTCCAGCCACTGTTTTCCAGCTGTTCTGACATTTTGTTGTTGTGTAACTTCAGATATAGAGCAACAGTTATTGTTGAAAGAGTAGAAAAGTCACAGATCCTATCATAAAATGGTAATTCCGTTAAGAGCAATTTGAACATTCGGCATCACCAACTACAAGCCCCAATCAAACCTCTGTTGGAGTACAACCCTGTTTCTTAACCCAGAAAACAGTGGTTTTCATCAGCTGAATAATTTCACAGGAATCATAAATGTAAATATGACACTAGGTAGGGAAGGTGTGTATTTGGTGACAGCCTTAAAGCTGTAAAGAAGAGCCATGTAACATAACATATTTTCAATTATTGTTCCATTTATTGCTTCCAGATATTGAAAACTGCTGTTTTGCACCTGGAGAGTGACTAAAGCTGGAAGACATTTCTATTACCTTTTTTTTTCCTCCTCATTTTTAGAATGGATTTAGGGATTTAGATAATCACAGTGGAAATCAAATCCTTGTGTGTGTCCCCCAAAAGCTACAACTGTAGCATTGGTTCTGAAGGGCACATATGCACTCTAAGGAAACAAAATGCTTTATCCTGGTCTGTGAGGTCATGCTAAAGAAGATTCCTTCAAGATCCGAGTGCTGCTCTGCTGATATTCCCAACTTTTAGTCATTTTTCATAGGCTGAATCACACAACTCAAAACACCTATTCTTACTCTTTCTCTGTCATTTACAGACAAATTCTTGAAGCTACCCATCTGTAATCAAACTGATTATAATTCACTTCCAAATTAGCGAATAAAAAAACAAAACAAGGACTGGAACAGAACAGCATGTTGGCCCAGAAAACTACAAATCTATGAAAAATAGCAATGTTCAACAGCTGTCCAGATTCAATTTTACGATCAACAGAAGAACACATCACCTCTTGTTCTGCCTAGCATTGATTCAGTACTTGCAGTACTAATTTAAATCATTTAATTTGCAGAACTTTTAGGTCCATCATCTGTTCCCACAGCTCAGTCAATACCGTGGTCCAGCTCACACAAGAAATTGATCTGCAGGCCACTCTTCACAAGACAGATTAATTTTTGTCAATAGATTGATTGGTCTCTGTCTGTTACACATACTAATTTTAGACCATTTAAAGCTCATAAAGCTTTATATTGAGATTCATTGATTTCACAGAGTAATAAAATGATGAATGGGTGTTCAGCGAAGAGCAGACAACTGATGCAAGCATGAGAGACCAATATAAACCCCATAGAGTGGAAAGGACAGAGTTGCAATGACCCCTCTGCTTCTGTTCAGATTTTCCCCAGGTGGTTGGTGGTTCATTCTTCAGACCTATGCAGACCAAAGCAATACTCAGGGCAACCTCAGACACTTTTACAGGTCTGTGCCCCAGGGGCTGCAGGCTCTGAGCCCTAATGCTCAGTTAAAGATCTCCTGGTTTAAACACAACAGGAAGAGCTAGCCTGTCTCTGGCTCCATCACAGGACACAATTTATACAGTCTTTGCTTCTGTCTCTTATTTAGTGGGCCATATTGAGAGGTTTTATCACTCTGTTAATGCTCTAAAAACACATATCCTTCCTGGAAATCAACTTAAGTATTACCATTATTGGCATGTGATTTCATACACACATGCAACGCAAATGCCCAAAGGCAATCAAAATAACATACTTTCCTGTTAAAATACAATGTCAAGCATTTACATGTGATGAAATCAAGACATTTGCTAGTGTTTGAGAAGATTTTGTATACATTCAGTTATCTCCTAAATCTCCTCACTTGACTGAAGAACTGATCTCACCATCCATTTTTGCATGGTCAGCTTCGTCACAACAGAACTGGGAAACACAAACCTGAACTTTGGCTCAGTGCTTTTTTCCAAGTAGGATTTAAGGTGTTAACAAACTCTAGCATCTAGAGCACTGCTGAGGATCTAGTCACTGCGGAATACCAGCTGAGGCCACCTTCCTTCTGCAATTGCAGTCCAGTTTTCCAGTATGGATGGAGGGCTGTTTTGCACAGGAGACTTCTTCGGATCTTGTTTCTCTTATCAGTCTGCTGTACTCAAAATCCTTCAACTTACAATGTTAAGATGTGTGACCTATGACTTAAGTTTGGTCTTTGTTGCTTGGGAAGTGTTGTCTCTTATAAACTGAAATATGCAATGTCAATGATTCTCTCCTCAGCATTCCAGAGTATTTCCTATTACAAAATCTGGGTGCCTAGAAAATAAGCACTACCACAGTTCATTAATAAACATATGAATCTGGAATATCAGCCAGCACCTGGACATCTGAAATACGTCACCGAGAGGAAAACCATCCAGCTCACTCTCTGTTGCAATCTGCAGGATTATTTTGACTCAAGGAACCTGAACCAAGTCTCTTTCTTTCTAGGAGTTATAGTGTCAGGACTTATTTTCAAACAGTCTGTTAAGTACTTTGTATTGTCCCCACAGAAATCCCCTTGGAAAGAGATTTCTCTCTATATATAGCCCTTATAACCGTGACTGATTCATGCAGGTCTCCACAATATGCTGCTTCAATTTTATCTTGTTGCCGTACCATATGTTTTTTGAACCACCACTTCAGCCCACTCCAAAATCCCTCATATGGCTTCAAAGAAGATGATAAATGGCCAAGGGGAAAAGCACTTCACAGCAAAGTCTGTTCTGAGCTACATTTTGTAAATGAGCAGTAACTCTTCTATAGTCATTGCAATTATTCTGATTACTACACCAGTATAACTATCTGGCTTTTCTTTTTCCCCTACCATCATAGACACATGTACACATTTTGCATTTAGAGATTTTTTTTCATGCTGAAAAATAAATCTTCCACACAACTTCCTGCTGATTAGAATTCATTTAGAAATTGAATTTATTAATTTGCATATCACCGTACTACAGCTTTTCTAATCAGACAATCTCTACAACTCCAACTAAACTGCTAATTGATGTGACTGCCCTCAAATTACCAGTTTTTATAGATAGAAATAAAAATGAAAATACAGGAGATCCAGAATTAATAAAAAATAGCAGCAGGTTTGCATTTTCAGTCTGGTGTTTGTATCCTTTTAGGACAACCACACTATACTGGCTGAATGCCCCAAGAACATACACATTTATTTTATTAATGATTGAACTGTCTTTGTGTGCTCTGAAATTAGGACACTTCCTCAAACAAAGGCTGTACAAGCAAGTATTAACAGGACTCCTGGGTCTGCCTCAGAACCTGGACCTAGAATTTCTTAAAGCCTGCCAAAACCGAATGTTTCTCAACCTCTTTCTATAAAAAACAAACCCTCCCTGAAGAAAAAAACATCACTTGTCTTGTGCAGCATCAGCATTGTGGTACTCACTTATAAGCATGTAAAAATAAATTTTCTATTTTAGTTTATATCGGGTTTATTTTTACCCATCTGGTTTATTTGCTGTTTACATAGGAATGTGTGTATGTAGTTGTAGCTGCACACTTGCAAATATTTCACACGCTGTTTTTTCATGTCTTACTAAAGCACAGCCACAGCCAAAAGGCCCTGAAACTGCGTGTTACTATGCAGGGAGGCAGCTGCAAAGCACACACCTGGATGTCCAGAAGGTCTACTGTTGCAGAGCCGCTATGCAAACCCTCCTTTGAATGTATGTGGGAGGGGAGCAAGGACAGTTGAAGGCAGCTGCTGCTTCTTTCAACACATAGAGGGATTTCTGACTCCTACCATTATACGCTGTTAG
This sequence comes from Dromococcyx pavoninus, assembly GCA_033558185.1. Taxonomy (NCBI): domain Eukaryota; kingdom Metazoa; phylum Chordata; class Aves; order Cuculiformes; family Neomorphidae; genus Dromococcyx; species Dromococcyx pavoninus. The sequence goes on along the minus strand of JAUMJL010001001.1, from coordinate 155,888 downwards.
TACTGCTTAACTCCTGTTCTTGAGAAAGCCAGTAGGTTAGGATGGAACCTGGCAGGATGAGCTCAGCAGGCTGACCAGCCTGGTTACACCACTGCTCACTCTGGAGGAGTTCTTGCCCTGAGTGACAGGCTGGCATTCCTACTCCAAACGGGCTGCAACACACACAGGTGCCCGCTCTGCCTTTGGTCTGCTTGGGTGTCTCATGATGAACAGGAGGAAGCTTTGCTGGGCTACTATAACCATGCATTTACCCAGGCTTTTCCTGCTCTCTTCTAGAATGTGACAGCCTCTAGTTATGAGGTGTAGTTAGACCTCTTATGACTCACACCTAATTTAGGTGCAACTGTAGGATCTGAAGTCACAAGAATAATAAGACCTGTACAGTTCACGAAGAGAAAACAGTAGTATCTAAACTACATATTTCCAACAGATAATCTGATTGTCACCAGGATGCTTGTCAAGATCTTGAGACTGACATACACATAGCAGATCTGAAGCATCGACCTGGCTCACGGTCCCATTGTAAGAGCCTTCATCCTTCAACAAATCAAATGGTGAAGGATCTGTTGTGTGAGGGCTGCACTCTGCCTCCCCTGTCAGAGCAGCACTGATCACAGGGCAGTCTGCCAAGGGAGAGATTCTGAGGTGCTCACTGCAAAGCATGAGGGAGCAGAGATCTCTGCAGAAGCCATTCCCTTCTTGCACAGAGAAAAAGGTACCAGCCCTCTCAGAATCCTTGATGCACAGGAGATACTCAACTCTTCCTCTTTACGAAACAGCAGCAAGAGAAAAGAGCGGGGGACTTAAGAAAAAACAATCAGGAGGTGGACAGTGGATATGAGTCATAAAACAAGGTTCAAGTTGGTGAAGACTTCTTGAATTGCACATACGTGCTTTCAGAGTAAGTTACAGACTACTTTAAAATTAAACTAGCATACAGACTGTAGCTGTGCATCAGGGCACGTACAAATATCTCAGTAACCTGCTGGGAAACTGTCTGAAGAAACTGGAGGAAAGGCAATATTGTGGTTCCCACCACAGGGCCTGGAGAAAGTTATGCTCTCTCATCCTGGCTTTGCCTTTTGGCCTCTCTAATCCTGTGAGTGTAGTTCCTTAATTTAAAAGGAGGATATTTAATTATAGCTGGATATTTTAAGTTCAGGAGAGAGGAAAGAGGGGTGAAGCGAACAGTTTTAAAGATAAAACAATGTCCTTTTGCTTATTTTTTTTATATTAGAATTCTACTGACCTCCTCTTATTTATTCTTACTCTAATTTAAAATGACATCTGTATTTAAAACAAACAATTTAAGAAACTAAGTACTACCAAACACTGAGAAAATGGAAAAAAATGCTGACTAACAAGACCTTTTCAAAATACTGTCACATACAGGGTAGTTGCCTGGGACTTGTACTTATACCACTGTTTTGCCACTGGGACACACAGAAGTTCAGGTAGTATTACTGACCTATTTCATTAATTGCTTGAAGATCAATGAATAACAATAAATAAAGAGTAGGAACATAATTAAACAAGTGTCCAGCATTTTTCTTGTTCCCTTCCCCAGCTCTCATACCAGTATGATTTGGCATTAGGCAAAGAGAAGAGGATTATTCACTCTAAATCCCTAGTTAGACAGAATACATCAACAGCTGCAAGCCATATGATAAAACCATGTCCCCTATCACAGACACTACCCTTGAGACAGATCAACGTTTCTAGTTGGAGATCCACTGTACGTAGACCACCCTCAGCAGGTCCAGCTGCCTTCAGACCACTCGAGGCAGTAATTACAAGCATTTGGTTTGCAGACAACTACTTGGGAGACCCTCCAGGATTTCTCATGCCATGGGAAATATGTATTGAAACCGAGGCTGACAGAAAGAAAAAAAACCTACAGCATCAGTGGTGTGCACTGGGTTATGTGCTGGTGATGACAGGTGTAGGATGTGTGGGGAGGGCAAACCTGATGCTCTCCGTAGAAAGCTATGCAGTGTGAAAGTGAAGAGCACATTGAATCCATCCTGCTTGACTACATCAGTCCCAAAATATCTGTCCTTCGCACAGGCAGGAAAACCTGCAACAGGGCTGAACATTTCCTTCTAGTAGGGACTGAAGTTCAGATTCAACATTTTCATTTCAAAATCACTAAAACTACTTTTACTGGAAACGCTCGCACTATAGCAAGTGGAAACGATGCAGAACAGTTGATTAGCTCCTAATGAAATTACTGCCAGTAGCCGGCTGTATGAACTCTTCCTTAATCATTTCAATTGCATCCCACACAGAAGTAACTGCTGAAATCCACAAAACTGTTTGTCTATTTGGGTATCGCTTAATGAGTAGCACGACCTGAAGTTAGAGAACTTTCAAGCTGGCAAAAATGTCTTTCTTGCACACGAACCTGTAGCACTGGGGAGTTACAGACTGGGAACGTGACATTTTCACAAGCCTCATTATAAAGTTGCTCTTGCAGAATCATAAAACTATATATTAAAATTTATCAGGATGGCTTTATTCTACTTTCTTCTCTCATATACATGCATCAGAAGCAGACACAATACACAAGGAAGGAATATTTATCACCTTCACTCCTTTAACAAGATCTAGACACCAGAAAACTACATCTATAGATATATATCCCCAGATATAAAAAGATGGAAACAGTGCAGAAATTTCAAAGCTTCGCCATTAGTGAGTGATATTTGCACAGTGCTGGACCAGATAAGAGAGGGAGAACTTAAGGTCTCAGAACTTAAACTTGCATTTTATCCAGAATTAATTTCCTCTAATCACATTATCAGCAAATACATGGCTATGCTTTTACAACTGAAAGGCTTTGTTAGCCAATTTACAAACGTCACTTGTATTGAAAAGGAGAAAATGGGCAGCTTTTCACATTAATATCATAGTAAAGGACTGAAAAAAATCTAGACCAGCCTTTATATTGTCAGAGCTGTTATAAGGTTAACATCAAAAGCTGTGGTGAACAAATGTTACAATAAAGGAAACAGGAGAATCAAAATACACTATCATTGTATTAAAAAGCACCTTCACTAAAAGTACCTTCACTAATATAATTTTCAGAAATATTTACAGAATTGTGAGTTGGCAGCTAAATTTTGAAGATGCAGTATTAAATAGGAGCAGTAGCAGTGGAATTGCTTTTTTTAAAATTTAGAAAATTCCTATAGTTCAGGGGTTTCCAGGACACAGTATAACTAATCAGTAGATTGGCACTTATTTCTCACTGAAATGTTGTACATCTAGCCTACCACTTAAACTCTTAAAAATCAGATGTAGTATACACTAAATACATTTGGTTGTACTGGGAATATGTCATAAAAACTTTTTTTTTTCCCCAGACACTCAGGTGATAAACATTTCCATATGTGAGAATGCTTTATCTGGCATGATTTTTTACAGGTATCTCCTACAGGGCGATTACAGACCTCTAAATTTAAAAGGAAGGTTAAATTCTTGAGAGTCTTTAGTTCTGCCAGTAATAGCTGGTGTGTCTCGGCACTGAAAGCCCATTCTTTTGGTTCATGTCAACATCTGATGAGGGGTAAAAGCTCCTTAAGGGTATTTCATCCACCATTTTACACTTCTGCTTTAGGAGAATAGGCATCAACCCGGAACAGTGCTGCTTTGCCAGTAGGGATAGCCTGGAAGAAGAGCTCAGAGCTGATGTATCCATGACAGATGTCTCAAATTAGAGGAGATGAATTCCACCATAAACCTCTCTGTTCAATATTTCTTCTTAAGCAGAACTTTTGTGGCTGGCAAGGAGCACAACGCAGTGTTTATGTACAGACATTATTCTCCTGGACAAAAAAGTAAGCAGGCCAAAGATCAGCTATGTGCATTACACATTTCACTGTGCTATTCCTATCTAACACTTCACAAAACTTCTTTCATGGTCTTCTGGGACTAGTGTCTTCATTTTGGGCTGAAATAGTTGTTCAATAGAAGACGGGGCACGTGTGATTCTGCACATATATAAGCTTTGGCTCAGAGGCATGGAGTGGAGTTCTGGGATGCTGAAAAGCAGCACATCATTGTCTTCTGAATCTGACAGGTGTCACCCATGAAGGAAGTTAAAAGACGCTGAGAGCCTCCCGGCTTTGACAGTCAGAGGTTCTCGGGTGCTGCAGAGCTGCCTCTTGGGTTCAGCTTACAGAAGGTGACAGTGAAGCGAAGTCAAAAGAGAGAAAGGCCTCCTTTGGGAAAGGCCTTCTGACAGAGCTTCCACCAAGCCAGAGCATGGCTCTTGTCTATTCCATCTCCAGTTTGACTACGTTTCAGTCCCACCACTTATTATTCTATGGAACGTTCTTGTCAAAAATAACCACAAAAGGGCCAGAAGCTAAGCCAAAGGTCCATCTAAGCACAGCTAACATTTACTTGCTCACAAAGTTTTCAAAAACATGCCTATGACCAGCAGGACTCTGACAGCAGAACTACAGCACACGGAAGAGAAAACCCACTTTTTCAGACTAAAAATAAACACGAGACGTTCTGCTGCTTAATTTAACTGCCAGCATTTCTGATTCTTCCTTTTGCACTCTGTAAACCCATATCTTAAATTTAGAACAAGGGTGACAGACAAATCAGGCTGGAGAAAAGGGAGGTCCCACATCTCAGCCTCAACTTTGCCTCACATAGTTTCAGAAAGCCAGTGCTTTTCTTGTATAAATATGGGCTATAAGCAGCATTAAAGTGAATATAAAATATCCCTGCAGTCATGTGACTGGTTTCCTGCACTGTGAGGAGAAAGTTCGTGCTTCTCTAGAAAGCACTAATAAAATAATAGATGCTCCCTTAGTTTCTCAGCAGTAAAACCCTCCCTTGTGAACACAGCTGAAGACCTCTGGTCTTCATAAAACTCACCTGAAGTACAAGGGATGAGCATAATACAAACTCTCTGTTATTGTCTTTATCTTTGCAACACAATTTTCCAGCAGGAAAAAACCCAAAACAATATAGTAAGGCAGTAGAAAATACAACATCTGCTGATTGTTTCAAAATCTCTATGGAAAATGACAGTTTTCTTATGTGTTGCAGTTCGTTTCCACCAGAATGGTTACGTTACAGATGGATGCACTTACTGAGAGGGACCACCTAGGAACTTGTGACAGATGACAGAAGAGAGGCCAAAAGCCATGACTCCAATTTCTCTACACTGACCACAATCTTGACAAAATAAGAGGTAGTGCATTCATGAGAAGCAGAGGAGCTTTTCCTCCACAAATGTGCAACAGTTGGTTTTCCCTCCAAAGGCTGCACAAGTCCAAAGGACTGTGTAAATGTAAAACAAGACGATAGATTTAATTTTATTTGATCTCATTGTTTGGAGGATGAAAGTAAGTTTTCTGACAGCAAATCTTCAAGTGGTGACATTTTTACCCAATGAAATCTGGAGCAGCAGGGACCAATATGAAATTACAGAACAGAAAAGTTCTGAGATGAAAATTAAATTCAGAATATTAGTCAGATTTCAGCAGCAAAAATGAAATAGAAGTGACACTTTCTGAGATGTTATACGTATTTAAACATTCATCCCATTGTGATGGGACTGTGGCCAAAGCATTTTTCATAGCAACTCCTGTTGCCTAAGAGATAGTAACATCGGAAAAGCAGAGCTGGATTCCTGTAACATTCATGGAATTATTTTATTTCCTGGGCCCTTAAAAGAATCTCTAATTATATAACCAGTAAATGTCTCTGAAAATAGCCAGAAAACATAAGTTTGCATATTTTGACAATGTAATTATGTTTGTATATAAAGTCATCATAATAATGCTACTGATTGTTTAAGTATTATGTTAAGTGAATAAATTATTTTTTTTTAGGTCTTTCAGTTTTAACAATAGAAATTAAGAAAAAACTGATATCTCTAAGTAGTACTTCTGGAAACAATTTTGGCAATTAAAAAAAATTGCTTCCTTAATTATCACAGATTGCCTTCATCAACTTTGAAGTAGGGTGCTTCTGTCGTAGTAGATTATTTTATGTTAAGTGAACATACACACACATAGCCAATTCCAACATACAAATTACTTTCAGCCTTTCTCTGTACGGAGACTAATACATAATTTCTGCAGAAACATTTGAAGCATCTAAAGAATAGCAGGACATGCTTTGCTTTTGTCCAAAACATTTTATAACTGTCATTTGCAAATTCGCAAAATCACTCAGAGTGGGAGGGGGAAATTCTTTCACTGGCTGTAACAGTGGATGAAAAATGTGTGTGCTTCAGGGAAAAGGAAATGGCTCAAATATGAACTAAGGCATCTCAGAGCAAGAGCAGGGGAGAGCAGGGGGCTGTTTGCTGCTGAACATTTCCCAGAAGAAAGCATCTATAAACAAGTTATGTCTACTAATAACTAAAAACACATAAATTGTAGAGCTGAGAAGAGTGGAGAAAACTCTTCAGTATTCAGATACAGAGTTCATCTCATATTTGGCAAATACAATCAACTGTGAATTTTGTGCCAGCACTATGATTTCCAAAATGTAGCACACGGCATTACTTGCAGTGATTTCAGGCTCCTCAGAATCAAAATAAGCCTTTTTCCAGAACACAATAGAGTATTTCAAAGAGAGATGAGACTACCCAGAAGAAAATACATTTTCAAAGCAACAATGGTTTCATATCATAGAAGTGAAATCCCTTTGCCCAGAAAAAAATACAGAACCGTCAGTGTTAGAGAATCAGTGCATAATTTCAGCTGAAAAGAAGCTCTGGATATATCTGCTCCAATCCTCCCTCCTCAAAGCAGGACCAGCCTTAATGGTAGATCTTAGCTTCAAGGTCGAAACACATTTCTCGGGGCCATGCCCTTTTCAGCTGTGAATGTCACTGAGGAGAGACTTTCACTACTCTCTGGGCAAACAGTTCTCATTTAAAAGTCAGTTATGTGGAGTTGTATGTGTATGCACATATCAGTAAAAGAGAAAATACAATGTTTCTGGAAGAGTGGAGCAGTACTGTAGTTGTAAACTATAAACCGAGAGAAGTTCTTCATTTAAGGAGGACTATGGTAGCAGCAACCTTCTTTTAATTGATATAATAGTAATTAGCAAACTGGTTAACAAAAGGAAATGCATATAAAACTTTACTGGCTTGCACATACAAGTAATTTCATACTACACAGTATACTCAGTCATTGAAAGCTCATGTTAATCTAAGAGAGAGCTCTCTGCAGTGTCTTAAAATGGCAGGTGCTTCCAGTTCCAGGTAGAACGGACCATACTTGTTTTATGCTCCTCCTGTAATGAAAACCAGCAGATGGGAAGATTCATGAAGACAAGCCAAATTAAAAAAAAGTTTTACCAGCAAAGTAGGTAAATAAATGCCTGGCAACATCATTTCAATGCAAGTTACATTTTTTTACTTCATTAGACAATAAAGAAATGGAATAAATGGTACGTAAATTAAGTACAATTATTTTAGAAAATTAATTTAAAAATCACTTTTAAATGGAGCTATAGGTATGTGGGGGCTTATCTGATGGAGACAGTGGAGACAAAAGCCTTAGGATCATTCATTAATCCCATTAGCTTTAATTAAATTATGACTGTGAACAAATACGCCACTAAGACTGGAGAGATTTTGGCTTCTGTCCCAGTTATTTTCTTGGGGGCTTTCCTCTAAAGCAATATTTGTGAGTTTCTTCTTCTGTCTGAACTTTTTCAAAGTCAAATTTTCTAATGAACTTATGTCTTAATACTTGCTATACAAGAACAGAATAAGCTCATGTGCAATGGATAAAAATGACAGAGCTCTAGCATTTATTTTTGTACTTGACTTCAGAGGTTAACATAAAATAGTTAACCTTGAGACAGACAGTAGGAGGATGAAGGAGGATGAAATTTTTTTTCTGCTTTAGGTGAAACACAATTTATAGTGGCATCTTTTTCCTGTGCCAATTACCTTTTACTCTGCCCTCTCTGCCCTTTGAGGGTTACCTCTCACTGATTGTGAAATGCCTCCAGTGGGAATTTTGTTAATATATAAACCTCCTTTGGGTACATATTGCCTCAGAATATTTAAAAATAGGAAATGCTATTCAGATCATCATTCATACTCCAGCTCAGTCAAGTTCTTTGTATTTTATCCAGTAATTCCTCAACAGAGCTAAACAGACTGGAGCTGAATTTAAGACTACAGAAAGACATCAAGTGGTAATTAACAGCCTTTTAAGCCGAAGAAACTACCAGATTTCTCAGCAGCTCTTTCTCACCCTCACTGATAACATTATGTGCATTTCTTCATTTCTTGATTCTTTATTTATTACACAATTGAGGAGGGGAAAAACAACGTTTTGTGTGAGCCAAAGGTTACACAAGTTGTTCTGGAATGACTGCAAAGTTGTATTTCCACTTTCTGTAACACTTGTACGGAGTTAATCGAGGACTGTAACCTTCTGTTAATTATTACTTTCAAGATAATACTTACTATCTGATGGCGCAGTCCAAGAAGCAGCGAGAAAGAATGCTTAATTCTAAAAATGTGCTTTTAATAATGTGAGCTGATAAAACTCGTATTACTGTGGATAAAGATGCAAGAAATCTTAAAATTAACAATTATCTTCTTCCTAAGATATAATTTATACCATGAAGTATGAGTGTTAACTGCTTTTTAAAACTTGTATTAATTTTAGTGATGATATCGTTATTCATATCAAATACATGAATATAAGTCAAAACTTTGGATGTTGTATCTGACAGTGCTAAAATTCTGAGACAGCTGTATGGGCTGTGGGGAACAAAACAATCTTTGAACTCCAAACCTTTTCCATTAGATAACCAGACTAATATGTGCACAATATGTTTTCTTTGTCAAAAACGATGACACAATGGTCTTGTTTGTAATTCTGTGCTGACCCAGAGGAAAGCACACAATAAAGGATGACATAGAAAACTCTTTATGTTCCCTTTTATGATCTCAGCTTTGTATCTAATTGAGTGATGCCATCCCACAGTAACAAGACATAAACATCATCAAGCATCCTGAAAGTCCCAGAGTGCAGCTGCTTACCGGATAGTAATTTATTTTGGTTTTACTAGCTTATAAAAAATAGCAATGCCCCCCAACATGTCCTAATTAAGATTCATTGAATTTCAGTTTAAATTAAAGAGAGTTTGGATTCTCTATTTTTCACATTTATCCAGAAAACAATTTTTGACTGAGCAACCTATGCAGCTATGTAATGTCAGATAAGCCAGAAATGTGCTTGGGATTGGTACCCATCAACAATGGGATACACCCATTTCACTTAATCTGTGCCTGGCATGTTTTTTTGTGTGACACCCAACAAAAACAATGCAGCAGAGTGACTCAAAAAGAGTTCTTCAGTCCCGAGGGGCAGGTGAGTTACAAAACTGGAACCCTCTTTGAAATATTTTTTATTCAAAATGGTCACGATGAGGTGACAGCCGTTTCTATGACATCTGCTGTTATCACTTAGTATCTTTAAAAATTGATAAGCACTACAATAAATATTTCATAATGCTTAATTCACAAAGGCATTTTCAAGGGAATTGGTCATATTTGAGTATCACCCCCTGCAATTTTGTAAACAGATCAAGGTACAATCAGATTAACTTGATGTGTGTAATTTAATTTGCACACACAGCAACTTTTTTGCCTTCAAAATGTGTGTTCTCTCTCTCTCATCGATCACGTTAGGGCAGCAATCTGGAATATTCTGAGTCTTTCGCCAGGAACCACAAGTCTTTACTAAAAGCTAATCTATTCTTCCACCTTTGATCTATTTCTGTACATAGTTTTTCTGTGTTTGTTCTGTGCTCCTGATCAGAAAATTACTCATCTGTATCTAGTGCATAGTGAAATGATGCAGCTACACCAATGCAGACCCTGCACACTGACAACCACACTGAGCAAAGGAACACATTTAAACAATGTTTTGGTCAATATTATCCTATAGGGATGCTTGGGAAAAAAAGAAATGAAAATGGGAAGAATTAGTCTAGGATTTAATTAGTGTCGCATCCAACATTTAAATACAGATCAGATCAGACACATGAGCTCAGATGAGGCTGGTATTTCGTCAGACAAACTTACTCTTGCCTAGAGTCTGCATGGGGCCTAATGCAAAGAGGTTCGTGACTGCAAGCAGGATGGAGGAATCCAGCCTCAAGCACAGAGGATGCAGGAATCTATAGGAATCTATCCTACTGCCCCTTCTCACTGCCAATGAAGAGAAGCTGTAGCTCAGTGCATCACATGTCCCATTTAAGGTCATGGGATCTTGCACGCTACAGCTGACATTAAGAAATTGCACTCTGAAATGGCTTAGATATGTGGTAAAATATGTGCTGGAGGTCATTCCCATTATGTGGGAAAGTTCACTGGGGTGCTTTTAGCACAGAATTGGGAAAACTATATTTATCAGCACCATTGTAAATAGTCAGTAAATAACAGGGTTCTTACCTGCACACAGAAGCAGGCTTAGCACAAGCTGTTCCTGACTATCAAATTATGGACCATATTTCTGACTCTTTATAATGGTCAGCTTCACAGTAAAAATTGATGCATGGAAACAGTCAGAGTCTTTACACCAACTGCCTTTCATCATTGCTTTTTAATTTGAAGTACACATACACAGTGCTTAGTTTGCCATAAATGCCACAAAACCTGGTACTTCTATTACCTTACAAAACATTCTGTAGATGGCAATTTGTAAGTTTCATGTATTTCTGAGACTACAGAAGGTGTATTCAACAAAGCTGTGTTAAGGCTTCATAAAGATCAAGTAGATTTTAATGGCAAGAAGTCCCTTCCCTGTCACTAGTAGAGGAACGAGCTCCAAATGCTCAAAAACCTCTTCACAGGAAAGAAAAATTCCCAATTCTTTTTGAAGAGCAGTACTTAAGTATTTGCTGTTTGTAACACTAAACATTTACGAGTTTTGAAAGATTTGGTGGAAATATAATAGTTGTTGGCCTGAGCAAGTTTCCATGTGAACTGTTTGCATCACTGAGATGCTTCCTGTTTTATATTTTGGTCACTCGACTTTAAATAGAGGATTGTTTCATAAATCACTGAATGATGCTTGAAGCACGTTGGTAAAACATTGAACAACACGGTTTGCCAGGCAAGTCTATGTTCTCTAGAAATACAAGACTAACTGAAGAGGTGTTGAAAGAAACCAATTAAGTAAAAAGTACTGTTTGGTACAGCATGTTCACAAGCTGTCAGTGCGCTGCTGTATCAGCACAAGATGAGCTTACCCAAGGCAGAGGGCAGCATATGGTCCCAGCTGTTCTGCACTACATGGTCGTTCAAGTTTCTGGTCTCACTGCTCCAGCACAGATTTGTTCGAAAACATCAGTGAAAAAAACCATGATCCAGAAATATTTAACCCTATTTTGCCTTAGCATTTAATTGCAAATGGCCTTGTTTTAAAAGTAGAGCACTCAGTATTTTAGCACTAGACAACGTGGTTGGATTTGGCCCTGGTGGGATGAAAATAAAACAAAGGGATATCTATTTAAAAATACATTATTAATACCATAAATTTAAACACCCACTGGAATCAGAGTGTAAAAAGCACTCATTAACACATAAAAAAAAATGGGAATTGAAAGGCCTATTAATTTGCAATGAACAAAAGAAATAAATACAATATTTAGCAGTGATGTTACTTCATTGTTATAGTTCATCTTTTGCATCTTTTTAAATATACTTCATTTGTATTAGTGCAGTCAGTTTTGAGGCTGTAAACATTTTTCACCTAAACTTTATTAATAATGTATTATTAGAAAAAGAAATCTAAAATTCCCAAAGCCACCTCAATACCCAAGATGCCTACTGACACTAATTTTAATGGAAAAAAAATTTCCAGCCTTACAAAATGCAGGCTTACTTTGCTAAATTATATTGTGCATTTGAACATATTGTTAAATTAAGCTGTAGCTTTATGAAAATGTTAATAAGCTGCAGCAATATTATCCTCAATAACTTTTGTTAACGGTACCAGCACATAGCTGTAGCTAAGGCTCAATTGGCACTAGAACATGAAATCCTTGGGATTATTAACTTTATGAAGTCATTACACTCGATTGATTTTTCTCCTGCAGATTTTCCACCAAACTTGATTTTTTTAAATCCTTTTCAGGGCTGTGCATTGTAACAGACTTGCATTTTCTGACAGATCATGCCACTTTTGCCATTTATTTCTCAATCAGGAAAATAAAATAAGAACAATTCCCCTGAACAAGAACAGCTTTGAACTGAAGGTTTGGTCAGTGCATGTACTGAAGAATCAAGTGTAAAGATTTATGCATAGAAATCAAAACCTAACCCTTGCCTGGGAATTTGTTATGGACTAAATACTCTTGAGTAGTCCCCCTCTTGGTCGTTTGGCAAGACTGCTGCTGCTGAAAGTTCAGGATCTTCTTCTGTAGAAGGAGTAAACCAGGAAAAGCTACAAAGAGGTGGCCACCATGAGCGGCATGAAAGGAGCAAAGCAGGAATGGTAACACTCTGAATCTTCCAAAACAGGAATAAGGGAGCATCTAGCAAAAACAACAGACAGCAGATTCAAAATAACTATACTTCATATCACAAGCTTGAATTGTATGCCGTGAGACCCTGCAGATACCAGAAGTTTACATAAGGTGAAATGAGCCAGCAGTGTGCCCAGGTGGCCAAGAAAGCCAATGGCATCCTGGCCTGTATCAGGAATATTGTGGCCAGCAGGACGAGGGAAGTGATCCTTCCACTGTACTCGGCGGTGGTGAGGCCACACCTTGAGTATTGTGTTCAGTTCTGGGCCCCTCAGTTCAAGAAAGATATTGAGGTGCTGGAGAGGGTCCAGAGAAGAGCAACAAAACTGGTGAAGGGACTTGAGCACAAGTACTGTGAAGAGAGGCTGAGGGAGCTGGGGTTGTTTAGCCTCGAGAAGAGGAGGCTCAGGGGTGACCTCATCGCTCTCTACAACTATCTGAAAGGAGGTTGTAGACAGGTGGGGGTTGGACTCTTCTCCCAGGCAACCAACAACAGAACAAGAGGGCACGAGCTTAGACTCTGCCAGGGAAGGTTTAGGATGGATATCAGGAAAAACGCCTTCACAGAGCGAGTAATCAGGCATTGGAATGGCCTGACCAGAGAGGGGGTGGATTCACCATCCCTGGAGGTTTTTAAAATAAGACTGGATGTGGCACTTAGTACCATGATCTAGTAATCATGATAGTGTTGGATTAAGGGCTGGACTTGATGATCTTGGAGGGCTCTTTCAACCCAGATAATTCTATGATTCTATGAAATGTAATTGATAAAATTCCAGGAGAAAATCCATTAAATACTCAAATCAGCTGTGAGTGCATTACCTGCTACTTTTTTCTTTTTTTCTTTTTTTTCCCTGGAATGATCCCTAAGCAAAATTAGATACAAACTTCATTCTCTTTCTCCTTTACCTTAGCTGTGCACACACAGCTTTTACATCACTTCATAGGAGAGCACTTTACATGCCTTTCCAATGAAAGGGCTTGAAGGTAAATCCAGGGCAAGGGCCAAGAACAGCCTGCTGCAGAACTGCACAGGGAATTGGATGTACTCTTTATCTTTAGAAACCGAGGATTGAGGAAATCAAGTTTCTTCCAAGAATCCAAACTAACTCTCCTCTGGAAAAAATCCTACCCCACGTTTGCTCAGACAGGTAGAGAAGAAAGTACTACCCACAAGAACCCATGAGAAGTGCTGGCTGCAGGAAAAAGACTTTGAAGTGTTGAATTGCTGCCCAAGAGAAAGAGGCATAGACAGATTTGGAAGGCAGAGAGATGTGTTTAAACAAGTCAGAAATCAGGAATTGTAAGCGGGTCTGGAATCACAACCAATGATCAGGAAAGCAGAGTTCATGTATCATTGGGAAATTGTATTTCACTTGCATTATACGAATCACAGGTAGTGAATAATAGCTATGGATTTACTTAACAACCTTTGTAAACCTAAGAAAATGGGATTAATTATTAAAGATCTTTAGAAGATGAACCTCAATTTCACTCCTTTCTAATCCTTTTCAGTCCTTGATTTCATTTCTTTCTAATAGCTACTGACCTTGATAACCTCACTGATAACTTGCATTTCTAAGGCAAGACAGTTCCTTTACATGACTGCTCTGTAGCTTCCACAGCACAACAGGTCCAGACTGAAGCGTCAAGGCACATGCCAATATTTGCAGTTGTAAAAGGAAACACTGCCAAGGTTTAAAAATTGTTATAATTACCCTCATCAGGGAGATTTTACGAAGGACTGCAAAATGTAGATTGAATAAAATCTGTGGTAGGTAGGCAATGAGGGAAGCTCACTAATAATTATCCTCACTTAAAAATGCAAAAGCACAGTTGACTACTGCCTGATTGGAGTGTGACCCAGAAATATCCACGTGCAACTGAAATTCCATGTCGTGCTCTGCCCCATATCCCTGCAGCAATGGTATTTCATTTGATGTTAGTGATACAAAATTAAAATAGTAGAAAGTGAGGAAGCTTCTCCATATTTGAAATAACATCTGGGGCATTTATGAAGGACACATTTCTTTTCTGAGTCACTGGACTGAAGTTCAGGTCAGTCTGTGCTCTGCAGCGTGACCAGCCTGGCAAAGATTTCTCTGAGCAGGCAGTGCCAGGAGCAGGCTGAGACACAAGGAATCCAGCGAGAGGCGTAATTGTTGTGTATTTCCTAGTAAAGCATTTTAAGAACCTTTCTTTCCTCTGTGACCGTAAGATACCACTTCCAGATAGTTTCTTGCAGCTCACTAAGCAGTAAAGATTCAAAATGTCAGAAGGAGGTCTTCTGTCATTATTTCTTTGTGTTGACTGCTACCACGGGTCACAAATCATCTGACCTTCAATGTTGCAACCTTTTTCCTTTCAGCATATGAGAAGCAGTACTGGTTCCCAAAACACAGCCTAACCAAGGAGTTCCTGGAAAAACTTGCAGTCCATACAGCTGCAAAGGGATATTGTGCCACGAACTGAAAAAAAAACCCCAAACCAAAATTTAGCCACTGTCATACTCTACCTTGTTGTACATTATACACAGTTCAGTGGCTCAGTAGAAAAATTAATCAAATTAAAATAAGAAGTTGTGCTACTGGGATTTTTTTTAGCCAGCAGCCAAAAAACGGGAAATGAGCAGACACTACTTCTTTTTAAGATGTTTTGTGACTAAATAGCATTTCTGTTTGCCTGCACTGGATATTTAATAAGTAATAGATTTGATGATTAAAGTGTACTGTAAAAGCCACTTCAGGAAACACACATCATGCTGTCGCATATTGAAGAGCCACATTTAAATATCACTCAGAAGAACATCAGTGCATCCAACTGAAGAGTTCCCCTGTCCCTTAATTTAGGGAAAGCTGCCACAGAAACAGAGCAAGTTTAGCTTGGCCATTATTTAATGAGTCCATTATAAAAAACATACAACAGAAGCCCGATCTATTGATCCAATAGGAACGAGTTTCAATCTGCCAGTGTCACACATCAAAGTATCCTGCAACAATGAAATTTTCCAGGTATTAGGCAGATTTACCATAAAAAAGAAATTAAAGCACCTAAAAGTATTTGAGCCGTCATATTTCCATTTAATAGCTTCCACTCCACAAGTCACAGGACTGAATTTGTCCAGGATTTCTAAAACAGACACAGATTCCCAGACAATCTCATACAATAAATGTAATAATTAGCATCCATTATAGTGCTGTCTTGGAAAAAAAAATTGTATGATAATGTTAGGCTTTATTGCTTTTTGTTGCTATTATTCCCACACCTATACACACCATTTTCTTTTAAACATAGAATGAAATTGCCATCATAAGCATCTTGCATATCTGACCTAAAAATACTGCATCTTGATTTACAAATGTATTTAATATTGATGCTAGAACTGCATTTTCCCTGCAAATGTTTTATAGTTTAAATGCTTGAAATAATAAGTTGCTATGCTGTAATGACCAGAAGTTATGAATTTTTCTCTGGAAAAGGTTAATATACTTAAAATTCTGCTCTTGAAACACACCTGGTACCCATGGCCAACTTCCCCAACCACATGCCAGAGACACGTGATATCAAACTTCCTAGTAGAGTCCTGTGGGTCTGTGAGTGGAACCCGAGTATACAAAAGCAGGCAACTAAAATAGGGGTTTCTATTCAAATTAGGACATCAAATTACTTTCATTATTAAATATGATTTAGTTATTCCTCTACCCTTATGTCTGCAGGTTTGTAAAATTTCATTTTCTGGAATGGGTTGATTTGATCAGTATCCCCACTCTGCATATCCTGCTGTGAATGTGCACAAACCTCTTTGTGTAACCTTAATTTTTGAATGAAGTAGATTGAACATATATTTGATTTATCCTTTAAAAATATGCATCTTCCATCCATCCTAGCAGAGACAAACTCACTTGGTGAAAGGAACATTTTCCAAACCTACGCTTAAAAAAAACCTGCAGAAGTGCTGCTCCAAGCTCGTTTTATATGTAGTTCTGTGAATTGACACTGATTCCAAAAGTCCCATCAGATTCACAAGGCGATGGCCCCTGGCTCCCGAGCTGTGCAAATCAGGCCTGAGACAAGCAAGTTGGCAAGAAATTATGAGCATACTTACTAAAAGATTTTTTCTTTTGGGGATTTTTTTGGTTTTACTTCTAAAGCAATGGGATTGTTTAATAAAATACTTTAACAAAGGCATGCTGATTTTTGATAAAAAGTGCTTGTGGTTGACAATTTGTTAGTAATTACACTTTAGTGAGTGTACAATTTATGCTTAAAAGTGTCTTCTTTTTAGTATGTTAAAAATTTGTGCACATGTTCACAGTATTACAGATATTACAGACAAAATTAAATTAATTGTTTATCTGTGTTCCAATTCCAGCAAAGATAACTGGATAACTAAAGAACTATGGAAATGTTGATAATTATATTTTCTGATAAACTTCTGCTATCTTGGATGACTTCATACACCCCATATCTAGCACTTCCTCAATATGAAATTTTAATGACATGGCTGTTTACATACTGTAATCTGCTGGAAAATGTGCATTTTCTCTTAGGTTTGGGGAGTATTTGCTTTTTCTTTAAAGAATGATAAAGAAAAGACAAAAAATCTACCATTTTAGTATCTGTGTTCAGCCTCAAGTACAAGTACTACAGTATTACAAGAATTTTTTTCCCAATAATTTACGTTATGTTCTGAGAAAAAACAGTACGTTAGAAGCACAAAGAGGAAAACACAATAAGGGAAGAAATTAATACACATTTTCAAAAAACCCACTTATCAATAATTATTGTATCTATACTATCAATTATCTTCCAAACCAACCTTGTCATAATTTTGACAGATGAAAATTAAATTGTGGGGTGGCTGTGAGGTCAGACTGCTTTAACTGGGCGGGAATGCATTACCATTTGATCAGAGGGGTGTTGACTGAGGTTTGTAATATCTCTAGGCCGAGCTGACATTCAAAGCACCTGTGTCCAAGTACTTCCATCATCCTTATGTCCACGTTCATGCTCTCTCTAGCCTCGCCCTCTGCCACGTCCTGGCACCCTGCAGCTTTCCCTCAGTCCCTGTCTGCGCCTGGTTAGCCAGTGCTGGGGCTGGGCTCTCACCCAGCTTGGCAGCAGGCTATCGCTTAGAAAGCTGATTTTGCAGCTGTCCTTCCTCCTTATCCCACCCCCTCTGTGCTGTGGTCCCATGATGTTTAAAAGGCAACTAAAAATAATACAGTTGGACTCTGGATGTTACTGAGACAACCAGTTCTCAGCTTCCTTGGATAACTGATGTATGCGTCTGCCTTCACCTCGGTGCCAAATCTAGATATTTTCTTGCCAGTTGCATAGTGCCTCCTTAAGGTCCCTGTTGTGTAATTAGGTGAGGAAGCCAGCAGAAGTTGAAACAAAGGTTTCTAGGCTACATGTTTGTGGCGAAAGGTTTGAAAACAGAGAGCTTTACGCTGTAAGGCACCAAAAAAGGCAAAGCAAAAAAGATCCTACATTGTTTTCTTTTTTCCTTCACGACTTAGAAGTTCATTTCATAAATTTTCTGGGCTCTGAACTCACTTTTCAGTGCATGGGTTTGGCATTGCTAATGTAAATATTCAGTAATTAGCACAAAGTGTCCCTTTATTTTGGGATCCAGTAAGTCACAGCTATGAGAACTATTTCCCAGTGTGATTCATCAAGTATTATACCACTGGATGCTCTATCAGTATTGCAGATCCTCCTCAAATATCAAGACCAATCTTATAAATTTTCATTTCAAGCCACTATATTATAATACTGAACTCAAGCCAGATAATGCTTAAAGATCCCTTGTGGCTAAATGTTTGGGTTTTTTTTTAAATTCCTAGAAACTAGTCTCAAACACTGATGCATTGTAGTTTTGCGTATTTTGTTTGTTGTATTGCATTAATAAGGAGAGAAATTGCAATTCACATTACCATGTATTTATAATTACAAGATATGAACTACTTTTTATTGTAGTCTGAGCTGAAATAATTGAACTGATTCCACTTAGGCTGGTCTTTTTCAAGCTGAAAAAAAAGGTGTTTTTCTGCTTTATCTCCTCTGCGTGGTAGAACGAATACTTTTGCAGTTATCTAGCAAAACACAGCTTTTTAATAATTCTCTCCTCTTCTTGCCTGCTAGCTGATATCATACTAGTGAAGCTTCAGAGAGAAATCTTTCTTTTCAATTTATACTTCACATTATCTTACATCTACTAACACTATCCTTTCTGGAATTATCCTGAAAAATGCATAATAATTAACATCAAAATTTTGAGAATGGTTTTTGGCACTGGGTACACAAGGCTGTATATGTATTTGAATAAACAGGCAACCCTACGCGCATATTTGTGTCTAGAGGTTTTCATCCAGTTGGTGAACACTGCTCCAATTGGGAATCTAAGCAGTTTCCAAAACTGAATCTGTTTTGTCGCATTTAAGCATATCGGTCCCTTTGTACCTAGACACCATTCCTTTGCCACAGAACTTTGTGCTTAAGCATAGCTAGAGACCAAAGCACATTCAGCATTGTCAGTATACAGAGCCTTTGTAACCAGGGACTCTGAACCATAAACCATAATAGCCTGTGAGATCCCATTAACATGCAGCTGAATTACATGAAAAATTAATGCTCTGGTCTGCTTCAGTGTTAATTGTGTGTTTCTGAAATCACAGAAGACCAAGGAGGTTAAACACAGCTTGCAAGTCATCACATCAAAAAAAAACCTGATGAGACACATAGGACTGCACTGAGAACACTGTCTGAATTTATTTGTCCCTAGGAATTTCCACATAGCACTTGAGATGTACATCACCTTGCTAGGTACAGCACATCCTGGTCATCCCCAGGAGATGCTCATCAAGTTGCACATAAAAACAACACATTTTAGCAACTACCACCTTTATTAGACTGTTTAAATAATTATTGATTTGTTTACCCTTTCTCCCCAAAGAGACAGCTAATTATGGCTGTAATACAAGCCTTCCTATAAAACCTATTGTTACATTAAAATTTAAGGTTGGCTCCTGTAACACAACTGACCATCAACAGAAAACAGGCATGGTTAAAAGCGAGCTCAGAGCTTCATACTTTGAAAGTCAGATTTATCCATTTAATGTTCATTATCTCAAGTGATACAATTAGTACATTGTTTGGGCACTCCCTATAAGAGTGAGGAGAACATTAAAGGACACTTCTACTCCTGCAGGTCCAGATGAGGTGACTCTGACCCTAGCACCTGGTCTCTCATTGTAGCTCTTCGGTGGGACTGCTCCCAAGACAAATGCTATGGATTGCATGTGGCTGACTTCAGCCACACTGAGGTCATTCTGACTTAGTTTTACTCCGATCACTTAAAAAAATCAAACCAGAACTATTAATTTGGTGGTAATGTAGAAATCTTGCCCATAAAAATTAAACAAAAAGAGATTTTAAATAAGTATAAATCCCATCCATTGCAGTTGAGACTAACTTGGGTTCAGTATAGCGCTTCATACTGAAATCGAAATCACTGTGCTTCCACAGATATCAAGTTGCATTACAACCTAACTGAAAGTCGATAAAAAGATTCCTTTGCATTCACAGACATGATTATATTTAATGCACCTGCATCCTATTCCATGCTTACAAGCTGCTGTCCCCTTTTGGGTATTTTTTCACGAAGCCATGCCAGCCCGCAAGGCCCAGACAGAGGCCAGGACGGGACAAGTAAAAGGCAGGACAAACTGCCTCAGGTGAGAGCTTTAGTATCTCTCCTGAGACATTCCAAACAGCTGGAACAGAGGCAGCCATAGAGACAGAGTTAAGTATTACATTCACTGCAGAATGCAACTATACATTCACCTAGGCAGGCTGAACTCAGATGACATTAGTCAGTGTGCTGAGACAAATATCTTTTATTCTACCATTACAAGGCACTTACAGAAGCTATTATGATTAATATAGGAACTTATGGAATATAGCTATTATTATTTATATGTATACATGAACAGTAAGACTTGACCTTTGTTGCTAGAAATTTCTTGCCTAACTCCCTAGAATTTAGAGAAAGGAAAATATGCACCCATCTAAGCATACAAAAGCACACTACTTGCTATCCTCTCCTTCTTAATGAAATTGTGACTCTAACAGTCAGCCAAAAGCAAAATGTGACTCTCTGTTTATTAATGGTATTTATAAGGCACCAGGTAATTCCAACACAAGACGTGTTTGCTGGAATGTAAAATGGAAGGGCTAGAGAAAGTCTTTTGCAGAGTGTGGCACAGCAGCACTCTGCAGTTGTAAAGTCATCTGCATCATTTAAAGAAGCCAGTTTATGTTGCTGTAAACAGCTTTTTTCCTGCATTACAGGAGATAGAACATACAAGCAGACAGGCTCAAGACAGTTTCTCTAAAGTTTTTTCATTTGCAAAAGTACATTGTCTGTCAGACACCAATAACAGTAAAATATTTCACTCATTTCTAAGAGTCCTCCACTCTAATGCACCTTCCCTTCTTCCCTATGTCCAGCTGTCACTCAGTTCAAATGACATTGTTGTTATTCTAGTTGTCAAGGTTTCAGAGGGGCAACACCAGAAAAAATTTAGGTTTGAAAAATATGTAGTGTTCTTGGAACTACATAAAATTGGTGACTTCAAAACACTAAATATAAACTCTGAAACCCAAGAATTTATCTGAAGAAATAGTAAGATTTCATGCCCATTTTGTTAATCGTGCTCATTTAGACTGAGTGGGGAACCTGCGCAGCAGAAGTGCTCTGTGCACACATTCGCAGTAGGAAAAGAAGCAAGACAGCAGGCACTGCACAACTCCTCCTGCAGAGACTTCACCAGCAGCCTGCAGACAGGGCAAGCAACAGGCGAAATCACTTTCATTACAGACCACTGCACAGACAGCACTGTGTGCAGAGGGAGTGGCAGAGCTCAGTGTTAAAAGCTCCACCTGCATCTTGCAGCCGCAAGGCAGACTGTTCCTACATGGATAGGAGGAGGAACAGATTCACTTTACCCTTTATTTGAATTGAGCTGGAGGAGGTTTGCTTGTCTCATCAACACTGGATCGAATAAATACCTCGTCACTGTAACCACACATACCACACCATACACAGTGTACACCAGGATAAAAGTCTTCCTGCTCCTTCTAGTAATCACTGTGTGCTTTCAGCTTTAGGAAGTTAATAGCTCCTTGTGTTTCCTAACCGGACTATTCTCTTTCTTTTCGCTCTGCAAGGCTGCAGTTGTCACTGGCTACTTATAGACAAATGTTTGCAAAGGCACATAAGCATTTTGGTTTTTGTCTCTTTGATTCCTGGGTTGTGGTCTTATATTTTTGAACTTGTAATTTCATTTCCTGTTTCTTATTTATGTTGTTTAGTACACGATCCATGAACTTTTGATGAACATTCCCTCTGGTAAAAACAGCAGTGCAACAGGCCAAACAGCCACTGTCAGCTGAACCAATTCCTGCAGCTGGAAGCAGAGCCACTCTTATTAGCGTAATTAACTTCTGTAGCTTAAAAGAACATGCACCCTCACTGATCTAACGTATGCAGCTGGTGATTAAATTCAAAAAAATTCATTTCACTAAGACATTTTGTTCTATTGCAGTTCTCCTGGGATGATCACATGGTCATTCAAAAATTGTTGCTATGCACTATTCTGTCATTAAAAGACAGAGGCACAGATTATTTCTTTTGAATCAGACTACAACAGACATGCTAAAAATAGCTAAGGAGAAAACAACAGCATCTTAAGAGCCAAAAAGTAAACTAAACAATAGATAAACCTAGCCATGAAGTAAAAACAACACGTGCCAAAATGCACTCAAATAACCCCCGCCAAACAATCAAAAACCTAAGCAAAAACTGTAAAGAAGAGTTGCAAAGTGCCACTGGAGATGGTCACAATGGATAGTGATGTCAGAAGCACACAATACCACAAAGAGAATATTATCTTCATCTGTCTGCAGAGTAGTTGGCGGGGAAAGGAGAGTATACATGGGGAGACCATGTATACAGAGGCACCACTTTAAAGCTAACTCCCTGCCTGCCATTTCTGTCACTTGCAGGCACTGGATGTGCAATCGATATTCAGATACTTCTTTTTAAACTATTAAATAGGTGTGATTTTTCCCTGCATTGCTGGACATATCACTACAGCTTCATTGAACTGTTCTCATCATTTCTTCAATGAAATAAATAGCCACTGGCCTGAAGTAGAAGACAGAGATCATTGATAGGCACTTCTGTGTAGCAACTTATTAGAAGGGGCTCCAAGTCGCACATGACTGTTAAAAAATCGGAGAAAGGTAAGCCTTTGAAAGTCTGCTGAAGCTTTAGCAGAGATAATTTAAACATTGGTTCTCAAGGGAAATTATATTCTTGATAAAGCAAAGAATTCTTCTCCAAAAGCATCTCTCTGTAACGAAAATGTGACTTTAATTGCCATTGAAAAACTGCCTGAAAAGCACATAATTTTTTCCTGAAAGCTATTTTTTTCAAACAAAAATCAGTAATTTTCACTCAGGTTCATCACCAGCACCACACTGAAGCACAGTATGCACTCTTCCTTCTCATGGACACAGGCTTTCCTCCTAGACATCTTGGGAGCAGTAGGTCCCACCACATGCTGCCCTCTCTCATCTGGCTTGGGTAGCACACTGCCACAGGGAGATACTCAGACTCGCACCGCTTCACGATAATTTAGATAGCACTTCCAGCTTCAATCCTAACTTGCTGCCAGCAGATCAGATAAGCACCCAAATGTAAACAGTTTGGTAATGCCAAGGGCTCACCAAAGACCAGTATCTTCATTTTGCACCATATCTGTATGTGCAAATTCCTTGCCATTTTGTCATCCTATCCTTTCAGCCTTTTCCCTTCATCTATTTTTTAAAAAATAGAACCCTTGGAATAACCTTCAGTTTGTTGTCTCACTGAGGGTGCTGCTTCAGCCCCATATAACTTGTTTTATTAGTCTTTTTGCTACAGGCGTTTTCTTGACAGTTCACTCCAGGTCTTCTACTACAGATATTTCTTTTGTCTCCATGCCTCTTAGGTAGTAAGTTTTTTTAGAGCAAGGGCTGACTCATGTTTTTCTGTAAAAGAACACTGTTGCTCTGAATTGTAAATATCTGTCTACTGTATACAGAGATTTATGGCACAAAGATAATAACTGTAAATCATAATTACAACTTATGGTATATTCCTTTTTTATAATCACACTACATTATCAGTCAAATAATACCTGTCTTACTGAAATTAAATACATGATTTGGAAACTCTTATCTATAGCCAAATGTCAGTTCTTGTGGAATGCTTGCTTGGAAGGAGGAAAGACCAGAGAAGCCAACAGAAATATTCTACCCATTGGCGAGAGGTAAAATAAAAGACCCGGTTGCCTTAAAACTGAAACAAACAAATAAATTCTCTGCTGCCCCAAACCCTGCTAACATCTCAAAAACTGTTAACATCTTACACGTGTCAAGAAGGTTATTTATGAAACTATTTGCTTGTCAGCCACTGCAGTACATTCCGTCCCTTTGCTAAGATACTGTAAATTCATGAATGATGAGTAAAAGTTTTATTTTGGCAGAAATATTTATATTTATCTGAAAAAGAAAATTATCAGCTTCAATGCTGAGACAGTCTTTCAGTGACTAGCAGTATGCAATGATACCATGCTCTCTCCCTGTGCTGGGGCTCTGATTTGTAGTAGACTGTTTGTTAGCTCAAAGGATTTCAGTTTGGCTGAAGCAGACTTTCTTCCTTACAGCTTCAATTTTTTTTTCCTAGTACTAAATTTCCAGGCTTCATGCACATGCTTTCTGTTGCTTCAACTTGTGAACAACTGTTAACATCTTCCTGCAAGGAGAGCTGGCTGCTAAAAGCACCGTGATTGCCAGCCTGCCCGGCAGCTTCTGTGCATTGGTGCCCGAGCCGGGGAAAGCACTGCTCTCTGCTAGTAGCTCACTCACCGTAGTCACAACCAAGAACACTCAAAGCTGAAACTTCTTACTGATTGGTTTTCATGTAACAACCAGCACACTCTCACCCGCTGAGATAAAAGAAAGCTTCCAGCCCAAAGTGGTGGCTTTCCAGTGGACCAGAGCAATTTATGCCAAATTTATGCCTCTCAATACTATTGTGAGCTAGAAGGCGGCTGGTGAGAACGACAAGTGTGAACAGGCTCCATAAAAAGTCTCACAAATAAACCAGCCACAAAGATGTTTTAGCTAAAGCAAAGTATGCTTTGTTTCCTTCTCCAAGTTGTAAAACAAGCATTTTACTGTTTAGGGGACTGATGATCTGAAACTGGATGAGTTTATAAGGCCAGTGTTACACTGGAGGTTAAACTGAATTATCTAATTGTGCATCTGCTCATTAAAACTATGGTTCTATGAAACAAAAGATGTTTTTCAAAGAAACAGAGCTACACAGCTGCCGTTTGAGAGTGGCTGTAAAGGGTACTCCTCCTATCACTCTGAAGAAATGAAAAAACAAAAGGGATAAGAGGATACCTTTTATTCTGCATCCCAAACATCTCCCTAGGTGAAGAGAGTCCAGAGCTGACTCCTCTGAAGATAATCTCCTCTGCATTTCAGAAATACCAGAACTGGACGCTAATCTTCCCTGGTTTTGTCTTAAACCAGAGCTTAAGAATTGCATTTGCTAACAAGGTTCAGCATTTCATTGCAGTAATTTATCCTGCATGGTGGGTGCTGATAGGTTGGCATGGACCCAGAAGCATTACAAGAAGATCATTCCTCAAGAAAGTCCAATACTCCCTGTTCCAGAAAGTGAGGTCCAACCAGGAATGGTGGTCTCCTCCCTGAAAACTCTTGTGAGCAAACTAGTATACGCTTGAGACTGGAATGGGAAAAGTTGATATAATTGAGTTTCCATTAATGGAATGTTAACCTCTTTGCTCATCAGAAAGAATGTGGATCTTGACTTTATAAATAAATGTCTGTAATTATAATCATAATGCTTAATGAAAAAGACCAACCATTCTGGCTGGAAATCAGCTGTAAATTTCCACACAAACCTGAAATTTATTTTAAGCGAAGTACAGCATGTGATCTAACGACTATCAATTCTGTACATGCTTGCAAGAAGTCGGATATAAGCTTGGGTAATGCTTTCAAGTAGTCATTTACTAGCAATGAATAGACTATAAAAAACTGAGGAGATGGGAGAAGCTTTGCCTGGGAGCAAACACAATTCCAGCTCATTAAATTCTCTTTTTTTTCATGCAATGCTTGTTCTCATTATTTATCTTCATTTCATAACAGAACACTTGTTCTCATGAA
This sequence comes from Dromococcyx pavoninus, assembly GCA_033558185.1. Classification (NCBI taxonomy): domain Eukaryota; kingdom Metazoa; phylum Chordata; class Aves; order Cuculiformes; family Neomorphidae; genus Dromococcyx; species Dromococcyx pavoninus. The sequence continues at coordinate 130,034 of JAUMJL010001001.1, read as the reverse complement.
AACATAACTTCGTTCTCACACCCTTTCACAGTACATGCCAAACTTTGTTTCTGACATTTTTAGTTTTGTTGGTATTCCACCACAACTTGGAAAAAGAAGTCACCAAATGACATGAGGAAGCCATAAACTTTAGCACAAGACGATCGCAATGCCAACAAGTTATCTGCAGGATCTGTTAAAAAGTTAGCTGAGCTTCTGACCATTTGAAAAACAATCACCAATGTAATGCTAACAGGTACACAGCACACATTTACTGCTGTCAAAAGACCTTCCTTATTCAGACAGGCAAACAGCTTCAGATTTGTAGGCATTTTCTCACAGTGCAGACCTTCCATTTTTACAAAATGCAATAATGATGTAAACTCACATTTGTAACTTAGAACACACGTATCTTTATTCACAGTTTATACCAATTACAAGAATTATTCTTTCATAGAATCACCACTAATTAGAAAATGTTCTTTGGGAGCGAAAGGGTTGAAACCTAGCTGATGATTTCTGAAAACAAAACTTAATTTTGCTTAGCAAACACTGAGTTCTGTGAGTTAGTGTGAAGAACACCATTTTAAACACCCCCAAAGCCAAACACTAAAACTAGAACCTTTATGTTCATTGCTCTTCCCAGTGCTGCTGGTTCTTCTCTTTCCAGTGTGACAAATTTAGACTTTTTCTTATTTATGTATTTTAAACAAATAAAGCTTCACCCACACAATGTGCGATACCCATGAGATATAATTGAGGCTAGTGATTAAGATAAGCAAATCTAACCAATATGTCATTCCTGACCTCCCATGCACTACACAAAAAAAAACCCCCAAAACCCCCAGAAAAATGAAATGAAAAAAACAATCATGCCAACCACAAACCAAAACAAACCACAGCAACTTCCAGAGATTTTAACAGAGGTTTACTTTGCCATTTCAGAATTCTTTCTAGGTATAGTTTTAGGTCACTTCATAGCACCAAAAGGAAAACAAGTAATGAAGATACCCTGAAAACTAAGTACATATAGCTGTGTTATGCTACTCTTATTCACAAAGCATAGTGATGCAAAACAGTTGTGCAACTGGAGAAACATCAATTATTGTTACTATTCAGAAATAAACACAAGAAGTCTGAACAAACTCTCATTGCCAAATACCACCGATCCATACTCAAACTTTAATTCCTCCCTCTCCTTTTCCTCTCTTTATCAGAATACAGAAAAGTAATAGAAACTATTCATTTCCCTAAAATCCATTATGTTTTAAATTCAAGCCTCATGTTTGTGTCTCAGCCCTTTTTTAATTAGTGTGTATTTTACTGTTTCCATGTTTTCCATTTCACTGAGCAAAACAGACTGCTGATCTGTCCATCTTCTTCCTGAAACAGATATGAAGCTGAAAACCAATATGATCTTCTCATTTATTCAGTCACTCAAAAAATGATGGCCCTGCACTCGGTCTTTAAGCTATCACTGAATTTTAGTCTGGCTGGAACAATTTAATAATAAAATATATTGAAATTCCTATAACCAGTGAATACTCATTAATGCAAAATCACATAGCAGTTCCTTCTAATTATATGAAGTGTACAAAGCACTGACCATTGAAAGAGATTAGAATTAAAGTTATTAAAATGAACTAGAAAAGGAGATAGTAATTAAATCCCAGTTACTGGAATGTAAAACTGCCCTGAAATTAAACAATATGGATCACTTCTCCAGAAATGGGAATGCTGGTAACATTTCTTTCCTTATAGTCATTCAAAATTTAAGCTAATTTCTATGATAAGATTTTTTTCTTTAGAGATATGAATAAAATTCTTTACCTAAGAAAAATCTAAGATGATTATCCTGCTGATTTTTCTGTGAAATTCATATGGTTCAAGGCTTTCCATTACAAGAGAGATTTCTGCATTAACAGGCCTGGTAAAAATGCACAGTCTCAACACTGGCTGCAAAAATAACAACACAGTGGTCGACTTAATGGCAAAAGTAAAGCAACATCTTTGTGAACTGCAGTAAGTGGTAATGACTAAAGCCCTTCTTTACCGCAGCACAGATCTGTTTTCATTCCTGCAGTAAATATCCCCAGCCAGTCTCCCTCTGGTTCAGTAAATAAACTGATGTAGCATACAAAAGCTCAGCTGCAGCAGTGGACAGAGAGCATTTCCATGCTCAAGGGAGGGAAGGGCAGGCAATTCTGATGGTAGCAAATCCAGGGGCAGCTCCCAGGCGTGAGAACAACTAGAGATGGATTTCTCTGCTTTGCTGAGGAAACAAGCTAAAACTTGCTGACTCTTAGTGAGTCACCTCAGTACACTGAGGTAGATCTCGTTCTCCTCCACGTCAGGCACCAGTTGCTCTCCTGAGCCAACCTGTGCATAGAGTACTCCCAAGGAGAAGCCCAAATCAAGCCACAACTGCATTATATAGCTGACCCGGGAATGATTTTGTGACACATACAACCATTATTCCTGCTGTGACACTTACTAGCTGACCAATGGCTCTTGAAAGCCTGAAAAAAAAATGCTAAGGCTAAGCCTGTTCAGAAGAAATCCTTTCAGTAGGGTTTATGCCCACAAAGTCCTCTAAAAGAGCACTAATGCTGACCAAATTATCTTATTTTTGTTGGGATTTCTTCAACAGGTTTAGCTGTCTTTTAAACTTTCTTACTTCAGCTAGATTTGAATACATTCCCAAGACTTACGTTCTCTTCTTAGCAAGGCTATATAATTTCAGAAAAAATATCAAGAAGGAAAAGTATCCCTTTTGTTGGAAAAATTATTCATTAGCTTCCACGTGGAAGGAGACAGAAAATTCTCCTTCTGAAACCAGAAATCCCTACCACTTTTCCAGGTAAGAACGCTATACTTATTGAATTTACACATCCATATTTATAGTTCTTCACCAGCAAACCAGCCTGACATAACCCTGAAATAACCCTCTTCACTGTAACCACTATTACTTTACAGCCACGAAAAGGCATTCAAACACTACAGGCAGTTGTTGGTTACCTTTCCCTGGAATATCAGCATAAAGAATAAAACAAGGTGAGAAGTCTTCTTGGCTTCTGGATGCTAATCTGAGCCCAGCTGTCATCTTATTGGTTTGGAAGAAAGATAAGACGGCTCTCATACTCCCTTACTGAAACTGGTCTCTGACCACATGGTAGTGTACTCTCTGCTAAATGTTAGGCTATGAAGAATAATTTTTTTTTTTAACAGCAAAATCCACACAGCAGACTTCAGAAAAGCTTTTACTGTGACTGGCATATGTTTCAACTCCACTGTTTTTGCTTTATATCAGTAAAACATGTTTAGTAATTTCAGTGGCAGATGACACTGCCATCCTGAATACTAAACTATCACAGAAAACTGTTTCTTCATCATTAAAGGTGGATTTCCTATTCTCTGGTGTTGAAAACAGCTTAGTTACAGGAAAAAAATATTCCTAGTGCTATTACAAACATTTTGGTATGAACCTTTCTCTTCCTCTGGGACAAGAGAGATTTTATTAGCTATGTTGTTGATTACCCTACACTTTTCCCCTTTGAAAAATTACATGTAACTGAGTTTATGGGAAAGATCTTCAGTGTAACTCAGTGGCTCCTATAGCTGTAGAAGCATCCTTGCTTGAAACAAGACATCTGAGTGATAATACACTCTGACTATAGAATAAGGACCCTAAAGCTCATGTAACAACAACGTAAAAAAGCAGTCTTGCTAGTACTTCGCTGTAGTAAACTGTCATGGTTTGAGCCTATTAACTTACATTTTTCCTATTGGCTCAAATGGTTTAATTCTTTGGAAAAGATAAATTACTGTTTATTAATAAAAAAGGCAAATAAGTGTTCACGTACTACTTTGCCAATAAATCTTTTCTACTAGATTTTGTATTTCTGTAAGTATCTTATTTAGAAAATCTAGCATAGCCATAATAAAGCTGACTCAGAACACTGAATAATACATCTTGATTAGTTTGAAAACCGAACTAATTCTTTCTGTGATATTTTCTCCCATCCAGTCCCATGACCTCATTCCGATAGTCAAAATAATATTTTCCCAAAAGTCAGGAGACATAAAAATAAATGTTTCTACAGATGCAAACTGAAACCATTTCAATGACTACACCTCACTTTAAAGATATATTCCAAGAGAAGTTTGCAATGATCACTATAACAAAGCAAAGATGGTCTAGCTATTTTCAGCTGCTGGAAGAAAAAATGCAAGCTCACACCTTAGTTTAACTGTAGCAACAAATACAGAAATAGATAAACTCTTAGCGAAAAGATCGTTCAATAAAAAGCTTTTGACACTTTAGGCGAATTCCTTATGTCCACAGAATTGTTTCTGGCAGCTGAACCTCTGTTACTTTACTCAAGTGTGGGTAAAGAAAAGGCTAAGATTACTATTTCCTTGTAATGACCAGCAGTGTTTCAAATACAGTTAAGTTTTAAAAAGCAGGCATTTACTCTTTGGTTTATTTCTCAGGCACAATATACTTTGCACACAGTAAAACCACAAAGTTTCTTCCTTAGCAACATTTGGATTGAATCTGATTGTTTTACAGATAACTTTCCTGTTCAGCTCCATCAAAAGCACAGTGATTTGAAAAATGAAATGGAATTATGTTCCCTATTATATGCAGTGATCCCTCTTTCTGGCAAGTGTCAACCTTTTGGAAGCAGCATCACATAGAAACACATCATCAGCAAAGCTTCTGTAGGTCCCTTGGTGCTATTGGGTCCAAGAAACAGCATTTAGGCAACGAACTTCCACAAAGGTCATGAGATATCTGTGGGTTTACAGGCCAGAGCCAGCTTCTCTTCCTATTCAACAAGGGTCGAGCAGATCCCAAAGGAAACAACTGCCTTGTGTTGCCTGGAGCTATTTGCTTGTACTATTACCCACCTCTGGTTGCATCCTTTCTCCCACATAGCCTCCTGCTTTTATACAGAATTTTTATAGTATTTTAATCTCCAAGGATTTCATTCATTCAAATAAAGCCTGAGGGTCGACAGCTCTGCTGGATAAGGAAGAAACATCCAGTAACTTTTAACCACAAACATGAACAGAATTAGGAGTTTTACTTTCTTAAGATTTCTTTGAAAAAGCTGGGCACTGCTTGTCCCTGGGATTTTGTCATTTTAGGCATAGTTTTTGAGACTCACAGCAAACACACAGAGGAAAGGCAGACACTACATAAAAGGTTCTAGCAGAGCAGCAACAAATTAGTCAAAAAAACCCCCTCGCATTGGTTACTCTTTGCTAACTTCAAAAACATACTCCTTGATAGCTTTGAAAACCAGCAAGCTTCTTGCAGCAAACTTGTCCTATCCACACTAGCTCAGGCCTACCAAAGCCATTAAGCCTCTCCACTGCCTGCAGTAAGCATTACAGTATTCCCCAACCATCACCTCCAGCAGCCACTGTCCCAGGGAAAAAAGTCTTTGTGAACACAGCACCTACATAAAGAGAGATTAGGTTTGTAAGACCTAGTCTGTAACATGTAAAATACTTTTAATATACCCAAGGCTCTCAAATCAGAATATCAAAAAGAGACAAAACTTAATCCTTTACCATTGCACAGCATATCCACCCAGTCCCAAATTCAACCTGACAACAGCTGACAACAGTTCACACCACCTCAGATGCCAGACTGTTGACTAACTCCACAGGTGGACTGAATTTGAGGAAAATCTTTCCTAATCCCTGACCTTTGGGCTACAGTGTGAGCCAGGAGGGTCTGTAGCCTTCCAAATTTCTCCTTTTTTCCTTCCAGTGTTTACTATAATTATCTCATTTCCTATTTTCATTATACTCCATTTACAAGCATTGGCTAAAAATTCATCCATGCTGCTCTTAAGTATTCTGAAGATGTGAAAACTGAATGTGGGAACAACAGTGAGTGCCTGCTCTCAGCCCTCTCCTCAGTTTCTTGTTACACATAGAAGAGGATCCCATTTCTTGCTGTCACTCTCAGCCCCTTATTTTGCTTTCCAGTAGTGTCAGCACAAAACATTAGGATGTTCTCACACTCTGAGAGCTTAACATCACATCCTTTGTACTTCGGGTGCTATTGTACCACTGTGAAAAGCTCACCATCTACTAAACTGAAATACAGAGAATTATGGTGACTTTCATCACAGCTGGAGCTTCATAGTTTAGGCTACAGATTTGATTCCAGACATTACTTCAAATCCTTCATGATAATCAGTGCAAAGTTTGGGTTTTTTCCTCAGCTTATAATGTATACAGTGAAAAGCAAATACAAACTACATTAAATTAAATTTTAATGTCAGATTCCTAAAGGTTAGAAATGCCACACATATTGAAGCTTGAGCTACCTTTTTCTTTCTTAGTGCATTCATTTTGAAATTTGAAGGAGGGTATACACTAAAATAAAATTTAATTTCTGCCACATGATTATGATAGACTGGTAACTCCTACTATGACTTTCAGAAGTACTTATATGATAGGGATACATTAAAGGGAAAATTCATCCCACCTCACCCTCCTTAATTCGTTCTCCCTGGGAAGTTCAGGTGCTGAAGTGTTAAAGTGAGAGGCTGGGAATATAGTGGGTGTATATATCTAAATCAGGTCTGGTCTTTCTCTGTCCTTAGACCCCTCACTGCAATTTGTACTGCTGTTGCCCTCAGGGAAGGAAGACCCAAGTCTGTGTCTAGATTCAGCATTTCTAGTTATTAGCCTACAAATATTGTTCTGGAAATATTAAGTGAGATAATGGAATTCCTGGGGTTCTTACTGTCAGTAACACAGCCAAACTAGAACTGCTTAAAAGGAAGAAAGATGCAAGAGCTTTTCAACCTGATGAATGAAAAGCCTCATCTGCTAACAATGGAGATGTTAGAAAACCTTTTAAAAATAAATCAATTTGCAAGAATACTTCCATAATAAAGACTGTCAAGACGCTGAGATGCTGAGAGCATACGGCGGCACTGCCTCGGGAAGATGGCAGGGGAGCACTGCTGAGTAACTTTACAGCAAGGACTGGTCACCAGACTATCCCTGAAGGGACCTGGGGATGCTAAAGAAGACATGCAACAGTCTAATCCACTCCGCTGACAGACACAGGTCTAGTTATGTGCTAGAGGCAGTGCCTTGTGCCCTCAGCAAAGAAGCCAGCACTGAAAAACTTGTAGGACACCAAAGGAGTTTCCATAGGTTACTCTTTCTCATGCCTCCATCACAGGCCTGTTCTGGAGAATCTTAGAAGGGCAGCCAGCAGCACAACTTTTACTTGGCTCTGAGGTGCTCCTGGAGGCCCATTCCAGACCAGACACTGGACAGTCCGAGTATAACCCGAGCACCTCTGTTTAGAGACAAAAAAATACATCTTCTCCCCCAAATTGTAGTCCTTTATCATCAATATATTGTCTGCCTGTAACACTGGCTCTTGCTTGGATCTTTTTTGAAAGTCAAAGAATCTTGGAATCTTTCACTTTTCCCAGATACTGTCTTGGCATCAACACAAGATTTCAGCGTGCTGAAATTTCATTTATCATTCTTAACTGATCAACAGCAGATACCAAATGTTATTCCTCACAATTGGCTAAAATTCTGCACTATATTCTCACTTGTAAAACAAGCATTTAACTGTGTCTGTATCCTTCTGGCCTTATGTCATGGTGCTGAAAAAGAAGATTCTGTTCTAGGAAGAGGAAATTTGCAATGAATTTTAAGCTAACCTGACTGCAACTTTGTAGACGGTTACTGCTCCATGCAACCACAAAACATTAACTGAGATTATTTTAATAAAATGTTTATTACATTGCTATTAGATGTAACCCAGAACATCTATACCTCTGTCAAAATATCTGCCATAAGTCTGCTGAAAACTCCTTTAAGTAAAACCCATTCATACTCATTATTCGATCCATAAATGTCTGAACAAGTGGAGGAGGGTGATGAATCAGACACACAAGTTCACAGAAATAGCAGTGTTCAAGCTGTGAGTTGCACCAGCAGTCTCCTCAAACATAAATCACTGCTGTGTTAAACCAGCTCAATGTAGCCATGACTTGCCTGAAGTAATAGCAAAGAAAACAGCAGTCATTACAGCACAGAATGGGTAAAACACAGGAATGAAACAATGTCTGGAGAAGTTCGACCTCAGGGGGGTAATAAACTAATTCCACTAAACAGAGTTTGAAGCTTTAGGAAAGGAAGCAAGAGACAGTTTTGAAGTTACAAGAACTGAGAGTTGGAATGATGCTACTGGGTTTTTTTTTCCGGCACCAGTTCTTAAATAACCTCAGTTTCTGCCATCCTTTCCATGTGAGCTCAGAAAGCTGCCTCACAACTCCATACTCTAATAACAGCACTTTTAGCTCTCCTAGTTTTAGAATATGTTAGTCTCTTTGACAATTTCATTCAAAGTGCATCGGATTTTGCTGGCTGCCATGGAAGGCATGGGAATGCTCAAAGACTCAGACTGAGAAGCCTAGGACTCATTTTTTCTCCAGTAGCTGCGGAGTTTGGCACACCCTGATCTGGCCGAGAAATAATACCGTCAGGTCATGGGAATGGGTACTACTTAGGATGAGACGGGTGACATTTTCAGAGGATCACATCCTTCAGAGCACTGACCTATGCAGATGCCAAGCTCTTCTCCATCCAGATGTTCTATATCAAAAGTGCTACATTTAAATCCTACAAGCCCATGAATCAGAAATCAAAATGCCTTTGCAGGACACCTCTCCCAGCGACATTGGCAAAGTGCTTGAAAATATTTCTCATTTTTGGCTGGCCTTTCTCAGCAGCTCTACAGGTCAATCAGCTGAAATCCCCTGCTAAATTCAAGTAGTATGCTTAGCAAAACCCTCTGCAACGTGGGAAGGCTCAGCAACAAAACAAGCAAAAAGCAGTATGCATCACATCCTTTGGAGGAACACAAATGAAGCACACCATTTTGGAGATGTCCAGTCTAATATAATTCCTTTTTCTGCCAAGCAAAGTAGGTTAACAGCATGTCTATAGATGATGCAGCACGTTATCATTGCTTAAACCTCCATAAAAGATGGGACAGCTGGCATAATGCTGAATAAAAATAAGTATTATGATATGAAATGCTAACATTGCTCCTTACCTAAGAACATTAGTAATGCTTTGCATACATTCATCCAGTCTAGGAGGCAGGAAATATATATGTATAGCTGTTAGAGGATGAAAGGATAACTCAACAAAAACTTAGCAGAGACAACGGAACAGCATGACAACATAGGGAACACTTTCAGTATTCATTAAATGCTGCACTGAAAAATTAAACTGAAAGCATTCCGAGATACAGAAAAGAACCTACTGTAAATATGGTGCAGTATAATGTTACATCTGAATGTTGCTTGCAGTTCTTCACACTTTCTAACATATCTACTTTCACATAGAGTAATCCCACTTCCTTGACAGCTATAAGAACAGGAGCACGGAGGAACACTGGTGTTTTACTCATACAGATTTGTTTTTTCTTGTAACCCATCTATGCAGTATTTAGAAGTAATACTGAAATAATCATATACAAATGAAACACTGCATCTGCTTATTGATGAGCAGAGACGGATGAACAACCCAGGTTCCAAAACCATTCTCTGATTAAGGATGATTCCTATTTTGGAAGCTCTCAAGAAGGTGACTCTAGTCAGAATGTGAGGTTTGCATATAATGAAAATTATACCATTACGTTCTTTAATTAGTCTAATTTGTGTTTTAAAAAGATTGTATTGGTAGAACTTCTACCTGCTATACTGAATAAACACTATCAAGAGCCACATAGATGGCAATAAAGAATAAAGGAATAAAGCAGACTTCAGTAAGACGTGAATGATAGTCATAAGGAAATAGCTTTTCTATTTACTGCCGGTTGTTAAAGGACTCTGCCATTTATTATTATTAATGTCATAGAGCTTACCCACGTTCTACTAACTGAACGTGTTAACTTATCTAAACTAGATACGGCAACAAGAAAAGCAGCTAACAAGTAACCACCACACCTTTCTCCTTAAAATGCATTTTATATGTAATAGTAATATGGACGTACTTTTAGGGTTCAGAGAGATAACATTTATAAGTAAAACAGTAACAAACGCAGACCAATTGTTTAGCTCAAGGTAGCGTGTTCAATTAACTGATTTAATATACACAGGATTAAAGCCATTATTTTTAATAAATAGGCAACAACCATTTACTGTAGAAAATTATTTTCTTTCAAAGACATGCAAGTACACTAATAATATCCTTTTTTTCCTATGCAAATGTTTTCAGCTAAGATATAAAAGATGAAAGATGCCTAAGAAACCTTTGTGTCTTCAGAAATAAAGGCTGAGTCTGATTTATGGAAAGAGTGGCTATATTGAAAAGGGAAAAAACACTGAAATGAGTGTAATGACAGCATCACAGCAAAAATGAAATAGCTAATAAAAAGGTTCTGCAATGCAACTTTTTATTTCTGACCCTTTTAGCTCTTTCTGTTCAATAAATTAAATCATTAATTCCATTCAATTTCCATTTACTTATGCGACCAACATTTTACCTGGAAAACTAAAGTTAGACTATGCAGTTAGAAAAGTGCTAAGACAGACATAAGAATATATTTTATGATGAGTGTCCATAACCCCAACAGTAACGAAAATGGAGGCTCTGACACAAATTTTCTAAATATAGCTGTCCATTTCCAAGTAACATTAACACTACGGATTTGTACTGCTGTTTGTGAGAATGCCAGGCACTCAAGGCATACCCTGACATTTCAGAAGGTCACTTTGGGTCAGACTGCTGTAAATCACTGACACAACTCTGGATGCCCACAAACAGGAGCTAAGCAAACACCTCCAGCCTTTCAGCTAAACTTTCACCTACACAACAAATGGGAAGAGCAACAAATTCCAACTAGACTGAGAACGCCAGCACTCAGCAGTTTAACCTATACAATTCTAAATGCCAACAAGGAGAATTTTACCTATGTGTTGTTATTTTGAATTTCATCTGAACAGAATAAACAACAAACCAATCAAATTAAGTCCATAAAGAGCATCTGTTCCCATCTGTGTCCCTGCACATTACTTCTCTTCTAAACCTGTAATGGTTTAAGGGTAATGGAGTCTTACATACTTAGAAGAGATTTAATTTGCCCTTTTTTTTTAATTTTGTGAATAAAAAGCTCCACTCTGTAAGATACTTATTAAATATATAGGTTTTGTGAATATATTTTTATTAATGTTTGCAAAATACTTTCAGACTCTTGACTAATAAAGGCAAATAAGAACTTGGGCGATGCAAAGCTTCAGAAAATTGTAATATGCCTTAAGTCATGAAAATTTAATGAGATTCATTATTACTACTCACCAGAAATCTTGAAATTGATTGGGTTCATTGCACAATATTTAATGATCTTTTACATTACTGGTTTTTAATGTAAGTTCAGACACAGATCTGCAAGTTATACAGTGTTTCTTCTTTCTACCTTTCATTTATAGTAAGGAATTTGTTAGACAAATAACCCACTCACTGTTCTTAATTTGCTGAACCCATATTCACAGTTGCTTCCTCTTGAGACTTCCCTCACTATTTCAGGAATGGTGTTTGGGCCACCTTTGGCAGATCACACGGGAGATGCTAGAAACACGGTTGTTAAGACTTCCAGCAATAGCAAACCACATTAACTGTCCATCTGACATTTCCCACCAGAGAAGTAAGGATTAGTCAAATGCCACCCTGCAGTGGGAGTTTCTAAGCCTCCTTCACAGTGGGCTTCACCCATTACAGTCCTCCCCTTCCTGCTCCTGCCCCTCCACAGCCCATGGCTCTACCTCAACTGCAGGCAGCAGGCTCTTTCTCAAAATAGAGCAGACAAATCAGGACAATCCTGGCAAACCTCTATATGTGTTAGCAGTGATCTCCACTCCAACCTTTACCATGATCACAGATCAGCAGCCTCCACCATGTCTGAAAGTCTCCAACAGTTCTCTTCCAGTACAAACCTTCCCATATCCCTGGGGGCACCTAACTATTAGCCAAGCTCCACAATGTCTTCAGTCTAAAAGGAAAAAACACCCCGTTTTTCATCCTGCTCCAGGTACAGCTACATGCTCAGTTATGCCTTATTTATTTGCACTCCAACATTTACCCAATCCTTCTGCAAAGCATAATGGAGAGTGCACCTACTAGCCGGGCACCCAGCTGAAAGCACTCAAAGAATGTTGCCAGCCAGGAAAAGGCAGGCAAAAGGAGAAAACTGATGAAGGACAATGTCTTGACAACCATGGGAATGACGTGAAACATGAGATCCATATACGTGAGCAGCTGGATGTTCCCAATAATTCACATTATTAACTTTGTCACAGAGCTATCTCCTGACGGGCTTTTATTTCTCTGAATCTGACTAGAACTTCTACCCAGTCACCTAACAGTAAGTGAAAGTTTAGCAAAATCTCCATGTTTCTATGGGAAATTTGGATTACAAAGAATTTACAAGAATTTCTAAAAATTTAAAAGAATTTGTGATGAAATTCTGTTTCACTGCACAATTCTGATCAGCATTTCTAAAGTACCTGCTTACCAGAGACACAGTTTAAGTTTCAAACAGATGGAAACCTCTTATGGTACAATCCAGCAATAAACAGTATAAAACCCTGCTAATATGCCCTACTTGGGAGTTACCTTAATTTCTTCTAGTAGCAGTTTACATTCATCATGCAGCTGCTGCAAGCAAGACGTGCAGTTGGAGACGCATCATATATTCGGCAGCACTGAGATCACCGTGACGTACAAAGCAAGGCGAGAGAATCACCCCTTCATCCATTCCAAAAATACTCCTGCTACAGCCAGCAAGAGCACACGCTGCAGCCGAGCCACCCACCACCAGAAAGACCCAAGTTGTGTTTCCAACTGCTCCATTTCCCAAGACTGAAGGACATCACAGAGACAGGTACATCACTAAAGTTCTCAGTTGTTCATGTGTTTTAAAGCATTGATGTTATTTCTCTCTGCAATAGCCTCAGAGTCACACAACAGACGAACAGGCATTCACCCTGTTAGTATGCGTAAAAGGCTACAGAGGCTCTGTGAAAAATTCACTCTAGCAGAAGCAGAGACACAGAAATCATGATTGTAAGTATAAACACAAGAAAATCCCACTTGTACTAAAGCGGGTCTAGAAAAAAATTATATATATATATGCATGTGGAAAGGGGGAAAGCTTGGATCTTCACAGAAATGTATTTTCTCCAGCTAGGAATAGTATATTTCTGATATACAGATTTTCATTTAAATGTCTGAAGGTATTTTGCTTAATAGCCAGGCATCGTCATTTCCTTCTGAAAGGCAGAAAAACTGAGGCTCTGGGAGGGCGCATGACTTGTCTAAATTCACTCAGTAACCCATTAGAAGTGCTCAGCCTACAAATACCATGTCCTCATGCTCAGGCCGGTGACCTACCTAGTAGCAATACTGCTTCTCCACACCAGACCCCAGAGGTGGAGTGTATCAGAGAATTAACCTGATCAGAAGAGATCGCAGTCCACAGGCTGAGGATGGCTGTTGTGACATTTGTGATATTCTTAATGTACACTGTGCTGCTGTTAATTTAATAGTGCCTTTCTGTTACATATAAGCACAGCCAAATCATTCATATAAGATCATATGAGTTCTTGTCTCTATTAAATAACATATATGACAGGAACTTTTCTCTCCTCCATCAGCTCTAATTTATGGCTGCAGTTACTCTATGATCACAGTCAAGATGAGTGACAGATATATTACAGTGAGGCAGACTGATTCTATCCTTGCAATTGTAAATACTTCTTGTCCTTGAAGATATTTCAATACCTTTATGGTAATATCACACTCTGAGGTGGCAGAATTGAAGACAGACAAGTGAAATGCAACACTTTCTCCAACATGTATTCCAAAAAGTCTTGCAGGGCTCCACAGAAATAAGATTGTCTTAGCTCTTTTGCAGTTTTACTACCATAATGTGCTCATTTAATTTGTGATGGAAATAGCATGTTTGAGTTGTCATTATTCATTGCTTTAGCTTCTTCTACAGTTTCATTTGACCTCCTGAAACTCTTCATTGAGTTTTCTTAGGCTATAAATAAATATCTCTTGGGATCCTGGATCTTGCCTTCTGAACAAAAATGTCAGTGACTCATCCTCATACATATTTTCTTCCATTATCTTCATCACGGACAAATGTTCGTGCTCATTCCAAAAGTTCAGAAGGAAAGAAGCTGTGACTACCTTCTGGTCAGAAGTAGGTCAGAATGCACTTTGCTTAAATGTCCTTAAACAAAGGTGAACTGTTTTTTTAATCAGAGATTGTTGGGAGTATTTTCTGGTTACAACTAAGTCTCCTTAAGCCACAGTAATTTGGGGTGATTCCTTCCCAAAAAAGGAAAGTTGCTAATCAGAAGAGTGGTGCCAGACTGACTGACAAGTCAAATGACTTCATTTGGCCTCACTAACTTGTAAGCTAGTCGACGCCTTATTGAATTGTTTTTGCTAATGGATATGTACGGTGCTGGAGTCAAGAACGTCATTCTTAATTACAACAAATATTAACTGTAGTAATAGACTTGGAATGGACAAAGTCTGCAGAAGCACTGCCTGGTGGGGACACAAATTATTGAAACAAGACACCATATATCAGCTTATCAAAATTTGCTGGTTTTTTGAAACGTGTTTTGTATAATTAAAAAACTCAGAGACCAGAAATCATTGGCAATATCTCAAAACATGAATTTCTGAGGATGCTGTCAAGTGCCTAGTCCTTTTTCATACGTTACAATATAACATACCCACTGGTGTATTCAGCTTTTCCCATCCTATGTTCCTCCACATATTTCTGGTAGATTCATGCAGACAGTAACACTCACAAGGCTCCCAGGTAAGTTCTCTTTCATCGTTTAGTTCTTTACATTGAACACCAGCAAAATAATGAGATGTTCTCCAGGACAGGTGGTTAGGTCTGCCTGTGGATCATACACTGCCTGGTGCTGCTGGGGGACATCCTGCACAATGATCTTACAAAAGCTCTCTGAAAGAGAATCTATTCCTGATGGGTCAAACCTGCTACCTTTAGCTTGTTTTGATTTCTGACACTTTCAAGAACATCTCTTGCAATGAGCATGCAAAAAGTGTGAATTCCAACAAAATCCTGCTTACTACCTCAGTTGAGCAATAGCCTGAAGCAGCTGCATTCTGCAGCACCACATTGCTTTGCTTTTGGCAAATTAATCCATGAGTAGATACTTGTGCAGTTACTGCCTTTTCAGGAAAAGGCCCTTATCTTATATTCCTGGTGTTACAGCTATATTGTTTATGTAAGAAAACGGCAAATCAATGACTGTGTTTACCTTTAATAAATTATTGATAGCTCTGTGAGGAATATAAAGTAGAGTACTAGTGAACTGTGCAATCTCTGCTCGATCCTGAGCTCTACACTGCTGCCAGTAAACCTCCAGGTTATAGTCAAGGTGCTGGCAACTGCCTATAAAGTTCTTAATTTAAAAAGCTTCAATTCCATCAGCTTTCCTTCCCTGTCCTGCTGCACAATCTGCATTTAGCACTAGAATTCTGCAGGCCACTATCCCAGTGATGAGACTTCAGAGGGTCTGGGACACAGTCAAACTGCTCACAGGAGCCAGCCCTCCTGCCTGGTGGCAGTAGCCAGAGTTGGCAATTGGAACATTGTTTCTGCTTCTTAATAATGATCAGATCATTTTTCTCCTGTTGGAGAGTATTTCTTGTTGCTGCCCAGTTTTAGCTGCTGATGCTGAACAGGATTATAGAACATAAACTCTGTGTAAAGGTGGATGCTTCTGATGCCAAATTATGTGTACCAAGTCTGGGCACTGCACTGGTAGGCTCAACATAGTTATGCAATCCATAAATGAACATTCAGACTGCTTACAAACTTGTTAATGTAGTTAAGTAATAAAAGTGAGACCTGCAAAGGTGGGTTGTGGCTTTTCTTCTTTCTCTCCTTTGCTTTATGGAGGGATCAGGTGATTTCCCTGGCTTGAACCCATTTATGCAGAGATTCTAAAACCATCTGCATTCTCTGTATTTGCACTGCCATAGGACACACATGGCTAAGCAGCAGCCAGGTCTCGCACAGCCCTCTGTTGAACCACAGGAATACGAAAACAGCAGAGATTATTTCAGTTCTACAAACTAAAGCTGTTCTCATTGTTCGCTTACACTACCATCAACTATTAGGCAACACACAGTGCAATTCACTTTTAGATCTAATGCACACTTAATTAAAGTCAAATAGAATTAGGTCTTTCCCAGTTGCTTTAATGGTAGATATAATTATTCCGAATCTTGACAGAAAAAGATGACAAAAGGATAATTCAAAGAAAAGTTCGGTGCTCATTCTAAAAGAAAACACAAGCTAAACTAATTCTTTTCTTTGAAGTTCCACCTGTAAGTACTTGTTCTTGCTACTGAGTGCTTGACTGTCACTGATGCACCAAGTAATACTGAAAAATCCATTTATTTATCCTCTTACACTCAACTCTGAAAGACACAGTAGTAGACACTTCTTTTATTTACTCTGAATGGTGTGAAACCACTAGTGGTTATTTTAAAATACTACAAGATGTTGATATGCATTCAAAATACTCCTGTGAAGGAGTAGAATCTGTTAACATTTAGATACCTGGCTCACAAGCTGCGCCTTAATAAAGTACTACAGAAGATGGGGTATATTGTTTTACTACTGAATGCGGTGTCTCTGATCATCCTTATAAGAAAAGATACAGAAGAGATCGTTTCTCTCAGTAAGTTGCAGACTACAGAATGGTGCAAAATTTTCTTCCCCCTGCTTAGAGATTCACAGACTCTTAATTATTAGGAGTGGCACATTTGAAGATACAAAAGAAGTCACCATTCCAGTTCTTTTTGCTTAAAAATTCTCTTTCTTGCTTTCCCTCCTCGTATTGTAAAGAGGTCCTCTTTGTCCTTTACTTCATTATCTGAGTGTTTTCAACACTGGACCACAAAACCTTTATCTCCATTTGTAATCCTTCTCCAAGAAACCCTGTCATTTAACATTCACAAAGGAAAGACTGGCTTATTGTTGAGGTATGGAGGAGAAATACAGGTTTACAGCTTCTCTAGGATTTTTAGCTGGAGCAGGGAACCAACAGGAAAGGAAGCTTGGACTTGCTTCCTTTTCTCAGCAATATCTATACTATAAACTAGAAGTCAAAAATACTTCAATAATAAAAAAATTACTCGATTCCAATAAAGATATGAGTATCCTGGAATGTAGCTAAATACTGATTTATGAAAAGCAACACATCAAATTAGATGATAAATCAACGCTGATTTCTTTGGATGAAGATCTAGGGTTCATATTTTAAGGTCTGTGTTTCTGCACACATACAACTGAGTCACTGACTGTCCCAGGCATTTTCTAAGGCAAAAGATCAGAATGGGCTCATCTTCGGCAAGATGAATTTCAGTGTTTATCAATTTTGAGTCCCCATCCACTTACAGGCAACAGAATACTTAGGCTGCAATTGCAAATTCTGAATGTCAAACAGTGCACACCATGATGAGAACTTAATGAAATGGAAAGAGACAGAAAATCAGTTGTTATTTTCTTTAAAAAAGGAAATATTAGTCTTTCACAAAAATTTCCCAACCTGTAAATTACAAGTTTAGATTTCAAATGCTGCAGTACTTTAGGACCCAGATTGCTATGACCTATGAGAGGCAGAATAAACCATCTGGATATTGAAAAAGCAGAGAAAGGGCTCTCATCAGGCTCACAAGTAATCCCAGCTCTCCTGCACAAATCAGAGAGGAAGTTTTCAGAAGTTTCTAAGGGCCAAAGTATTATAGTGCTTAAAGAGGAAGGTCAAAATTACCAAGACAGCACAATTCCCATTCAGTCCAGCTACAGCACTGAGTCAGCCTTGACACTTGAAAGATCTGTCCCAGCCACATCTTTGTTCTGTTAAGAATGCTACTCTAGGCTTAGCACCTAGATATTAGAATGAAGAAATGGTTCAGAAGAAGGCACAGAGATGAGACTAATTACTTATGACATAATCTGACAGTATGAGACGCTTCTATCCAGCCTGAGTTTACCTTCAATTTATTTCTTTCAGCACGGAGATTTATAACACTGTGGTCATCTCAGCTACTTTATAAGTGATTGTTTCATAGCCACAGAAATGTGTAATCTACTTCTAATATTGCACAGCTCTTGGCAAAATGTTATTTTATGACAGTGAGTAACAAGAGTTATGTGTTGTGTTTAAAATGTTTTTCTTTTTTCGGAATTTAATTATGGTCCTCTTAATATCACATTAAATATTTTAAATGAAGACCAGTTTATTTAATGTAAATAAACATATCCAGCAATGTGCCTTTTCAAAAAAGTCTGCTATTTGTATTAATTTTACTTTTTATGATTGAGAACAGACTATAATATGGAGATAAAAAAACTCAAGTTCATTGCATTGTTCTGTTCTAAAAGCGTCAAATTATGAGATAGCTTAAATGCATAGAAAAGGGAAGGTTTCTTTCAGGAAAGCCTGGTATCCCCCTCCTATCTCACCAGCACAATTCAACTGCTTTACCAGGAAGCCCAGACAAGCCCTCTTGTTCACAAGCAGAACCTAATCAGAGGTGAAGGTGCTCAGAGCCTTGCAGAACAGTTCAAATAAAGTGTGGCAACTTTCTAAATAAATCATGATGACATTTAACATGGTAACTTCTGGGCAGGCACGGACAGACCTACCTCACTTCACCTTGGCCAGGCTTTGGCCACCTTTTGGCCACATAGCCATATCCCAGAGGTGAGTGTTCAGGCTAAAAAGCCCTTCTGGGAGAGGCAGCAGCCTAGTTCAGCTATCACGGCAGTTCCACTGCTGGGTAGGCAGGCTAACAGTGAGCCCATGCAGAACACAAGCACTGAAACTCATCTGCTTCCTGTCAACGTCCCATTATTGGATTAAAATCCTGAAAGATTGCACATGTGAAAGATTTCACAAAGGTTTAGGACTCATCTCCAGCTGGGATCAGGAAGAAATCCTCTTTCCTTAGTTCAGTTTAGCACAGCATTGAAAGGGATTTACACTTTCTTTTGGACAGCTTCTGTCCAAGTTATCACTGAAGATGAAATAAAAGTCAGCTGTGATCAACCAGCACACTTTTTCTACAGGTATATTTTACTAAAATCACCAAAGACAAAGTCATTCTTTTTGTAATACCTTTCTGATAGAACACCTACTCTGTGTTCTGCTGTGCTTTATTTAAAGAGCAGCCCTTCAAATGGTACGAACTTTTCAGTCACTTGCATGCCAAGTGATGTCTGTCATGACTTCGCAACTGACTTACAGCCAGGGTTTCTTTCAGGCATTTGAGCCGTGCCAGACTGTAGTATATAATGTTTAGACTGCTGGAGCTTAGATTCGTTCTCAGCTTACAAATCAATAGGTTTATGAAAGCATCTAAATGTGGTTTAAAAGATCACAGCTAGGATTGAGGAGGAAATCTGACTATTAAGGAAGGATGAAAGATGAGAAGATAAGGACATAAAATAGGACTTCTGATAAGTCAAAGCATCAACCATTAGTAGAAGTAGTTCATTACAGGGAGCACTGTGTACCCTGCACTGCCAGTATGTGCCATGGCAAGTCCATGGCCTGAAATAAAACTGTTTAGTTTATATACCTAAAGTTTGATCCCTGTGAAAATGGCTCCTGAAGACTAAGCTGACTTGTGTTTACTTCCCACTGGCCAGTGGAGAATTCCCAGATTATCGCAGTGGTTTGAGAAGGCGAATAAGCTCCTCTGAGTCTCATGAAATCTAACACACATTCTCCTTTCATCTCTTTTCATTTCAAGGTATAGTTAATAAGGACTATGCTATTTGGGAAGGGGGAGACTTTTTTCTGCAAAAAATACGTATTTCAAGCAACAACTGAGAGGGCACAAGAAAACCCTTTGAAAAGTTTCCCTTTCTCTTCCTGCATTTCTGGCTTTAATCCACGTTGTTCTCATTAACGACACTGCAGTGTAACAGCAACTAAGTGACCAAAGTGACAAAGAGAGGAAACCAACCAAGACTGCACATCGTACATGCAGAGCAGGAGCACATATGATGCAGGGGCACTTCTACTGCACCAGTTCACCAAGCACAGGGCTATTTGCAAGTGCTTTTACATTGATATTTTATGACAGATTTTCATTATTTTGCATTCATAAAAAAAATGAGTACAACATTATAATCCTTAATCTGTCAAAAACCACTTCATGGTGTTTTCTTACTTTTAGTAAACACATCCTACATTTTATATGAGTCACTTAGTAAGACTTTTTTTCCTGCATTATGGTTTGTCAGCTAATATTATCTTCCAATAGCTCTGTCATCTCCCCGTAGTTTGTCATCAGCTCCAAGCCAGCGTGACTTCCTGGAAAAAGTCAAAGGAGATTCAAAAAAATGAGATTTTCTTCTACCACAAGAATTTCTTTTTATGGTCTCAGAAATGTGCTATGGTTCGATGCCAGTAGGTGGAAACACTTAAGAAAAGACCTGCAATTTATAAAAGCAGCACGAGTGATTGTTCCTGTAGAAACAGGTTTTTTTTGGCAACAGAGCACATAACACAATAGAACCATGTGTTTTGTTTCACAATAATCCTAGCGTAACCAAAAGCAGAAAGTATGTTGTATGCATGAATTGATAAGAGGGTCATAAATAATAAGAAAATTATATCCTGTACGCCTGCCTGCCAGCAGACCAGGAAGACAAGTTAGGACTTCAAGAGTTCTTTTTCCCCTCAGACTTTGGTAACATTTGTCTGATATTTATCTAACTCTGTGATAGTTAATTCTCCAGCAATTTTTGTCCTCTCCTGGAAAGATGCCAATACTATTACCTCGGAGCAGGAAGAAGTGTTAGAAGGGTTTTTTTTTCAAAATCAGCAACCCAATGAGGTAGTTCAAGCAGCCTGAAGGAGCCTGTTCATAGCTGCTCCCTGCTGCTACTGGCTAAGTGACATTTTGTTCTTGTAGCAGGGAAGTGTGCAAGCTAGAGTTGCTACTGGAACTTCAGGCAGATGATAAGAGACTGTAGTAGTGCGCTACCCCCTCCTTTGTCCCCAACTCCAGGGAATGGAGAGCAGGTGGCAAGAGAGAGCAAATGGTCATGGATGATGTGATAAAAACAGGGAGGTAGACGAACAGAAAAAATGCATAGTTTAGATACAGCACGGAGAAAAGGCAAAGAGACTCAGATGTAGCACCTCGTTACTCACTTTCTCTTGTTTTGGGGAGGATGAAACAGCTTGTGGTGATCTGTGCTTCCTGCGATATTACAGTGTGATACACAAAGACTTGCTGAGATTAGCAGCTCCTCCCCATCTTTGCTCTTTGTGGGTCTATTCAGTGCGATTTTTGATTGCAAACTTTGTGAAAGACAGGCAAGAGTCTCAGAGCAGAAGACACAGACCAGTACCTGCCTGTTTAAAGCTCTTCAGAGCACTTGTGGAATGACGGTAATGCAAGCCATGCAACAAGACGGCAGCCTGAGGGGAAGCTGTGCACCAAACCAGTCCCTCGGTTCTGATGAAGTGCAGTTCACATTAAAAGAGCAGCAACCCCCAAAACTGTCTCAGAGACCTGTAACACCAAGGTTTGTTTTTAGAGAGGATGTAATTTGCAGTACCATGAATTACACGATAGCATGCCTTTTTTTTAAATTCAATTGCTCAGTGACATTTTTGTAAAGACTGACAGCAGTAAGCGAGTCTATCAGCTTCCTAATCATTTTTAAGTTGAAAACTACACGCTCAGACATGCACTCATTCCACCCGATGAGAGTGAGGCTGTGTTAATTTCTCTGTCTTTAACACAGGGACATACCATTTCCAGACTTTCAAACACTTTTTTTACCACATCTATATACATAGTCCATTACCCTCTGCCCAAAAAAGTTCAACTGACATCATCCTCGTGAAGTCTGTTTCTGAAATGGGACCTGTATCAGTAACCTATAACTTTGGGGGTCTATAAGAAGAATGATAATGTAATTTTAAAAACAAGCAATAATATACATGTAGCTAGGTAACAAACACTGAAGTTTCTAATGAAAACAGACAAGTTTCATCTTTTTATAGAGAATTTTAATGACTGACACTATCTATTTTCTTCACAATACAGCTTCTTTGTAAAGTGCCAAACAATGAGTCTCACTCTGAGCTGTAGATGCATTTTATGCATGACATGAATCTACCTACCAACCCACGATCGTACAAAAACCCTTCCCCAACTCCTCACTCCACTTCTTAGGAATGTTTTAATATCAGAGACAGTGGTAGAGAAGTAAGATCTTTCTACAGATGCATCCAATGCCCTTCTCATTTATTCTTGTTTTACATAAGAATTTTTAACATCACTTTGTAAAACGATAATAAAAGGAACACAGCTCTTTACTGAGCCATGACAACAGGACCCCTTTTGCATCATTTATCTAATACCGGAATATTGATTTTTTCAGTTCATACTTCAAATTTTAAACTAGTCTTAAGAAGATACGACAATATTCTCCATGTTTCCTCAAATGTACATCCTGTGTCTGAAGGTTTGTAAATAGTTAATATCCACATCTGGGTTTCAACACACTCTGCTTTATTATAGCACCTGCCACTGAAGATCTCAAAGCAATTTTGTGAACATTAATCAGTTGAGCCTCATGACTATTCAGTCAGTGTGTTATTACAGACTGATGAACAGGGATGTGGAAACACATCAGACTTCCCAGTAGGGCTGTAGGAGATGAGCAGTAGCTCCATCTTCCTTTGTGCCCTAGAATAGGATCTTCTTGTTTCAAATAGAGGGGCACAGAAAGCAGCACTAGAAAGGGAAGAAGACTTGTCCCAGTACTCCTGCCAGCAAAAGATGCTGAACAAAGAAACCTGTGTTTTAGTCTGACCACTATCATTTAGAATCCTTATTTCCTTCTGCCCTTTCCTGCTACTACTGGTGCCCTGGACCCTGTCAGCAAGCTGGAACTGGCTGGCTCCTGGAAGTGGCTGTCGAAAGGCTACTGAAAGAGTTCCTCAGGGCTACAAAATTCTAATGTGGTGTGGCTGAAGCTGGGTAGGAGTTAAAGGCTACCCTGTTATTCTTTGCAGGCTGGCCATGTCTCACATGTTGTCAGCCAAACACTGAAGCAGACAAATTTACTCCCTCACCGATCTTTCCTTATCAACCTCTCCACATTTTGCAGTAGTAATATTTTTTTCTTTACACACCAAAGGCTGAAACATCCTTATGTCTGTACCTAATGATCTACTCAAACTAGCTTTAATCAATTTAGCTCAAGCACCAGCCCTGGGAAGATGCAGGCTTTGCTGTAGGCTGTGCAATCCCACCAGGATTCCCAGGCAAGCAGCTGCTCCTGCTGCCCTCTGCTCTACCACATCTCCCCTGAGAGTGGTACCAAGTTAGATGCCCTGGCCACACACAGATGTAATCGCACCTTCACAACAGGAGACAGGCTCTAGCCTGAGGAACTCAACAGTTTAAACAAAAAAAGGTAGAGAATCAAAACCAGAAATCTCAAACAAAACTGAGAAGGGTTATGCTGAGTCCAGCAAGAATGGTAAGTGTGAAGGATACATGCCCAAAATCAAAGGCCGTAACTGCTTTTATTAGCAATGAAAGCTCTGCCTTGGAGAGAACAGAGGCAGAAAAGCTGAGGCTAAGCTCATAAATTGTGTGTTCCTCTTCCCTTCAGTGACTCCATGGCACCTTATCATGTCATTCTTGTAAAAGTTTGGAAGAAGAGTCTGTGAACAACAGTGCTTTGCTATAGTCCCTGCTGTTGGGGAGGGCTATACAAACATCTGCCATATACTCCTCAAATAAAACTCAACCAGAGCTTTTGTTTACATGATTTGTCCTCAAAACCAGCACTCAGCTGCAACTTTCAGCCATAGCTGCCTTATTAAAAGTGAAGCTTTTATTTTAAACACAGTACATTTTGTAACAGGAAAATCAATGTACACTAACCCAGAGTACTGCAGACAACAGCTGTAGGTCATAACCTGATGACAGAAAGTTGAGAACAGCATTTTGGCAGTTAAATGTTCATCTAATCTTTCCCTTTTTGTTTTTAATGGCACTGACCTATAAAGATCTGAGATTTCTCCCCACCTGGTGACATAAAGCTACACAAAATGAAGAAACCAAGAAACAACTGTTTTCCACATTAAAGACTATTAAATAAAAAAATAATTAGTTTCTATTTATGTTTTCCTTTATAGGATACTGCAGGTCTTCCCACAGTTGCAATGAGTTAGCAACAGCCCCAATGACCTCACAGCCCTTAGTAAAGATATAGGTAGATACTTAAGAATAAACACTACCTTGAAAAAACTGCTAAATACTCATCATTGCCTTTACTTTCACTGTGTGTTAAGTTCAGCTCTGTTCAAGGCAAGGATTCACAAGGCACCCATACCTAGAAAAGTTAACTTGGTAGAAAAGAGGAGATAAAGCCACGCATGTGCCTGCCACTACACACAAATGTAACACAAAGATCTTAGTAGACATTTTGATTTTGATCATCTGTTACTTTTTCTTTATTAACAGCAAGTTTACAATTACAAACAAATCGCTCCATGTATGTTTTTATGCCATCATTAACTACTGAATCTGTGAATTACTAGAGGTTTCTGGAACCTACCAATTTGTCCTTAGAAGTCTGGAGATGATTAGTTCTCTAAAACAGTATGTGATTCACTCCGATTACAAAATAAACTCAAATACATTTTCTTGGTGAGCGAAAGGCAAAGAGCACTAGATCATTTTGTATTGAAATTGCTTTTTTCATCTCATCCTACTGACTTTTTTTCCTCATATAATGAAACTGCATTTTAAAGGTTTCCAATTCAGATTTATGTGGCAAATGCTTTAATTAAGATCGATATATTCCATTTGTTTAGCTTTCAGACTTTGATACGGAAGTCTTAGCTGGAATTGCATTGCCCTCTAGCGCTGTGACGGGCTGGCCACGGTGATGTCACCAGCAAAGGCAGCGTGAGCGCAGGCAGCCGGCGCAGGCAGAGCTGCCTGAGTGCTGACAAACCCTTCCTGGAGACGCCTGTCACAGCCGCTAGACAGGGGCATCCTTCCAACAGAACAACAAATGCACACGGGAAAGCAGTAAACCTGTCTTTTATTTCAGGGACGTCATGATCGAAACAGCTACCTTTGAGCTCCAGCCAAGACTTCTGCCTGCTAATTTCTGTTTAAATGAATTCCTGTGAGAAATTAAGCAAGTTTCAACAGCTATGATTTCTGACAGGCTACAGAGGACTTCATGCTGTGCAAGTTTTGCATGCGCACAGCTGACAACTTGCTGGGGAGATGAGTTCTCAATCTAAAAATTGCCGGGGCTTTGCAGCAACTTCTTGGGTAGAGAGATAACCTTCAACTGAACTCAAACCATCTGCGTGTTGTGCAAGGGATCCAAGCACAACTTGCTATGGAGGATGATTTTTAAGATGAATACCCACCTTGATGATAAATCCAATTCATCAATACCTGGATATGTGAAAGTGTCTGCACTCAATAATGGCAATCTTTCAGCAAACAACTCCAATGAGACAGCAAGCAATCTGGATACACCTGCCTTGGACATCACCAGGGCAATAATTGTGGGGCTTATCCTAGGTGCCTTTATACTCTTTGCTATTATAGGTAATATCTTGGTAATTCTCTCTGTTGCTTGCAATAGACATTTAAGAATTCCTACAAACTATTTCATAATTAACCTCGCAATAGCAGATCTGTTGCTGAGTTTTACTGTCCTTCCATTCTCTGCTACACTGGAAATCCTTGGCTACTGGGTTTTGGGGAGGATATTCTGTGATATCTGGGCAGCAGTTGATGTGCTATGCTGTACAGCTTCTATTTTAAGTCTATGTGCAATTTCTATAGATAGATATATAGGGGTACGTTATTCTCTCCAGTACCCAACACTGGTAACAAGAAGAAGGGCAATTTTAGCTCTCCTAGGTGTCTGGGTCCTCTCCATGGTGATTTCAATTGGGCCTCTTCTGGGCTGGAAAGAACCAGCACCCAAGGATGACAGAGAGTGCCGTATCACTGAAGAACCATTCTACGCTTTGTTTTCTTCCTTGGGGTCGTTCTACATTCCTTTAATCGTCATCCTCGTAATGTACTGTCGGGTCTACATAGTGGCAAAAAGGACTACTAAAAACTTGGAAGCTGGGGTTATGAAAGAAATGTCCAACTCCAAGGAGCTGACTTTACGGATCCATTACAAGAACATTCATGAGGACACATTAAACAGCACAAAACCCAAGAGTCACAATCCCAGGAACTCCTTAGCTTTCAAACTTTTAAAATTCTCTAGAGAAAAGAAGGCAGCCAAGACACTGGGAATTGTGGTTGGCATGTTTATCTTGTGCTGGCTACCTTTCTTCATTGTTCTGCCACTAGGTAAGTTGGTAATCAAGGGACTGTGAAGGGAGGGGGAGGATTAGTTGTTTACTGCAAAAACAATCAGATGAATGATAAGTAGGTAGCATTTTGACAGCTGCAGTGAACAGATGAAAGGAAGGGAAGAGAAAGTAATTTACTTCTGATGTTAGCTTTGTCTAAGAGTCATGCTGAAACTTTGTGAAGTGTGCAGCCTGCAGAAAGTCTGCTTATCTGGTAGTCCGCCTCAGTGGCAGGGCAGGTGTCAAATCAGGGGACAGTATCTGCAGAGTTTATATATTCAGTCCCCCTTTATGGTATTTGTTTGAATTTAGTTAGGTTTCAGAGACATTTTTCTACGACGCTTTAACAAAAATCCTAGATAAGAACACAAAAAAAGTTTCAGCACTGACATATTCCTGGTTTACTTTAGTGTTAGATATTTGGACTACAACACAGTACATGTTCTGGCATTATTAGGTGTCTTCAATGAAAATGAACCTGATCTAACTATGAGGTGCAAAACTCCCCAGAGCTCAGGGAAACTGAAAAAGTTCTAGTTCTCAGTTCAAATCTCAGTGATCAAATCCCAAAAGTAAACATACAAAGCCCACTGATCCTCCCCGAAAGCTTCTCACTGGTTTCGATAGGTCTTAGTTTAAGGTTTTAAGGAGATTGCCATATAAGATTTTGGCAGCCACTTTGTTCACTTTCAACTCTAAAAGACTATTACAGCATTTGATGTAGCATTTAAACATTGCTCTGTGTTCCCAAGTGAAATTTGCTTGCATTGACTTTAATACTAGCACTACACCTGAAGTGAAATATCTCAAGACACTGAATTACTAAGTTCTAAAAAATATCTGTCCAAAACTCATTTCTCTGAGACACAGTCAATCTCAGCCTAAATATGGGAAGAGGTAGAAAAAAATAACAGGGAGAAAAATCCTTGATTAATGTTCTGTATTCGTGTTTACGTAGTTACCCTACCAAAACATTTCTAATTGAGTGGTAAGCGAATATTTTTAGAGACTGTTGTAGAAAACTAAACTGAGTTCAGCAACCTGGTCTTGGTGAAGTGTTATAAAATGATAATTTCAGTGAACGTGTAATATCATTTACACTAGAACCTTCACTGCAGGACAACTATTTAAGCTATTGCAAGGCAACTTTATAATCTCTTGCTTATTGTATCATAAACTTTATAATCTTTACAATTCAAGAGCTGCATAAAGCTATTGTGAAAAATTCCAAACGGAAAATTGTGAGCAAAGTTCACTTTGGCTACAGAAGTTTAAGTCCTTGTGCTGGCTCTTGAAGAAAGTTTATTAGATGGGGCAAGTTTCCAACTACTGAAAAAATATATACCAGTGGATAGAAATCTATTTTCACCTGATGACACCAGCAGTAGTAATAGGTATGTAGCTGATAGGTCATGATCCTCTGATAAATATATTCTCTCCTTGATTCTGAATTATTGAAGGAACTTTGGAGAAAAAAAAGCCAGTGTGAATGCAGGAGAGCATATCCTCAGGTAGCACAAGCCAGTACAGCTACTGACACTGTTCAACGAACACAGAGGCAGAGTAGTGCATTAAAATCATTATGGTCACAGGGCAGAAGCAGCGTGAGAAACAGTTAAGTCTCTTTCAAGAGTGTCAGTTTTCCCTTTGAGAAGTTCTTTCAAAACTCCTGTTCTTTCCCAGGAGGTCTAATGAGTTTTTGCTTAAGACACTTGAGGGGAAAATTTATTGCTTGTCACAACACAGTTTTATCTCTCATATAAACTGAGTCCAGGGCATCAGTGAGGTGACAGGCTGAGTGTCTCCACCACAGCACACTGTGTGCTGGGTGGGCTGAAGGGCTAAACCCATCACTGTGGGCTCTGACCTGACACAGAAGGAGTGCCTGTGACCCCCAACACGCTCATTTCTGCACTGTAGCACCTGGTGCCCCGCAGAGATGAGGCTGCCATTGTGTCAGAAAAGTGAAAAAAATCAGCATCTTGGCACTGCAATATAGACTGCTGGCCCTCCTGTCCTCTGTCTAGAAACTACTTCAGGGACCCAACTCTTAACTGACGGCCTTTAGTTTAAGAAAGGGGAAAAAATGGTATACATAGTATCTAATATAATATGCAAATGCATGTAAATAGTAGGTACTTTCCCTTTGTTTTGTTGACATTTTGTTCCTTGTTCCTGATCTCTTTAATTTATCAAACACACTCCAGAACTTTGAAGTTTTCAACTCTGTATATCAAAGTGAATTAATGATGTTATGCATGACTAAAGCATTGCTCAGTAAAACAGGTGGGGAAAATACCTTTTCCTGGCATGCATACTGCAGCCATTCTTAACTAGAGGAGAAGGTACAGCACTTCAGAAAGTCTTCCTGAAGAGCTTGCTGTGTCCTGCATTCTTCATACCAGACATCTTTTGTATTGTGCCTTGGAAGTCAAAAAATTATACAAAATGCTATTAAGAACCCTTACAAAAAGCACACAACGGTATCAAATCAATTTCAGTGACAGGAAAACCGTAGAATCCAAAAGGTAGTGATGATTTACAACTCACCACTCTGCCCAGGGCTGCTCTAATCACAGCCCACTGGCTTGTCAGTGCAGGACTGCAAACTACAATACCTTTTCTGCTACTGAGTCCAGACAAGATACTGACCTTAACAATTCTGGAAGAACAGTCTTCTTTCTTAGCAAGAATTTTTCACACCTTATATTTGCATCATTAACCCAAATCATACCCTCCCATCCACATCTTTACTATTTTTTTTTTTTTGCTCTCTGCCTCACTGAGTAAATTCATGACTCTGCAGAATTTGCATTAGCAAAGCAGCTCTGGATTTCTGAGGATTCCACCACGGAATATCTGACAAGTCAGTAAACGTTTCTGCAACACCCCAAAATCATGTCTTAACAAATCTGCTTTTATGTAGAGGAGTTTCCTTCATGTTAAAAGGGTACTTGGCTCTTCCACTACTTTCCCAGACAAAACTATAATTCCCCCATTCTAGCATTTTGATCTGTTCCATAGATACCCATTTTGATATCCCAGATAAAGGATTACTGCATCAGGTAGCAGATATACACTGGGAACCAATGCAGGGCTGAAAGCAAGGCTATCACTTGAATAAATACACCATGACAAAGCAAAAGAAATAACATTAACATGGATGGAGTGCTTTTCAAGCAAAAATCAAAAGGCTTTGCAATGAAAGCTGACAGCTCAGTATACATCTACAGAAGGAATTATAGTACTGGCAAGACAATGTACTGAGCATTATTACACAATCAGCATCAAGAACGACCCACAATCTCTTTTTGTAGGGCTGAACCATGCTGCCTTTAGTGTTAAGCATCTGATGATACAGCAAAAATGGCATCAACGAGAATCATGTGAGAAATTTGCTTTTATCCCAGTAGCTACCAGGTATTCTTTCCAGATAGCAATGGAGCTACAGAATATCCTTGTACACATTAATAAATGATCCATGGCTTTGTAAACAGTTGTCTTGCCACTGAGAATTATTTGCAGTACGGCATAAAAAATAAAAGGAAGACGTGTGCCTTTGAGACACCTTTTTGTGCCATAAATTCAGTGACTCAGCTTTGAAAAGTAAACATCTCGCTTCTTTAAAATATAAGTTTCTTTTCTATCCCTTAAGCATCCAAACTATATTAAATATGCATTGCTGAAAAATGCTGAGTAAAGGAGGTTTTTAATCTAAAAACTAGAGCCCTGCAGAAATAAGGTAACACTCATTAAAACTCGCTCCTTTAAATAAAGGGATAACCAATTTTATGCCAATAAAAAATGAATTCAAAATGAAGGATCATGCTTCTCCCTGGCTACTAGGTAAAAGTTTAGTCTCATTCTTGTTAACTGAGATAGAGTGGGCTTGGCAGTCTTCTCCCAGATATACACACGCAGACACTCCCCTGCACAAAGGGAAAACTCATCTCCTCCAGTACTTTAACCAAAGCATATTAACTTCCCCAACCTAATTCTTAATTCCAGTGGAAATCAGCAGAGAATTATTGGCTTCGCAGTTCAGAGCCTAACTCCCCCTGCTCACACAAAACCTGTGATCTTATCCACTAAAGTCAGAAACAGGATTCTTGTAACTTGACTGGCAGTGGGATAAGGCCCCAAGAGCCTCATAATGAAGATACAATTGTTTTGACTATCCTTACATATCAAGCTTTTGAAACTGCTCTATAAAGTAACAAAAAGAACATAAAAATATTCTGAATGCTGCAGGTCAGCCAATACAAAATTATTCTTAAAATAAAATGTTATGCAAGTACAGTATGTAGATTTATGTCACATCGGGCCAACCTCTGCATCTCTGCACCGAGAACACCAAATTAGACTATTTAGTTTCCCATGGGAAACACTTCCAGACATTAGGTCCAGTGCTGTCAATACTACTGGATTCTGCTTTCTGCAAGGCTTTAAGTGTGGTTTATGCTTCATCTCATTTTGGTCTTGCCCCCTTCTTCCTCTCCCTGACTAGCCTAGCTCTCTAGATTTGATGCCCTCAAGTTAATAGTTATACAGAATTTGGACAAATTAATGATATATGTAGCAATCTAACCCTTTGCCTATTTGCAGGTCAATCTTTGGTACAATGTTCAAAAGCACAGGTGATATTTTTATATTCTCCTGTTCTCCAGCCAATTTCTGTAAAACTAAACATAAGGGCTTTACTTGACCAGTACACATTTTGTCACATGTGGAAGACCAGATTATTTCAAGATGATTCTTTTTACTACTAAAATAACCTCCCTTTTTACTACTAAAATAAGCCCTGGTTTAAACCTTTTGGTTAGTGAAGGATGCCAGTTATCAGTTACTTATAGATATCAGTTACTTATATATACTTCCATTTTGTTGTTATCAAAGCAGATGAAACTGCAAAGTATTTGGAGTACTTCCTACGTAAGTTTTTGATTTCCAGGCCAGAGGAACAAAGAGAAATCTTAAAGTACACAGTCTTACAAACAAATATTCAAAGCAATACAGAAAAAAATACAAAGACATCAACTTATGTTGACTACTCAACCTCAGAGACTGCTCCTGTCTCAGGTGATCAAAAAGCTCCAAGGAAAAAAAATTCAGGACTGAGTCACTGGGCAGTAATAGAAAATCTCAAAACTACTGAAATCAAAGCCAGGAGAGAAGTGATAACTGCAGAGGCAACACTGTTTTCAGCAGCCAGCAAGGCAGTGGACACGAGGTCCTTATGCCAAAGGCACTTGCAAACCCATGCTACTGCTCGGGTTGGTAGTCAGGATGAAAGCACTGAGAAAAGTTATACATATGCATATGGTCCTAAAGCAGCAAGGCCACAGCTGAGCAATTCAGCTGCAAATTCTTTAGTGTGCCTATCTGTGAATTAAAGACGTGAAAAAAAAAGTTATAAGGTTTTTATTAACTTCACTGAAGTCCTCAACCATAGCCCATCACAAGATTTTGAGCTATTTTGATGGGCTTTCAAGTGACACCTAGAAACTGAAAAGCAATAACTATCAGTCTGTAAGTAATAAAAGTGAACAAATATAATGGAAATCCATACAATATCTTCACAGCTGTGTTATTCAATTCCATATAGAGTCCTATTTCTTACCAACAATGTCCAAGACACATTGCCTGAGTTATGTCAGTAGCAAGAAGGGAAGCAAAAGACACCAAAGCATGCCCAGTAATTGAAGATACATAAATATAAAATAAGTCAGTAGACTTAGATTAGCTTTTCTAGACTCTCTTAAGCAGCTAATCCTTTGCAAAACAAGCATAAGTTTGGCCCATATGCTTTTCAGTGAGCAAGCTGCAAAAGTCTGTAATGTAATGCTTTCAGACAAAATAGCATGTTTCTGTCCCTATCTACTGTCAGTTTTAAGTACTAAACAAGTCTTACTAAAATTCATCTAGATTTTATCATACTTATGTGAAGGCTCCTGCAAAGAGAACCCTACAAATGCTGTGAGGAATTTATGTCCTGGAACGATTTACAACTAGGACACTTAATAGCTGGCCTAAGTCCTTCAACATCTACGTAACATATATATTAATACAATGAAGAATGAGAACTGCTGTACTTGCAACAGCATACTATTTGTATTTCTGTTTCTCCTACATTGTCTTCTACAATATCATTATCTAGTTAGTTATTCCTTATTTGATATTTCTCTTTCCTCAACAGCAAAGCACTCTCCCCTAACACACACACACACACACACACACTCTCCCCCCACAAGCAAAGAAGTGCAGCTCTGCACCACATTGGTGACTGTGAGGTTACTGTGATTCCCAAGATACCCTAAGCCTGGCAGCCCAGGCACCACAGCAATGTGCAACCCAAGGCATCCCACAGAGACATGAACGTGTTTCAAATTAATAACCAAACACTAGCCATCACTACTTGTTTGCAGTAGTTATAATTTAACAAGCTTCCCTTTCGTTTTCTTTATTGAATTTTATTCTGTTGATTTTGGATGCTCTTTGTGTTTCTCAAAATTGTTCTTCACTGTTATCCTAATCCTCTTCTCCAGAAGGCCTGCAATCCCTCCCAGCCTGATCAACTCCCAATTTTATAACCATACTTTCTACTTCATCCTCTACTGTTTGTAAACTGTGGGGTTTTTTTTCTGTATTAAGTAAGTCCAGGGGAATGTAAACAAACATTGAATGCTGGAAGGAAAGAAATCAGGAGCTTTAGAAATCCAATTAGCTTTAAAACCTTGGCATGCTGACTTGGCTAAGCATGTGGTAAAACGGACTGCAGAAAGCTTAAATAACAGGCAAATGCAGCCTTTCCACAATTGCTAAACTCATATTCGTAACAACTCTGGTCAGAGGCAGCTTATCACTTTTACAGGGAGAATTTTACTAGCTATACACATGTAGCATCTGAGCCTCCGCTGTTCATTAGGAAGTGGCCATAACTCAGCCATCGGCAGCTACCAGATGCAGCAGGAATCACAGTGTGAACTGCAGGAGAGATGCAGAGGTTCTCAGCCAAGCCCTTAGCAGCCATCTACTGCCCAGCACTCAGAAAGCCTTTCACCCATCACATTACAAACTTCATCAAGTCACTTTCCATTGGAAGGCTGAGTTCTATCATAAAACAAAGTTCTTGTAAAACAATACTCATTCTTTGCAAAAGTTGTCTTCTTGAGAACAGATTGAGCGACAGGGCTTGATATTGTTGAAGCTTCCTGTTTTTCATGTTTCAAAACTCATTTGTTATCATTTTGAATTTTGCAATGCTTTTCAACACTACAGCAATTTTTAAAACATTGGAACCTTCTCTTGCATGGAATGTTAAAAAGTTCAGATTTAACCATAGCCAGAACGACTCCAAATTGGAATACTTCTTTCCTCTGAATGAAGGAGGATATGTTTGCCTTCCAAAGTTACCTTTACTATTTAAATTTACTAGACTCTGTAACAAAACTTTCAAACACTTAATACCAATTCTCTAATTCTATTTTACGGTATTCCAACAAGAAGGTAGTTTTCTCTACAGAATCTCCTCATTCAGTGTTTCAAGTTTTGAAACACTTCATTTTATACTTGTTACAAATAAAAACAAGTAATTTCAACTTTTAAGGCTTTTCTTTAACCTTAAGTCAATGGCAAAAAAACTGTGTAGTGAAGCTCCCCTTTTGCTCCATTATTGGTTTGGGACATATTTTATTGTAGCTAGTTTGCTATTACTAGAATATCAACTGACACAGAGTGAAGTGCTTAAACAACTCCAGATTATTTTGTTTCAATAAAAACAAATGTTGTTTTTGTTCCACTAAACAGGAACATGAACTCACCCTAGATTGCCTCTCATCTAAGAAAAACTGGATTTAGAAACTTGAAATGCGATTTTTTGTAACAAGCAGAAAACATAGCACCCAATAACCCAAAACTCATCTATAGAGACTTTTCCTCCATAAATCCAGGAAATTCACTGGATTGGGTATTCCTGCCCAACTATTATCTAATCTAAGCATCAAATACTTGATTCCAAACAGAACTGATGATTTTGTGAGTGATTTAGTTACTTAATTGTTGCCAAATACATCTCTTATTAAAAATGGATGTTTAATTACTAGAAAGTCAATTAACCAACACGAAGTGATTAGAAAAGAGATCAGCAGTTGGAGTTAAAACTAAATAAGGCATAAGAAGAATAGGCATAAATATTTAAAAATTAAGAGTAAAAAAGGAAATAAGTAACTGGAAAGTGAACACGCCTGGATGGATAAAGAAAAAGCAGAAACAGAAGGCAAACAGTAAGGGGAAATGTGGTTAATTTTAGATTTAAAAAATGAATAGTTTAAAATTTTTCACCCACCGGGTACAAGTAATAATTTGCATTCTTGCAAATACACACACACAGAACACCCTCTGGCATGAAGACTTGCACAGACATTAACATGGAACATAAAAATATTCAAATGCCCCTATCGGATTCACCCTGCAGCACACTGGGCTGTGTAACACCGACTGAGCAAAGTGATTACACCCTTTTCCTCAACACTCATTAGGCTTCGTCTGCAGTACATGCACAGGAACACAACAATATACTGAAGTGAGTCCTGTGGAGGCAACCAAAACTATAATGAGGCTGGAGCACATTGTGCGAGAGGGTGAAGAAAAAGCGTTTCTTCAGCCTGGAGAAGGGAAGGCTTCAGGGGACCTAACACAGTGTTGGCCCTGCTTTGAGCAGGGGGCTGGAAAAGAGACCCCATAACATCCCTTCCCACTGCAGTAATTCTGTAGTTCTATTAAGTTCTTGGCTTTCAGTTCCATAATACATAAATATATATATTCCTTGCATGAAAGATGAAGGGAGGAACCACACAACAGAACCCAGTGTTATTTCACAAATGACTGTCCTCACCAGTAACTGTTGGTTACTTATACACAGCTGTCTACTTCTCTGTGTGACTGGAAATAGCACACAGAGCAGAATGACACAGAGATATCAAGATTTCACAAGTTTTAGACAATAAAACATTATTTCATACATCATTTTTCAGACTTAAACTCCAGTTAATCACTGTATCAAGTCTGTGATCTCCTTGCATATGCACACAACTGGAGTAGCAACTTTTCTCCCTAATCTTGGAAGCAGTCAGCACGGGTTTGCCTGGTTGGTTGCACTGGCAAGTTCAATTTTGATGCTAAGTTCTTTCTTCCATAAAGTGGAAGTGGAAACTGAAACATGTCTTGTGTATTACACTTTTGTCAAGAAGCTTGCCAACTATTACATTAAGGATCCTTAAATAGAAGGTCTTAACTTTCCCATTCTTCTTTCTCTAACAATGCAGCAGTCAGTTGTGAGAGGTACCAAAGGAGCAGATATTTAGATGGAAGAAAAATAACAGAGCAGGAAAGAATAAGGGGGGGAGGGGTGTGCACACTTCTCTGCGGAGGGCCACATCAAAACCTCCCTCAGTGAAGAGCTTTCCTTAATTAAGAGTATTGGGATTAAGACAGTCCAGATTTTCCTGCTGCTCACCCTGTTAATTTCACGACGCCCCCAACATTTGCTGATGTCCTTATGAGCCTTTCAAAGGCTTTCGAAGACTTCCACTGACTCTAGTGGACTATGAATTTTAATGTCTTAGTGATGTTCTGGCCAGATACTCTGCAGAATATGTGAAGACAATTAATATGGCAAATTGTTTCCCTCAGCATTCCTAATTTTATTGAGGGTGTTCCACTTATTTTCTGTGTAATAAACATTACAGAGAACCACTGATACCCAAAATGAAATCAGCTTTTACTAAATAAAATACTTAACTCCTTGCTATGATATTTGCTGTTGCTCAGTGTATTTCCAAACTGAATAGTTCTATCAAGTCTGGTGAGCATGGTCAAAAACCAGTCAAAACTGAACAAGTTAACTGAGTTCCCAAAATATTTCCTGTTCTCCATTTGTGCTAGACACAGGCTTTACAAAAACTTCATTGGTGTCAAAGGCACAATTAGAGGTAAGATTGTAGTGCCATGTTTAATAAATCACAAGGTTTAGTGCAGAAAAATAAAAGAGAATAGAAAAAATATATCCCCTTAGAGTGAAACTGTTAAACACA
Organism: Dromococcyx pavoninus; assembly: GCA_033558185.1. Taxonomy (NCBI): domain Eukaryota; kingdom Metazoa; phylum Chordata; class Aves; order Cuculiformes; family Neomorphidae; genus Dromococcyx; species Dromococcyx pavoninus. Next base: position 93,448 of record JAUMJL010001001.1, on the reverse strand, counting down.
AAGCATCAGGAGATCAGTTTGAGTAGGGAAGTCATTCTGGCTACTCTCATCACAAATAAATCACTGAGATTCTCAAACACACACAAAAAAATCCAGCCATTTTAAAAAGCAATCTGAATCAGTATAGGAAAATATTTAGTCTGTTTATCAGACTGCAATTGGAAAATAGTTGGAGATTAGGGGAGGAAATGGTAGTCTGATGTTTAGAAAGCGTGTCTAGTAGGCTTAGCTTTATCATTTTATCTAGGTACCAAAATAGCCTGTAGTAGTTTGCTCCTGACAGGTTAGTTATGAGGTAAAGCAGGTGTGCAGCTAAATAAATGGTATTGTTGTTAATTCCAACTACAAGGCAGGAAAAGGGAACTGTTAAAAATATACCATCCAGCCAAAATATTTTTCATATCTTTATATGGTGGAAGGCAGCGGAGCTTTGCATGGTAGTCACCTAATTCAACTATACTTACAAGTACATGGCACATGTAGCAACATCTCTTCTCTCTCTGTAGAAAACTCAAGACTGGAATTCCATCCAGTGAGGAGGGACTGTACACAAAAACTCAGAAAATTCCAAAGCCCTGAAGAGATTAAACACCCAAATTAAGTGTCCCTCTTGGACATTCCATTTTTCTAATAGTTAATCCTCAACCTAAATAATGGATATATTTACCAAGGGGATCTAAGACTACACTGTCAGTAGGATTAGAGCAGTGGAAACGTATAACTCTGCTGCGCTGCCAAAACTTAAGCCATAAAGTTTTCCTGATGAACACAGTTTTATTTTGCAGAGTTAGGCAGAGAAAGTAAGACTCGAAGGCCCTGAATAGGTCATTCAGGGCATCCTCCAACCCAAAGGCTGGATCAGCTATACATAAATCAGTAGATGAGAGTCTGCTGTTTTTAAAAACTTCCAGGGTTGGATTTTTACACCCTTCTTACGCAGCATGTTCCAGTATTTTCCTATCTTGGAAGACAGAAAGTGTTTTTCAGTCCATAATCTCAGTCTGTCTTGCTGCAATTCAAATCACTTTTCTTCGTGTATTTGCCACTGTGGACATGGAAAACAATTTAACTTCCTTCTTCTTTGCAGGCAACTTCTATGTTTTTGAATATGAATTGTCATGTCTCCTCAATCCTTTTTTCTTCATCAGCATGAACACTGTATTATAAAACTACTGCCTTTCAGACCATCTGTAGCTTTTGGGGGTGGAGGATCCCTTCATAGTTGCAGTTGTACTATGATGATGTAGTCTTCACATATAGCCTCTGCAGGGCCAGCAACCTTTCTGATCACATGCATCAATCAGTTTCTGTTAATATCAGGAAGTATTCTTGAATTCTGTTTTTTCTTGGGTGGTGGCAAAGGTAGCAGGGCCCACCAAACACACTACCTGAGTGTGCTGTATTACCCATGCTGAGTGCTAGAGGTTAAGAGTTGTTCCAGGTGTTATGGATGATTCTCCTCCAGGTAAAACAATAACCTCCTTAGTGGTGAAAATTATTTAGCACATGGCCTTATGCTGATAGCTTTTACCTTCCCCCAGCTCAGATCACCCATGACTGACAGATGAAAAGTGCTGTCTGAGAGCACATTAGGTGGGCTACTGCATACAAACTTATTGTCACTGGAACTGCAGTGACCTCCCTTATTGCTGGGGCCTTCCTGGAATAATCATCCACTACTTGGTTTTTCAAAATAACTAGGAAAGAATAGCTCATTATACCATAGGCAAAATGCATAGGTGAAATACACACCCCTCAGAGTAGTTGCATATCTATATATATAAAAGGTAGGGCAGAGGAGTTAAGAATTGTATCCAGTCTGAAATAAAAGCAATTAACACACCGCTCAATAAATCAATGGCCTATTTATTAATCTAATACTTCTTGCTCAAAAAGCATATTTCCTTGCCTTCTTGTGAAAACTTAATCTACTGGTCTGTGTATAAGTCTGTGTATGAGTAAAGCAACACATCCATTCTGCTGTTTGCAGAACCAGGAAAAGGGGAGAGGGAAGTAATGTTTAAATGTGATTGGCGTTTTCATTAACTCATTGACATTTATTACTGGATTTCTTAGTTTCAAAACTTTTCTACTGCTGTAGCTAAATGCTGATATTTATTTAAAATCATACCACGTAGCTTTCCAAATGGATCTATTTCCAGATTTACTGTTAATGACTCACTAAGGTCATGACAGTTTTTAAATGATTGATCGAGGGTCAGTGATTTTTCTAGAATCAGGCCTGAACACAAGGTGCCTCTGCTAACCAGGACTACTAAGAGTAAGTTCTCTGCCCTTTTGTGTTACTGCCCTTTAGTACAAAAGAGTTTTGAAAATGCTTGCTGCAGCTGCTGAAAATAGCCTGCTGTCATTTTTTTTTTTCAAAAGGCATCTGGAAAATAGTTTATCATGAAAGATAAGCATAAGCTCCTTACCTTTTTTCCTTAAGTTACACATACTTCATAGAGCAGTTTCCAAAGATTAGCCCTTTGTCAGCACTTAACTCTTCACCTTTTTTTCCCTACTTGCTCTTAGTCCTTACTGTATTTAGTGATATTCAGTTCATGTGCAATATAGATTATACAGGCACAAACCATTTACCTGCATTGGTTCCAAGTTTTCTTCTCTATAGCTTAGCTCATTTTATTTGTCCTTAGGGAATTTCACAAAATTTGTCAACTTCCTTAATTTTTTTTATTTATAACTATATGATAGCATTTACTCTGTCTCTATTTAACATACCTAAAAATATTTAAATCTGGTAAAGGAATATCCTGTAGATTTTCAATTGTTACAGTATGAGAGAAAGGCAAACCAACTTACCTGGAAACACTCACCACTGCTCATTCAACATTCACACATAAGAAAAAATGAAAGCTCTGTAACCACTTCACAAAGTTTACTGGGCTCTAAGAGCTAAGTCATAAAGGAGTCCCAGAAAATAATGTAAGAAATTTATGAGTATGAGCTCCAAAATCTTCCCTGTTACACATAATAATGCTGTGTACTTGCTTTGTAAAGTTGCAAAGCTTCTCTTTTCCCTAAACTGAAGGGAAAATATTAGCAACTATAATTTACAAAATGAATCTGGAAGAAGTTTGCAACTGTGCATGTGGGAGATTTTGGAGCATCTTCCTCCTTTTCACTGCAGTTATGAACTTAGATCAACTTTTCGTAAAATTTTTAAGAATTTTACACCTATTTAATGGCTTGTTCCCTAGAATCAGATGAATTGCTGCTGAATCTTTCAAAGAGTATGGAACACAAGCCAGTTTTAAGTGCCTGCATTGATTTGATTATCTGTTGGAAATTTATCAAATACAGCTCATAGTTTTTCTGATGTTAGATATGTTGTACTCTGTACTTGCTGCAACATCAGTCAGGACAGGTGCAGGATCTCCATCAGAGGGACAGAAGAGGAATTTGAAAACCCTACAAGCCATTAGCAGCAACAAAGCAATAACGGACATAGGTTCAACTTACAAGAGCCTTGCACATGGAGTAAGTCAGAAAAGTGCAAGAGTCATGAAAGAAATACTCTGATCCTTGTAATTTAAAACCTCAATTTAACCTTAAGGTCTAGCATGTTACTTAGCTCCCAAGGAACAGGTAGAGCTGGCGCCAGATGGCACCACCCTAAAACACTGCCAGGGAAAAAGTCTATTATTTTGGATGCACAGGGTATTTCCTGACTCCTATTGCATAAGTGAGGGGGAGGAAGAGTCTCTCCAAACAGCTGATGCCATCTCACCATCTTATTTTCTTTTCTGAGCCAGCTCAAGGACTAGTTGACACACTGATGTGGGAAGTGGATATGTGAGAAATGACACATATCTCCCTTTGCCTTTCTTGTGAGCTAAGGAGACTCAGGATCCTACAGTCAGTGCCAGATCAGCACAGTCATCTAGACCATGGTATCTGCTGCTGCACATAACAGCTATTTACCCAAGAAGTGAGGAAGTGCTTTTGCATAGTTTTGAGGCCCCAGCCATGGCCTCTACATTGCTATTAGATGGGAAATATGCCTAGAATCATATCCTCCCCACTAAGGCATCCTGACAGTCACAACTGACTCAGCTGCTTTCACAGCCCAGGAAATCTGAAACCACTCCAATGTAAAAGGTCACTCTTCTCAAGACATGTGACATTCAAGCTTGACTGTCACCTTCCATTTGAAAACCTCTTCAAATCTAAGTCCAGTTCTTGACATAAGAATTCTGTCCTCAGTCTCTGCTTTTTCATTATGAGTCAGATGCAAAGGTGCTTTCCCTGCTGGATAACTGCTGAATGCCTGTTTTGCTTTTAAAATGTCATATACTCTTTTAAAAAGCCCCATTTGCTAAATTTAGCTGATCAATTGCATGTTTCCAATACTAAAAGTACATGAAATAGACTTCCCAGTATAGGCTTTTCATTTGGGCAGCCTCTTTAGGGAAATTATTTGGTTGCAAATCAAAGAGGAAATATTCATAAAATAACCTCTTTGTCTGGGTTACACCATTTTTGTGACAGCCCAAGATATGGGAAGTACCACAATTAACGAGGTTTGTGCTATCATAATAATCCAGATAAATGGGGTGATGTTTAGGAGCTGCCAGAGAACGTATTACAAGTAAGCTATGTCTGAACACACTCCTTCTGAGAAACTTCGGAACAGTTAAACTTTTTCTTCAAAAATTTCATTTGAAAGCTCTTTGAAGAAGGCATTACCTTATACCATGTGTGCACTGTGCAGCAGCATGGACGATGGAGGTCTGATCTTTCATTGGGATCAATGGATGTTGGTGCAACAGGTTTATGCATAAAAAATTAAAAGCAATATTTACGTTTAATTCTACATTATTTATGTGATCCTTTAGCTTATAGATGGTGGAAAGTATTTCCTTATTAGCTTAAAAAATAACAAAAATAACATTTTATTACCAAAAGACCAAAAATGAAAGCAACATGTATTACAGATTTTTAATAAAGATGTTCTAACAGTGGTCTGATGGGACATTCCTAAAGGCAAACAAACTAATTATCTCAGATGTTGTCTCTGCTTGTTTCTTCCGGACAGGATCTCTGTTCTCAGCTCTGAAGCCTCCTGAAACGATCTTCAAAGTGATTTTTTGGCTTGGCTACTTTAACAGTTGCTTGAACCCCATCATCTACCCTTGCTCAAGCAAAGAGTTCAAGAGGGCTTTTATACAGATCCTAAAATGCCAGTGCCACCGTCGAAAGCAGCTGGGGTGGTGGGCCTACAGCTACAGAAACTGGAATCGGTGCTCCTTTGAACACCCTAGGAAGGACTCTCTGGAAGACAGTGGGAGTTTCCTAAGTGGCAGTCAGAGGACATTATCTTCAGCATCTCCCAGCCCAGGCTACCTGGGCAAAGTCACTCACCCACATATGGAGATGTGCACATTCCAGGAATGGAAAAACTCCAGCTCTTTCCTGAGCCCCTTACAGGAAGGCAGTAGGCAAAAAGACCCGTGCCAGTTCTTTACCTTCAATCTCTTAACAGAGCGCAATGGACACGTTCCTGCTGGCAGCCAACCTTCCAGCAGTGGGGACCACGAAGCCATCTGTGACACACTGAACGGCAAAGCTGACTGTAGAGCAAATGTAATGCTGGAATGAACAGGCTGTGAACAGCCTGTTCTCTCTGCACACTAAACTGTTTGACATTGAGCCCAGGTGAAGAAATTTGCAGAATTTCTAGAGAGAAGCAAGTGAAGAACAGGCAGGTGTATGTCACAAGAGCACCAAAGCGTAGGGGCTCACCATATTCCCAATCAGCTGCCAGAGAGGCTACTGAAGCAAGAACAGAATGCAGGGAAGGCACTGCACAAATCCAGGGAAGTGCACATTCAATTATTTAGCTGTTGTGGAAGTGCTGTGGAACAGCCAAACACCTATGTATATAGAAAGAATGTATAAATATAGGGCTGGGCAGGGGAAATGTGTATGGATGTGTGTGTACACGTGTGCTAGCGGCACGGACAGGTGCCTCAGAGTGAAGTACACAATGCAGAGTTGTTTTTACCCCTCCAGGGTACCAGCTGACACTGATTTTGCCTGTAAATTCTTATTGTTGTACTTCACTGTACATTAGCACTTTCAAAATGGAAAATAATATCAAAGATTAAAGTAATTTCACAACAATTTAAACATTTGCACCTATTATTACAGGACTACAATTCAGCCAAAGTTCCATCACCATGTTTTTCGTTTCAGAAAAAAACACTCACAGCAGTTAAGTTTAGCATCATAACTCCTAGGATGATACTGAATCTCTCTGCAGTTTCTTCCCTTATGCGATTCCTTTACCAACATCCGTAACTCTTGTATCTTTCACCATGTTCTTTTTTGAAAGTTTGAAAATACCAGCAATGATGAGCATTCACAATCTACACTTCAGCACATTAGCAAGTGTCCTGCAAACATACAGGCTACCAGAGGATCTGATTTCTAAAACCAACACTCATAAATCACTCCAAATACCTCATAAACAGTGTTGTGGACACAACAGAAAAGAGCACTGACCGCTGGAAGCCCAAAACCCAGCCTTAGGACAAACACACCGAGCTTCTGGTTCTTTCAGCATTTTGAAAACAGTATTGTGCATTTAGAGGACTTGACTTTGTCACTCAGATAAGAAGAGAGAGTCACAGAGTAGTGTTAAGTTTCATTGTCATTAATATTTTTCTGCTCAGTAATATAGTATTGTAACAGAATTCCTGAAAATATCTTCTAAGACTTATTAGGTCATACTTGGAAATTATTTTCATCTCTTGCAATTGTGAATCATGAAACCAATGACTGATTTATTTACATTAAGTAGTACAAACTGTGGAAATTGGTATTTACTCCTTCCTCCCACCAAGACTTTCCTTCTTAGGAATTTTAGTGACTTTTTTTAAAAGCTTAAAGACAGAGAATGAACCACAAACAGATGTACTAAAACATTAAGGGACAATTTAACAATGCTAGGTCCCAAGGGAGAGCCATTTCCTTTTGTTTCCTTAAATGTGTATTTTCTCATTAAGTTGACAGGTATGGATGTGGCTTGTGGTTAGATGAAATATCCCCCAGCTCAGTGAGTAATGATAGAAAAGTCATGTTCCAAGGTCTTCTCATGGTCATATGTTATGGTAAGAATCACATGACTATATTTTAAGTCTTATCCTGATTGAAGTTATGGCCAATCTCCTATTTTAAAATTCCATTTTGAGTGTGGAGAAGGCCATAATTTCCTCTTGAAAGGACAACACTTATAAAATTTTAAAGTACTATAAAACAGATAAGCAAGCTCTTGTTGTTCATACATTGAGGCTGCCATAAAGATTGTCCTATCTAGCTGTGATATACTCATACAGCGCTATCCTCTTTGGCCCCTAAATAGCAGCAAACTATTTCTAGCCTATTATTATAATTTTTTGAAGGAATGTACAGTAATTTGTCAAACACTTTTGGGGTTTGTAAAGTTTCTTCAAAAGTACTGTTAATTTGAAACAAAGTTGCTTAATCTAACCACCTAACAGCACACTTCAGCTAAATTTTGACTCCCACGACTTGTACAGTGTAAAGTATATCTAAGTACTTACCCATATTTGAGAATTTCTACGTGATACTGCAAAGTTTCAGATTAATCCAGCAATCCATTACTCTAAAGCCTTTAACTATGTAACTCTCATACTAATTATTCTTCTAATTAGTTTCCAGTCCTAACAAAGGCTGTGTGATCTCTGATTATCATTTAAGCTCATTAAACAATGACATAATTCTCTAATTACCCAAGTAATCAGATAGGCTTTTATCTCATATGAAGTGACCTATGAGTACTTACCATCTTTGCACATTTTTACATGTAATGTTACAAAACCTGCCAATCTATAAAAAGGGAACTTCAGTCATTTTACTACTGAAAAAAACATCCTTAACACTGTAATTGATCAGGAGGAGAAAATATGCATTAACATCCTGGTAGTCCATGTCATTTAGCATATCCAGCGCCTCTAACCTTATAAATCACATATAAAAATCTGCAAAAGATGTCCCATAAGCCTAAAGAGCAGAGAAGGCATTCCGCAGGCAGACAGTAGCAGGAGTTACTCCCCCAGGAGTTACACTGCTCTTTTGCAAGTTTTGAGCTGGGAAGGCTGCTGTACTCTGCAGGGACAGCAACAGAGACTCGCCCACCCCTGCGAGCTTGCTTTCTCTCACAGCCAGCCACAGCACTGCTCCTCTTCCTGCCCTGTCTGCCACAGCAGGTATATTTGAACTGAATAAAACATATGAAGCCCAAGAGCCACAGGGTCTCTACCCTGTAGTGCCTCCCTTCCTCAAGCCCAAGTCCTGCAAGTATGTTAAGGGCAATCTCCCTGAAGACACGACTAGGTTATGCTGCCTTGACAGGGAAAGAGGAAACTAAGAGAAGCTCTGCTACAGCTTTTCTGATACTAGAGCCAACAGAAAGGGGGAAAAGCTTATTCATCATTTTGAAGTTGGGAAAAAAAGACATTGGAAATAATCACAGACAATCAAAACAAATATACTCTGCCATTTCTAAGACATTTACATTAGGCCCATTCTATTTAGCATATTCATTAGGTAACATTGTAAGGGATCATCTCATACAGTCCCTAGCATCAGACAGACAAAAGAATGACAAAGTATAGGCTCCAGCACAGCAACCAGGCACAACAGAACTAAGTGAGTGTAAATATATGGCCATGCCAGGCTCTCCTTAAACATGCATGATATTACATGACTTCCCAAAAAAACAAATAGATGACTGCTCTTCTAAGCTTTTTACTTTTCACCTCACGAATTCCTATTTTTCTAGTGTTCCATACAGACCATTCTTACATTAAGCAACACTGTACCAGTGGGGACCCATTCATGCAAATATCCAAACTGTGTTAAGACTTCAAAAGAATCATGTCACATCTGCTCATAAACTGCTAATAAACTTACTTCACCTTCAGGCACAGGCAATTAAACTGATAGTAAAAATGGGAAAAAAACCCAACGTGGCTATGAAGGAGGATCCACAAAGATTACAGATGAGAAACTCTGAGACATCACCTTAAAATATGAAACTCTTGCTAGGTCACCTGTCTTCTCCAGAATAAACCTATTGTAAATGTCTATTTTTTCTAAATATTTTTATTTTTACCACTGGAATCTACCTCCACCAAGCAAAGCCAGCCCAAATGAGGCCAAACAAATCACCCTCTTCCCACTGTTAGTCCTTCATTTGTCAAGTGTTTTGCTTTAAAGGAAAAACTATTTTGGTCAGGGTATCATCATCAAACCTTGTGGGACAAGCTCACACTAGTCCACTTTTTTAGTGCAGCCGAAGTTAATTTGACAAACAGACTATCCACAATCTAGTGACATGGCAACTGGCAAATGGTCTATCAGATGCAACTGTACTCCATCATGCCTATTTTTTATGCATATTAACAGACCTTTTGATTAACTCATTTTGTGGGCAAATAGATTTGCCTCCAAACAGGAGTTGCTTCCATTTAGCACAAAAGTTATTCATAAAACACCAAATTTCTCCAGGTTAAGATACTGCGTATAGCTTAATCACGAACCAAGGGCTTGTACAAAGCCATTCAGTTGAGAAGTACAGCTCTAATGGCTTACACAGTATTGTCACAGCCCAGCTGCACATAAATTAAACCCATTAGGCTTCAATGCACTCAGCTATCACAGAAGTGTTTCCTGTTTTTCAAAAGAGTTCTAGTAAAGTCAATCCAACTGAATGAGACAAACTGTAGAGCATTCTACATTCTTTACTCTTTGGAAATGCAGTTTTCGATTATCTCTCCAAATGTGACAGGGAGAGAAGAGAGGCCATTAATATAAAAGTGCAGTTCTAGTGTGGAAAATGTAAAAATAGCAACTTTCTATTCAACAGATGTTCTCTCTGCTCTCAGTTTCTGTGCTTGACTTTCACCTGATACAAGCAAGCCCAATAGAGGAGATGATAATCTGCACTAGCTACGGTATAGAAACATTGGTATACTAACAATTGCTTATTCCTGTTAGTGGCCACAAACTAATTTGCTCATTCCCACAACCATTAACTGTATTCTGTTTTGATACACTCAACAACAGGTATCATAGGGATGATGAATTGGACAAAGAAACATCACTTCCATCCCAAAGTAGTCAAAGGGAAATACTTCAGAATATGAAGACGCATCATGGTTGTTTGTGTCACTTTAACAGAACCAAAAACTATTTGCACCCACTATGACTTTTTTGGGACTGGAAGCAATACCAATTACTTTCCTCATGAAGCGTGTTATTTGTGAAATGGGTAAGTCATGGCTCCCAAGATCAGTTAAAACACCTGAAACAGTATCATGTTAGTCAGGGCACTAACCTACAAAAATTCTAGCCTCTGCTTTAATGACTGTTTTTATGTTTCTCCTTCAGGCTCTATAATAACCTGCACAGACAGTGCAAGGAGTAGAGTAACAGCACTGCTCCTTTTCAGATGGCAGTCAACAGACCTGTGGCAGGACATTCCCTCTCACTTGCCCAACTCATCCTGAAGTCCCAGCTATACAGTGGCACGGCTTCTACAGGAAACGTACACAAAAACTTTTTCTCTGGGGTTTAACACAGCCTCTAGAGCGAAGAGAAAATTGAATCCATGAGTTCCTCTCACAGAATGACTGCTATGTCAGCTGCTATTCTGTAACTGTCGGGCCCCCTCTAACTGCCTTTTTAAAAAGGTGGCCTTTACTCTTCCCTACAAAGAACAGCTGAAACTGCCTGCTTTCAGCAGAGACCTCTAGACTGTGGATCCCAAGTGTTCGCAGAACAAGGTAGGGTTTCAGGATGTCTTCTGTCTTCTCAGGAATGTCCCAGTACGTGCCAGGAGGCAGCTTTCAGCTTAGCTCTCCCAGATAGTCTGTATTAGACCTCACTGTCAAACACCTAAGTCTCTTCATGCAGAGACAACACTATTTTGTTGTCTTTTGTTATCATCCTAGATAAAAGAAAATATGCCTACATAAATAAAGGTTATCAGCTATTTTTCCATATATTTGTCTTTTAAGAGTTTAATACTTTCTAGCAGACCTAGGTATAGGATTCAGCAAATATATGAAGTATGAAAGAAAACCTCCCCAGGCTCACAGAAGAAAGGGGAACAGCTATTTTACACCTAAATGGCTCATCAGCGCTCAGCTGACATTACACACAGACTGAAACGATGTATCTTAAGCTCTTTCTAACCATTACTTGCTATTTTAGGTTTGTATACTTACACCCGCAAACAGCTCTAAACCCCCTCGTTATTCTCTTGGGATACACAACTACTGGTTTGTCTACAAAACAGGAGAGAAATCTATCTCTGAACATATAACAATCAGAGCATCATTAACCATTCTTTCTCTAGTGAAATGTACAGACTTTGTGCCTTCTTTATTGCATTCTCCTACACATGTAGGGATATTTGTGTCAGCCAGCTGAGAACAAGCACAATGTTTGAAAGGCGTCAAAGTTCATATATACTGGACAGCGTGTAACATTTTCTCAAAAACACAGAAATATATATATAAAAATAGATGCAGATAAGCTTATTCATAGAAAATTCTGGATTAAGGAACAGATACTTTATCCCAATATATTATGCAAACTTTCTTTCATCTTTAGCTATAGATGAATATATGAGTATATATCAAAGATTGCAAAAAACATTACTCATTAACTTGAGTGAATTTTTACTCTGCTACTGTGCCAGGGCCCGCTCCCGGGTCTCCCCTGTCACAGACCTGCAGACAGGTCCTTTGATGTCTGGAAGGTAATTGGAGACAATGAATCTCCAAGGGTAAACCCAATGTTTATTTTGGGCACAGCCAAAATAACAAAATCAGTATTTATCTTAAACACAGCCGAAACAGCAAACCAATATTCTGGTCACAGCCAGAACAGCCCTTGCTTGGGACACGGTCAAAGCAGCAAATCAATATTTTGGCCAAAATATGGAATCAGTACTGGCTTTGGGCACGCCAAAACAGCAAAGTTGCTAAAAAACAGATCCCAATCTGTTCAGATCCCAATCTGATACCCTCAAGGCAGCCAGACAAAAGAACACAACTTGGACCCAACATAATGCACGGCAGTGCAATGGAAAACAGAAAGAAAAGGACAAAAAGAGAGAGAGGGGAATAAGCAGGGGGAAAAAAAGAAAATAGTCACCACTCCATGGACTTCTGGAAAACGTGGCCTTCACGAGCACGTGGTCCTAGCGTTCTCCCGTCTCCTCTTCCCACGCAACTTCCATGGAGCGGCCGGCCCACAACACCTGCCTCCCTGGCGGGCTTCTATTTAAGGAGAAGTCCCTGCCCCCTCCCCTAGCATGAGGGGTGGTCTTGCTGCGAAAGTTCTCGAATTGGCGCATGCGCACAGACCTTTTCTGGGGGGGTGAGGGCCGCACGGTCACTGGTAGTTCAACAGACCCCTGACAGAATAATCTCTGCCTGAAGCCTCTGGGTCCTCATGCACAGTCGGGAGGGAGCGGGGGAAGCCTCCTCCCCCTCCTCTGCAGCAGCACAGCCAGCCCAGCAGGGGCCACAGCACTTAAGAAGTTGTTAAAGACAACAATACAAGTAGATTCAGACCATGTTTAAGACAATAGAAGTAGTCAATCTCTACATACTGTAAAGAAATGAGGCTCACACAATCGTCTGTCCATCCCTCAACTTCCTTTCCCATCCTCTTCTGATTTCGTTGATTTTTACCAAACTGAATAAGAAACATTAAGAAAGATAATCAATTCTGCATTATGGAATTTTGTGGCTGAGTAGAGGGAAGGGACCCAAATTAGTGCCTCTTCTCTGGAGATGACCTTTATAAGTCTGTCCGTTGACAAACTGCAAACCCTGCTGGCTAATAAAGTGTACATGTTGACTAGCTAGTCAGCACACACATAGCCCACAAGCAGCTAAGCCACAGGCTCTCTTTTTCCCCATAACTCAGGGCAATGTGGAACAGGGCGTGAAAGGCAAATTAGGGTGCTGAAAATACCAAGTGAAAAGGAGAAGAGTTAAGAGATAAAGGTTGCAAATCCGTAAATCAACCTTTATTCATCGTAACAGTCACAGGACAACTTGTTACATCCTAAAATGAGGGGATAAGCAAAGCCTGTTCTCCTGGTTGTAAAAGCATAAATTTAGGTTCAATTCATATTCAGTTGTAATATATGGTTCGGCTTTTTCCTAGTATATGCACAATTCTAGGAATATCAGATTCGAATTTGAATATACAGTTCTAATAAGAATAATCTGAAACCTTTTTCCCTTGTTTTCAGTTGTTCACAATTATGCATTTATGGCTGATTTTAATCAAGCACTGGCTGAATGTTAAAGTTGCATTTTTTATTTATTCCTGTATCCAAAACTCAAAAAATATCACAAATCCATCTCAGTCACTTCAGTTACTAGCATCACTGAGGGTGTAAATCTGAAACCAGTGTAAGAAGCAGCAAGCCCCAAATGAAAGTCGCTAGTAGGACATGCTATCCCACCAGACAAATCAGGGGCTTCACTATGGCAAGTTCTGCTTTAGTTAATCTAGTGGTGTGAATTGGCATAGTTTTGAGCTCAAATAGGAGAAATTAATTTACACCAGCTGAACAATGAGCATCCTTTCTCTACAAACGTGTAAACAGTGACAAAGGCAAAGAATAGTCTTAATTAGCAGATTGGACCTTTGTTTTATACCCTGTCAACTTGAGTCAAACTGATGAAAACAATGGAAGGCTTGAAAAACCCTGGGATAGGGTGATTCAGATAAGTGGAGGGTGACAGGGAAAGGAAATCTGTTGTTATTACTGGAAGTTTCTTATGTCAAAATATATTCTCTTGACCAATGAGGAGCATATTCCCTATTTAGTAATTCCCATAATTTTTATAGGACTCCAGACGAGACATGAAGAAGCAGAGAATGGATGTTCAAAATTAATAAGAATCCTTCACAATTTCTTTAATATGTCAACTTAAAAAGTGTGTAGTAAAACTTTAATTTATAGCTGTGATTAAAAAGCTTTTAATTGCCTATTTCATAATTTCCTTTAAAATGTTCTTTGGGAAGCATAATAATTTGATTCCACTGAGGCTTGTGTGCAAATATTTAATTCTAGCAAAGAACCTGAACTTTATACGACCTCTGGAAAATGATAATTATTTTTTCTTTCCTTGACTTGTTGAGCTTTCATTTCTCCACTGTGAAGATAAAAATACCTGTCCGAAAAAGTAAATTTTTAATAATATGCTCTGGAGCCTGAGGTAATTATGGAACATTTCATCCCCCTTCTAGTTAACTTAGGGTCCCGTCCTGCTCTATTGTGAGACAGGGGAGATTCAGCCCTGATTCTAAAAGAACTGGATCAGTTTTACAAGGGAAGCAATAGGGACTTGACTTAGAAAATCCAACACCGCCATCTGTTGGATTTCTATTCGGAGTGAGATCCACACTCTAATCCAACTAAGAGTTCTCTGAATTTTACACACTACAAATTCAGCCGCTTTTAAAACAGGAAGACTTTTTCTTAAGGCAGCAGGAGAACTTAGACATCCTATCTTCAATATGAATTAAGTCTTTTCCAGAAGCAATGAGTTCCCAAAACTCATTTTGTCAAAATGTTTATTTTTTTACAGTAAAATCTATGAAGTAAAGCTGATTGGCAATCTTACAGAAAAAGAAGTCAACTAACTAAATTCTGCATATGCCTTTTTAAATTCCTTCCTTAAAACTGAAAGAATTTCATAAAGTGGCAATTTGGTTCCTGAGAACTTCATGTGTCTTGAACTTCTATTTTATTTTTAAAAAGAGAGAATGCTGTTCAGGCAACTTGAACTAGAACCCGTAAAAAAAGGAAAGCTGTGAAAAGCATTGCTTCCTTTGACAGAAAGGAAACAATATAACATGCATTCTTTTAGTAGGAACTGTCATTCAGTCTTTGTTTCTAAAATAAGTAATTTATTGTGCAAAACACAAGTTTACTATAATAATGATAAAAATAAAAAGGAACTATTTTCCAGAATGCTGAGTTTTAGCAGCAGAAATTGTACTCGGCTGCAGTAAATGTCAGTTGGCCTGTCTGCACCTTAGCTGTGAGTGCAATAATTCACGTGTATCTTTGCAGTGCTGGCGTTGTACCAGCATTGCACCCAATGTGGCTTGAAATGCTTTAACACCTGCATTAACAAACTCGTGTTGTATGTCTGATTTTTTCCTCAAGAAATGCATACTATTAAAATACATCAGGAGTTACCAGCAGCAGACACTTTGTAAACTTGAGTGTAAATTAGCCCTTTTCACCGAACAACAAATTGCTTGGCTGCATAAAAATAGAGAGTCCGATCTTGGGATCCTAGTGGACGACTTAACTGAGAGGAGATGCACTCAGGTGAGCCACACAGCAAGGCTAACTCAGGCTACAGAGTAAAGATTCTTTTAATATGCAGAATTCATAACCCAAATTTGCTCTAGCCGTGCTCCTCCTGCAAAGCTTAAGCATTCTGCAAAAAAAACCAAGAAGCATGCAGATAAACTGTTCGGTTTGTAGACCTCTCGTTGACTCCACCTTATGGATCTTCTTCTGTAAATACTAATATTTAAGAATGCGTAAAGACTGCAAAATCCAAATGTATATCCTCATAGTCTCTGGCTGTTTGAATCACGCTTTTGGTTCTGTCTACTGGCAAAATGCAAACCTCCCTTTGAGCTCAGACTTCAAAAGCCTTAACACCTTTAACATTGTATGAAACCAGGATGGTAGGTAAGACTAAACAAGGTTAGGGTTATTTTCAAATTACCCTTGAAAATCCCGATATTCCTACGATGTATAAACATGGAGTGTTCATCAGAGGAGCTCAGAACTGGAATTACAGTTCATGGAAACATTTAGAAAAACAATGCAACTTTCTGGAACAAAATATCAGAAAATTGTTATCCACAAAGATAAATGAAATATTTGAGTATCACAAGTCTGCAGGGGGGAGCACAAGCTTTAACCAGGAAAGAGCTGCTTTTATTTATCACAAGACTCAAAATGTTTTTCAAAATGCAGGTACATATTTTTTCTTACGCTCGGCTTTCTTGCTTTTTCAGCAAATGAGGAAACACATTAAATTCATCAGTAAAGTGACACCCCATGTGTCCGTAAGATCACTGTAATTTTGCCTAATTGTGCGCAGAGTCATCTTGAAAATGTGGCCATTTGTTTGTTCAGCATAAAATCAGATGGCCTGTAATATCGGAATTATTGTATGTCTATCGTTTACATTTTATGAAGTTTTTACACTTGGAAATATGAGAAATTCTCATTATCTTTGGTGTTGTTAGAAAATGTTTTAGTGAACTCAGTGATATTAGGCTATGAATTTCCATAATTTTATTAAAAGAGCAGAGTCATTTCACCAACTGCCAGTTAGGCACTGCTGCAAAATAGGGAGTAACTACTATGAATTTTAAAACTGTGTAGTTTTAACAATCAATAAAATGCTCCTCCTAGTTGTCTTCTTGTATTCATTAATAGCATTAATAGTTATAAAAAGTAAGCAAAATATATTTTTATCTTGAAAGCTGTAAGAAAAAAGTATTTGTATACGATCTAGCAGAGAACTTTTATGTCAGAAACAAAATATAAATCTTCTTTCAGAACTGCTGGGAAAGTTAGAGTCAACACAACATTCTTTACTTTCTGCAGCTTTACTTTTGGCACACTACATTGTACTGGAGTCTGTTGATCATGCCAGATAACATCCCCTTCATCATACTGTAGGTTTAGCAAGAAACAGGAAAAAAATTGGAAGGGTTCTTGCTGTAGGAAACTATTGAGATACAGAGTCTTTTTCTGACTTTACCTCTTCAGCTTACACCTGGCTCAATGTAAGAGCTGTACTCAAATGTGTTCCACTTGAGGTGCTCAGTGATCCCGGATTCTGATGCGTGCTTAGCCGGAGAGGTAAGCCCATTCAAAACAAGGCATAAATCTCAACAATACAAGCTAAAGTTTCCATCACTGAACCCTTATCCAAACATATCTACTTATTCAGGATTATATGTTCTTGATTTTTCAGCAGGTGTTAACTTAAACATCAAGGCTCTGAAAAATCCCTTAGCACCAAGATTAAACAAATGATACTGAGGTTTCGTTTTCTGTATATATAGAGTCTTCGGCTATTCATACACTTCCACTTATAATAGAGGATTAGTGGGTCTAAAAGACTGATTAGAGAGTAACATGTTCTGTGTTTGAACAAGTAAGATTTAGTGGTAAAACTGGCAACTGCCCTGTAACATCCAGGGTAAGTATTTCTGACTAAAATGCTCATGTTTGAGAAATGCTATCAAACAACTTGTTCTCTTATTTCCAAACATAAAGTAACCAGTGAACACACTGCAAGGAAAGTGAAAGTGTAAAGCAGAGAAAGTGAGACAAACAGACAGTAAGTCAGCACTCGGGAACCTTCAGAAGTCGTATGCATTGACTACGTTGATACATAATGAGGGCTTAGGAAGTCTCTCATTCTCCATTTGTTAGCTGGAGGATTGGCTCCCTGCTGATGTGCAGAGGGCCTCCAGTTCTCCTCATGGGTGTCTGTTCTCTGTACACCAGTGAAGCCTTTAGGATTTTACTTCATATTGGCACTCAGGAGCAGGTCCACATGAGAGATTCAGAGACTTTCACTGAGCTGTAGCTTGCTTAGGGCTAACCTCAGGGTGGGGGGATCCAATAATCCTAAACATCAGCCATGAGGCTTAAAGGTCATTCTGCTAAAAAGGAGTCCTGGGGACACTCCCACCTTTAATTAAGTAGGACCATGAGAAAGATTGCCTTTCTTGCTAGAGCTAGGGTGAAGGCTCATAAAGGAATAATCACCCCTAAATGAGAGCAGAGAACTGAGGTTCTGGGGAGTTGCATATTTCCCCTTATATTATGTTGGGAGAAACAAAATGCTGAATAGATTCCAGTTACAAAGTTAGGGAGCCCCAAAGTATCTCCTGATCAGAGGAGATTCAGTCAGAAAGTTTACATGGTAAAATTTGCTAATTTTGCTCACATTTCTTCCTATGAAGTCAGTAAGATGGTATGTTTTATCAAAGCTGAAGAACTGTATTTAAAAATGTTATGATAAGGAAAAATTGTCAGTCATTTTGGAACAGTAACCCCATGGGATAGAAGCAGATAGATTTTGGATGGTGTGCAACAGGGCTGGCCAGAGACTGGAGTTGACAACTTTCCTGAAAAGCAAATGTTCCTAGGCCTGGCTCCCACTCAGTTCAGAGCTGTGTGGAAGCTAGAAATCCCTGCCTCACATGAAAGGAAGGTAGTTATCTTGCCACTGATCAGCAGTAGCTTAAAATTTGTAAGCAGGTCCAATTCCTGTAGAGTTTTTGCTGGCAAATAACATGTCTTTTGAAAGTTAAAATAAAGGTTAGCACACCACCCTGGATGGGTTGCTGATGCCTCATGTCCAGTATTATTCTCACCAGTTCAGTTCCTTCTGTGGATGAAACACCATAACTTATTCAAACCCTTGTGCTCTTATGCACAGCCAGAGGAGATATAAATAGCATTTCAGCAAATCCAGAACTGCATGGATTGATTTTGTACCACAGCTGTAATTTCCTTCTCCCTTTACAAATCAGGTGATATTTAACAGGACAGTGCAAAGGTTCAGAAACATTTTTGTAAGTCAGAAGAAATTACACAGTGCTAGCAGAACAGCAGAAAGGCACATTTTTGTGGGCTAAATCAATGCAGCTGGGATGTTTCAGAATGCTGAATCTACTTTTTGATCCAGAAAGAGGGAGAAAAATCAGTCATAGAGCTCCTGTTTGCTTTCATTGCAATTATCCGTGCCCTTGCCAATTTACTGCAAAATGCTCCAATATCTTGTTAATACCCACATCCATCTATAGCACAGACAGACTCAATCATTGGAAACATTAATTTAGAAGTTCAGAAGTCAGAAGACATCTCAAAATAATTAACTAAAGGTATCTAGAAAGGTCACTACAAGAGACCACCTTTCAGGTGTGCAGAAGGGCTGAAAAACGTAACCTCAGTGCCTCAAGCACATGGGGAGAGAGACGGAGAGATAGATATTAAGACAGACAGAGACAGACAGAGATAAGAGACAGAGAAGACAAGATAGAGATAGATAGATAGATAGATAGATAGATAGATAAAGATATATATATGGAGAGAGACAGAAAGAAAGAGAGACGGACAGATACATACATACATACATAGACAGATACAGAGAGGGAACTATATAGAAAGAGAGACAGCACGAGTTACAGATATATAGAGAGAGAGACAGAGAGAGAGAAACAGGGACAGAAAGAGAGAGAGAGAAACAGAGGCAGAAAGAAAGAGAGAGAAAGAGAAACAGAAACAGAGACAGAGAGCAGAAGGAGAAAGGAAACAGGGACAAGGACACTGTTCCCGGGACACTCTTCCCGGGACACTCCTGCCTCCCGCCCCCGCAGAGCCGGCGCGGCGGTCACGTGCCCGCTGCGGACTGCAGGTCCCGGCAGGCGGCGCGGGCCGCTCCCATTGGCTGGCGCCGGCCGGAAGCGATCGCGGGGTGAAGGGTGAGGAGCGGCGGCGGGGCGGGAGCAGGTTTGTGCTCGGGGCGGCCGGGGGCCGCGGCGGTGTCGTGAGGGCGGCAGCCCGGCCCGTGTCGCAGGAGGCAACATGGGGCTGAGGTGACGGAGCCGGGAACGACTGCCTGGGCCTGGCTCTGGGGGTCGTGATGGGGCTGAAGGGGAACGCGGGACCTCTCAGGGGTCGGGACGTAGGCGGGTGGGTGTGTTTGACAGCTTGGGGGTTGGTGTGGGTGTGGAGGGAGTGGGAGGGGTGTGTGGGGGTGTCTGTGTGTCGGGGGGGGTGTGTGGGGTGTGTGTTGCGGGTGTGTACAGGTGTGTGTCAGGGTATGTGTGTGCTGGGGTAGGGCTGGGGTGGGGGGGTGTCAGGGGCGGGAGGAGTGTGTTGAGGGGGTGTGTGGCTGGGGGGGGGGGTGTCAGGGTTGTAGGGATGTGTCGGGGAGTGGGTGGGTGTATCAGGAGGTGGGGGGGTTGTTGGAGTCTTTGTGGCTTCGGTCCCACTGTGAAGGAAAACCTGCAGCGTAGTGCTATGACGCACCAATCAATAGAATCTGAGCTTGTGAAGTAACTTATTTATGTGAACAGTGCAGTGCCCCCACGTCACTGTACAGTGCATAAAAGAAGTTCCTTTCCCAGAGGGGCAGTAGTTTCCCTCAGGTGATGTCAAGAGTACTTTAAAGTACTTTGGAGATCTGTTTGCTGTCAAGGCATTTATGTTATCCTTATTGAGGGTTATTTCTTTCTTGTTTCTAAAAATCTAACCCCTCCAAGGAGTTCAGCATGGAAGAGTTTAAAGATGCATGTCCACCTGAAGAACTACTTGATCACTTAAAGCTTTCTGATCAGAAGTCTTCAGAGATTGGCCCCAAAGATGCACAGAATCCCAAAAACGTTGAAAATAGATGTGCACAGTCTTCAGCCAAAGAACCCACAACAGCAGATGAGTTTTTCCATGACTGTCACGACTCCTTTGAGGCAAAAGAACCGATCCTGGATGAGGAAGGAAATTTACAGAATGATGAGAATGGCTCAAGGAAGCAGACAGAACTAGATGAAGAATACTTACTAGAAATAGAAAAAGATATGCCAGAGGAAGAAAAACAGGTAATCCAAAGTACCAGTGTTGAATATAGAAGGATATATTTTCAGCATCATGAATTGTTTATGACTGGAATGAGAATGGACCTTTAAAACTCTCTTATGTGTCTATTTTTTTCTTTTAGGTAACAGATATTTTTGTTAGCTTTCCTTGCTGTCCTTAGTCATCACATTCCACTGCAGACTTTTGTCTGCTTTCTCCACTGTGAAGTTACTGTGACTCAGAGCAATTAGAAGAAAAGCTTCCTGTTTCATGCTATTCAGTTTGTGTGCATTCACTGTTTTCACCAATTAGGTGCAGCATGCTTTTCTAATACTCATAGCAGGTTTCAGGATAGTTTTCATATATGAAAGGCTAGATTATGTAATACAACTAATGGGGATTAAATTTAAAAGTATCCCTATAAATTACTTAACTTTTAAACAAAGAAAACACATTAAATTTGTGGGTTTGTTTGCTTTCAGTGCAGTTACATTGGACAAAATATTTGGGTAACAAACTGGATAATGCTGTAGAAAGTAACAAAATAGTTGTTTGGAAGAGTCCGACAGCGTCTGTAGCCCTCTTTGCTCCCCTGCAAGTATGTGCGAACCAGGTTTTTTGACCCTCAGTCAGTGATGTCACTTGACAGCAGTTAGTTTGCATAGTTATAAGATACTATAGTCATCAAATACTTAGGAAAAAAGAACTTTTCCAACTTTGAGAACTTGTTAAATCACCTCCTGGATTAGACTCTGTTCACTTGAGTGACGTGGTAAATTTCTGCTGGTAATTATGTTCTTGTAGCAAATGCTGTCCTTACTGAAAGGCTAGTTGGATAATCTGGATCACAGGTAACGTGAATAACTGGTTATGGTGAGGAAATGAGATTGGGCCTACAAGAATGATGGGGACAAACTTTTTAGAAGGGTTGATTGTGGCAGGACAAGAGGTAATGGGGTTAAACTGAAAGAGATTCAAACTAGGTATAAGGAAGAAATTTTTTACATTGAGAGTGGTGAAACACTGAACAGGTTGCCCAGAGAGGTGGCAGGTGCCCTATCCCTGGAAACATTCAAGGTCAAGTTGAACGGGGCTCTGAGCAATCTATTCAAGTTGCAGATGTCCCTGCTCACAGGGAGGTTGGACTAGATGACCTTTAAAGGTCCCTTCTAATCCAAACCTTTCTATAATGCAAAGGAGAGAGTGGATTAAGGAATGGCAGCTGACGAGAGAAGGTAAGCAGCATCTTAGGAAAGAGTTACTTCATAGGGGGAGACAGTGCATTGTATAGCTGTATAGGTTTTTATTGTGGAAACTCCCAAATCATAAGGAGCAGTAGAAGAAATTACTGCTGTAATGGACAAGTACTACTAAAATCAGGTGTTTGGTGAAAAAGAAGAAATGAAGGGTCATATCAAATTATATTTTTTTAAGGGCTTGTAATATTATGAATGTTTCAGTGAATTTATAGGCGCTTATTACTCTTGTGCAGGCAGGCTGATCTTTTCCAATTCAACTGACTTGGTAACCTGGACCACACTGTAACTGTTACCTAACCCTGCCTGTGTTGTATAAGTAAATAAATGCTGACTATACATTGCCCCAAAAAGTTGGAAAGAGGGGCATTAACTTGACCAGGCCTTGGTCTTACTGTCAGCTACTGTAAATAGAGAATGAGGGGCAGAAACATGAGAGCTAAGATGCCAGAGGCAACTAAACATCTAAATCGTTTGTTACAAACCAGTGTAGAGAAATTTAATCAAGTTATGGCTCACGTAGTTCTGGTAGGATGGGATTTCTGACCAAAACACGTCAGTGAGGACAAAAGGTGAGTTTTCATCTGCAGTACAGATTGTTATGTTAATGTAGGAATTCCTTGAGGCAGAAGAGCAATATGGGATTAGTGGGAAAGGGGAATATGGAATGTGATCTACTTAAAGTAGGAATGACACTAAACGTAACAATTCTCTGCTGCTTCACATTGTGGAAATCACTTCATCTCTTTCAATTTTGGCATCTGTAAAATGTAATTATGCTTGTCAGTTGTAATACTTTGAGATCTAATAACGAATAATGGGAGGGAGCTTTTCTCCTTGTATTTAATTAGAATTTCCTTTGTTGCACCTTGTGACCCTGTGCCTCCAGGAAGAGTGCAGCTCCATTTTCTCTAGCAGTGAAGTCTCCCCGAACCACCCTTTCCTAAGGCTGAACAAACTCTGTTCTCCTAGGTTGTCTGCTTAGGTTGTGATCTCCAGTGTCCTGACCACCTTGGGGGTCCTCCACTGGACTCTCTCTCTCTCTCTCTCTCTCTCTCTCTCTCTCTCTCTCTCTCTGGGAAGTTGATGTCTTCTTTTGGGAGTGAGTGAGTACCAAAACTGGGCACTCTCCAAATGCATTCTCTCAGGTGCTGAACAGAGGGCAAGAATCACTTTTCTTGACCTACTCACTACACAGAAAAAAATCATTGTCATGTTGCTTTGACGTATTTTCCAGTTTAGACTCAACATTCCCTTGTTTCTACTTCTATTTATTGCTTGTAAAGCAAGGAGCATTGTCATCATGAGTCACAACGAGGTTTCTGCTGCATGCTATAGCTTGAAGGTGGCTTCAGAGTTTTGTAGACAGAATGCTAGAAACAAAGGGGGAAATTGTATCATAGAATTAAATTCTAGGAGGAGCAGCAGGCCTGGAAACTGGGTGTTCTTGTTACTCTTGCATTTTCATGTAATAATTTAATTTTGCACATCAATTTTTGCCTTCTGTAAAATGAGCAAAAGAATCGTGCATGTTGAATATTTGCATTCAGCTTTGTGGAATTCCATTGAAAGGTGCTGTGGGAGTACAATGTAATAATTGCTTAAACCTGGAAAGATTTCCTTAGAGAAAGTATTGAGACAGCTGAGGTTTTCAAGTTTCTGTAGGTTTATTTCTGGTGGTATTGAGTAATTGTACCTTTAAGCTGGTTTATCATTATACATAATGAAATGGTGGGATTCCGTCTCTTAGTATCATCATAACAATTAGATTGGCAATATTTATGTTGTGAACTTTATGTTCCATGGAGAGCTTTCTGACTGGATTGTATAAGAAGTCTTTAAAATATAGCTATTTTCCTCCAACAAAATGTTGTTGGTATGTCTTTTCAGCAGTGCTTGAGAAATCCAGAAACTAGAGATGAATCAGAAGTGTACAGCAGTTGCTTTAACTATTGAAGTAGCCTATTTGCATGATGTTATCCTACATCATCTTACATTCTCTGTGTAGTAAAACCACCCAAAATGGGGATGGGTCATTCCTCAATTGTGACCCCAACTTTCCTCAACTTGGAATTGTTGGCTGCAAATTTCATTTTATTTTTATTTTTTAAAGTGAAACGTTTTATGTATTTTGATATGAAAAGAATCCTTTAAATGAGGCAACATTTATGAAAAAATACTGCAGTTACAGTCTGAGAACAGCTGTTGTACATCCATTTGTTCAGAGTTTTTGAAACATTTTTAAACCTTCCATTTACTCAAAAGGTCATTTTTGAGAAGGGCAACGTGGATTTTTTTTTTTGCAGGTGGATAAAATGAGGCAGAAATATTCAGAGCTTGTTTATTTGACTGTCTAGGTTGTGACCAGACACTCAGCAGCAGTGCTGTGTTTGCTGCTTAGACAGTCCTTGATCAGTTATGCTCAACCCCCTGCTGCCTGCTTCATTGTGCTAGCACACCTCTCTGTGAATGTGCAGTGAACCAGTTACAGAGAATGATTCAGATGAAAAATAATGCTGTATTTTTAGATCAAGGGCAGTGCTGGTAAATGTAGACATCAAATGGCAGCCTTGTGATGGCATACAGGGGCAGATGGATTTTCTTCAG
The DNA here is from genome assembly GCA_033558185.1 of Dromococcyx pavoninus. Classification (NCBI taxonomy): domain Eukaryota; kingdom Metazoa; phylum Chordata; class Aves; order Cuculiformes; family Neomorphidae; genus Dromococcyx; species Dromococcyx pavoninus. Next base: position 68,869 of record JAUMJL010001001.1, on the reverse strand, counting down.
TTAAACGGCTTGCCTAAATCAGAAAAACTTCCTATTTACTGTGGTTGCAGCGCCAACCATAAACTATGTACTCAGATCATGAGGAGGGCTGGATATTAGCCCTGCTCAAATCACATTTATGGAGCTACAATTTAGTAGTTTGATTTGTTTTAAAAAAAAAGTGGTTTTAAAGAAACCCAACCCCATTTTTATGTTAGCACCTTTAATCAAGCAGTTTTTTGAGCAATGTTCTCCAGTGACTAGACTGTAGAAAAGAGAGACTCTTAATTTGTTCTGGAGATGCAAACACAGAGTCTAGTCCTTGCTAGGTAGCAAGGACTTTCATGGTAGCAGCTCTGAGTAGAAATTCTCACCCATGCAGAAGCTGCTGCAAAGATCAAAGTGAAGGAGCAAGTGGTTGTGTATTTTCTCTCAATTATATTTTGAAAGCACCATACAGTGAGATTTGTAATTTTAAGCAATAGGAATTCCTTCCAAGGAAGTCTTCTCTGCCCACTGAAGCAAAAGAAGAACTTTCAGGGATATTAAGACACAGACCTGCAAGAAGTGTAGCATAGAGCCTGGTTACTTGTCTGAACTTGCAGTTCTGAGCTTTTTAAGAATTAAGCAAGCTGAAACAAAATTCACTTTTGTAAGATTTTTCTTGTTGTTTCAGAAGCATGCTGATTGCTGCCTCAGCAGAGGCACTGAGCAGTAAATTGCTTTTGATGCTTTACAAACAGATTTTTCTGGTTAGTTGTAATTGACAGTGATGGCTTTGACATTGGTCTAGTCTGCAGAATTAATCAGAAGGCACCCAACAGCTGTTACATAGTAATTGTTTCAGTCTGACTGGTCCTCTTCTGGAGGGACACCCATTAATTATGAGTTTATCCAGCAGCAAGATTCTGAATCCCTCATGTTCTTCCATCATGACAGATGTTGTCTTGTTCTTTGGGCCTTGTCTGGCAAAGGTTTAAACACTTGGCTTAGTAAGCTCTTACTTTGGATATTGAATTCTCCTTCCTAGCTGTTGTAAGACCCTGGAATAAATATGTAATGTTCCTCAAAAGCAGTTCCCTTCTTTGGGCTGTTGCGTATACATCAGCTCCACTTCTATTTTACCACTAGGAAATGCATCGCAAGACAAGGAACATAGCTCTGGTAGAGGAGGTTCTTGATTAGTATCTTGTTAGGAAAACTGTAAGAATTAAGTGAAACTGATATTTGAGAAACAGGGTTTTTTGGGTTATACTTAAGATTTTTTTCAGTTCTGGGCTAAACAGTAAAACTACCTTTTTGTTCTTCCCTGTTTTCTCCAGAATTTTTAGGTTGTGTTAGAGAACATTGTCTTAAGAAATTCCTTTTAAAATGCTCCCTTCCTCACCCTTTCTTCCCCACACTTCAGGTCAATCACATTGTTCTTTCGTAAATTATAGCTTCTGTATAGAATTTGTTTTGGAGGGGCTGAAGAATTGGTCTGGGATTTCCTCTGAGCTAGTTTCTCAGGTGTAGTCATTCATTTCATCATTTGGTGTTTGCATAGATCCATCTGTCGTGTCATACAGTAACTTTGACTTTGTCGAAGTTGTTTTTTCTGTAGAGTTTACAAAATAAAAGCTAAGGAACGAAATGGAAGATAGGATACATCAAAGTGAATCATTTTGGAGCAGTCCTCGGGTGTTTTGATCACTTGGAGATGGGTTCAGCTCTTTCCAGGAAGAATTATGTAGTTGGACCAAAAAACACGGAAGATTAGTACATGAGACAATCCAATTGACTGCACAGAAGTAAGATTTATTACATAAATTACTGACAAATACCGATAAGCAATATATCTTTCGCTAGCATTTCTCATCAGCATTTAAAATTATTTTGTGTAGCAATAAAACTTGCTAGACCATGGGGATTTGAAGGTGTCACAATGCAATCTTTTGAACTATAATAACAGTGATCCCCTTACTCAAATGACCTATTTTAATAACCTGGATATGGTACAGCACCACTACTAAATATGGTATTGTTTTGGTCAAATAGAGGAAAAGATGGATTGCTAGACTAAAACTACCCTGTCTTATGACTTGTGAAATAGAACAAAGCATCCTGATATATTCTGAGGCCATCAAGGCTTGGAGAAGTGCATTTGAGAAGTGTATCTGAACCTGCTACAGTAATTAATTCCATATGCTGGTGAGAAGACCTGGATAAAATCTAGAGTTATAATCTCCCTGTGTGATTTATAGCTCTTAGAGTTACAGGTTTAAACTAAAAAAATAAGTCTTTTGCTGGTTGGCAGTTTAATAGAGTGAAAACATATACCTTCATCTTTCTTTTAGTGCTACTCTCTGAATTTAGTCTGTTATATTTGTTTTTAATTTCTCTGGAAGATGCTAATGCTGTCAAATTGAGACCTTATTGACTTGTGGTGGTGATGGATTAAGTGGTCAGCTCCTCTTTTCTGCCTGAGGCTGTTGCCTCTGGAGCAGGAATAACCAAATGGCATGTATTGTCACTCAGAAATAGTGACAATCTGGCATGTTAACTTAAACCGACTGTCACGGATGGATGTGACCTGCTGTCTCTGGCAGTGCTGCTTATGATTTCAGGAGCAGGTCGTGATTCGGCAGTAGAAAGTCTAACGCGTCTTTACCATGGAGTTACAATGAGCAGAGGTGGGTCAGAGTCCAGCAATGCTTGATGCTGCTTGAGTGCAGAGGGCACGTTTGGCACAGTTTACAAGTGACAGCTGTACAAGATTTGAAAAAGGATTGTTTGAGTGACTACAACCTTAAATTGGAATTAAAATCCTTGAATGCATGATATAGCAATAGCTTCCCAAAACTGCAGGGGGAAGCAGATGACTACTAATGGATTATTTGGAAATAGAAGTAGTATTTGAAGCTGAGAAATATATTCCTTATCTGTTTAAATTCCTTCCCTCTGCACACCCTTTGAACTCCAGTAGTTTTAAATTGACTGTTACTTGGTGACTTTACAAAAGGATGTGTGTGGTGCAGATGTGCATTGTCACACTGGATAAATAACCTTACAGAGAAGAGAGAGTATGCATTTGCTGCTCTTGACAAAATTGGAGCCAAGAACAGTTCCCTAGCAGAGTTAAATCAATTGATCAAATAAAAGGCGTAGTAACAGCCAGAGGAGGCATAGCTGGAAGCATTACAAACTGAGGGCGTTCGTCCTTCAGCTCTCACCAACTATTTTTAAGAATTTCACTTCCAGCACTTTTATTGGTTACATCCAAAACAAACAATGAAAATGTGTAGGTTGCTTTCTTCTCTAATAGCAGAATAATACTTTAATGCTTTTATTTTTAAGTCTGAGCTTTTTACTTTTTTGAGTAGCTAAGGTCCATAGACTGTATTTGATGGCCTTTCTTTGGAATTGTTGTACTTTATTTCAGAAGGCCAAGCTGTCTTTTCTCATTACTTCAGATCAGGCCTTACTCTTTAGACACATCTTGCTTGCCAGGCAGTTTTATGTTAAAATCCTGATTTCTTCAGAATATGAACAGTTGTAATTCAGTATCCAAGTCTGAAAAATTTCTTTTCAGATCCTTTAAGAATCATAATTGCTCATTAAATGTAGTAATTTTTTTTGGACTTTAAAAAATAATTTTTTGGTGTTGTACATCAAATCCTGATGCCTGCCACTTGGAATTTGTCATCTTTGTGTTAAGAACATTTCCAAAAAAAAAAAACCCTTAAGATTTTGCTGACTTTGAGTAGCAGAAAATCATAATGGAACGTAAGTTGGGGAGGTTGTGCCTGACCCCAATGTTGTATATGAGCAACCTCAGGGAATGTAGTGGGTCAAACTATCTTTTCCTAGGCAGATCATCCTAGGAGTTCAGGCTGACCTACTTCCCTCGCTGAGGAGAGGGTAGCCTGCCCTGCAGCAACTTAAATCTTTTTTCTGAAAAATGGGTGGGTGGGGGCACTGAAATGACATTGTGCAAAATTTGTCCCAAGGACAAGTCACTTGCAATTTTTCACTCTAGGCTGATATGATCACAGTAAACTGATGACCAGTCAATTTGCAATTGTCCAGCGAAGCTGGAAATGCAGCACACTGAGGGAAGAGGTTTTGTCTCCTAACAGTCCTCTGGTTTTTGTATTGGGTTTTGAATACAAGACTGATTCTAAAAGCATCCACTAGAGCAGTCCTTTCAGGTTAATTGTAAATTCATCCAGAATAACTGACTTGTTATGATTTTCTGTTTAAATAAATGTATATATGGAGGAATAAATTATGTATTTATCTCACAAACACGTGTGTTTTAGAGGGCAATGCATTTAGGATATGCTTTGCTAATACATAAGCGTTTACATTTTGTGGAAAAGCCAGAGGAATTTGCTTTTAGGGATAGTCTGCTACTGTGTATTGCTTATGGGCTCTGCTTCAAATGCAAATGCAGAATGATGCATAAGCTACCCTTTAGACTTCACCTTTTTGAGAAATATTCTGATAACTTGAGGGACAGCCTGAAAAAGAGAATATTGAGATATCTTGAAAATATTGGTCAAGCTATAACAGAAATACTGATCTTGAAGCAGGACTGCATTGCTTGCATTGCTGCTTTCCAGGGAGCTGAGTAAGCTGCAAAAACATATACAGTTTTGTTCTTAACAGTGCTGCTGGCTTCTGAAATATGCTTAGACCACCCCTTTTCTGGTCAAATAGTCAGAAGTGACTATGAGACTGACACTGACATTTGTATGTCTGTAATGTTATAAGACTAAGAGTCCTCTGCCCTTCAACCTTGTGCGATTTGATTGGAGGCAAGAGGACATAACAAGGAATAGGCTTTTGGGGGAGAGTTGTATGTCCCAGTGGGACAGTCCTCAAACTCTCTAATTGCTCAGAACTTTAATCTGCCCATGTTTCCTCAGTGAACACGGCCATATGGCCATCTTGGTCTTTCTTCTGTGCTGTTGAGACTCTAGGTCACAATCCTCTTGGCTATCTGGGAAGGAATTCCACAGTTGAAGAAATTTTTGTTCCTTTTACTCTTTTTTTTTTTTAAAATATAAAGCTTATTGTCCTGAAGCCTTCTTGCTGCAAACCACTTTTTATGTTAGTATTTAATACTTAACTGGGTTAAACATGTAATATTTTTAATAATTTGAATAAAATTGAACAAAAAAATGATAATGCAGGTAAAGCTTTTCAGCCAGTACTCCCTGATTTTAGGGTTTCTACACCAGGTAACGATGCTGTATTTCCCATTTTATATGAAAAAAATTCTTCCGTTGTTGTAGAGTTGTAACTCTACCTTATGCAAGAGTGAATCAGTTAATAGCACTTAAAGGCCAGTTCTAAATAGGTCATGAGCAATGAAGTCAGTAGGGTTAGTGTTTCAAGCATTTCTTATCTTGAATGAAGCTTGTCTATGTAGATCTTTCATGTTTTCAGTAGGATCATCATCTCCAAACCTGTTCTGTGCTGAGATCTGGCTGCTTTGTTTGCGCTTTCACTCTGTGTTGTATTCAGGATGTTTTAAAAATTTCTTTCTGTGGAGGATGACCTGTGTGTGGGTACAGCTTTCAAATGCAGTTGCGTGCTCCCTGTACTGAACAGCAGAATCCTGCATATGTACAAAGAAAGCTTTTAATTCAGGTTTTGCCTTAGGTTCTCAAATTTGTATGCGTATATTTAGAAAATACCAACTAGCTTGTGTACCTTGTTGCAAGTGACATTGTGGAAGGACTTGCATAGGTTTGCCAGTCCACCCCAGAGCAAAGCCAATATCTGAATAGTGGTGAATGTTTTGTCTGACCTATGTTTTGTTGTTTGTTTTTTTTAAATGTGAGGAGCAGTGGGTATTAGAAAACATACTTAATAGGTGCTGGGAAAAAATGAGCGATCTAGGCATGCATCAAAAGGGTCAGATCATATTTTACTGTATAATTTTGTGTGTCACAACTGAATGTCATTCCCCTGAGTCTAGTTTTCAGAGCACTGTGATCTGTTATTACTGAGATGGTGACAGTGGTCGGGTGAATTACTTTCCAAAACCAATAAAAGCAAGAGGAGAAAACCTCTGATTTTGTATTGTCAGCTACTTGGCATAGCTGTGAGATGGTGCAGCGCACCACAAAGAGTACTATATTTAGCTGTTTCCAAGGAGATGTTCTGTGCGATATTGATAATTGCATTAATCCTTGATTTACACAATCTGCAGGAAAGGAAACTGCTCCTTTTCCTAGTGTTGGCTTTTTAATTGTTCAATGATCTGTAATTTATTGACACCTCGATTTAAGTCCTTTGTGTATGCTTGTGTATTGGGGCAAAATCAGGGGTGAAATAATCTTTTTCTACACAGAAATGATTCGTGAACATGAACATTGCTTCTTGATGTTACTGTCTTTCTTATACTGCTTTGGTTTTACTTATATGAAGTATGTCTGCATGTGAAGGCTTCCATTGCAAATAGGTTGAAGAGATGACTCAATGACATCCTGTGTTTTCTGTGTCACAGGCTAAGAGCGTTCATGTCAACTTTGCTTGTGCCAAGAGTACTGCTACGATATTCATGGTTGAAAACACAACTCTGCTCATCACATGCAATTTTCACTGTGTAACAGAATCATCTTCCTGGTCTCTGGGACTGATGGTTTTGTTACTTTCTGCATAAGAAATCTTCCAGGGCAGTATCATCCATGGACCTGTTTCTGATTCTGTTAGCTCAACATGCTTTGTACTTCTCTGAAACCAGCTATGAATTTCAGAGGTGGAATTATTTTAAGCAAAACTTTTGAGACTTTACATCTAAAATATATTCTACATAGTTGACCTGCACTGATTGAATCAAATTGAATTGGAAAGGAGAAGAAAACAGACAGCTAAAAATCAAATGTGTTAGTTTAAACCATGTAATTCGCTATGAATGCTCTTTCTGTGTACTGTTGTCCATGAGCTGGAGCTTTTTAATTGCCATGTTGGTATGCTCTGGTGTTTCATGGATGTATAAATTATATCATGTCACAATGACTATAAGCAAGTGATCTAGGTGCTATTTAAAATTCTTCAGGTTTATTTCCATTCATACTTTATTTGGAACTGCAGCTGACCTACTTGTTCATTTCAATTAAATACTTTGAGACATTGTCTTTTCTTTTGTAGAAGAGAAGAAAGGAGAGCACAATGCTGAAGGAGAAAGGAAATGAACAGTTCAAGAAAGGAGGTGGGTTGATAATCTTTTAATACCATATGGATGTTAGAGAATCTTAATTAATACTTAGTCATCATGGTGATGTTGCAGAAAACCCATAGGAAGATCTCACACCTATCATTGTTCCAATTTGTACTCTGTATCATTTTTCATCCAGCTCTAGAGAACAGGAAGAGACAGCAGACCTGCTGAAGAGTTAAGTTTAAATCACGAAGTTTTGGATTGCTAAAGCAGGATTCTCATGAAAGCAAAGTGTCTAAATCAAAGAACATCATACAGAATTTTGCCTTCCAAGTGCCAGGGTTTCTTTTACTGATCAAAAAAGGCTTCCACTGGGCTCTGCGTTTTGCTAACGTGTGCTTAGAATTGGTGCAGAACTCGGTGGCTCAGTAGTTCTCTTATGTCTTTGTACATTTGCATGCTTCTTTTTATCCACTGAAACATTTTATTTGTGTATGTTTGTATGTGTGTATACCTTTATATACTTATATGTGCATCTATACATATATATACATGTATAGAGATGTGCACACATGTATATGTGTGTGTATAGAGAGAGGTACACATACATATATTAAAAAAAAATCTAGAGGTATGTAGATTTCTCACTCATGCCAGAACTGGACATGTTCTGAACATAGTTAATACAGAACAACAAGGTTGGGGTCAGTAATAAGTAACTGTACCAATGCTTTTAATTAAAAAACTTAAAGGGGAAAGTTATTTTGACATGTTGCTTTCATTTATGTTCTGGTGACTAGAGAATTCAGACAGAAACCAGGAAATGCAGTTTCATACTTTCTGTAGTCAGCAGGGAGACAAACAAGTAACTTCCCAGAAGTTTACCCTGATAGCCAGACAGTGGCCTTCCTGTTGAAGGCCTCCTATTGTGTGCTGAGAGCAAGATTCCTGGGGAATGATATTACTGATTCAGGCAAGCATCAGAGCAGAAAGAGGGAACTGCTCGGACCATGAAAGCAGCAAGCCTGCAATGTTGGTTGAATCATCTTGTGAAATCTCATCCATAGCCCCTTCTTGACAAATGCTTTGGCAGATCTGTTCAGGGTACAAGTGTCTGACCACGTGCTTCCTAATTAGAAATACACATCCTTTTAAGCACCTGGTTGGTCAACAGCTAATGTGCGCAGAAAGATTTGCTCAGTTTTGAGAACAATGCATTTATCCGCTGGCAGGGCATTGTTCACAGTCAGTATGGGGCCTTTTCACTCTTGGCTCCACCTATATTAGGAAAGGAATAACTTGATAATCCCATGTGGTCTATCACTGGTCCTTGCTTTAGACCAGACTTGATAATGGATGACCTTCAGGAGATAATGGGTTTGTGGTCAGTCACTGAAGATGATGTGGCAGATAAAATTTCTCCATAGCTGCTTTGAACAGGTATTGGTGCAGTGACATGTTTCCGTGTCTGCTTCCTGTGAGATGAAGAATACACTTCACCTGACGATATTGTACCTCTAGGGCTGGTGCTCAAATAGAATGAAGATGTTTCAGGGATGAGAGCTATATGCACATGATGCTGGACTTGTGACATTAAGCTCAGGACTGTATTTCTGCTTTCACGAGGGTGTTGATTTTGAAGTAATTAATTGTCATTGGTCTGTGTATAGAGCACTTTGTCTAAGAGCAGCTACTGATTTTGGTTTAATATTGCATCAGATATTGAAAAATGTTTCCAAGAAATCTTAGCCATGTGGTTCACTGACTGCGTGGGCATTTGAAATAAATGGTCTGTTTTGTTTTGTCTTCTTCCATTGCATCTGCAGACTATGGAGAGGCAGAAGATTCTTACACAAAGGCTCTGCAGATTTGTCCAGCCTGCTTCCAAAAAGATAGAGCTGTTCTGTTTTCAAACAGAGCTGCTGCAAAAATGAAACAGGTGAATATTGTTATTTTATGAAACACCTTGTATTGATTATATAACAAATGCAATGATGAAATCATTAGGGGTGCATAAAGGAGGGCAAATGAATAAAGAAAGCTGTTTGCAGGTTTTGCTGCTTGCTCAGTCTCTTGTGCTCCCAGTAGAACCACGAGTACCCTTGGTTTTACTGAGTTGAATACAGATCTGAAGGTTGCAGTTGGAACAGCTGTTCAAAGTTGCCTTGCTGTGTTATGTTTGAAACACTGATTTTTCTTTTATTGTCTCCATTTTAATGAAATTCAAAGTTCATGTGGAACAGATGTCTTTAAGCATGTTTAGTGTCTGCAAACCATGTATGAGGTTGTTCAGAATTGTAGCTAGTTAGTGTTTTTTTCCTAAGAGCCTGGATTATCATATAGTTGTCTTCATTTAATTGGCTCAAATGCTTTGAGACATAAAGAGGACTATGGCTTTATTGATTCAGTTGGTCAACTTTCTTCATCATTGCTGTAGGACAGATATAAAGTGAGGTGTGGTCTGGATGGAATGGCTGCCCAAGATGATAAAAACTGTGCACGAACTAGTGTATCTCACAAGTATAGATCAGTGTAACATGACAAAGCAATATATTGCTCTGAAAATAGATTGATATTTTTGATAAGTTCCCCATTAAATTTGTTCTTCCATGTCTGCTGCACCCATTTGCTTTGCACTAGAATAAAAGCCTGTGAGGCATTCCTCTGTGAGACAGCTTCTGTTTTATGGAGGAGAAAATAGTTCCTTGGGTGTAGAAAGATTACTACTACTTAGATCAATAATACAAGCACCAAACAGCCTGATTGTTTTTTTTTAAAAGCCGTTTTAGTTTGGATGAAAATAGGATCTGTCTCAACTCTCCAGCTTTTTATTTTCTTGTTTCATTATGAGCAGATTGCCTGACTCTCATATTCTAATTATGGTTTTCCAGGTGCACTAAAATGTTGTCCCTGCCACTTCTGAAGCCTCTTGTACTGTCCCTTGTAGAGAAACCTATATTAGTGCTAAAGGCAGTGTCTGCTTTCCAAATGCGTTAGCTCGTACAGACAAGAATTTTTCTGGGAGTCTTGGGAATGTCTATCCCAACCCCTTAATTAACTGACAAAGGTAGAAAAGCTGTAACTCGTTGAAGCCAAGGCCTGCAGATGTGACTCAGCCTTTTAACTGTAGCTCGCTGCTGGCTGTTTGGTGCACAGCGATTAGTGGGGCAGCCATGCAGTTTGAACACTGGCAGCCTTCACAGAGAGGAAGCTAATCACTGGTAAAGAGCTTTGCATCAAAAGCAATGAAAAGCCTTGATTACATGAACATCCCAGTTCCTTGGAATGCCAGCAAAACCTTTTTGCTTGCTTGTAAATAATGTTTCCCAAAAGGTATGACTTAAATATAACAAAACTTTTGTGTTTTAGGACAAGACAGAAGCTGCCCTACGTGACTGCAGCAAAGGTATGACTTTTTTCTTGTGCCAGATCTTTCATACATAAATTAGCACCAGTTAGTGCCTTACTGCAGAGCTGTGATTTGGGGCATAAGGGTCTTTAAAGAATTTATAGAAGGCTATTGTGGAAGATGTCTGAATCTAGAAATATTTATATTATTTATTTTGTAAAATGTCTATCAAACTTTTTCTGTCTGTAATAATTTAATTTCTAGCCTCTTGTTCCAATAAAGCTGTTGTTTATACTTTTTAATAGGAAGCTGTTTCCTTACACTTGTCATTTTAAACCCACTTCCACCTGCTGTTGCCCCCCAAATCTTGGTTTAATCCCAGATTCCAAAGAATCGTGATGCCCTATGGAATTAAAAGCATTATCAAGCCCCTTTTCTGCAAGGCTTTTGCTTTGTCACAAGGGCTTATGCTCTCCCGTTCTTGTTCTGCATAGTTTTCTCCCTGCAACTTCCAGTGAAATCATTTCAGCTGTGCTTTGCTTTATTGCTTCCACCCACTCACCCGTGCTTGAATATTTGTTAAACTCCCCATGACAGCTGGGGAAAAAACTCTAAATTACCAATCAGAAAGCTAATCCAGTGGCTGTGTGCAAGTACTGCTTGTACAGTAAATAGAGAGTTTGTGTGTGCTAAAAGTATTCTTGAAGGTAAAAATTTCTAGCTGGCCTCTGTCACTTTGGGGTTTTACCTTGTTTTTTGGTGGTGCATTTTGAAAAACACTTATGCTGATTTTGTAGTGGCTGAAAGGGAATCTGTGTGCTTTGCAGCAGTGAGACTTAAACCTACCATTGCTTGACACTCCCTAGAGACTTGGCTTACAAACTGCAATGCAACACTTGGAGCACAGCAGAGCAATTCACACTAACCTGTAACTTGCTGACTGTAGCATTGTCTTTGTCCTTCCAGAAGAAATAGGCTAGAATATTTAGATAGATAATCCTAGCTTTAATTGTCTGGAGAACCATTTTAATGGGTTAATAATTATGAAATAGAAAATCTTTCATAGTCCCTTTTTTGGTGATGAAAAATGAATTTAAGAAATTCTTGAAATTACCATTTCCACATTAGTTAATTTTAGCATTCAATCTTAACTGCATCTGCAAAGATGGTCATGGCTGCCAAAGGAAGGAGAGGAAAAGCTTAAGTTCAGTCAGTATGCCTCTCTCCTCACTTGTAGAGCTAATATAACCATTTGTGGATTCCCAGCCCAATTTTGACTGTTTGATATTAGAGAAAATTCAGAAGAACACCAGTAGTTCTCCTGGAGCTTGTCTCGATTTGAACTGAGATAAGCAGGGCAGTGTTTATTTTTCATGCTATATGTATCCTTAGATATATTTAACTTTAGCTGTAATCTAATAATATACACTTATTTAATAAAATACACAAAAGCTGGAGAATATCTTACAGATCCTTAAAATTCCTGAAGTGTCACTTAGAATCTCTGCATATACAGTATTGCAAAATTAAATGTTTGTGCGTTATAAATCGCTTCAGTCTCTGATAGATTGCAGACATTAAATGAAATAGGGTCATTTGCATTAGACTTTCACAGGCAGATGTATGCCCTTCAGAGCTGTGACTTAGGTTTTAAAGTGACTGTCCTTATTTCTAAGCTACATTTTAAACATGACTATTAAGAATTTAATACACACTTAAGAATTCATTTGAGGGTTGTAAGAATGTTTCAAGTAAAATACTGTGCTTTGGTTTTGTTTTCTAGCAGTGGAATTAGATCCTAATTATATTAGAGCTTTGCTAAGGAGAGCGGAACTATATGAAAAAACAGAAAAACTAGATGAAGCTCTGGAAGATTATAAGGCAATCCTAGAGAAAGACCCATCAGTCCATCAAGCCAGAGAAGCTTGCATGGTAAGCCTTTTTGGTGTATTTCAGCTTAACTTTAAACGAAGATAGTTTCTTTCCTATTCAAAATATTCAGTGTTGTTTGCTTCATATTCAGTGGTGATAACTTTTGTTTTGAGTCTCAAAGCGTAGTGGTTTCCTCATCTGGTTTCACATAAGGAGGAAAATCACCTGAACTGCTGCAACTTACGTGGCAGGTCAACAGGTCCATAAAGCATAGTCGTCTTTTCACTCTTATGAAATGAGTGGAAGTAAATATGTGTACTGAGCTTTAAGCCTATAATTACACATCTAGCTGTTGAATAGTACATGTACACACACATACACGTTTCATTCTAGTTTTCTGATTAAGGCTGTTAATTAAATTTATGCATGTACTGGTAAAGGTTGCATGAACCACTGCTGCATTTTAGTAGCAGTCACTTCAATGAGGATCTGTAATGTAGGGATCAGAATACAAGCACCCTATAATACAGTTCTTGGTAGCTATTTAATTAGTGGGGGTCTTTTTTAATTCCAGATTTTTTTCCTGATTGGTAAATTTGCAGTCAAATGCCTTTATGGCATAATTATAAACTAATTCTTTTTTGATGACTCAATTATATAATTTGGAGAATGGCAAAGAGACAAGATTCTATCAGTCTGTATCTGTTTGTAGCTACCTCAAAGTGTTAACATTTGTGTTTCTTGATTTAGCTGTTTTCTCTTCTTGTTCTTTGCTTTGCCTTGTTTATTGGCCACCTTGAGGTATTTTACTAAAGTGACTGAAGTCTGTTATTAATCTTCAAAAACTTAGCCTTTCATTTGAAGAAAAAGGCACCTCCTGCTTCAGCTATTCTTACTGCTATACTCCAATTTCCACTCATAATCAAATTACAAGTGCTTCAAGGTTAAACGTTGCTTTGCCACATCTCTAAGTGTAAGGGAATCCTTTAAAAGTTTCCTTAGCCTTTAGGAAGAAGGTAAACCCCTACCATTTCCTGAAACCCCAATCTACCATGTAAATAATCCCTGCTCAGTGGGGATTTAAAGTCACAGCCACAGCCTGCTGATCTGAGGTTTTAAGTAACTCTTTGTGTAAGGTACCAACAGGAAGTGATTTTTCTTGCGATATTTAGTGAGTTAATGCTCATTGTGGAAAATAGCTGTGGATTTGACAGGTTCAGAGGGTCTTTTCACAAAGGCAGCAAGACGGGAAATTTATTTTGTGCAGAAAGCTCGTCTTACAGACTGCTTGCTGTTCTTATTTTTGAAAAGGGGCTGTGAAGGCTTGTGTTGAAGGGACAAGTGTGATAGCCATGTGGCCAGACAGCCCGTGGTTTTGAAGGAACCATGTGCTAATGAGAGGTAGCCACTATAAAAAGTACAGTGGTGGTCACTTTATATCAAAATGGGAGCTTCAGGTCATCATAGGTGAACGGTTGGCAAGGACCAGCAAGTCTGGAAAGAGCTGACCATCTTCTGCAGGGAAAGCAACAGTTGAACTATTTTTTGCTTCCATTTCAAGTTAATTGGATGTAATTTTAGAATGGACTTCTTAGTTGGGCACCCAAATCCCCAAGTCAGTACTTTACTTTATTTCTCTTTAAATTTTCAAAGGACATCATTATTTTTGTTCAGCTTCGCATCAGCGAACGTGTAAATTAAAAAAAAAAAAAATTTGCTTCACCTGCAGAATTCTCTAAAACAACTTTGAATATGTTGATGCAGAAATATTCTTGAAAGGGTTAGGTTTAATTGCTTTGACTCTCCATTTGGGAAAACAAATCACTAGCAGTGATTTTCTTATTATTGGGGTTTTTCCCCCCTTTCACCGTACTGTGGTGTTGTAAGTGACAGATTAGAAACTGCTTTTATAGCATATTAGACAAGAAGCCTTGCCTGAAATTACTTCCTTTGGGACTGGGTCAGTTGCACTGATGGCCAAAAGATATTCTGTTTGACTGTGTAACTCCTGTTAGTGGAAAGGGTATGGTTTCACAAAACAGCCAGGCTGATCTGCTAACTGCCTGCTGCTCACAGAGCTGTCCAGTTACTGCCGTGTGCTCGCGCTGGTTGTAGCTCCTGGCCGACCCGAGGGGATGGCTGCTTCTGTGAGTGACTCTGGCAGACAGCTAACGCTGCTAAAAGGAAGAACAGCAACAAGCAAGCAAAAACAGCCAGTGACCAAAAAGCCCCTAAGTAAATACTTTTATATTGCCTTGGCTTTTTCCAGTCAGACAGGTCCTACTGCAAATGATAGTGAGAAGGAGAGAAGACGTGGTCAAGGCAGAGCAGGAATTGCGGCCATACCTTGTGGCAGCACCCACTGACAAGGTCAGTTTACTGTACTGTGAAACAACCCCCTGATGCTTGTTGCGTGCATCTGGTTGAGAGCAGGAGAGCACTTTATCACCTAGCTCTTGGCAATGGCTTAATGAGTGACAGCCTTGTCAAACATCATTACTGCATGGGCAGTGAATATGATGGGTCCATTACAGTCTAGAAGGGAGTATTTGCATTGGTCTTGTTTAGTCTCCTAGCTGAGAATGATTTATCTGAGCCAAGAATTCAGCCAAGGAGTCTGCTGATGTTTCTAAAGGAAATGACAGGGTTTTGTTTCTGTAGCTTATAGTCTTGTAGTATTAGACAAGCTCCAGAGCAAGGCCTAGTGTAACCTAGCGAGTTAACTTGGTAAAACAGTATTAGTGTATAAGGAGTGCATTTTAGCAGCTCATCCTACAAAGAACAACTGTGAAGATCAGACAGATTGTTATGAACCACCATCAGGACTCCACAGATTACAGCTTGGGAACACTGACAGTAGTTTGTACAAAATGTGAGGAGTTTAAAATACATATATTGGCTGATTGGAACCCCTAAAAGTATTGATATTGTCTTTTATACCTCTTGCAAAACCATAACTTTCTTTTGTTGAGTATGCCTCTAATAATCTCACGAAAGAGCCCTTGCTCAGTAACCAGTGTAGATTTGGGCTAGAAGAGAATCATAAACAGTGCTGCTGTTCTTCCTGGCCATCTTTCAGGAATGTTTTAGAACAATCAGTAATTTATTCTTAATTTTTGTAGCTGGAAAGTACAGACGTTGACTGTACCATACACCTTCTGCTCCTTGACCTCGTTTTACTAGGCAGAGGCTTTAGGCTCACATGTGTCACAGAACACTTTGTACAAAATGCCCTCAATTTACACTGCAGTGGTATTTAGGACATTCTGCCCTGAGTTGTTCCTGTTCTTTGTCAAGTTTTGGGGTAAAAGCAATCTTTTGAGGCTGAAACTTAAAATTCCCCTTTTGAAAAATAATGAAGAAAATACTATCAGCTAGTTTTACACTTAAAATATTCATAGTAAATCTCTAAATTTCATAATAAAAAAACACCTTTCACTGTAATGTTGATTCCACGTGTGTGTTTAACTTATCTAATATGTGGGAGACTAAGGAGCTTTGCTTTATTGTACTGTAAAGTGCATTGCTTTGTACAGAAATATCACAGCGGGTTTTTTTCCCCCCTCACTGGTAATGAAAATGATGCATAAGAGTCTGCAAATTAGCTTCATTCACTGTTAGAGCAAATCTTTCCCCTTCCATACATAGTAAATATTTCACATCCTGCTTTACAGAATATCATGATCTTGTTAAATGACAGTTCAAAAATACTAAATACACACTAGTTCTTTGCTTTGATTCCTGATTTGGTAGCTGCACTAAAATTTCAGTACTGTTTATATTTCAGGAGTACAGTGCTAGTGTTCTGATTTAAATCCTAGTGTTGCACACTTTAGCTACTTTTAGCAACTTCAATGACAAATTAAACAGTTCAAAATTATAATGCTTTGTGTTCAAATAATCCTTACTGATCCTTTCCCAAAAAACGTTAAGTCTTCAGGTTTTGTTTTTAGCAGGTATGTAACAGAATTCTAGCTTCAACACAATTTTTGAGGGCTGATCAGGCCAGATGAACTTATTTACGAGAAGAAGCTGTACTTTGAGATAATTATCATAGACAACAGCTAAATATTGTCCTTACGGACACCTTTCTATAAACAACTAACCTTGCAAATGCATGCCTTGAGTGAAAAATGCTGAGTCCTTGGGATAGTACTATTCAGACAGACAAAATATGGAGTGTGTATTTCAGATCAAGGATTTGTCTTTGTTTCCTGCTATAGCCCAATGTCAAAACCCGAGAGGCAGATGCTGTCGATGCCAAACTCGTCCAAGATTCAGCAGATCTCACAGCCACGATGCAAACTGAATTTAGAGCCTGGGGATATCCACACATGTTTTCATCCAGGCAGCCTAGGTCTGGATCTGCGACCAACTTAATAAGCCCCTCTGGGTCAGCAGTAGTCAGATGAGGTCTGACTGGGCTAATTAGATCTGTCTCACTGGTAGCGATGCTGGGCCTGGGCTGGTTTCAAGCTTAGCCATCCATGTATATCTGCACTGTATTCCTTAGTGCTTGCTGGTCTGGGTTTTTTTCTGGGGTGTAGCACCTCTCTTCCCCATCACTGTCGAAAATCAGCTGTGTTTGCTTGTGTTCAGTGCAGGACTCACTGGTGAAGAGGAGAGGAATAGCCAGGTAGCTCCACCAGTGGGCTTTTTCTTGAGGTGAACGTCTTATTTCACTGTGGCAATGGTATCAGGATGACAAACCTATCCATGATGACTGACACTGTAAATGACAGGAAGGAACAAGATTAGGAAATGGATTCTTTGACTCTGAGAAGCTAATTATCACAAGGGAAGTGCATCAGGAGTGAATTCCCCACCTGTTACCATAGTCTGCAACTATGATTTACTGATAGCACCACTTCGGTAGATCTGTCGTATTTGCTGTGACCTCCACAAGAAGGGACAGTATGGTTATACATATAATTGCATGCTGAACTGTTGAAATTATACAGTAATAAGCACAGTAGACAAGCTTGAAATAGTACTTTTGAAATATATGAAAAATGTATAAAAATGACTGTCATTTGTAATATATTTTAATATTGTATTTAACTGATGTGTAGAAAATGCAAAATTTAAATGATACGAATGTAAATATAGTTGTGAATGTAAAGTTTTTCTAATTAAAAGTTATGATTACAGTTGTATTGCGAGATACAAGTACTGTTTAAGGATGGAAGATGTCACAGCTGTTCTAGGCATAAATGGGAATCTCAGATCATTAGGAATGCATAGACCATCCGATTACATAATGCTCATTGGAAACACGTGATAAGTTTTTGATGGTGCAACTGGTCTTAACACTGGTGCCAGTTTTGAGAAGGGGAAAAGCAGTTTAATGAACTGTTACTTGGATGAGTACCTTGCTCGGGGTGAACTGTTGGAGTTCCCTCCCTGTGATGAACTGCCAAACCAAGGTCCTCATTTCTAACACGCTGTCCTCCTGAGAACTATGCCATACATTGCATAATAAGATGCTGCTCGTTCAACTGTGTCCTGAAGTTCATAGACAGTTGATTTGACCATCTTATGATAAAGTATTTCTATTTGGAAGATCTTTGTCGTTTCACGATGTGGACTTCCCTGAAATGTAATGCCACAGAGAACTGCCTTTATCGATGGTTTCTTTGTTATACCTCTGTTCATGCTCAGAAGTCAAATGCTGTGCTTGCTTAGTTCCTCATGCAGCAGAGACAACAGGACTAAACTATACTTTAATTATAAGTCTCTTAAATTCCATAAGCTTTTCAGTTAAAATTCCAAGCAAACAGATCAGATGTGGTTTTCAGCAGTAGAAATGAATGCCTATATGAAACCTGCACTTCCAAGTTACAACTTACTGTGTGTGTGAACTGATGTCATAGGATGAATTACAGGTTTCCAAAACAAGATTGAAGTGTGGTTTGACATAAGTGTTCCATTTAAACCATAAACAATGTGTCCTGGGTATGTGTATGAAAATTCCATAAGCTTAACCTTTGGAATTATTGAAAGCATGGGTCTGATTCCAATTTTTATCTCTTTCCACAGCGATTACCTAGACAGATTGAGGAGCGGAATGAAAAATTAAAGAAAGAAATGTTAGGTAAGTAGTGCATACGTACAACTTGCACAATAATCTTCATTGTCTGCTAGAAAAATAAAAATGCATGAGTAGAATCTCATATAAAATTTAATGAAGGTAAATCTTAGAGGAAATACCTGTTCTGTGTTAAACTAAACTCCTGATTTTTTTATAGTTCTATTTTTGTTTTCGGCTACAGAAAGTTCTAGACAAACAATTCTCCCATATAGAAAAGGCTGTTAGATACATTTAAAGAAAGAAATACTCTAGACCACCTAGAACAATTTCATATTGATGCATGTAAGAGCAGGGGAAAATGGTTTGAAACAGACTGACTGCTCGGCCCTTTGTCTCTGCAAGTAAACCTTCAAAGGCAATGTTCCCATGAAAGGGATAAACCAGAGGTTTCACTAAACCTTTATGTAAATAAGTCAACCAGCTGTAATAAGTAACCACGTTTGATCTTGTATCTGAAAAAATAAATTTGATTCTTTTTGTAGCAATTCCAACCTGTAGCCCTCCAAGCCTTCCTCCTTACCATGATTTTATATAGTATTTCAGTGCTGTTTGTGTGGAGGCTGAATTTGACTTACCCAGTGTTATAAACAGGCATCTGGCCTTGCTAGGAGTGGAATTAGATTTCCTGATTGGTAGCTCATTGTCTCTTGACTTTTTACAGTCCTATACCAAAGTAAATTACTCACTCTACTTTTGGTAGAAAAGCCAATACAATTAATATAATGTATGTACCCCCATCATCATGTTGTGTATGGTATTCCTTGGGTAATATCTTAACTGGATGGATGATTTCAAAAGGATAACTACCTAAATAAGATTGCCCAAGCAAGATAGGTTCTCATGTGTAATATTAAGTATAAAGCATTTCCTTGTGCCATTCACAGTTTTAGGGTTAAAGCAACAGTTTTGAGGGGAACCTCCCACCCCAAAAAAAGACTGCTCTCAGCATTTTCTACTGTCTCCCATTTTAACAGGGTTTGTTAACTCTTATAGGTTCAGACACTGCATAAGGCAATCTGACATTCTAGTGCTTTTTTAAAATGAGGTTTTGTTTTTATGTAATGCTTTCATTTGTACTGTTTAGAAAATCCACATAAGAGCAAGGACAAATGACAGTGTAAGACAAAGAGAAATTAGCTGTACCTGACCTGCTTCAGAAATAGGTTTCAGTACTTACCTGTTTATTCATTCTAGGTGTGACAAGTAGTAGATGAAATGCTTTTTAAGATGAGTAGGCTTTGAGGGTTTGGCATGGGAAAGGGGAAGACCGTGTTCTGCTGTTCTGCAGAGAATCAGGTTAAATAAATAGCCTGTCTTGCATACTGGAACGTGAATTCTTAACATTTTTGGGAAGAAGAGACTGTTTCAAGGGCTTATGCTGAAGCTGATATTTTTAGTTTATTTTTTTCTCTTGCTGTGGAGGGAGGCTGATTTGTGCTTTGTACCTGTTGTGACCTAGTAAAGTTGCAGTGAGGCTTTCTAGAGCTTTACATCATCAGATTCTATTCCCACCATTGTACTTAGAACAAGTCATAAGTAAAGAAGGTTAAGTGTGATAGTGCTATAAATAAATGACAAATGCAGAAGATCTCCAGAAGGATCATGCCTGTTTGTAGGACATGGAATGAGTGTCAACATACAGTAATGTGAAAACAATTCCTGATCTTTTTTTGAACTCTCCCTTTATAACCTTGTTACCAAAATCTGAAGTCTCTGAAGTCACAAGTGACTACACTGAAATAATCAGCTTTATAAATGGTCATTACAAACTAGTTCTTTACTGCTTATTTTGCCTAGATTTCAGACTAGATGTGACCTTTTTAAAAAGTGTTAATGTGGTGGCGCTTAGGAATTCAGAACTGAACTGGTCTTTTGGGAACCAGTTCAGGCTGTTTATATTGGGATCCTCAAGAAAGGAATTTCTTCTCAAGGAGGCTGCATATGTGCAAGGAGATACAGTGAAGTTTACTGGTGAAAACAGACTAAGAATGGGGTAGTACGATGGATAACCTTATGTTCATCCACAGCCTTTGCATGTGAAAGGATTCATACACATCGTCTCTTGCAAGGATTTATCTCCTGCCTTCTCACAAGGAGCTCAGCTCAGGTGGCTGGGTTGCATCCCAGAGTTTTTGGTTCCAGGAGACCAAGTCAGATGCATGCTAATACTTCCAGGCTAGGCCTGGTGCAGGAGCACTGACGCTAAACTTAAATTAATAACTAACACAATCTTTAGAAAATCCGTCACACTTCATGCTTTGGTTCCTTTGAAGTTTGGATATTGAATTGAATTCTTACTTGAGTCAATGAATCAGCCAGTACCGTTGTTTTTCCAGGCTTCTGTTCTTTCAGCTAACAGTAAGTCCTGGTGTTCCCAGCTAACACCGTCATGAAAACTGGAGCTGTGTACAAACAGATCAAAATAAATGGAGTGCATCTTCCTCCTTCCCCAAGTGTGTTTCCTGTTTTCCACTGCTACAGCTCATTACCACATAGTTTGTCAGAAGCTGAAACCACTTCTTAAGTGACTGTGTGTAAACAAGTCAGAGTACACATTCTTGGCTGGATTTTTCTTCCAGACTACCTAACCGTGAATTCTTGCGTGCAAGTGGTAGTGCATGTGATTGTTGAAGCTGATGTCACTAGAAAAGGCATGTTTGGTTGCCAAACCAAGTTCCTTTCTGCTTTGTGTTCTGCAAGGCTCTAACTCTTCCAAAGCTGACGTTTGTATGTCATATTTTCCACTGTTAGTGCTGCCACTTGCCACTGAAGTTTGCTCAGTACGAATGGACCTCACAGTTTCGGGTTAAAGAAAAAGCTTTACTTACAGCACACTTTGAAAGCAGCTTTTAAATCCATGTGGCTCTTTCCCTTTATGCCTTCATGATGTGAGCATCCTCTGCCTCAGTAATTGCCCAGGAAGTGAACATAATACTAACCATTTTCTGTGGGTTTTTTTATTTTTCTTGTGACTTCAGAGCCAGAGATTTCCAGCTGTTATGCAACAAGCTAGTCTTGTTTAGAGAAACTTTAATTATTGTGATAACTAGGACCAGCTCCTTTGGGGAGCGGGTGTGAGAAGAGGGGAAGTTTGGGATAATTTTAGCAAGGTTTATCAGCCTGGGGGCTGTGACAGCAATGCATTTTTCTACATGGCTACCGGGGAGCCAAGTACGTTGAATAAAAAAATGGGATAGAACATATGCCAGTCTCTGTAACACATCTTATACACAGAGTTCATCATATCTAACTAAAAACTATTGGGTCTTTCAGCTGAAATCACAAATGAGTGCATTCCAGAACATAGGGAACTGAGCTTGATCATCAATGTGGGAAGGCCTGTCGGAGCACATCACCTGGGCCTTTCTCCCAATAAGAGATTTTTTCAGCTGTGTGAGTTCAGCAACGATATTTATTAGGCTTAGGGCCTAAAGAATTTATTTGGTTTTGTTGTGTTTTTTCTGAATCCTGAAGGCTGTTGTATTTGGAGCTAAGCTGCTAAACACAAATACTGTATATGGGGAGGTCACTTGAAATGGTTCAAACCAGAGCTAATATAGTTACTTTTAATTCAGCCCTCCTTTACCATTTAGGGAAGGGAAAAGGATTTGCCCTCGCTCTTTTAATCGCTTCAGAAATGTTGTTGGTAATACAGACAGTTACACAAAGATGAGCCCTCATCAGGAAACTTGTCTTTTATCCAAAAAAATTTCTTAACACAAAGAATATATAGCTTTTCAACTGCCAAACCCCACATTAACACCAGCAGCTATACTGCAGTTATTGCCAGGAAGACTGAATAGCGATTCATTTTGGCTGTTGTATCTTTGTGTAAATCATGAGAAAACTTTTTGTGCATCCGCCTTTTGCAGCAGGATGTTAACGTTGCACAGGTGAGTAATGAATTGCAGACTTCTGAGCCCTAAATTGATTTTTACCAGTTAGTTTTTGTGTTAACCTCTGAATATTGCTTTGCCGAAGAAACTTCATGTACTGGACTTCCAGGTGAAAAGTAGACATAGGCTTCTTTAAATATAAAGAACAAGATGTATGAAAAAACAGTCTCAGAAAGGAGAATGTGACCCTGCTCGGGGACAAGTGAGTGTTTGACTGCTGAGGACTCTGTGCAGCTGAGTCACAGCTCCACATGCCTCTTTCCTTCCTTCAAGCACAGTCTCTGTTTTAAGAGAGCTCTTCTTTGGGGGGAGGGGGAGGTTGGACTTAACTACAGATCTTAATTTAGGGATGAAAGGAGAGTGGGGGAGGAGGAAATAGTGCTTTCCTACAATGATGGGTTTATGAGCGCCAAGACAGCAGGAGCAGTGCTTTGGGCTTGAGTTCCCGGAAAAAGCAAGGCTTTCTTCTGCTTCATTAACAATTTATTCAATGTGGCTGCACCACAAGGCATTGCTGTTGGTTGATTTAAGTGATAGAAAAGGAGGATAACCTACAACTGGATTGTTTTAATTATTCAATCACAGTGAGACGAAGAATGAGGCATTGCATATATCACGTAGCCCTTAGCTTCTCCCAAAGAGCTGGCCTAGCTGCAAGCAGGAATACCAAGGCAGTTGTTCTGTGTTTATTGGCTCTCGTCTGACCGGAAAAGAGCCCTCTGAGGAACTCCAACTAGAAAAGACCTTTCACAGTTTCCTGAAACAGGCGAACTCGTCTGCCTGCTCCTGTGCCAGCTGCAGTGCCTGGATAACTCCAGAACTGTTTACTCCAGCAATGCCAGACCATGCCAGGGTGCTTCCACCAGTGGACAAAGACACTTCTCACCCCTAAGCTGAAGCTAAGCAATGACCAAACATTTGTCTAGAAGTACAATGGCAGCTGTTAGTCCTAGTCACAGGGATGCTCTGAACAACTTTATAGTCTTATAATCAAAATGCCTTTAGGATGCAGTATAAAATTGTCAACTTAATAGTTAACTTCGTTTAAAGAGGGTGTATCTTAAAAAAAAAACATCCCATCACCAGTAAAAGAAGCTAATCCTACCTGAGCCACTCACTGGCTTTGGCCAGCTCACTCAACCACCTCGTCTGTTCCTCCACACAGAAAAAAATCAAATTGAAGAAGAATTGTCCCACCCCTAGCTGCTGTTGTAGGTTCAAGTTGTCTTCTTTTCCTGTGTAAGGCCATGGAATTTCTATGTTGACTTTCAAAGACTATTGTTTCTTTTGGTATTTTCTATGAATGTGCTCAGAAAAGCTCCCCCTGCCCTCTGTTCAATTTTGGAAATGTGATTGAAAAAATAGCATATTTTTGTTCATGGTGACTATGTCCAACCTGGCTTGAACTGTTACAAGAGGTAAGGGGCCTCCTTCCATGGGCTAAGGCCACATTTGGGTACAATTTCAGTTTGGAACATGGTCACAGGGCAGTGCCATGCGAGGCCGATCTCTTGATCTGTTTGTACTCCATTTCTGCGTCATAAATATTGCTTGTCTCTTTATAGAACGAACTCACACATGACTGTTCCTGACATTTCTGTACTACTTTGTTGCTGTTGTGAAGTTCCTGCTTCAGTATGGCTTAGCCACAAAGCCTTTCTTGAAGGCTTTTTGGAAGAGGGTGTGTAGCCTTTGGGTGCAAACCTAGGGTAGGCTTCAACTTGTCAAAACTTCTGTTTGTTCTTTGGGAAATTGGTCTACAATTCTGCATTGAAGCCAGGAGGAGAGCAATGTTTGTCTTGGAAAACTCACCAGCTTCCTCTTTTGTCTTGTCATGCCAGGAGCTCAGTTACCTTGTGGTTAGCCAACACTGAAGTTATTATCTTCGCTTCCTGTTTAAAGTTATGTTTTATCTGTTGTATCATCTCTCTATAGTTATGATTTTTTTTATAAAAGGATGTCCTTTGGCTACCACCTGTAAGAGCAGAAGGGCAGCAAGATTCATTTTTTAGAGTCAGAAAGTGTGTGTGATACATACGTGATAGAAGCCTTAATTGTCACACCCTATATATATTTAACAATGCTGGTTAAATAATAGTTGCTGAGAGCTCTTCGCAGTCCTGGCAGACTGTTGTTGTGAAAGGGAGTTTAAGATGTCACATCACGCGACATCATGCTGAGGTTTTTTGCATGCAAAATGCTATAAAGTTGTAGGAGTCCAGTGGAACTGCTTAGTTTGTACATGAAAACACAGTTGCAAGGATGAATTTGTTTTATTTTTCTTTATATCAGAATACACATTTCAAAATGGTTTTTCAGTAATTACAAATGAGCAGTTGGAGCTTTGGCTTTCAGTCCTTCTTTCAGTAGCCTAGGAAACCAGGAGGTTGTTACATACTTGATTGTTCATAGAGCTGAAGCTGAATCAAAAATTACCAGAACTGAAAACTGTGTTAGAAAATTGAATATTGGCAGCCATCAGAGTTATATCCAAACATAAGCATAGGGGAGAGCAGCGCTGTGTTGCGAGAGGTTAAAAACTCGTGCCTCAAGACCTTGTAACTGAGGAAATGAGGTGCTTCTGGATAGCTGTGTCCACGCAGCCACCACTGCCTGCAGCCACTGGCTCTTCATCAGGGCAAACCTGATGAACAACATCAAGTGCAACATCAGGCATCTGACAAACTCCTCAGAACCAGCATGGTGATCTGTTTGCAGCCCCAAAGCTGACAGTAACTACATCTTAACTGGGGTTTTTTCTAGTTCATGTTAAGAGCCTAAATATTCAACAAACTGCGTAATTTCCACAGCACTGACCTTAAATGAGTAGATAAATCAGTAGAGCTGGACTGTGCAGTTGAGCATAATGCAATGAGAGCTTCTCCTCTGCTTAATACTTAACCTCCTCTGCTTAATACTTAACGTGTTCTCTCTCCTTTTCATTGTAGGCAAACTGAAGGATCTCGGGAATTTGGTTCTCCGCCCCTTTGGCCTGTCAACAGAAAACTTCCAGATAAAACAGGATTCATCAACTGGCTCCTACTCCATCAATTTTGTTCAAAATCCAAACAACAACAGATAACATGAATTTGGTGTAGTTCTGCTGGCTTTCAGGCTTCGTGACCGTGTGCTTGCACGTACCGATACAAGGATTCAGCAAACATTCTTCACGCTCCCGAAGTGAAGACAAGACTTGAGCACGTTCATTTCCCTGCTTGTGAAATTATTTGCAATGTGGATATAATGCAAGTCCCTTGACTTCTCTTAGTGATAACAGTGTCCAGTGTGTGATTTGTTTTGCTTTGGTTCTTTTTTTTAATTTTTTTTCCCTTCCCTCCAGTGTTTGGCTTGTCCAACAGTCAGGTCCATTGTTTTGGCCCATTCAGTGCTGGCAACAGAATTCTAGCAAGCAATTCAGTTGAGTCAAAATGCTCACACACCTGTAGCCAAGAACAAAGCCTCGTCATGTCTTGGGGCAGTAACAAACCAAGCAGAAGCGCTTCTCCACACTGAGCAGGTGGACACAACTGACAGCATGCATGGAAGCAAGCCAGCCTCTTCTGTGGAATAATTTTTCTTTGTAATAAAGGCTTGGTATTTCTGGTGGTTTGGTTTGTGAAGTTCTTGCCTTACTTGAGTACTTCCCATGATGGTGGTGGTTGTTAAAAGTGCTGATACCCACCACAACACACTTACAAGGCACTAATTTGAAGCATTTGATTTTTTTTTTTCTTGCTTATAGTAATATCAGTAAATTGACCTCAGGCCACCCCTTACACCACAGTTTGTTTACTTTTTATTAATTTTTCTGAAGGCAAAAAGGAAATCTTGTGCCTGTTTGTACAGACATACGATTTGTAATGGCACCATAAGGTTAGTTCAGTTTGCTTGTCTGAGATTCAGTCACACTCCAGCTATCCATAATAAGTGATGTTGAAGTTGATTGCAAAAGATCTTCGTAGTGTACAGACCTTGAAGACTTTGAGGTATCTGTGTACACACGGGTGCTGGGGAAGTGGTCCATTCAGATTTTGGAGAAGGGGTGTTTTCTGTAATTACTGCCCACTGTTCTTTATATCGATGCTGAAATGTTTACACTGGAGGCAGATTTTTCAGTTGTCTCCATGCAGATTTCAATCCATGATTTAATTAAATAATTAGTGGCTGTCTGATGGCTACTGGCTGTCTTCTTAAATTTATTTCAGGAAGTCTCTGTGTTTGTACTTAAGGATGGAAATAATGGAGCTCCAGTCTTTGCACTGATGTGCCTGAAAGGAATAGTCTGTCAAGAGAAGGTGTTCTTGGTGCTTGATTTTTGTCTCTGCAGTGGTGGGAAGGGTTTTTTTGGTGGTTGTTTGGCTCTGTCCTGCTGCATTTTTAGTTTTGAGTCTGTGGTTACCTGAGTGTTTGTAAGCTCTCTCAAGTCTGCCCTGAGTGTGGATTAAGTCTCTGGGAATTAAAATGTCATTCTCAAGAGAAGCCCTAATTCACAGTGAGGCCTGTGCAGCCTTTAACATTTTCTCATCATTGAAACATCACTTCAGTAAATAACAACCAGGCTCTAGGATTTCCCTGTGCTGGAACAGTAACTGTGCTGTGCTTTACTGGAGTAAAATTCCTAACGTGCCAAGCAGCACTTCCTCTGCTGCTGAAGCCTGGGTGAAGGGCTTGGTGTGCAGATGGGAGGTTTTAAAGAGAGATGGTGTTGCTCAGAGCAGCCCCAGTGCTGCAGTGGCTGCAGCTGGGTTTCCCAGCCGGAGGCTGGCCGAGTCAGACTCCAGTATCCAGAGAGTGGGCTGAGCTTCCCCAGGAATGTGAGTGCCAGGGAGCGTGCTGGGAGAGACGTGTGCGCTCCCACCCAAGAGGCTGTGCAGGTCCACATTGGTTAATGAGCTGTAAAACCACTCTGCTTTCTGAACTGAGCTCTTCAGATTCAGGGAAGGCTTCTTGGGTCGGAGAGTGTTGGAAATCTTAATAATCATTCCTGAAACCTGGAATGCTATGGAACAAAGGTGTCCAAACTTTCCAGAGGAGCCAAAGGGTGGGGAAACACACGCTCACCCTTAAAACATACATAAATGGGACCACTATGGATAATTTAACTTTTCTGTATGTCTTCGTTGTGACTGATTAATTGCTGTCTTTGCACACACTGTGTGTATCTGTTATTTACCAGTGTATGGCTGCTGTGCACAGTTACAAGCAGTGGCTTTTAGTAACCTGCTACTTGTCTTACAAATGAGCTCAGTGGCAAATTATCTTTCATTCTGTTCCCTCTTCTCATCTCTAAAGGGCTGTAGGGTTGCAAATGTGCCTTCTTGGGTGGAGGATGGTTAAGTTATTCTGAAAAACACAAGCACAACAAAACTTGACATCACTACGTGCAAACACAACATCAAATAAGCTGCAGCTTCCCTGCCTGTGTGTACTTGTAGTTTTAAAATGAATGTGGGTAAAATTCAAATTAATTGCCAGAAATAAGTCCTTTTGCATTGTCCAAATCCTGAACAATTGCATATATTATGCTTTTTATTTTTAAGGGTTTGGTTTTTTTTTAATGTCTAAAATGGTCACCATAGCTGCCACCAGAAAGGAATTGGTACTTCCTGGTGTCATTGGCCACAATGTCACCACAGTGCCAGGGTGGTTTGAGTCACACATATGGGGCTTACAGCCTCTAAAGGGAAAAGAAATGGTTTATGAAGCATAATTTTTAAAATAGTTGTGCTCTTAAGCAAACGAGTTCTTTGCTGATTTGTTCCAACAGTTACTCACCATTACTCTAACAACCATGTGCCTTTTTTCCGTTTTGTGTTGTCTGTCCTCACTCCCAGCCTCTGTTCCTTCTTACTCTGCCTGCACAATCAAAAACCTTTTAGTACCTGCCTGAACACATCTGCACAGTAATGCAGGGGCCTGTTTATTGGTTTTCTCACTGTGCTGAAGAGAAAGGGCTTTTAGTCTCTCCCTACAAAGAACTTTCTCCAGGATTTCCATCGTGTTTGTATCTCAGACCTTCATTTTTTTGACATTGGAACAGATACTGTGATTTGTCTCCCTTCTGCTCTGTACAGAAGGCACCACACTCCTACTCACTGCCTTGTTCACACTCTCAAAGACTGTATTAACCCTTTTGGCAACAGATGTGCTAAGTTTTAGATCTCCCTGCAGCCTGTTCTGGGATAGCTGGGATACAGACTCCCCTTTCCTGCAGGTGTGGACATTTTCTTCCTTCTGCTAATGCAGCTCAGTGCTAAAGCACTCACGCTTTGTTTGGCAAGCCTGGTTTAACAAGCAGTGTGTATTGTGGGTGTTTTCCCACCACGCTGTTGCTTTCCAGCATTTGCAGAGGTGGCTTTAGATTTCCATCTCAATCACTGATGAAAGTGTCAAAAGCACAAGGTCTACCAGTGATTTGAGCAGAATCTCACAGGAAACATCCCTGTCTGAAGGACAAATCTTTGAGATCTGTCAGGAGACAATCTTATTCCACATATGGATCTCCTACTTAATGTTGTAGATGGTTACCTGCAAGTATTGCCCGTGCTGTCAAGGGCCATGCCAGAGTGATGTGTCTTTTTAATTAGACTTACTAAGCCTGGTTGAATGATAAAGTCTATTTCTGATGGATTTTAATTGCATGTTTGCCTTTAATTCTTCATTAATGGATTTCTTATTCTGTTTTCAGACTCCTGGGATTAAGCAGCCTATATTTGCCTCTGCCCTCTGCCACTCCACTGACCTCTCGCTGTGTCCAGCACACAGTAAAGGCAAGGCTGGTGAGCCAGCTGACTGCTCTGGGGGATGGCAAACACAGCATCCCACTTGCTTTAAGTTGTGAAATACCAACACCAGTAGTTCTATGATCTGCAACAGCCACCACTGCATTTTGAGCACTGCTGTTATTCCTAATAAATTAAAATTTCTCTTGTGTCATCCTTATCTTTGTTAGTCTTTGTATTTTAATCACTCCTTATCAAGATTGTATTCTCTTACATCGAATTTATAGTAATGACCCGTTTTGTCTTCCCATATGCATTGGTTTTATTTTTTAATTGCTGACTTCATACCCCTGTTGAACCTCCTGGCTGTACAGCCAAGGATTACCTCATTTTGTAGTTTTTTGTAAAAATCATGTTTCTTTTGTCTAGTGTCTTAGAAATTTATAGGGTTTTTTTTTTAAATTTTCTTATATCTAGTCAAGTTTAACCAATTTTTCCTTCTAGATTCAGTTTTTTTTAAAGCAGGGGTAGGAATGTAAGAAATGTGTACATTGATGAGTGGGCAGATGTGTGCAGAACTGTAGGTAAATCCAGACTTTGTTGGGCTGTAGCCACTGAATTCCAGGACACTGATTCTTGTCTCTGGACATTATAATGTGGTTCAAAATAACATATCCAGGATCTCACATTAGAAAGCCCTTCTAGAAATGATTTTAGGAAACCAGCACCAGGTGTGTCTCCAGCAGTTTATCTTTTCATTACAAGGGTGCTTGAACACTCACTCAGCTGTTTTCTGCCAGGCCCATTAGTCCTATTTTCCCAGCTTTAGCACCACGCTCATTGCTATGTGCCTGGTAGCTGTTCTAGTCCACAGTAGTTAAAATTGCTGCTGCTTCTTCCTCTACTTATCCTACCCTTCCTGAATGGTAATACTCAGTAATTGCCAGTCCAGTCATTTAAGTCATTCCACTACGTTACCGCATTGCAACGCTTGTACCATTTTTTTTTCTCATTTCTGAGGCTATGTAAATGTTCAAATTGTACAGGAATATTAGGAGTAAGAATGAGGAACTAGAAACCTCTATTTGCTCTCTGATAATTCAGTATGAGTTACTTTAATAATTTTAGATTATATCTCATTTTGTTACCTCTGCCTCTTCCTCTCCATGCGTAGTGGGAGCAGGATCCTCCACTTCTCTGCCGTCACTTAAGCCAGCTCCACATCCTGAATCAAACCTGGACACAAAGAAAGTTCAGAGTGGGTGTCTGGGTTAGCACAAAACCTAAATTACTATAAATCCAGCAGGTGAGCTGCCCCAGTAAGGCTTGCACACGATGACCTTCCCCACGATGGAGCTCTCCGTGCCATAAACCCAGATGTGCAGTAAGGTACAGCCATTCCCAGCATCTATCCGCATTTATTCAACAGATTAGAAGAATCACTGAGGTTTTATACATGACTTTACAGGTCCCTGAAGTGTCCAAACTCAGTAATTCAATCTGCTCTTCCTGTGGTTCCCCCCAGCAGCAGACCCTCCCTGGGTCTCTTTACCTCTCCCAGCCTTGCAGCTGCAGCTTACATTTTGTTTCTGCCCTTGCAGCCCCACACTGAGCAGTGGCCAGTGTACAACACCTTTCCAAGAAAGCAAACACTCCCTCATTCCCAGAAAATGCCTTGCCTTAGCGTCTCCTCAGCACAGCACAACTCTCCACTCAGCCAGAGAAGGGCTCTACAAAGCTCATCTAAATATTGTTTATTTGACATCGCTTTGCTGTGGCGAGAGGTGGGATGCCCTGAGAAGACCTCTCCTCCAAACACTCACCCTGCACCCTGCCACACCTTGCCACGTACCCTCATGAGCAAACCCGACAGAGCATCACGACCAAGCAGGGGAACAAACCCAGGGTCGTTTCTGTTACCTTGCAGTGGACCCCCTTTTGATTTTGGCTCCTTCTGCCCTTGGCAGGGTGCAAGACCCCATCCCCTCTTCCCACCATCACATTGCCTCTTGCCTGCTCTTGCCTCTTGGTGCCTGGATGAGGAGATGTGCTAGATCTGTCCCTTTCCCCTGCATATGAGGCACAGCAGCAATGCTGCCCACCTCTGCGTGCTCCCACCTCCCCTGGGCCCAGGCATTAATCACAAACTCAGGTGAGCTCCCTTCGCCGTGGCTGCCAACCTGCACGGGCCATGCCTGCCGCACACCCAGCTGCTCTACTGCCTCCTGTCTCACCTCTCACTGCTTCTCCTTCCCTTCTTCCCAGGTCTCCTCTAGGACCAGTGCCTCTGCCAGCAAACAAACCTGGCTCCACCAAGGAACGAGCTATCGCTTCAGACCCCTCAGTGCAGACGGGCAGGTACCGTGTCCCGCAGGGCTGCCTGCCCTTGACCGGCAGTACTGGAGTGCCCAGCGCCCAGGCAGGTGCTATAAAACACAGGACAGCCCAACCCATTGCAAATCAGGAGTAAAGAGCAAAGTCCATCAGTTTCCCTAGAGAAAGAATAAAATCAGTTCTATGAGATGAGCTCAGCTTACACAGCACCCTCGAAGGGCATAAAACACCAGCACCCTGGCCCGCATGGGCTCTGCCAATCCCCGGAGGGAGGGTGGTGCTTCTGGGAAAGCCTGCTTGGGTGAAAGCAGGTTTTTTCCAGCCAATTCTGGATTCTGGCTGCAAGAGTCCCAAGGCCTGGCCTTCGGAGCTGAACACCTGTAGTTCCTTCAACCTCACCAAAAATCCGAGGATTTAGCATCTCGTAAAAGAAAAAAAAAAGCCTTCCTCCATTCCCACCATAAGGTCTGTCTCCCAGAACAGCAGCCCCAGGAAAAGCCACAGGAGACAACGCCCTGGAGCTCGGAAAAGAGGCTGTGGGACTGACAGAAACTGAACCCACACCATACCATAAGCACAGCACTGCCAATCCCCTCCCGCCCAGCTATTAGGTAGGGATCTGAAATCTCTCAGCTCACCATGTTGGGATATTTAGGATTTGATAAAGCACCAAGCTTTGTAGCCAGATCTTTTCTCCCCCGAGTAGCACAAACTTCCTTGAGATCTATCTACCTCTGCACAGCCATAGCTGGAGAGAAAGGAGAAGCTGCTGATCACCAGTTCCTAGGCTCTAATTAGCTGTGTTATTCCCAAGAGATTATTGTAACAGCCAAGCTCTGTTGCCGGCTGCTGCAGCCAAGAACCAATTACATCAAAGTGCCACCTCTTTTTAACAGCAGGTAAAGATGCGAAGGAGCACATTTAATGTGCAGCATTAGTGCGTTGCTCATTCACAAGCTTTCCCTGTTTGGAAGAATCCCAGCATTTTCTTGTTCAGCAACTTAATTTTTTTTAACTCCGTGCAGCCTCCTGCTTCAAAGGCTGTAATTGCTGGGAAGGATCTTTTATCAGCAGAGGCTCTGGTTTGCCCATTTGTCTGCCAAGGCACAGTAAATTGTCCAGCTCACGGCTGCTGTGGCATTAAGCCAGAGCCGTTACAGCCTACCCTGACAAAGCAAAGTCCTTCATAGAATAAAGGTCTTAAACCAACTGAAAATTAAAATAAATCACATTTTTCTGGCTCTGTGTGTTAGTCATAATCCCCCCAGTTGGTAACCTCAGCACCTGCAGCCACAACTCCAGCCTTGAATCCCTGTACCTGCCCATTTCTCATCTACCAGTTCTTGTGAAGATGATTTATAAAGCCAGTATTCCTTTAGGGCACACAGCAGATACAGGGTTGCCTTTCCTACCCTGACTGAGACTGATCCTCTGGTTCTGGCTTCCAGTGGTGCCTGCACCATATCTGTCAGCTCCTTGCAGTGACTGGGTGGGCACTGGTCTCTGGGTGCACGTGTGTGGGTTCCCCCGCAGCTGCTCACCAAGATCCTGACCCTCCACCAGCCACACTAAATGAGATTTCAAGTGCTCAGACACTAAACTGTGCCCATTCATCTGGGCTAAACACATTGTCAGGCAGTTTGTTTTCTGTTCCTTTTCTAGCTCTGGCATGTAAAACGCAGCCTGTCCCCAGACCAGCCCTGGGTGAGGCTGTGTGGGAGGTGTTCCTGAGCAACACCCTCCCTGCTGACATCGGCCAAGTGGGGTGTTGGGAAGAGGGGAGGAAATGGTATTATCTAGTCTGGGTGGTAGCTGTGCACCTGGCTGCTGGAATAGCTTCCTAAATGTATTCCTGGAGTGGTGCTGGTGAGCGCCAGGCGATAAAACGGGCCCCTGGAGAGGCAGCAGGGCTGTGGGCTCCGCTTGCCTAATCGCATTAGAGCACAGCTTCAGACAAAGCATCTTTCTTCATTTTGGTGAGGACAGCCACATTTCCAGTCTCCATTGTGGGGCAGTTTTCTACCTGAGGAAGGAAGAATCTCAGTATTCAGAAACTTTGGGAAGGAGGGAGGCTGGAAGCTGACGGATTTACTGCCTATGGCAGCAGCCACTGACCTGCCCTGGAAGCGACAGTTCTGTCTGTGCCCAATGCACTTGTGTGTCCCTGCTTGAAGCTCAAATACAGCTGAGGCCACAGTTCTTGCAGCCAGCAGCAAGTTTACTAAGCCAAGGTGCGACCGATGGCTTCTGAGATGACTTTGCAGCATTAATGAAAAGGTGTGTGACGTGCAGCAGGCCCAGCCCTGCTCTCACGGCTCATTCACAGTGTTGTCATTCTAAAGGCAAACAGCAAACTGAGTAAATCATAAGAGGACCAAGCACGTCCGCCTGTGCAGTACTAGAACTTCTGGGATCTCATATTTAGCATAGTCCAGTCTTCATCCTTGCACACTCTGCCCCTGCTTCTGATGGCTCCAAGTGCTTCAATGTTTGAATGAGCCCTCCAGCAGGCATAGCTTGTTTAATATTTAATGACCAAGACAACCACATTTGGAAATTCCAGTCCCTCAGCTCTTAAGATGCAGAGTTCTTAGCTGAAAAATCTGGATTTCAAAATTAGAACTAACGCTCCTGGGCTTTGAGTATTTTCCCCAAATTCAGAACACCCCAAAAACTTCCACAGGGGTATCCAGATTGCCCAGCGCAGAATGCCCATGGCTTGGGCTCCACATCCAGCAAGGGAGTAAAAACAAAGACCACAGAAACACTCAAGGGAAAAGCAGGAGCAGAACCATAAACAGGCTACAGAATGTGAATAAGAACCAGCTGCCAGCACTGTATAAACCAGCAAACAACGTGATCCTTTTCTATTGCCACCCCACACACGCTGAAGCTCACTGCACACTGCCTTTGGAAAGCCCTGACCTCACTCGCCTTCCCTGCATGAGGAGGGAGAATGATAAACCCACCTATGATGGCTTGAGCAAGGACAAGTGAGCAAGAGGAATAAAATGAGGACAGCAAGCAGCAGTTGACAGCAAGGCCATATGCCCACTGCCTTGTTCCTGCCCCGGCAGTTGCTCAGAGGCCTCGCGCTGCCGACTGTTTCTTTGCACGCTCGTTAGCAGTTGGCAGTTTGAGCATCGCTTTGCCTTTGATTGAAGAGAGGGATGAGATGCTTTTGAAAATAGCTCGGGTTCTTTGCTGCTTTGTGGGTGCTTCTCGCAACACACAACCCCACCTCATGTGTCAGAGAAGCACTTGAGCTCAGAGATGTTTCCAGTTCCTCAGAAAGTACAAAAGCAGGAGGACCTCACCATGCAAACCTCAGCAGCCCTTTATGCTCTTAGTAGCCTCGGAGGACGCTGTCAGTGAGATTAATCCAGAGAGCACAAAGATAATGCAAGTCTGCCTTGTGTGACTGCCTCAGCCACAGATGAGGCTTCATGCAGGCAACTGCTCGCATCCTCCCACGGCGCTCCTCACCACATAATGCTTAAAAATAATGAGGATGTGACCATGTCTCATCATTACTACCTCATCTCTCTGTTACTGATCTACCCGATTGCGCTCACCCTAAAGAAAAGCTTATTTCTCTGTGGCGATCCCTCACATTTTAGCTGGCGAGCTATCACAAACCCCTTCTGCGCCAGGAGCTGCTCTGAACAGCTGCTCCCTGCACTTTTGCCCTCATTAAGTATCACCCTTTTGATGCTTCAGGGCAGCAGTAAACACCATTACTGAGCGGCATTGTGTAGGACTGGCTTCAGCACTGAAGGCTGGGTTACTTTTTTACTTTCGTCACCGAACTACTGGAGTGAAGATTAATCAACAGAGTAATTGCAGAACTCTGAAATCTGTCTGGCTAACCTCTTGTGGGCTTCACAGTCACACAGCAAATCCAGCAGGCTCCCACAACGAGAAGCTACCAACACAATGTCACAAAGGAAAAGCCATTAGTGAGCAATTACATTTCAGCAGGATTTCCCCTCTCCACCACAGCCTAATGAGGATAACCAATTCAAGAGAAACTGCTGCAAGGATGAATGAATAATGAGAGAAAGAGGATGGGAGTTCCTGCAATCGGGACAGAATAAGAAACAACCCTGTGAAGGAAAAGAAAACCACATATGCTGGAGCTCTGCTCCAAGTAACAGACAGATGTGGACATTCGCTCACAGTTACAGGAGGCACCAACTGGTTTCAAAAGCACCACAGAGGCCCGGGGCAAAGCAAACAGTAGCTACAGACAGTGTGCATGCACAAGATTGCTTCACTCCAGAAGTTATTTCACTTTGGGGAAAGATTTCTGACAGCAGGTCACTGCAACAAAACACTTCTCTTATAAAAGAGTTAGTACCTCTGCATCACCCACCACTTCTTGGCATACAGCACGTCATAAAAAAATGCTTCCTTGAAATAAGAAATTTGTAGAAACCAAGTTTACCTGAACAACTTAATTTTTGTTTAGCTTGGGAGCTCAAAAAGCCAGATAGCTTTTCTTTACTGTAATAAAAATTCAAGTGGAAAAAATCTCTATAAATCCTACTTTCTGTTTAATGGGAGTACAGCTCTACAGATTCTGCCATTTGAAGACCTCCTTGGCCTGCAGTGCCAGCAATGGCAGCTCTGATACAGGAGTTCGCTGTTACGGCCCAACTTGTTCCCCCTTCCAAAGGGCACCATGGCAAGATAGAGCAGCTCTGTGCAAGGCATTTCTTCCCTAAATGGAGAAATACCCAATCACACTTACCTGCAAGGGACAGACTCGTCTGAAACTGTAAGCACTGCAAGTAAAAAACAGCCAAAGAAAAAATCAGCAGGCAGCACGCAGGAATTCAAAGGCCCAGAGCTTTTCTGTGTTTCAGCTGCTTTGTGCCTTGGTGCTGCTGTGAGAGCACAGACCTCGTCTGCTCACAGTGGGATTCACTCTGCCCAGCAGAGCTGGGGGAGCTCTGAGCTCGCTCAGCACTCACCCACTGCGCTGGAATTGCATCTGCAAGGGGCACCAACCTCTTCCCGTGACATCCACCTTCCTCCTTTAACCAGGACTCAGTGTGTCTCAGTCACAGCCATCGATCAGAGCTATCAGGACTATCTTTGCGTCTGTCTCTACAACAGACAGGTAATCTTTTCTTGTTAATTACACAAGAAAAAGAAAGCCTTTTTCCTATTGCTGTGGGAAGCATCCTGCTGGTTGAGCATGACTTGGTATCTTTCAGCCACTGTGGTGAAAGGTAAGGTTGGATAGAGACTTGTCCAGGTGAGAGACTTCCAGCAGTGGACTAGTAACCTCAGTTTAATCTTTTGTTTAATTCAGAAAAAAAAGTTAACATAAATCAAAGGCTCTTGGGTCAAGGACTGATAAAGAAGTTATGACATCAAAGCATTTTTCAACATCATTTCCCTTTAAAAGAGCACTGAAAAAAATCAAGGCTTTATTTGAATAAATGTTACACAACATTCTTTATCATTTACTTCTCAGCAAATCTTAAAGGGTGAATCATATTTTCCTCATTCAAGTCTACAAAATGAAAGAGGCATAGTGACCATTCAATATACAGACAAGAAGGTAGCACGGAGCAAAGCTTAAATATTAAGCAACTAAAGCAAAAAAGTGAAAAGCAATACATTACTGTAACTCTCTAACATTAGAATATCCCTGACAATTTCATTTCGAAATGAAAATCTGGTTTCAAATAAAATGGCTGCAATACTTTCTGAGAAAACAAACGCAAATACAGTTTGCTACCTTGTCTATTTTTATGCTATTTGCTTAAATACCCATATTCTCCAATGCAGAGACCTGCATCTCTCTTTAAGTGTATCTTTTATATTTCAGCTGCTGTGCACAAGTGCTCACAAAGTTGAGGAAATAAGAGCACTGGTGAAGAGTCAGATGTCACATAGGCAGGCACTACTGGCTTCTACTTACAACATCAATCAGTTTTCAATCCAATGTGCAACAACCCTGCTATTACAGTCCTGGGCCTTTTTCCTGAGCAGAAACTGGTTTGTGCCATGTTGTCTGGTGGCTTCTTTTTTGTTTGGTTTCTTTTTGTGTGGGTATAAAAATGTAATTTATTAGGCCAAGACTCTCATTCATTGTCAATACAATCGGGGTTTGGTCTCTGGAGGTGAAAGGCTAGCACATACATGATACCAAATTGCTTCCTCTTTCCTCAAATTCATTTATCTTAATTTTTCCAAGTTGTAGTTAAATCTCAGGCCACAAACAGGACCTGACTGCTGATCCTCTTCAACTGGTGAAAAGGAAAAGCACTGTAGAAGAAACATTAATATAAAATTTTTAAAAAAAAAAAGGTAGTACAATTTGAACCTACTGAACAGCATTATAGAGATACTTTTTAAGTAGGCATAAAGTATTCAATTTCTGGCTTTATAAATAAATAATTTACCTCTGAAAAACAGGAACTGAACCAACATGAAGCATGAACTGCCTCGGTACGTGTGTATCACTGCTACGCCTATCCTGGATTGGGATGCCTGTCCCAGCCTCTCACTTCCCCCCCCTCCAATTGTTTAACAAGTATAAACCCGGTGCCAATGTCAAAGCCAACAATAGAGTTGTCCTAACTTCAAATTGGATGTGATTAATTCAGGCTTCATACACGAAGGCAGCGAAATGGCCTTTGTGCTGATACAGACGCCTCTCAGAAAGGTTTCTCTGTTTTTAAACAACCTAGACAAAGACACTCTAATTTCTCCAAACGAATCAGAATATTAGTAAGGAGGAAAAGAGTTCACTACAATTATTTCATTTCTATAGAAACAAAACTTTGACTTTTAGTAGATTATGTGCACATTTTCATTTCTTCAAAACAAATATTTATTTTCCTGGGTTATAGAATAAATCCCCTGCTAAGACCTTTGCAAGAAATGATACTGCTGAGGAAGTGTGCACACAATGTCAAATAATCAGTAACAAATAAATTAATATTTAATAACTCAATATTTCAGCAGCGTGTCCAGCATCCACAAGCTCCACTGAAATAAGTCTTACCAAACACTTTTGGGGGAAGGGAATGACATGGACAAAACCCACTGGGTTTCTTTTTTTTGATTTACAGCTATTCAAAGAAGTCGATGCAACTCATATCAACAACCATCTGATACACCAATAAAACCTTTGCTCTAGTAGTTACCTATCTGAAAAATATTTATGTCAAAAGGAAAAATGAACCCATGAATTGAAATAGAAATGCCATTCCATTTAATCACTCTCCATTCATGATTCCCATCTCGTTATAGTATTATAAGCAAAATGCTGCTCTCTGCATTGTAACCCTTTTAATGTTATTCCGCAATCCTCAGTTCCCTAAGTGTTACAATAGCATAAACAAAATGCAACCATATTCACACAGAAGGAGCTTTCCCATAATTCAGAGATACATGGAGTTTGAGGTCACTGTCCTTTCCATCACCTCTATGGGAAATATTGGTCTCATATAGCAGGACTGTTCATATTTTACAATACAACTGGTTTTAGACATGCTTTTGATCACAGATCACAGCTCTGCTAACACCTGCACTAAATACTAACTAAGCCTCATAGAATGGAAAATTGCAATGCTAAAGTTAAGAATTAAAATAAAAGTTCAAAAGTTACAGTCAACTTCCCAGGCAACTGGCTCCATCACTGGCACCTATCAAAACATACAAACGTGACTGTCACATTACAAAAAACCCAGTTATTTGCAGTGATTCTTCATACTAATAATTCAAGTGGCTCCTTGCATGTGTCATATAGTCTTTTAATAATGTCATGCGTCATTTATTGCAAAAAAGTTTTATAAAATATTTCCTAACATCTTTTTTAGATTTTAAAGAAAATGTACATTAGGTACAGGTGTCCTAACGGGTGTGAGGGGGAACTTTAACATATTTACCCCCTTTCCCCTTCAAAAAAAGTTTACTACTTGGTGAAGATTTCAGAGGAAAAATAGGACATTTCAGTCTCAGATCTCTTTCAGTCCTGATGAGCTGGTGCTCTTCGTGGCAGTGTAGTGAGGTTCCATAAAAACAGCAGTTGACTAGTGTCTCTGAGCTGAAAAGGGGAGAGAAAGGGAAAATGGTTAAATGTCTTCCAGTATATACTGCAAAAGTAGGTAAGCAAATCTGAGGTGTCCAGAAAAGTCACCAGTTCACCTGCTTTGTGCATCGTGTGCAGAAGACAAAAAAATATTTACATTATCACAAGACAAAACACAAGTGAACAAACTCCTCAGTTGACTGGAGTTTTAAGAGAAGCTACCATACCAATCTATGTCATATCTCACCCCATTTCAGCATCCAGAGAGCATTCCAATTTTTAAAGGCATTTAAAGATAGCTAACAAAGGTGGGAGATTAATGCACAAAGTCTATACAATGAAACAGAGCTACACTTGACACTGTAATGTCATTCCAAAGGCAGGAGCTAAGTGTGCATAGGAGCACTGAAGTGTAAAGCTGCTAATAGTGTTTCTTTTCCTTTATTGCTTCTGTTTTCCCATCTGCTCCACAGAACTGGAATAAAATGATGATAAAGCAGACAGAAGCAGTTCAAGTAATAACTGCTGTGTGCTATCCCCACCAGTCAGTCACTGTTTAGAGTAGCGTGGAACCGGCAGAGTCTGCACTGACCTGCCTCTTGGGTACCATGGAGAAAACACTGCTCTGGAATAACATCAGCTGGAGGAGACCTCTGGAGACCATCTGCTCCGACCTCTTCACTCAAAAAATACACAGGAGAATGAAAAAGGTTCCAACAGGACCAGGCCAGTCTTGTTGATTCTTTTTAACATTCTGTTGAGCTTTTTGACTGCTAGGACTATGAGAGGTACATGTACATTTTCCAGTACTGATAACAGCATTGTGAATAACACAACTGAATTTTCAAAAGGAGACTCATAGCATGGACAGGAAAATGTTGAAGTTCTTTCTAAACAGACAACTCCACTGAATAATATCCAAAAGAAATACAAAAAAATGAGAAGTGGGAGAGAGGAGTTTGTGGAAATGGTCCTATCGCATGAGAAGGCAGGGAAGACAAACGGGATATATTTGGAGTTTCTCAATTGCTTGGTTGTTCACTGTGCCATAAAAGGACAACATAAAACACACACACACACAAAATAATTTTATAGCCTATACAATGCAGTAGAATTAAAATAGGACTGAAATTTGGGGAATCTGAAACAGATGCAATGAGGACCAATTATGAAGTTTGACAGCTTCAGGCACAGATGCACTGAGCTGCTGTGTACTGACCATAGACCAGCAGGCATTCATTCCAACACCCAGTAGGTCCTCATTTGGGTATGATACTCAGAACTGATATATAATTAAACCTATTTTAGCTATGGTCCACTCCAAGACGCATGAGAGAAACCTGCAGAGCCTCTGCATAGAAAAGGATGCTAGACAAAGTTCAACTGTATTCAATGGTACTTACTGTTGGTGCAGGTAATTAAACACCACAGTATTCCAGGCTGCAAAACAACCAATATTAGCAATTAAAGCATATGGCCAATAAGAAATTCTCCAAAATAAGATTACTATTAAATTATCAATGAAGTCTCGCAAAGAGGAGCTTTTATAGTATGTCAGAGAACTGAACTACTAAGAAATATCAAAAATCCCATAAAAATTTGGATGACACTTCAGCCAGTACATCTAAACACTTGTAATTCCAAATTCAAGCCTCAGTGACACTATCACCAGCCATCAAACACCTATAACCTACAAAGGAATAAATGAGATAACAATTTAGATCAGTTAGCTGAGCATGCACAGAGCTGCTACCAGGTCTAAGGAGACGGCCAGTTCACTTTAAGACAGATCTTCCCTTTATTCTGACAGCAGAAAGCTTTATTTCTCATAAAATCATAAAATGCCCTGAGAAAGAAGGGATTCAGAAGGATCAACGAGTCCAACTCCGGTCTCTGCGTAGGACAACATCAAAATTCACACCATGTGTCTGAGGGCGTTGTCCAAATGCTTCTTGAATATTGTCAGACTTGGCACCATCACTGCTTCCCTGGGGAGCTGTTCCAGCGCTCCACCACCCTCCTGGGTGAAGAACCTTTTCCTAAATATCCAACCTAAAACCTCCTGGGCACAAATTCTTGCCATTCCCTTGAGTCCTATCATTGGTCACCAGAGACAAGAGATCAGCACCTGCTCCTGCTCCTCCTCTTGTGAGGAAGCTGTAGACTGTGATGAGGCCTCTCCTCAGCCTCCTCTTCTCCTTTTCATCCAGTTTGATGTAAATCAAGCTCCGTTTACAGCAACCATATGGTTCTCCTTACTGCCCTGTTTCCTCTCCATGCATACATCCATGACATATCTAAGAGGTAAATACATATTTGGGCTAGAATTCCCAATAATGTTCAGTATCTGCCTGGCTTTCAACATGTGCTTTAAATCTCCTTACAAACTTCAGCGCACACTGAAAGTTAAGCATGCTTGTTCAGTGTTGCACCCTCAGATCAGGGCTTTGGAAAGAGGGTGAAAAAGGAACAAACAAAACAAGCTCCATTTTTCTTAGAAGAGTGTGGCTTCCTAATTCTCGTTCATATGTCATCTGTGCATTTCTCACCAAAGTGTTCTCATGTTTCAATTGTTCTCCTTGTTTCAGGTATTAAACTTCCTTAAAAAAGACTAAAACATTACTAAATTCTTTTCTGATCTTACATTTACACCTCAGCAATGGCAGGAAGCCGGGCCTGCAATCACAGGCAGCAGATGAACTGCCCACAAGGTAGATCCTAGTAAGATGTGATCCACATAACAAATATGTTTGTGGATTCCTGGTACAGGAGACAAAAATCTAAGCTTTACATTATAGCTGTCAAATTACTTAATCTGAACATGCAAACCTCAAGACGCAAGCCTAAAAAGAAATCCAGTGTGGATCTCTTCAATAAAATATGTATCAATCCTGACATCAGGTTAGGTCAGGGAGAACATCTGTATCCGAAGTGTTCAAATAGAAGAGGGAAACAAGATAACAGGCAGCTCATTACCTCTGTCCTAAACTGCTTTGCATATGCTTAGTTGATAGCACAGTGCACCCTTCACTTAAGGCAGGGCTTAAACCAGACAGACCTGCCAATGTCACTGCTCACTTCAGTGCCTCCAGCCTGAACTGGTGTTCTGTCTAAGGGAGCAGCACCCATCAGCCTGATGTAAAAAGCTGCCATTTGTTGAGACCTCTGGTAGGAAAAATCCAGTTAACAGGAGTAAAGAATTGACAATGGTTTAAAAAAGAAAACAATTAACCTCCTTGGCTGCCTAAATTTTTACTGGCTGTACTAATTTTGCTTTCAAGAAAATAGTACAACATGAAAAGATGATAAAAACTCACAAAACCCCCAGATATCGGCTTTTTTGAGATTAAACTGGGCTTTATCAGCCAAATTAAAGAGAG
Organism: Dromococcyx pavoninus; assembly: GCA_033558185.1. NCBI lineage: Eukaryota > Metazoa > Chordata > Aves > Cuculiformes > Neomorphidae > Dromococcyx > Dromococcyx pavoninus. The sequence continues at coordinate 26,040 of JAUMJL010001001.1, read as the reverse complement.
AATTACATATAATTGAGCAAACAAGCTAGCAGACAGCAAGACAAAGCATCTGCCTGTACAGACACCTATGCAAACACTGAACTGCCCACTGCAGAAAGTGCTCAAAACCCAGAGTGATACTACAAAATTTTGCTGGACAAAGTCACTACCTAGAACAAGTGGAAGCTGAAGCAATGGATTGTAATTCACGGTGACCACGACCTTTCTGTATTTTAGAATTAAAAAAGCAAACTTAGGGCATTACTTATTTAATACTGATAGCATTTTACATCCATTGGGCAATGGAGCCTGTGATAATCAGATTTTTTTATACACTGGGAAATGCAAACAAGTGCGACAGTGACGCAGACAACTTGCCATCGCAGCAACACAACTGGGTGCCAAATCCAATTAATCATTACTTTCTTCCACATCTAAGACTTGCATTGCTTTCTAAAATCTGAAAAACACCACCTATTCCTCCCCTCTAGAGGACATGACTCAGATGAGACAGCAGTTTTCACCTCCAGGTAAAAATTGTAAAGATGACATTGTGCCTTCTTCTGGCTTTGTATCTTCACACAAAACTGTGTGTGTACACTGCTTTCATTATGGTCAAACTACCAAGAATTTCTTTATTATAATAATTAAATTTGCTTAAAAGAGAAGCTGATGACTTACAATTGCAGGGTATATTGCAGTTTCTTTGTATTTTGCTTCTCATTATTTATTGCAAGTATTCTAAAACTGTTCCCACTTGGTCGCTCACACAGTCTTTTAAACAGAAATTCAAAGCTTTCTTGCCAGTAATATTGTAATATCTGTTGAAGTGATGATAGGATGGAAGAAAACTGAGACAACAGAAGGTGAAGGAGCAAACGGAGCAGTTGCACTCATGGATGTTATGGAGGCAAAAATCTAGAATAAAAAGTAAATTTACAAAGACAGGTTTATTAACTTTGAGAGTGTTTCTGACTATTGCAGAATCTCACTATTTAAACACATACCAACCATACACTTGTTACCTGCATGTTTGACAAAATTAATGAATATGAAATATTTTCTGTGGGAACCTTTGTGTTGTAACTGCAAAGCTAACTTTAGAACGCTGCACATGGATTTAGCCCAGACTGGTGAGGAATAACCTTAGGCTGGATTACTGTAATGTAGGAAAACTGATTAGGGGATGTCTGATCTGCCCAGATAAAATGCAGTTGGTTTTACGTTGTTATCTGGATCAATAGCAGTGTATTGTAGAGCAAAGGTTTAAGGCAGAAGAATTAGGCTCCCCAGATATAGTGACTGAAAAATAAAGCCACACACGTGCAGTCACACATCTCATTCTCCCTGTATTGTGGAGGAATGTCTCTTACCCTGCGGATCTCCCTGCTGTGAACCATGCGGAGCAGGGACTGGTGATCCAGAGAACAAAAGGTACAAAGAGCGGAGTTGCCACAAAGGCTGGAGTGTCCCTGGGTGCTCACAGACAGTGCTTCTACAATTGCAAGCTGCCTGCCTCGGCTCAATACTCATGTCATTAAATTCCCCAGCCCTTGTGAACGCAGCAAGTCATCTGTTTTTATCCGTCAGCGAGTTCATTCCTTTCATGGTGCAATCCATGACTTGTAGGTGAGTGACAGCAAAGGGCAGGGCTCTCCAGTGATGTACAGCACGCTCACAGCAGTCTGGGCTCTGTTTTTAAGCAGTTTCATTCAGCCGCTGGAGGCTGTGGAGTCACTGTAAAAATTCTCACCAGTAAGAAATACACACTGACAAGGCTTCAAACTTTTACCACCAATGTCATAACGTCTGCCCCACTCAACTGTATTTAACACAGCTGCTTTGCTGGGAGTCATCACTGCAACGTGGATTCTGATTTCTTTAATGTGAAAATTTTCACCATCTAATGGACTCACTGGTGTCCGAAGAGAAGCACTGCCTTTGAAAGTATCTGGTTTTCTCTTCACAGGAAAAGTAGAAAGGCAACAGGCAGCCATCAAGAGGAAGAAAAGGCAGCCCAGAAGGACAAGGAAAGTAAAATTAGCAGTGTATCTCTCCCATCACACAGTGCTGAAGGAGAAGATGCAGAGCTCTTTAGGCAGAGAGCTCACATTTAAAAATACTTAAAGTAATGCATATGCAACTTCTTTAGGGGACTAATCATTTGGCTACAAGCAAAACTATGTCACAGAAGACACAGCACATGTTATGTCATTGCTACTGATTCAGATTTTAACGAGTTAAGATGTTTTCCAAATAATGAGCTCTTGCAGATAACGAATTACTAAACACAAGCAGAGCTGTTGCATTCCTCTACAGTTCAAGACAATCTTCAACAACAGGCCCTCAGCTACAAGGAAAACCAAGAGCAGTAACGCACATTCTTCAGTTCACATGCTTAATTCTGTGAAATATATAACACAGTATCCAGAATTCCTAAAACCCAGCCAAATCCAGCTTTTTTATATAAATCTATCAGAAGAGATTAAGTCCCCAAATCCCTCAATGCTTGAAAAATCTCAATAAAGTTTCTTTCCCTAAAATAATCAAGTATTGCTAATGTGAATTTCCAACCGAAAAAACATCCACTGCTTAAAACCTTCAGCTGTGATTTTTAATGGCAACTTCTATAGAGAAATCCCCCCCCAGCAGAAATACAAGAAAACAGGTTAGAGTTTTTCTTTTTTTTTTTTTTTGTGAGGAACGGTAGAGGAGGAGCTATTTTTAATAAGTTTTCTCTGTCTTGTTTTTCTTGAAGGACTCATTGGGAATTGGGAGCGATTTGGGAGCTTTGACAAACCCATTCCCAGCATCTTTCATGATGTTCAAGTTAACTTGAGCATCATGAAACCAGTAAGAGTAACCTCATAATAATTTCCTTCTCCAGTTGCACAGACCTCAACCACTTTTTATAACAACCCCTAGCAAACATATTTCTTGATATTTTTACCAAAACAAACAAACAAAAAGCGTGTGTGTCTGAGTCAAAATCTCTGCCTGCTAAACACTACAGATGGGCAAAAGGACACAACTTTGTCATCAGTCACCTTCCTGTTATGGTTCCACGAGTCACCAACAGGAGAACAAAACAACTAACCCATTCCTAGTACTAACAAACATAAATAAATGTACCTTATCACATTCAGCTGCATTCCTGTATGAAGTGCTACCTGGTTTTATGGTTGATTTTAGGGCTGATGTCTTCTTTAGAAAAGTCGATACAATTTGACCCTTACTAAAATCAAGATGACTTCAGTTTTAGATGACTGAAGAACCACATGAAACAGTCCACAATTATTTATGAAAAGTCATTCACACAGATACCTGCGCCAACTGACGCATTTAATCAGGTCATGCAGAGCAGCCTGAGGTTCTAACCATAACTAAACTTATTTGGAAAATCCAGTTTTTATGGATTAACTTCCATTTCACCAGAGCTAATTACCAAAACTTGCACCCCATGGTTCACAATTCTGAACCACTGCAGAAGTGCAATTAAACGCTAGTGTATCCTAAAGCCAAACAAAAAATCTAAATGTCATTAAATAAAATATTAGGGAAAATTAGGATTTAAGTAAATATTTTGTTGGAATGGTATGTGCTAACTTTATTGACAACACAGTAACTCTCTTCCCATTTATGCAGCTGCTAAAACCAGGCAAAGACAATTCTGTTATCAGAATTATGCTGCATTGCTGTTACAACACAGCTTGCCTTCCAAATCAGAGTTTGTATCACATGGCTGGCACGTATAAGAATATTTCTTATTAGTATTGCATATTTGATATCAAAACCATTTGTAAGCAAACATGAAAACTGACCTAGATTTTATTTTTAAATAGACCCTAATTTAAAGTCAATACGTTACATAAATGATGTTATCCAAATAGGACTTCATACAGAAAAGGCCCCTCAGCAGGAGATGCAGTGCAGTTTTACTACACATGGAAGGTAAGACTCGATTGTTAGAAGGCCATATTTCCATTACATCAAGCGTGATTCCTGCACAACTGAGAACAGGATGCATGAGGAAGAATCTTTCATTATATGCACAGGCTCTGCTTTTCCAAAATAGAATTGTTAATAACAAAATTACAGAAAACAGAGCCATGACAGGGTCAGGATAGGCCATCTAGTCTATCCCATACCAAAAGGTGAGGTGAATTTAACCCATTCCTGATGGAGGGTAGCTTAATCTATTGTTTTTAAAAACTTGTAATTTCAAAAATTATGCAACTCTCCAAACAACCCCTATGGTTTCACTACAAGAACTGAAATAAATATTTTAGTGCCCAATCTTAACTTCCTGTCTTATAATTTAAAATATTATTTCTAGTCCTAGATGCAACCAAATGGTAGTGTGTTTCCCCTTTGCCTCTGCTCCTATCCTGCAGGCATTTGCAGACCTCAAATATCGTCAGTTCCAATAGCCCACCCTTCCTTCTCTGGACTGAGGAATAAAATTATTGGCATAGCAACTGCATCACATTTGTTCAAAATATGCATTGTCCCGATTTTGAAAATAACTTCTCAAACATGAAGCCCAGATAAATCCCACAGATCCATTTCTCCTCACGCACCGAACGAGCAAAGCCAGAATTTAAACTTGCAACAGGGAATCCCGATTTTTCCCTGCACCAGCTTATACCTACAGCCTGTGTTGTTAACATTATCTCTTTAGCCTCTGGGTAGAGAGACAGAGAAGAACAGAGACTGTACATCTCCATTGGCATAGAGAATCACAGTTGTCAGCCCTGGGTGTACTGCAGTTATCTGGGAAGGTTAATGCAGCCATGCAGGACCATCTCTTACCCCCATGTGTCTCCCTGTTGGATGTGCAAAGTGGCTCAGGTCTTCTAAGGTATTAAAGCCCTGGTCTTATCAATGACGTTCATTTTCCACACTGCTGCTTATCCTACTTCACGCCAAGAACATCAACTGCTTTTTCATTGAGGGGAAAAAAATGAAGCTGTAGATCTGAGTTCCCTTCAACAACTGGAACCTGGCACTAAAGCTTGCCAGTGTTGCCCCAGGGAGTTACCTCCAACTGCCCAATCCCATAGCAACAACAAAGCTCCGAAGGGAAAAAATGATAGGAAGCCAATCCCCAAATCACTGTCTGCTCAGCCATGCCTGGGAGCTGCTGTTTTGCCTGGTGTTCACAAAAGGGCAGCTGTGTCACACTTTAAGAACTCATAAACTAATCTAGATGACAACCTCTATTGGTATAACCTGGGATGCGTATTACAGAACAGAGACTGAAACGTATGAGTCAGTCACAGGAAACTATAAAGCTGCTATTACGATCTAAAAAATAAATAATCAGATATTTCTGACTTGAGGAAAAATCACTGCCAGTCAGTAGGAGTTTTGTAAAATCCCATCTAAATTACCACTGATGTCAAAGAAAGATGAGCTCAAACCAGAACAGGTGCAAAGAAATGCCGGTAAGATGAGCAGAGAATAGAAAAGCCCAGTTAAATGGCCATACTCTATACTGGATGGCGCCATAGAAGGGAACTATTTAAACTAAAATATGAAGTTGTCACAAAGAACAGTAGTTGAGTTTTTTAAAATGTTGAATAGGAACTTGCCAGCATGATTGTTAAGGACACACATCAGAACAGGAGTTCTTTCCATTACATATTAATTCGAAGCTGGCTCATCTGACTGCATCCATATCTCACAAATTTGATCTAATGAATCTTTAGATAGTCTGACAGCCACTACGATTTGTCAATGCTACAAGCCTTTACCTGTCCTGATGTTCAATTTGGATGATCTCTGATCACCACAGCTGTGTCAGAAGCTTTTAGTTAGTTATGCAAAACTGCTGTTATTGATCCCTTATTTATAGGAATAATTTTACTATATTATTGCAACTATAGCCTGTCTGTATTGCCCAAAGGTATGCTACTATATCCTAAAAAAAAAAGACACACATTTAACCTAAGCACAGCTTAAACTGACAAAATCCCATAGCAAGTCACTCCATTGCCCCAAGCATGAAATAGATTCTAGAAGTTCAAACAGTTAACTGTGGGACAATGACATACATTTCACCAAAAGCCCTCTAGAACAGGAGAGCTCTACCCCCTTCTACTGAGCTTGCACAGTAATCTGTTGTTCTCAAACAACTAACTCGGAGTTCTCCTTCCAGTATCACATTTAGCTCAACATACACTTGGTATACTTCCTCTCTTTTCTTCCAGGTTCCCTATGACCCTTCTATTTATACTCTTAAAAAAGTAAACTGAAAATAAGAACGGAAAGATAAAGCACCTCAGCCTTTTAACCACTATATTCTGTACTGCAAGATCACTTTCAAGTTCATTTTTAAATAGCAATAGCAAATGGCCTATGGTACAAACCACTGCCATCTTAGTGACCTTGTAATCACAGCCTCGCTCCACTCCCAGTTCAGGTCTTACCTATGAATTAGTGCAGTGACTGAATCTGCTTATTCTTGTAGGCTTTTATTAGAATAGAATGATAAAGAAAGGGGAAATGAACTGAAATAGCCTTTGCTGATTGTCAGCTTCCTTCTTTCCAGAATTCTTCAGTCAAGGTGGCAGCTCTATTTTTCACTGTACTTTCCAGAACATGCGCAAGGACAGATGATAACACTACTGAGGACTAGCTACTAAGATTTATTTTCCAAAATTCACATTCTTACTCTACTCTGACAGCTTTAGCAAGCACTTGTCCAAGGCATGAATGGAAATCAGTTTCAGGACTTAAGGGAGTTAACTAGAAACAAATCTAAGGTTAGCAACGCAAAAAGTAACTCTTACCACTTCCTCACTTCCATGTATGTGCCCTTTCTTACACCTAATCACATTCAGAAATTATTTTTTTTTAAAAAAGTGTTTTACAACATGCTGGGGAAAAAGAAGTCTTCTCAACCTTCAGTTACTTAAATTATAATCACTAAACATACCCCTCCTGATGAGCTGTTAGTAATGTAGGTGTCAAATATAAGATAGCACTGTCTAACAGGAAATACCACATAATCAGAGATGTTTGCCTCATTTAAATGTTGGCATAAAATTACAACTCTGAGTAGAAAAATAACAAAAGTTTGTTCTATCTCCCGTAGAACTCCACTTAAGAGACATACAAGCCCTTCACATTTGCTTCTTCTAGCTTCACTCTATCACACTTTCAAATCCTCCTGTTAAAGGCAATCTTCCTAAGTTTTGGAATAGCTACTCTCTCCCAAAATATTTTAACTGAAATTGAAGATTTTCAAAGGAAGACTGGGCTTGTACTAGAAACTCACCACCACCTATCACATTTTCACCCCTAAACTGAAAGAGCAGACATTCAAAAACTACACTGAGGAATGTCATCAGTTCAAAAAACATAGCATTTGCAATTATATTATATTAAGCTGATAGCAAGCTAACAGTCACTCTCTCTAATGATGCTCATTTTCTGAAGCCACAGGCTGCTTCCAACATTTGCACAGCTTAACTGCACAGGTGCATCACCCTGGCACCGTCCAGGCGTGCTCCTGTCAGCAGCTATGTGATAAGTCATTTCAAATGCCAAGCTCATTCAGAGATGCAGACGTGCACCAAACCACAAGAACAGCAGTCCCTGCTCAAAGGGCAGGTGTTGCTGGGAGCAGGTAGGCACAAAGTGTGTGTGTGGGTCAGTTTATAGCTAAAACAATATTAAGCTTTGTCCAGGTCTTCAAAATAACCAGACTTTACATTATGTCCAACAGTCTTTCCACTGTAAACTCTATTATAGCTGGAGTGTTTGCTGCTTCAGAGTAAAGGGAAAATCATGAGGAGGCAAGGATGAACAGAATATTTTAAACCTAATGTAGCATAGTGCTGTAAAAAAAAATATCTATTTGAGACCTGTTAAATCTGAAGTAACAATGCACATTCACTATAGAACTTAAGACGTCTTAAAAGACTTAACTACAAATCAAACCTAACTTTCTAAATGCCTTTTGTAAACTTTTAAACATAAAACAACCTAGAGAAACCCCTCTCATACTTGCTGCTCTCATCTCACCAGTGACCACCCAAGCAAACTTTGACTAGGCTTTAGTATTACTCTAACTGTATATAAATTAAGAGATAAGAGTACAAAGCTTCTATGTATTTTAAAGAAAAATTAACAATATAAATATTGATTTCACCACTACTTGGCTTAGAACAACTGTAACTTATAGCCAGTTCAGTTGAGCTTCTAAACCTCAAGGAACTAATGTAGACATCTCCACCACGCTGTATGGGTTCCTGACTTCAAAAAGCAGTCTGCTTTAATAACAAAGAATGGGTTATTTACTTAAACAGAGGAACTGTTTCTGTTTGCAGGAAAGAATACGTTGAAGTGCAACAGGATTTTTTTCCAATTTCTTTTTTTCCACATTATGAAATTTATTGTGTGTTTATCACTTTCAAAAAGCATTGACCAGAGGGGGTTTTTGGTAACTGTTAGAATGCCAAGGTAAAGCTGGTATATTTAGAAGCTTAAGTAGCACCTAATGGAGATTGCCATAAACTTGAGGAAAATTTAAAATGGCCATGTATTTGACTCTTTAGACTTTCAATAGTTCTGTGGGCAAAACAGAATAATTTAAAAAAGTAAAAAGAAACTGAATGCTTTGGAAAGACCAGAGAGTATCACAAACATATGAAATTCAATCTTAAGTTAAAAAGATTGCAGGGTTTAATGATTAACTCCTTACCCCCATTTTCATGTCTGTTCAAAATCTAATTTCAGTCTAGGCTTAAACTTTTATGTCTGTCATGATTGTCTACATGGGCAATTATGGATAAAACAAGATGAAAACTGCTTTGGGATGAACGCTGAGAGAGTCTTCACAAGGCATTGCAAGGCTGAAACAGGAGTGGGCTGGAGAAGAGACAGTAATTCGAATGGTCAGATAAGGACCAAAACTAGAAGAAAAAAAATAGCAAGTCAATTGCATGAAAATGCCCCAACGCTGAGGAACAGACATGCAAGAAAAGCTGGAGTTACACTGGAGAGTGGGTCTGATCAGGTTTTGATAAGACGGAGAAAACTGAAAACATTTCCCCATTGTCTAAGTGACATTGTCCACAGTCTTTATTCAAATATATGGAACAAAAATCTAATTAAGGGAGAAATTTGATAAACTTTACAGAAAGCCCTCTACAGAACTAGTTCTAAAACAAGGGACAGGTAATTACTTAATCTCAAAATTAAGACTGAAGTATACCAGTAATACTTTACATCAAGAGTTATTTTTAAGAATGAATGAAAAAGGACAATTTTCTTTTTAAAAGGGTGTCCTCTAAATACGGCATACATATAAGGTACTCTAACATCCTGGATTTTTTTCAAAGCTTTTTGAGAAACACACACAAATAATTCAGATTTAGTCAATTTTATTTACAGTTTGGTTTTTTACATTTCAGAGCATTACACAATTACATATTCTCATTTTCTGACCTGCAAACAGATACCTTAAATGGAAATATTAAAAAAAAAATGAAGTTAGATACATCCAAAATGCAACAATTACACATCTGACAATTCACAAAGTGTAATTTACTAGGACGTATCCTAAGAATTTAGGAACAACCAGTCAGGAGAAAATCTGACCAATTTCAGCAATCAATTATTTACACATTCAAAACAAAGCCTCTCTTAATCTAAACCTTCAGGCAAACGGCCTGAAAGATTTCTTCAGGAAGAAAGACCAGAAGTCATGATTCACACCTATGCAGCATTAACAGCCCTTGATCCCAAATACTGAGTGACTTCTCAGCTTTGTCTTAGAGCTACAGGCATCCCTCTCAGCTTCTCAGACCCTGAAGTGTTATATTTGTGCCCCCATGTGCATAGAAAGGCTGAGTGTTTAAGTGGTCACTACGATAAAACCCCATTTAATCTGGTCTTTAAGTTATATGAATTCTTCTTCCTTGAAAATTTCAGCAAGTCTTGTAATGCCATTTAAACTGGCCCAGTGGATCGGGGCATGCCTCCTTAAGATGTTTAAGCATGCTTTGAACCAATTTGCACTAGCCAGATTAAATACATTAGAGACTATTTAAAATAATCTTTAAAGACCATTTAGACAAGGCTTACATTTCTACACTTCCCAGATGGGCCACCTAATAAAAAAAAAAAAGTCACAGCTACTACTTTCATCCCTTGTGTCAACCCTTTGCCACACAGCAACTAGTTATATACTGGGTAGAAACTACTAAAAAATTCCCTGCAAATAAGCTGCCTTTCAGCTGAGGCTATGGCTCCTATGCATTGGGTGTTTGAGGAGGTTTCTTTCTTTAAAAAAAATTCTCACTTGAAAAATACTGAAGTTATCACTTTAGGCTAATTTTGATTGCATGTTCAATTTAACCGTCAAGAAACTGCTACAAATGGAACAACTTTAGTATAAAAAGAGCAGTCAACTGAGTGCAACTTCTGACTTGGCAAGTCCTTCATGGTAGTTCTCTAACTAGGCTATGAATTTTGCGGAGCCTCCAGATTTCTTGCCTACCTTACTCTCCATGTTCACGTTTCAAACTGTGTCAGCAGGGCCCGAACTTCGGGAGTCAGCTGCTTAGCAGCCTTAGCTGCCTCTGTGACGGCCTTGCGGTAAAGACCCTTTCTCTTCTTATTAAAGCGCAACTGGAAGCTTTCTAAAAAGGGGGAGAGCTGTGCAAGAGCAAGAAAAGATGTCGTTGTGGAGCCAAACCACGAGATACGAGCCTCCTGTCGAACTAAAAGGCCGTTATCTTTCCGGCTCACAGTTATGGTAAGAATACGGGCTGGCCACCAAGGGAAGCCATAAATCTTGGCCCAAACAATGTCCCCTACACATACGGTCCTGCCATCTGGTGTGACACATTTAGAGACGTTTTTGGAAAAGACTTCCGTTTTCAAGGAATTACTGAGCTTTTTCTCTTCCTTTGAAGAAGAGGAGGAGGAGGAAGGTGCATGCATGCTGCCTGGAGGAAAATCAAAGCTTTCAGTAGAGCTACACTCAGAGTTAGTAGATTTCAAATCATCTGTGCTATCACTACTACAAACTGATGCACTGGAAGAGTCAGATTTCTTTTGATTAAGGGTCATGTAAACCGTTATATTGCTTTTGCTGCCTCTCTTGCCCAATGTCTGGTGTTCATCCTGATCAACAGTTACATGCACTTCACTTGTGTCCTGAACCTCACTGCTGGCCTCTTCAGGGCCTTTTGAGGGGCTCTGATTTTCTGAAGGGGCCTCACCTGCTGAGCGGGTGGAGGAGCAGCGAGACTGGGGCTTAGTTGCCATCTTGCCACTCCGTATTTTCTCAAGTCCTGTCTTGAGAGAAGAGTCATTTTCTTCGTTCCGATACCTTTGTGGCTTTAAACGCAATCGGGGCGGGAGGGAACCTGAGCTGGTGTTCTGAAGACGCCGTGTGAAGTGGACCTTTGAATGTGCATTTTTGGAAGAGGAGGTTGCACTCTGCTTCTTTTGTGCCTTTTCTTTGGCCATTTTCAAAACTTCCCGAGCTTTTGCATGATCCATGTTTTTGCTCTGGAGAACTTTTTTTGTATTTAACTGCGCTTTTGAAGTATTTGCTTGTGCAGAAACTTTAACTACTCTGCTTCTGCTGTGAGCAATATTTGAAACCTTGACCACAGCATTCCTTTTCTGGCTTTCATTTTGGCTTTTTCCATCCACTTTATGGTCAGTCTTAAGTTTTTTATTCACAGTAGTCACACTCTCATTTCTTCGTTTCTTATTATCCTCATATTTTGAAGAGTCACTTGCATTGCCACCTTTTTTTATTTCCTTTTTTTCTGCAACAACACTGTTTTTGCACTTGTCACATAAGACCTGCCGGGGCCGTAGTTTGATAGCATTCATGATAGAAGTGGGTTCCTCCCTGTACATTTTACGCTTGGGCCGCTTTATTTTCCGGGGCGGAGGCTGAGGTATTGACTGGTTATACGTGTCCCTGATAAACAAAGGAGGAGGATATGGCGCTCCCTCATGAAAGAGAGGAGGTGGTTTAGAAGTCCATAGGCTTTTAGCTATGCTAGGTTCTGATGGCTGCGTGAGAGAAGAGTCATCAGGGACTGCAGCATTAGATTCACACTTCACCTGTGCCTCATCTTGGAATGGTTTACTTTGGAGCTGCATGGCTTCCGGTTTATCCTTGTATTCCCTTTTTGGAAATATGGTCACAGGGATTCCATGGGGTCCAAACCTGAAAGAGAAAAAAAAAAAAATTAAAGGTTTTGAGGGATCTTCTGCTGCAAATATTAAAAAGCATTTGAAACCTGTCCACGTTATGTAGACACTATTTTAAAAGTATGAATCCCAGTAAAATTAAGGCTTCATATCTAGCCTTATAGTAAGCTCTGAAAAAACAGGACACCATAGTCAAATCAGCTGAGAACAAGAAATACACAAATATATCACATTTTCAAGGCATCTTGTTGATGCAACAAAAACTGCCACCTAGACCCAGCAGCAAACGCTTAAACATCCAAATTACACTCATCCCATCAACTCCAAATCTACCCAAGATTAATTTCCGTACTAAGTCAACTTATGTAAAAGTTACTGAAGATGCCTTCTTCACAAGATTCTTCCACTTTTAGCACAGCACAAAAGGCTGGATGTTTCAGATTTAATCAAGGCAAAGATGGACTATGTAAATACTTGTATTACCATCATTTCAATCCACAAAAGACCAGCACTTGATCATCTGATGCATTACAGCCCAAAACTTGCTAGCCTATTAGTTTGAGTTTCTTCCAGCAAAACTACATGTATTTCAACACAGAACAAGCCATTCTTCCCCATTTTGCAAATAATATTTGAAAGCTTTGCCTACTTTTCTCCAGACAGGCCCAATCTCTGCTACCCCACTTGACACACACAGGATTTACTACCCCAATGAGCTCCAAGAGAACAAAATAAAAAAAAAAAATCACAGGATGACTTAGGCATTAGCTTAATTTTCCTACAGTAACAAAACCATCATGTTGCCTAACAGACAACCAACACTTTCTGCAAAGGGTTGTGCTAAGAGAAATATTTTCTGAGTTTACAAGGCATTAAGCTTGCCTTCTCCTGAGAGGAAATTAAATAATAAAAACCATTCATTTTACAGCAATGTATCTTTCAATCCCCAGGACACAGCAGGAGAGATTATAAAAGCTTGTTTAACCTTTCTTCTCTTCTGCTCCACAACTTATCAGCTGAGTTTCCAGCCTTACACACAGCTTTCACAAGGCTGTTTACTGCTCTGATTGATTCCTGCTCACACACACACACACTCACTCTAGAGTTTGGCTTATACGAGCTGGTGTTTTAATAGTTTGATCTTAATGCAGTAACAACATGATAAACAAAGTTGCAATTTAAATGCCAAATCATCCATTCTAAATCATTAAACACACAGCATTTTGCCTCTAAACTGAAGATAAACACTGAATACCACTCCATTTCCCATTCATTCACACTCCTGCAAGAAACACACAGCTTATACATGTGCCTACATATTGGCACTATTTCTTCAAAATTGGTTTTGAAAAAACTTCATATGTTCTAGAAGATTCTTTACACTGTCACCAGGAAAAACCATTACTAGTTTGCCCCTTTGCTCATCTGTTAAGCTTCTTTCTACACTTAAAGTTACAGCTCAAGCAAACAACTCATCCAAGATTCAATTATTCATCCAGTTTGCACTTCACTACTAAAGGAGAACAGAAACAGCAGACAACTTAAGCAAGGTGCAACCAAACAATTTTGGCATCATAAAACAGGGAAGTTGACATGTGGCAATTTACAGTGTAGTATCAACACAGGCACTGCTATTGCCCTAAACCAGGGGACTCTTACATTCACATTTTTGAATTCTGGAGACAGAGGCAGAGGCCCCGGGGGCAGCTGGAGCACTTCTGTCTTTATCCATGGGCCAATGAGTGCTCTTTGCTTCACCACAAAACATCCCACCACCCACAGAAGTTTGTTGCTACAGTTTAGGTCCACTTCAATTGAACTCCACGTGTCCCTCCAGAAACAAGCAGTGCAACTAAACACAGCCCATTGCACTAGCACAGGCTACACTGAATTAAAAATGTTGAGCAACACGCATTTCCCCCACCCACAGTCTGGCATCAAACCACAAAGGACTCAATCAGAACTAAGACTTAAGTTCCCTGAAGTCCTCGAAGTCCACCAAGTATAAAGAAGTTGCTTTTCCACAAACACTCTTCCTTCAACTTAGGATTATAAACAAGCTATTGAGTTCCAAGTAGGGCAATATTTTTAGTGTTATTTGCATTAAGAATTTCGACTTCTTTGAGTGCAACGAGATCCAGACCCCATGTTTCACCACCTGACAAAGATTACAGGATTTGGGGACAAGTTAATTGACTATAAGAGGAACAAGACAGGGCAAGATCTCTACTGTGTGAATTTCAAACCCAGACAAACACCACAGAAGCAGAACCAGACAGAAGTGTAATATCAAACAGGCAAAACCACACAGAACAACACCACTTACAACTCTTTTCACTGTTTCAGGAACTGCATTTCCTAGCCTCTCACAAGACGTTTCCATATTCCAATGCACAAGTATTTCTTCTAGAAGACATTTATGCTGTCTCTGTGTAAGGAAATTCAGTATTATTAACAGCAACCACGGAACGAATGGATGAAGAGGAACAAATGGATGAAGAGGACCAAAGCATGTTCTCCAGAAGGATACTACTTAAGTAGTTCGCGTCTCTTTTCCTTGAGTTTTGTTCTACTGCCTCACAAGCAACGTCAGCACAATTAGCACTCCAAGTGCATAAAGCAGCCTAATGGAAAGTTCAGCACATGACCAATACCATAAAGGCATCAAATATTAATACTGCACCTTAGACTATCCTTTCCTTCAAGCATCTGTACAATGCACAGCATAAACAGCTGAAGAACAGGACATCCAAAGGGAAATTTTTATCTAAGATACAAATCCAATCCAGACAGTTTCTGAAGCTTGAGTCTGCCTCACAAAAGCTACTGTTTGAGCAAATGCCCCTGCCTACCTCAACAGCAATGGACTGTAGAATTAGATAACATTCATAGATACTGTTTAGTGCCAGTTATGTTAAGAGCAAATGAAGACACTATTCCTGTAAACTACTTGTCAATACATAAAGGCATGCCTAGTCAAGACATAGTCCACCTGAAGTACAGGATAGGTTTGGTAAGATTTGGTAAGCTCAGCTCCAGCAGCTGAGCATATGGCACCTTCTCTTTGGCCTCATCCAACAGCAGGCCGTATCCATAAACATTCAGTTTTTGGATGATCTGTGTTTCTCCTTGGTGAATGAAGTTCTCCAGCTATTCAACTCAGAAGAACAATATGAAAATTAAGAAGAGAGAACAAAGGCAGAAAAACCTAAGAATGACACAGTAAATGATACAGGAGAGAACGAATAGAAAGAACAAGGTAAGAAGAGAGGGAGGGCAAAACAAAGAATGGTCTACTTTTAAGAAAAGAAGTAGAATGAAGATGTGATCTTATATCTATCCAACACAAGGCATGACACAGCATCTAATGATTTCAACGATGAACACAAGTATTTATTGCATATACTAGAATTTCAAGCCCTGTTTTCATGTCTGGTTGGTGGACCTTGAAGACAAATGCTTCACATACAAATGCAGTATCTTTTGTTATACCAACTACAAGTTTGAAATAGCCAGGAGTGCCACATGTATGTAGGTTAGGCATAAAAGCTGAGAAAGTTAGCAGTTTGTTCATCTACTACAGAGACAAAGATGACGAAGACAGACTAAAATGTTACCTTATAAAAACTGTTAAGAAAACCAAGCAACAACTCAGTTGTATCAAGACATTTAGTGACCAACAATGACTGGACAGTAGAAGACCATCTCTTAAAAGAAACTATTTCAGTTAGGCCTCAGTGAGACTATCTATGTATCTTGTTTTTCATGTGTTGTGTGTTTAAGTACTATAAGGAATTGCCTTGTCTTTATTCTAAAAAAACCATATATCTTAAAATATATTAATCCTGAGAATCACCTGTCCCTACTATAATATTACTTCCTTCCAGAAAAGGCTATTATCCATAAGACACACTCCAATTACTGTATAATTAAAAAAAAACATCCATTTTTGCAGAAGTTCCAGATGTTCATTGAACAGTCCACCCATCCATAACATAGTTTTACCTCAGACTATCACTTGAAAAAATAGAAGTATTTGTTGATGGGGAATCTAAAATTGAAGTGTTAGGAAAACCAATTAAAAAAATAGGCATTTCAACCTAATTTAAACAGTTCCGGAAAATAGTGCACTGTTGTGTCACACCTATTAAAAATTAGAACCACTTTACCATGTTACTGGCTCCCTCACATGTAAAGGTGCCCTGACTCTTCTTGGTTTTGAGAAATTATCCCTAAAGGAGAAGTCCCTTATGATGGGTTTCAACCATCTTATATTCAAGAAGTTTTACAAGTAACCAGAGCAATCAGCAGGATCTAACCATATCTCTGCTATACACACCACTTTGATATACATTAGCACTAAAGACAAACAGTTACGGGAATATCAGGGACCATAACTAACTAAGATACTAATGGGTTACACAAGATCAATTCGGGCAGTCCAGCAATTCTCATGCTGAGAAGAGCTTTCAATTGACTAGAGCATGCAGAGACAGAAATATGATAAAAACAGTCTGGTTTTACTTTCACAGTTTGTCAACTGCAAGTTAATGAATAGGTAGTCAGGGCATTTTTTGTAATTATGTAAAAGCTTGTTTATGCATCAAACCTAGAAACCTGTCACTTAAAGCCATACAGATTTCTATTACAGATATGTAAACTTAAGTACTTCAAGCAAAGCAAACCCACTTTTTTCGAAACTAAATTCTACAGCAGAATTACTCCAATGAATACATATTAATATTCAATTTCTATGCAAAACAGCACAGTAAAGGGTATATTATGACAAGTAAACATAAGATAAGAAAAAAATACTATTTAAATTCTTAGCTACATGTACATACACATCTAAACAATACACCCTGGGGCAAAATGGCTTTACTTTACTATGTAAAGCCTTAAGCTCTCATCTTTAGCCTCCAACATCTAACTTTTACTTCTCTGTGAAAAAAAAAAAAAAATTGAAAAAGCACCCTGTTCTGCCAAGAAGAACCAAAGGAGAAAACTCACTGAACAGGTTCAGAAGTTTTTCATGTTTGTCTGCAAATACACTGAATTAACACCAAGGCAGCACAGTAACTTACAGTGTTGCGGTATTAAATAAGGCTCGTCATAAATGAGATTATCAAAACCCATCTTCACCACTAAGTCAGACTACAGTATTCTCTGATCACCTTTTTATGCATTTCTCTTGTACTCAGTATCATCCTTAGTGTTTTCCAATAGCCAAGATAAGCAACTGAAGAAATTTTTATTGCATGGATAAAAGTTCAAAGATTATGAATGCTGGGAATGTAATAATACACTGAAATAATGTAGAACTACATATTTCATGCACGTATCTAGATAGAGGGTTTAAATTATAATATTAAGTGTAATATACAATTATATCATAGCTATTTGAACACAAAGTTACTTCAGAACTCCTCAAAATAACATGTATTCAAAACACAGATGATGTAATTTAATATAGAATTTACTTGGTGTGACAAAGCACCACATGGAACAAACCACTTTAAGCAGCAGACTCCTTACTGAAAAAAAGCATACAGACACTAAACTATGAACTCAACCGTTAACTAACCTCCTAAGCAATGTAACATGAGGCCAACTAGTTTAGAAAATGCATATTTCACTTAAAGCTCCAAAATAATGGCAAAGGATTGCAGTGTGACTCCTTGAAAACAACACATCATCAAGAATAGATGTTGCCTCACCATCACAAACTCTCAGCACCAAGAAAAAAATTGGTTAAAGATATGATAGTTCAATATGATAGCACATGTGACAATCCAAGCTAAGTGAACTAGTAGGAAGTTTACATACTCCAGGACTTCAACTAAACAACCTTAAGCTTAGTGTTTTTCAAGTAGGTACACTTGCCTGAAATCGCAGCTCTTGTTTCAAGGCAGCAGAAAGACAAGAGCAGGGCCGTGCATAGAACTGAGTAAGAGTATTCCAAGAAAGCTGCTGGGAGGTATTCAAGGTAGCAGCTGATATCAATCCTTCCCAAGCACTGACACCTGGGTCCCCTACTGCAATCACCATCCCAGTGGAAAACAACAATGGGTATCAAACAATATGCAAATGTACCAAAGGCCATATTAGCTTACAGGACACCTCTCCATGAAGCTGGAAGCCCTTGTAAAAGACTTCAGCTTTCAGATAACTGAATCACGGGAGTCCATGCAGTCAGGATGCTGATGCAGACTTTGAAGAATTATCCACTGTAGACACAGAGTAATCTCTAAATTGATAAGCCTGAAGAGGACACAGGTGGTCCCCTAATCACTGCTTTCCTCCCAGAAGTGGGAAGGTAACCTTCACCTTTCCATCAGAAAGGATTTACAAATGCATTGCACAATCTCCTTCAGTTTTCTGTAACTTGAAGTTCTGTCAAGAATATAAAAGTAAAGGATTCTATCTTATAAAATATAAAATATAAACTGACTACTACAATTATACTGGCATGTTTATAAAGCCAAAGGTCTGTTTAAACTGAAATTATCTTTTAATTTTTACATCTGTTGGCATTACTAGCTTTGAGTGTCACTTGTATTTTAAAGTAGATGCTTTGCTGATATATTTGGAAGTGTCACAATCGGAAAACTTTAAGATTAAGATAAAATACCTTGAATTTGCACTTCAAGATCACATACCAGTCAGACCCAAGACACAGAAAAGAACAATACCATTTACTAATGGATGAGCTTTCAGCCAATTCAGTGCCAAGATGGACCAGATTTCATCAGTCCCATAACAGTGTAAAGGGAAAAAAAAAATGATCCAAAAGCATACTGGAAATTTCAGCTCCATCCTGTCTCTCAACACTTCAAGCCAAGTCAAGACAAGCTACTCTCAGAAAGTAATGGGACACAGAATAGCATACCATCAGAAGAGAGGAGAGTTTAACTATCATTTGCTCTGCCACACCAACAAAGAAGAGCAGTAGGCTACAGCTACTTTAGGAAAGTTTGCAGAATGATCCACAGATGCCCTATTTACCAGCAAGATTCGAGAAAGGGAAAGGTCACACTCCTTATACTGGCTTAAATCAGAAGCAGACTGCCAAGTGTTTTCAGTATAAGCAGCAGTTTTATTATGCTTTCTACCTACAGCAAAATCCTAAAAGCTGGTCCAGTTTTATTAGCCATTCCAAATGGAAACCTGGAGATGAGTAAGCCTTTCAAAATGCATTTGATATATGACCACAAACAACACTCAAAGCTTTCGATGTAGACAGAGACACAAGAAAAATTATTGTCATAAAGAAGCTGAAACATTACAAAATCACAAGAAAATGTAGGTTGAAATCAATATCACAAGTTCTCCTGATATAACTGTCCTCTAAGCAAGGCTAAATTTGACACTACCCCAATCCAATAAAACCTATCAGACACAAGCAAAGTGTACGTAATTTACTTTTAAGCACACAATCGCATCACACCTATGCTCCCAGTGTTCTGGGGATAAAAACAAATATCAAAGAAGTGTTACGGCTGTTCCTCAAATGCTAGAATTTCATCAAGCTCCTTTGCACATCTGAGAAACAACAGAAGAGAACAGGTGATGAATTGTAGAAACACCTTGTAAACTGAGTGTAATTGAAAAGAAAAATCCTAACCCAACCCACACTTAATCCTATGTAAGAGAACTTTGAGAACGTACATCACAGACCACCAGTATTTCTAAAGAACTTAAACCTCCTCCAGACAAGGACAACGAAATGTCGTTCCTAGTTATTAAGTTAAGTTACTAGCAAAAGAATTTGAGAGCAGGGAGAAATGTGTCACATTCATTTTTTCAAGTAATAATTGTGCTGTTTCCCCCTCACATCAGCAGATCTTCAAAATGTCAACTCGGGAGTAGCTTTTTCCCCAACCATCTCTCTTGGTGTATAGGGTTACAAGACACCAGATTCACCCAGTGAAGTTTACACCAAGAAAATGTGAGCATACACAGACCGCAAGTTTCAAGAAATGCTAAATGTAAGTGATTTAAAAATCAACAGATGTTTTGCAGATTAAAACAACACTAAGGAAGGG
Organism: Dromococcyx pavoninus; assembly: GCA_033558185.1. NCBI lineage: Eukaryota > Metazoa > Chordata > Aves > Cuculiformes > Neomorphidae > Dromococcyx > Dromococcyx pavoninus. The sequence continues at coordinate 5,827 of JAUMJL010001001.1, read as the reverse complement.
ATGCAACAGTTCATTATTTATCCTTACTCTTTTGCAACAGAAAGTTCAGTGACTAGATTGGGAAAAGCATAAGATTCAAGAGTAGTCAAGAAAGACTGCTCTGAGGACTGCTACTAGGATTATAAGCATTTGAAGCTGTCTATAAAAGTTTATTTTCATAAGAAGTTCATGCATACCTTGCTGCAGAAAGATTCTCCCTCACCTTCCACAACCAAACCCCAATTCTCCAATTAAGATATAATTTCAAACTTCGACTAGTAATACACTGGCATATTTGGGATACCAAGAGCTTTTAGGTCATAAAACAAGTTTTGCTCCCCCTTTTCCCCTCAGGAACTCTTATGATCACACACAAGTCAGAAAGGAAACAGCTTAAAGAAAAAGACAATAGGAAGACACATGTCCATCACATCAGTAGGAATAGAAGCAAAATGTATCAAATGATAAAGCAACAGGAAGTCCAACTCCTGACTGTGAGCAAAATAACAGAACACAAATTTAATCCTCCTTTCCCCCCCTTAATCTTCAGGAAGGGAAAACAAAATTGCAGAAATAATTATACTCTCTCCAGAAGACCAAACTAAACCCTATTTTAATACTACATTTAAAGACTTAAAAATGCCATGCTCATCAGGTATTTCCTTACTGCTTACTTCCTCCAGGTGCACAGCAAGATTTAGACTAATTCTGAGCCAGCAGGTGGCATCAACATCTTATCCACCCACAGCAAACAGTGTCAGTCAGATGCTGGGCACAGGCAAGCCTGACAAACCCCATGCCCAAGGAACAATTTTCAATGATAATTTGTACTATGGCATGGAAAATAAATGACAGTTGTGCATAAAACATTCTGATATCCATTCTGACAAAGTAAGGCAGGATTGCCTTCTCCTGTCTGCACTTCCCATCTCTCCTATCAGCACAACTCCAACAAGTACACACAGAACTCGCATCAGAACCTTAACCTAGCAGGGAATAAGGCACTTAAAAGTTTATTACTATTGTTGTCATTACTTTTTAACAGTAGGGTCACATTTTTAACTTGTGAAATAAGCCTTTAAAGTAATAAAAGTGAGGCTATGTCCCTCTAAGTGATGATTTACTGTATAAGAAATTGATCTGGGACTTCGGAAATGTGGGTTGCTGTTTTCTGCTGATTTTCAGAACTTCCTGTGCAGCTGCTGACAGGTACACGAGACTGCCATTAGCACAGGCAGAGAAAATACTTCCTTACCTCAAATAAATGCAGGAATAAAGTCCACTGAACACCAAAGTGCTTGCGTTCTTGTGTTATAAACTCCTAAATACACATTCAGTTTACAGGGGTAGGAGGAGAAGAGGAAACAAGACCTTTAATACAAAGATTGCTGACTGCCTGTCAAAGCCCATCCAGAATAAAAGCAAAGTCAGTGCAGCATTTCAATGATGGAAAAAGAATTAGGCAAAACAGAAAAAAACACAAATCCAACCAAAAAAAACCCTTTAAACTCAGAAATATTGGGGAAATTCTTGCTTTCCTTTCATCTTGAAGTTCAAGCAATTTAGAATGTGATTTGAGAAGGCTAAGAGGAGTCCAGTGGACAAGTTTTGAAAAGTCATTAAAACTTACTCCTCTTAGTACAGAAGTAGCACTTCATTGCCCTGCAGAGGAAAGCAGAAATTAAGATCCAAAATGGACCAAGAATTATTTTCTTCTAAGTACACAATGAAAACACTATCAGCACATGCAGTGAATGCACTGGCCACTTTTTGAAGTGACTGAATGAGTAAATTCTAATATAAAATTTCACTTTAATTTAACTAGAATTGGTGGTCTTAAGATATTGATCTACTTTGTATTAGGAAAGTTTATAAGATTATTTCCATGTACTTGAAGGAGCCAGTGGAGACTTTCAATAACCACTCCTCTTCCATAGTACAGATCGCAGCATTTTTATGTAAATGCATGCCGGAATTTAGGTGGTTTTGGTTTTAACCTTCCTTCTACTTTGCTTTTCCTTTTTCATTTCCAGTAGAAAAACCTGTTATAAGAATTCCAATGCTTGTCACAGATACAGAATGAAGTTCATGAAGGATGTTAACTTCGATAAGTCCATGTGCTGCTACACAAAACAAAAATAAACTGATAAAAAGAAAAGCTGGTACCTAAACAGTACTATCATCAGTCACTTAACATCAAAGCCCAGAACAAAATTCAAATCTTAGGCATTTGTCTAACACCTGTTTTCTGATAATGCTTCAATTTCTTATAGGCAGCAAGTTCTGGACTATTTCTAGAGTTCACTTACCACCGCATTTCTTTCCTGAGACATTTGAAGAGAGACTCCTATTTATCTACAAATATTTACTTGCCACCAGCCAAATATTATAAACCTTATGTCTAGAAACTCAATACTTCTTGACCAGGCACCCTAAAGAGTTTGGCTTTTAGAATTTAAATTTCACACCTTCTGGTTTCCCACTGGTTTCCTGTAACAAGCAGGAAGTCCAAGAGCATATGGAAGGAGAGAAAGGAATAATTCACTGCATAATTGAATTTAGGACTAATAGCACAAGTCTGCATGTGTCACTTTTTCACGGTTCTTGCTGTTAAGACTTGCCTCAGGACCTGTGCTTAACAACATGGGAAACGGAGATGCATGATCCCTGAAGCCACAATGCAGAAGCAGCAGACAGTCTGCCTGCTAAGATGACCTTTACTGCAAAGGGCTGCAGTAGATCTGCTGCAGGAAAGGTGGATCCTCAGTGCACAAGAAAGCCTCAGGCAAATGAGGGGATGTTTGTGGTCGATGTGTGTTTAGTAAGATACTATCTTTTTCAGGAATAAGAGAGAAGCTGGTATTATCCTTCTTAACCCATACAGACCCCTACAAGTAAAGACACACGTGCTTTGCCACCCTGTAATCAGTGCTACAATGTAATTTTGCTGGTATAAACTTCACCTACAAAAGAATCAATGTGAACTAGCATTACAACTTAACACATTCTGAACCGCTTTGAGATACTTAGTATTTCACACTAGAAGCCAGTACAGTTTGCAGATCACATTTTAGTACTTGGCTTCAAAAGTGACAGGATGAAAGGTTACGGTTTTAAGCTGAAAGAGGGGAGACTGAAATTAGATATTAGGAAGAAATTTTTTACAGTGAGAGTGGGTAAGGCGCTGGCACGGGTTGTCCAGGGAAGCCACGGATTTCCCCATCCCTGGAGTTGTTCAAGGCCAGTTGATGAGGCTTTGAGCAACCTCATCCGGTGGAAGGTGTCCCCGTCCATGGCAGGGAGATTGGAACTGGATGAGCTTTAAGGTCCCTTCAAACCACAAAACCTGACAAATATAAAACTTATTTCCACGACGTTATTCAGAACCCGGGTTTCAGAAAAGGCCTTCTGTTTCAAAAACCAACCAAGAAGCTAAACCCAGGGCAGAAGAGCTGGTCCCCAATACCTTTCTTTTAGAAAGCATTGACAACACTGATATTACAGGAAGTTCTTAAGCAGCTAGCAGTCATGTAAACGGGAGCGATAAAAATTGTATGACCACACACGACAGCCTAAATTTGAGAAAAAAAAAGCACTGGATTTTTGGCATACCAACTATTTTAAATAACAACTCTGGTCAAATTTCACCTTTCTCTCGCATACTTGCATACTCCTTACACGCTTATAAAACAAACACTAAAACAAAGAGGTATTTTTGCCTGTAAATGGTAGATTGTTTAGAAGATATAGAGGATCACTGATGACTTCTGACCTGCCAAGAACCTCTTGCTGCAGTGAGGCAATGAAAAAGCTCACCTCAAACCTCACAGTCTGATAAGACTTTAAGTTATTTTTTGATACGTAACAGTTTTCCACCCACCCCCCCAAATAAAGGGTATTTAAGAAGCATGAAACCTCACCCCATTCACGACACACAAGGCGCAATCAGCACTAATAACTGTGTTCCAGGGCTGCAATGGCCTGGCTTGAACACCATTATTCCTAAAACTAGCGTGTTCTGCAACCCGAGGTTACCCGGGCGATGCAGGGCACGAGCCAGGGACGGACAGCTCTGTGCGTTTGTACAAAGGCTGGAATTAAAGCCAACGCCTGGACCTCCGGTCCCTTCTCCCCGGCACACAGGGATGCTGGAAGCCCGACGGGAATCCCGATGGCGCCCAAAGGATGTGCCCATGTGCTCGTTCATTTCCTCATCCCCCCCTCTCGGCGCTACCGGTGTCACGGGCAGCACAGGGAGACGGGGCTGGGCGGACACGGCGTCCCGGGAGGGGATCCTGCCCTGCCCGCCCTCTCCCCATCTGATGCTTGGCGGATGCCCGAGCTCCTGCCTCCGCTCCCTACCAGCACCCCCCCAAGGGATACAGGAGGGGAGCCTGCCCTGTCTGCCCGCCCCCCCCCCCGCTGCTGTCGGGATGCCTCTGACCTGCAGCCCCCGCCCCCGGGGAAAGGAGCCGCTCGAAACCCCAGGATGCAAAAGGGGAGGGGACCCTGCCCTGTCCTGCCCGCCCCCTCTCCTCCCCAGCTGGTGTTCCCGGTGATGCCCAAGCTCCTGCCTCCGCTCCCAGCCCCCCTCGGGATGTAGGGGGAGGAAACCCTGCCCTGCTCGCTGCCTCCCCCCCCACCCGCTGCTCAAAGGATGCCCCTGAGCTGCAGCCTCCGCCCCCAGGGGCAGGAAGGCGTTCGGCCGCCCCCCCCCGAGATTCAGGAGAGAACCCTGCCCACCCCCTCCCTACCTGCGGCTCCAGGGATGCCCGAGCTGCTGCCTCCCTCCCCCCGGGGACAGAAGATGCTCGCCCCGGGCGGACCCCTGCTCCGGTCTCCCCGGGCGGCGGAGGGGACCCTGCCCTGCCCGCCCCCTCCCCAACCGCTGCCCTCGGATTATCCCCCGAGCTGCTGCCTCGGCTACCTGCTCACCCTGGGACGCAGGAGGGCAGGGAACCCCGCCCTGGGGCGAGCGCCGAGGTGCCGGGCGGGGGCCAGGGCTGCCCCCGGGGCGGGCGGGGCGCGGGAGGGCTCCCCCGGGAGAGCTCACCTTTTAGAGAGGTCCATGAGGACCCCGGAAAAAAGCTTCTCTCCCAGCCGGAACGAGACCACCAGGGCGTCCTCGATGATGTGGTCCAGGGTGACCCGCACCTCAGAGCCGGGCAGCAGCGACGCCCCCGCCTCCGCTCCGGCCGCAGCCACGGGTGCCGGGGACTCGGGCTCCGCGGCAGCGGCATCAGCAGCATCCGGCTCCTCCTCCTCCGGCCGGGACGGCTCCTCCCCGGGCCCCGGCTCCGCGGAGCCCCCAGCAGCCGGCGGGCAGGGCTGCGGCTCCTCGGGAAGTTCGGGGTGCCCGGCAGCCGGCGGGCAGGGCTGCGGCTCCTCCTCGCGCCGCGGGCTCGGCGCTGCCCGGGGCTCGGCTTGGGGCAAGCCCGCCTCCACCGGGCAGGGCGGCAGGTTCTCCGTCCTCTCGGGCTCCGGCTCGCGAGTCCCGGCCGGGCTGCGGGCGCGCTGCACCGGCGGCGGCTCCTCGGCCTCGCCGGGAGCCACCTTCCCCCCGTCGGCCTCCTCCCCGTCGGGCACCGCCGACTCCACGGCCTCGGTGACGGCGGGGAGAGGGTCTGCGCCGGCCTCGCTACCCGGGATCGGCTCCATCTCGGGCTCGGCTTCGCCGGCCCCCCCATCGCCCGGCACCGCTGCCGTCGCTGCCGCCTCCGCAGCCATAGCCGCCATTTTCTCTGCTGCTTCACCGCCGCCTCCCTCCAGCAGCGGGATCGATAACCACGGCCTTCCCCGCCCTCCTGGGAGGGAGGGCCCGCCCCCTAGGCGCGCATCCGCAGCCTAT